>CM057474.1:3607500-4212500 GCA_030035585.1 Dugong dugon
GTATCCACCACAATGCCGGAATTTACTAAAGTGGCTCAAATGCCTGCCAGTAAGTCTCCAGGGGTGGAACATGTAGCTAGAACATATATGTGCCAGTGACCATGGAAGAGATAACAAATGCTTTTTAATCCTCATCTGTATTACTTGAATATTACTTTAAAGCTCTTGACATTGTTAACTCCACATTCTCCTTTTATGAATTTGAAGTTATGCTGTAATAACTATCAAAGAGCATAGGAAAAATAAATAAACTTTGAAATATGAAAGGATTAGTGTGGATAATAAATACCCATTCGGTGTGTTAGTCACTTTGATCTGGGCATTTGTTTCATCCAGCAAATATTTTCATAGTACTTTAATTTCAGTTTCCCTACCTAGAAATTACACGGGAGCAGTCTTTGTTTTTCAAGAACAGCAGAGATGTTGATAGCATTAAGTCAAAAGCAGAGGTCATAAATTCTAATCAAACGAGCAAAGACATTAGCCTTTGTATAACATAAAGATTTGGACTTGTTCACAAAATAATCCTAATAATGATAGTTCCTCATGTGCAACAGCAATTAAAGATGCACATTTTTCTTTGGTGAGTGGTTGTCTGATGCATTAGTATGCTTCTCCAAATACTTCCTGAAATTTAAATTATCTGTAGACTTTCCAGAGCTTTATTTTGATCAGACATGTAAAGAAGCAATGTAGCAGCTCAATTACTGTCAAACTAAAGATGATTTTACATTCTGATTTAGAGAAATATGTCACCCATCATCAGACTACAAAATAGCTGAAATACTTAAGGAAAAAAAGTAAGTGGTTAAGGACGTTAAGCTAAAATATGGCCTCATTGCCCTGCTTGTTAGCCAGCCCCTTGCAGTGGTGGTGGCTGCTGCTGCTGTTTTGGTTTTATTCTTTCTTCTGCTGGTGGTGGTAGCGCCCATGGCCAACCTCCCACTGAAGCTGGAGGGTGGCATGGAAAAATCTTGCTAGAAGGTGTCACCTCAAAATCACTCTCAGGGCTTCAGTGAATAGGTTTTAGCAAACACAGCCCCAGCCAGTGAGCTGTTTCTAATAACTAGGCAGTTCATGGCAATAAAAGAGGATTCTGTGACAAGTGTGGCTTCAGGAAGGTTGTATAGCTTTGGATGAGTCACTTCACTCCTCTTCGTTCATGAATGGGAGTCTTACTTGGCAAGAATGAGAAGATTCTAAGGGCCACTGTTTGGAGCACCGAGGTTGAAGTTAACCATCACTACCTACTTTACAAAAGTCGTTACAAGGAGTAGGAATCAGGTTTGCAAAGCACTTGGTGCATGGTAGGTGCTCAGGAAATTGTGGTGGTGGTCATTGTTGATGTTATCATCATCACCATGTTATGCTCGTTAATTACATACGGCAAGCACCTCTGATCTCTCTTTGGTCTTCTGACCTTGTGCTTGTCACTCACAGGTGCTCCATTTAGCTAAGTGGTAGAAGAGTAATATCAGCAGTGATATGGAAATGGCTCTCCAAGATGCTGGGTTTTCTATCATAATGTTATTGAGAATAATGTACAAATATTCATAACAACACGTTTTTGTAAAAATGAAAATTTGGAAGCTGCTTGCCTCAATGATGAGGAAATAACTAAGGATGTAAAATATTTACAATTTGAAAATGACATATGCAGGCTATTTTTGGTACATGGAAATACATATTTGACATAGTAACTGAACGTGGTACATAACAGTATTTATTCACAGACAGCAACTTTATAAATGTTTCAATAAAATTAAAGATCAAAGGGAATTTTAGAGTCCAGTAAATACAGTTTAATATTCATTGGTTTCTCTGTTTTCTACAAAGTTGTGTAACTTTCTAAAAGTTGTTATGACTTAGTTGTCTTAGGAACTTAATAACCTTCATTTAGTTATTGTTCTAGTGGGAGAGTGCATTTGCTGTTCCTCATGACAGGTTTAAAGATGAACTTTTGGAGTAAAATCCTTTTGTAAATTAGGCCTCTTCTGCTGGTTTTTCTGCATGGCCAAAATCTTATGTACATACAGTATACCACGGAAGTGGTGAAGATTGGACAGAAAATATAGATTTTTAACTCTACACAAATAGAGAAATACATAAGTAAATGTACCATTCTCTAGTAATTTATGTGACAGCGTGGTGCCTGATGGTTTCAAAAAGCTTAAGTAGTTTTTTAAGTGCCCCTGACAGTGATTTACATAAATGAAGACTTCTCTGCGTTCTCACGTTTCTGTTTCCTGGTATCAAATCTAACGGGACTCTGATACCGCAGGGCTAGTTTTACGTGAGAGACCAGTGCTTTCAGGCGCCAGGATGATACTTGATGTGGGCATGTGATCAAGCTGGCACCACAGCTCGCTCTCCCAGCATTCAAAGAGATTTCAGGGACAGATTACAGATTGATGCAGAAATATACATAAGAAATAAGGCTGCATTTATTAAGAGATTTTAAAAATACATACTTTATCTCAAGAAAGTACATTGTAAGACAAATATAAAGTTTCAGTCCTGGAGAGAAAGAAAGAGTGGTGGAAGACTATGAACAGCTAGAATTCAGTTTGATACACTTCTGTATTTATTCAGTTTCAGAACATTGATAAATTTTGGAGGTGTGAGGTGGTGGGTGGCTTTTTCATTTGTAACAAACACGTGTTCTACTGTGTTCCCCCGGCTTATCTGTAAGAGGGTGAGGATATGTTTGTGGAATCAAGTCACTGGCTGATTGACTCAAGTTCCTGTTTTTCTCCAATCATTGCCTCTCTTGGGTTTCTCTACAACACGTTTGCTTGTCTGTCTGTCCATTTGTTTTCCTCCTTGGAAGGAAGCCTGCCTTAAATCAATGGGTTTACTACTCATGAATTAACTTATGGGCAAAGGTAGATAAATGTGGGCCATCCTTTTCATTTCAGGACTGAGCACTGGTCTTTTGTCTCCCACACTTTATGACTAAACAGCTGCACAACGGAAGGCAACCTCCTATTAAAATTGTGGCTTGAGAACTGCAGAGTGGTACTGAGGCTTCAGGATAGGGATATGCTTGTAGATAAATAAAACACAAAATTGAGTTTCCGAGAGGGTCTTCTCTAGCAACTTCTCATCACAGTTGCTGTGAATGCCTATATCTAAGTTTGTGTCGTTAGATATATTCTGACATTTGGGTATGTGAATGAGGTCATCGAATTTATGTGATTAAATTCTCATTCATTCGATAGAAGATTAGAATGATTCATTGAAAAATGCCAAAGGATATTTTTAATTTGGAGTCTCAATTTTAATTGAAACACTATCATTCTGTATTGAGCATTGGGGAGTAACAATCACACATGTTCTTAATTTTTAAAGTAAATGGTTAAGCTGTATGAATTTTAAGGCAGTCTTCCCTTTGCATTTATAGGAAGAATATTTATAAACTTATTCTTGGTTTTTATCCCTGAGTAAAATTAAAATAGTGTGCTGAACATGCCATAAGCTTTTTGATGACTGGTCCTGTGTCAAATAGACAGACTCGGGGGCAGGGGGAGACCAGGCAAGCAGGGATCTTCTCTATTCTCTACCCTCAGTCCCAACATGGGCTATGTTATATCTTAGGTGTGCAATAATTGTTTATTGAATATCCAAATGGATGATTAACTACTGGGAGTACCAGCCACGCCAGTACTCAAGAACATGAGTGAATCTCTCTGAGCCTCAGTTTCCCCATTTACAAAGTGAGTCTGCTCATGTTTCCTCCGTATGATGGGTGACTGCAAGTCAAAGAAAACGTGTGACATGTCTTTGAAAACTGGAAGGGCTTTGTATAAGAAATCATTATTACTAACATTATTAGTGTTGTTACATAATGTTTGTTAGTACTATATGTTTGTTAGGACCTGCATTCAATAAATGCATATTTAGGTAAAAAAAAAATAGCGCGCTGTAAATTGAAGAAAAATCAGTAGTTTATCATAAATTGTTTGATGTAAAGTTTTTTTTTGAACATTGCATTTGTTTTGACATAATTGTAATTCCTGTAGGTATTTCATTTCCCTTTGTTTTTCCATGGGGAGGAGCACTCAGAAACATATACTCAGACAACTAAATATTACTTCTCAGAAACAATACACATTAATAACTTTTTATGCATATGTGAATAGGAATCAGCAAAGGATAATACAGCATATAATATGAAGATGTAGGTGAAGGAAAACTTAGCTTATGATGGATTTCCATCACGCTTTGAAAATTGGATTAGGATATATATCACATAAAATTCACCCTTAGATATGCTGCAAATTTAATGACAGGGTTCAGTAGAAATGAGATCTTAGAGGTTTTGATGAAGAAAGTTGCTCAATGTATGCCTTATCTTTCTTTCTTCTTGCTCAAGGTACAATTAAATTTACTCTGCAGGACCACAGTGTGTAGCATATATTAACTTTATACTGACCCTGCCTGTATTAACTTTATGCTAATCCTGCAGATAAGTGGCAGCAAAAGTGCATTAATAAAGCCATTAGCTGGGATGACAGTATTCTAGTTCTTAGTTTTGTTTTGTTTTTAATCCTGTCTGTATATTCTTATTAGATGATGGATCTGTGATGAAAGGTGTTTGAGTTTATTTTTACTGTATGTTGGGCATTGCAGTGAAGCACTGGGCGGCAAAGACTTATGAGATGTGACCCTGCCATCCCAGAACTTTGTGCAATCATGGATATAGGACACGATCTCACATCAGTTTTTAACACTGGTGGTGCAGTGGTTAAGAACTTGGCTACTAACCGAAAGGTTGGTGGTTCGAATTCACCAGCCGCTCCTTGGAAGGTTCTACTCTGTCCTGTGGGGTCGCTATGAGTCAGAATTGACTTGACAGCAATGGGTTTGGTTTTTGGTTTAATCAGTACTTACATATTTATGTTTATGAATGATGCTAGGGTCTTTGATGAAAACCCCAATAATGATACCCCTCTGCCACTCCTAAGTTCTGAAGAAGTTAAGAGATAGGCTACAATAATTGGCAGATAAAGCTAAAATACCACCTTTATCACTCATAAAAGCCCGGTTGGAGGACAGGGTTTATTTGTTCTGCTAACACGGAACCCAGCATTAAGCACGGGCCACCATGCTGGGACGGGCCTTATGTGGCCCAGAGGATCAGCTCACATTCATGGCATCAGAGGAGACCTTGTGTTCCCGGTGGCCAGCTTTGCTCTCAAGAGGAGGAAGGAGGCGCTGAGCCCCAGAGTTTATGTCTCCCTGAGTTACCTATCAGGTAGATTGCTCTGCCTGTCCTTGGGTGGGAAGAGCCAGAAGCATTATATGTTTGGAACACGTGGGAAAAAGGAGGATTCACCGCAATATCCAAACCCAGTTGCTGTCAAGTGGATTCTGGCTCATGGTAACCCCATATGTATTAGAATAGAACTGTATGCCATCAGGTTTTCAGTGGCTGATTTTTCAGAAGTGTATTGCCAGGCCTTTCTTCTGAGGTGCCTCTGGGTGGACTTGAATGGTCAAACTTCCAGTAGCAACCAAGCATTTAATCGATCGCACCATCCAGGGACTCCTCACCCCAATAAAGGACAGGTAATATAATATTTGCTGTCAAATGAACTGGGCAGAATTTAAGGACAGAAAGAAACGAGCAAGCCTTCCAGAGATGGACAGGCAGGACTGAGCTAAGTGATCTGGAGGAACATTCCAGGCATGAATGATAGCAGCAAAGTCACATGCAGGAGAGGACTGAGTTTGTGATGGAAAAGAGCCAGGGCTGGCCAAGCAGGTTACAGAGGGCTGGGAAGCCCCTTCCACAGAACCTGGGGGAGCTACCTCCCTACCTAAGGAGCTTTCCACAAGTAGCACATTTGAGTATTTCTCTGTGAGTGTGTGTAGCGGAGAGGTTTTTTTTTATTTTTATTGTATCCTAGCATAGCTGAACTCTGAGAATGTTTTTCATATATTTGTGTGGTTCTCACTATAATTTGTCTTGGCTAATTACATTTGACTATAAGCTTTCCAAGTGTATATTAAACTCTGGGACAAATCATCAGATTTCAGTAACAAAGAGCCTATAATTTCTGGACCATATGACCTATGTAAGGATAAGTTGCAGAGAAATTATTCTCTTCCTTTCCGTGATAAAATCGTGGCTACACTAAAAACTACCTGTCAAGGAGATTTAGTTCTGAGCTAGTTTTCTAAATGGAAGTTTGTAGTATGTGTCAATATCAGTGGGTCACCTGGAATCCTGCTCACTGAGCCGTGCTCAGATACATTCACGAGCCCAGAGCCAACTGATTTTGAAGGCTTCTTCTGTCATTTAAGTGATTATAGTATATATATCTCCAAAATAAAATCCTTAGAAATGGGGCTTCAAAGAGCAGTAACAATCAATCATGGAATGGTTTATTATATAGATTTTGTTATTTCATGTAGTAAATCATGCTTGCCCAAAAACAAGGTTACTTAAAAATAAAAAAAAAATAAAAAAAGCCATTTAATGAAACGGAACTCTAAGCTGAGTGTATCCTATACCCCATAAGGCAGTTTTTAACTCTTTGCTGAATGCTTTGGGTATGGAATGATGGTGGGAGAGAGGAGGGGTATGGGGAAAAAGAAAGAGATCAGCTCCATTGCCTGTTGTCAGTGAGTTGGGAATTTTATTGGGAAGATACAGCAAGTATTCGAATGATAGATAGTAAATACAAAACAGCGTATAAACACGCACCAGGCTGTCTTTTAGTTGTTCATTACGTTGATTATTCAGAAGACTCACTGAACAGTTTGGCAAGTATTAGAGATTTTGTGTTCCTTTGTCTGACAAATGCAACTGTCCTGACTTAGCACAGAGGTCACTGGTCTCACCACTGATAACGCCTCCTCTACCTAAAACTCGGAAAATTTTAAGGGGTCTGTTCTTCACCATTATTTTTTTTCATCAATAAAATGAGGGTTTGGGAACCAAATGAATACCTTAGCCCTCTCCCAGCTCTAATATTTATTGAACTAAGGGCATCTCTGATGACACAGAGAGAAAGAAGAGAGACTCGGGATGTCATAAGACAAAAGAAAGGTTCTGAGACTCATTGCTACAACTAGGCAATAGGATGGCCAATCAGTGGGGCCGACGTGAAAAGCCCCACTGTCCGTCAGCTGTCACGTGTTCTTTATGATGCTGTAAACATCGCAGGCCATGTTCTTTGGGTTTTCCTTTTGCATTAGTGTGGAAGATTTATTTATCAGTATGAATGTTTTACTACTGAAGAGTTGACTTGTTTTAACAACAATTTTTGTGGATTAGGGTGAATTTAATGAGCCACTCTTTTTTTCCTAAACAGCTGATGGGTATGAGATATAATTCTCATACCATACAGTTCACCCCTTTAAAGTTTACAGTCCAGTGCCTTTCAGTATATTCACAAAGTTGCACAATCATCACCACAATCAACTTTAAAAAGTTCTCATAACCCCCAAAGGAAGCCCCTCACCTCTTAGCCATCACCTCCAAATCACTCCGTCTCCCGTCCTGCCCCAGCCCCTGACAACCGTTAATCTTTCTGTCTCTAATACACCACTCTCAAAGGAAGCAGTCAGTGGACATCAAGGTCCAAGTCCTGTGGTACAGCTTTATCTAAACACTTAACTTTGATGTTGGGGCTGTTAAAGTTTGCAGTATCTGATAGAAAAATCTAGTTTCTGAGTGTGGCTGATTAGAAGAATGAATCGCATCAAAAAGAATCACAAGCTGAAAATAGCCGCTAATTCAGTATGTGGAAAAGTACCCTTCAGTCGTTACCTATCGTGTGCGTCAGCCCTGACCTTCCCTACTCTGCCTTTTTGCGTGAGAGACGTTTAACAGGATAAATTCTACAACAAAGTGCTTACAGTTTTATCTTCTAATGGCACTGGTGCATCATTTACTCAGCAAAGTCCTGTTTTGGAGATTCTGTGTGCAGGGACTTTGCTGGGACACATCTGAGTGGGGTAGGTCTGCCCTCTAGGAGCTCACAGCGTAGAAGAGGGGGATGGATATGTATAAATAAGTAAGTGCAAAATAATGTTGAAATACTCTAGGTAGGAGCTCAGAGGAGACTCATGAGGACAGACAGTTATTGCCTGGGGAGGCTCAGGTCAGAACTGTCCATAGAAGAGATGACCCTGGAAATGAGCTGTGGCACATGAGTAATGCTTGCGGAGTGGGAGAAGGGAGCTTCGGCGGAAGGATCAGCATATTCCAAAGCATGGAGACGGGAAGCATCCTGGTATCTTTGGACATGAATGCATAAGACAGCAGAGTGTTCGTGGGAAAGGTAGTAAGGAGGATGCGGAGGGCAGAGAGCTGATGTGTGAGAGGTCCTGTGTGTGAGTCTCAGAGTTAGACTTGACCCTCCAACCGCTGGGTGTTATTGAAGGATTTTTAGGCAGGGAAGTTATGTAATGATATTTTTATTTGAGAAAGCCATTTGGACAGGTGTGTGGAGGATAGGTAAGAAGGCATCAAGAGTAGTTAGGGACCTGCTGGGCCAGTGCAGGCAAGAGGTAATGTGGTCTTCTATGACAGACGAACGAAATGGACTCTTACTTTATCCTTCACTCACCAAATTCTTCTAATTAAAAAACAAGAAAGAAAAGAGCAAATCCACAGCAGCACTGGAAAACCAGGAAGAAGTACCATCAGCAGTCGAGGGTATTTAAGAATTCCTGGAAGGCATTAAGAGAAATGAATCTGATAGGTGGTGAAACCCAACAGAACTGGGGAATGTATTCCTTTCACAGTTGCAGGGACTCTATATTAATACAGCATTGTTTTTAGGTCAGCACACAGAGGGAGAATTAAATGAAAAGAGCACATGCCCTTTGACTCAACAATTCCATATCTAGGAATCTATTCTATCCTTGTCCTCACTCATGTACTGGGATATATGTACAAGAGGAAAACCTAAAAACAATCTAAATATCCATCAGCATGAATATAGCTAAACATATTATAGTATTTCCATACCATTGAATGCTCTGTAATTATTAAAAAGCATGAGATGACACTGTATGTCTGACATGGAAAGTTCTCTAAGATACAGTAAATTAATACAATGAAACTGTTGAACAATGCCTAGTTCAGGGTGCCACATATGTAACAAAGAAAGAAAAAAAATACTTGTAGGTTTTTGTATCTTTCTAGACCTTTTTTAAGTGTTGTACTCAACTCTTAACAGTGCTCATCTATAGGGAAGGGAATGAGATTGGGACAATATCGTGAAGAGGAATGTTCATTTTTGTGGTAATACATCCTTTTGTATTGTGCAGACTTTCTCAGTAAGCATGTATTGTAACAAAACTAGAAATTTATTGTGACAAATATTTAAGGAGGTAGAACCCAGGAAACTTGGCCACCAGCTGAATGTGGTGATTGCAGGGTGGTAAGGAGGGAGATTGCGGGAAGAGAGTGGGTGGGGTGGAACGTAAGGATGTGGATTCAAACCACTTAGAAGCAGAAGGACATTTTAAAAAGGAAACTATTTTTTAAAATGTAACAACAAAGACAGAAAGTGTATCTCATACTCTAAATGAGATAGTTTGAGAAACAGAAGGATTTATGCCTCTTCAGCTGCAGTTGGCAGGGGCCGTTGAGAACGGAGACATGAAGCACATGGAATGAGAGTCAGTTACAGAAATGTGTCAGCCCCAGAATTGCTTCTGCTGACGAGTGTTCAAGGCCAGCATGGGCCTGGCCCTAGTGATCTCCAGATTGCAAATAAAATAGTAAGCAGAATCAGGGATCAGTAACTGTCTGTGAAATAGGAGGGGAGAGCTCTTCACCCTTCTCTTTGACCATTAACTCTGTCATCCGTTCCTCTCTTTGCTTTCCCTCTCTTGTCTGACCTTCGATTCTGTCCTCCCTTGACTCATCTGTCTTTCTCTTTTACACACCCACAGGCACACATACGCCTCATACCCCTCTTATAACAAATCTTCCACCCTGAAAAAACAAAAAATTAAAAGAAAGGGAACTAACAGAAGAAAATGGCGTCCAAATCAGATAAGCACCTCCAAGTGATACTGAAGAAAAAGATTTTCTGCCAGAAACATCATGTGACAATTTTCATGGTCTGCTTATTGTATCATCAAAAATGTGCATCTGGTAATATCAACATAGCAGAAAGCTTGAAAAACAAGTGACAGTAGTGTTTCCAATACCAGCGTTTACTTGCATAGCGTTTTATGGTTGAACAAAACGCTTTCATACATGTTATCTTGTATGAGCCTCACGTCAATCCTTCAAAGGAGGAAATGTTTCCATCTCTTTATGGATGGGAACATTGAGTTTCAGAAATGGATGAGACAGAGTCAGGTCTCAAAGCCGTGTCTACTGATACCTCAGCCAAACGTTTTTCGAAGACACTCTGATGCCTGCCTAACCTTACTAGAATATGCTTGAAAGCACATGGACTGGTCTCTCGGGCTAAACCTTTCAGACTCTGTCCTTCCAAAACTTGTTGTGTGTGCTTCCCTAATTTTGAAGTATCACAGATTTTACAAAAGTATATTCATCCATGTTATTTCTTTCTAAAGTGTAGTAGTCATTTGAACAACAGCAAAAAAGCTTGGTAAATGAAGGGGATGAATTGTGCCCTTTTAGGGAGCCACCAGCAATAGCTGACAAAAGAAAAATGCAGAATTTAATTTCTGAAATGACAATAATATATAATCCATGATGTTATGTTGATGCTGTTAATATACCAATTAATAATTAATTAATAAATATTAATAATAATGTGATTCATGATGTTAAATCTATGGGATAGCATCCTAAGGTCCCGGCAATAGAGGAAGGATCAAAGAAATGAGGTTTTGATTCTAGCCAGACTTTAAGGTATTTCCTGGTACCGAGCTAGGAATACTTGTTCACAGGAAGAAATCACTATTAATGAACTGTTTTACTGAGTCACAGCGCGTGAACCCTAGCTTATTCTTCTAAAGGAAGAAAGCAGAATACTGCCTGTGTGAGGCAGAAGTACCCTGAAGAAGTCATTCATTGATATGTTCACTCTCTGGAAGCTCCAGACGCACCATGATAACACTACTGTAAACCCGGGAGAAACAAACCCATTGCCATTGAGTTGATTCCAACTGATAGCGACCCTATGGGAAGAGTAGAACTGCCCCATAGGGTTTCCAAGGCGCAGCTTGTGGATTCGAACTGCTGACTTCTTGGTTAGCAGCCTGAGCTCTTAACCACTGTGCCGCCAGGGCTCCAACCCTACTGTAATCCTCCCCCAAAGTCATTAAGAGGCTAAAATGTACACATAGGAGTTGGGATATAAGTTAGCACCTCAGATGAACTGAGGGCCCCCTGGCCTGAGCTCCTCCAAGGACCATGCACCTGGCTCAGGCCCTCTTTCTTGCAGCATCATGTTCAGACAAAAGGAAGATCTGAAAACTGTGCATCAGGGCTCTTGTTGCTCAGTCTGTTAGATCTGAGGTTAGTTTTGCTACACCACGTGTCTTATTTTCTTCCTGTATAGCGGTTTTACGTAGATTTTCTTACCTCTACGACTACTTCTTAACTGCAGGATAGTTACCATGGCAACACCTGTTGATAGCAGACCAAAAAAATGTGCTTCTGCAGTGGGAACGCCACTCCTGTGTTTCCTGCTACTCACTCCTACAGTTAGATTCAGGGGTGTTTTTGTTTCTTCTCTTAGTCCTGGGGGTGATAGCAGTTTTCCTCATATGGGCAGGTTGGTATGGAAATTGCCCTCTGCTGTGTCTGTGTTACCTGCTAAGACGCTCCATGTGACCCCATGGAGCATTTGTTGACTTTTACCAGCTGTAATACAAGTTGTGTCTTTTGTCCAAGATGTGCAAGATCTTGAGAGCCCGCTTTTTTTCTTTCTCCTCTGCTCCTGCCTTACTCTGTCAGTTATGTGGGCTCATGCTTCCTCTTTGCCCAGTCAGCTAGACAGAGGGGCACAGTGGTTGTGTCCAAATTTCACGTCTTACTTAAAATACCATTAGTTTGGATGAATGCTAGTCAAGAGGGCATGGCTAGATTAGCAAAAAATCTATTGCCTGCCCAGGAAAGTAGCCCAGAGCATAATCAACTTTACTGATGGAGACATAATAAGATCATCTTTATTTTGAAAAAAGACAGTGCGTTCTTTTCCCTTCATCCATTTAGCTAAATTGCCTGGCTTTCAAAAGTTAATATTTTGAGGTTGCCAGCAGGTTCCACTTTTTTCACTAAAAAAAAAATTGTATTATTAAGAATAAGCTAATTTTCCAAATATCTTAACATCCAAGTGTTGTCCTTTGGGATTCTTTCTTGAAGTAGTTTATGCTTCACTCAAAAGTATTTATTTTAGATTTCAGAACCAGGGTTCTGAGTAAGTTCTTCTCACATGATGCACAGCTCTTTAAAGAAGGTTTAGATGAACATCTACATATTGAGTAACAATCCTTCTCGTTAGCAATTGTCAAAGTATTTTGATTAATTGAAGAATCATAAAATGTTATCTGATTACCTAATTAATATAGAGGTATTTCATTTTAACATCAAAACAACTAAGAAAATAAAACCTGGGTTATACATAATGCCAATTATTTTTATAAACAGGTTAAAAGAAATATATTCTAGATATTAAATAAATTGAATAGACTTTTTAAAATAATATATTAAAGAAGTCATATGCTATCCGTTGCTAGTATCTGCTTCAAAAAATAGCAATATCATAAACAATCATATTCAAGCAAGCATTGTCCTGTTCCTCCTCTGGAGATGGCGTTGTAGGAGAATCTTTGAATGAGGTTTTAAAAAAGCGAGGTTGGGGGGCATCACCCCAAAGCCAAATCCTCTGATTAGGAAGAACATGCACCGGTAGCATACGTGAACCGACTAAGCCACTGCCATAGAACAAAAGGTAATGAAAAGTGGCCTAGATTATGTTTCTGATTCAGACCCTCAACAGCTGTGTGATGGTGGCTGGGCCACAGTTTCCTCATCTGTAAAGTAAGGACCTGAGCTGCAATATTCTGAAGTTCACTTGAAACTCAGTAAAGTTATGTTAATCTAACTCTGAAATATGCACAAGTACTAAACTGTAGGATAGAAACCTGACACTAAGGGCTGAGAAAACGGGAAGAGAAACCAGCACAGACCCCTGAGTATGAGTTTCAAGTTACTTTTCAAAGAAAAGGAAGAGCATATATTAACCAAGAGAAGGATCCAAGAAAATAAAGGGCTCTGACTTACCAGTCTAAATATGACCCAATAAAGGGGAAGGGGGGACCCTAGTGATTTTGATAAATCCAAATTCTTATGGAATTCTTTCAAAACCTTCCTCACAATTAAAAAAAAAAGTGTTGGAAGTTTTCTCTAATTCTGCTGCATGTTGTTTTGGTAATTAGTCCCTTAAGCTAATACTGGAAACAGTGTTTAAAAATACAAATTCTCTCTCTGAAATTGTATAATGAATTAAGTGAACTGCTGTTATTTCAATGTTCAATTCAATTTATATAATTAAGAAGTAACTCCAGCATAGCAGCTGGATTGATGTGTCAACCTTATTCATCTATGCAGAAGAGAAATTCAAGAATCTTGCTCTCCCTCATATCTGTGCCTTTAAGTTAGGACTATGTCTTGGTCGAATATTGAGAAACTTGACCAGTTTTTCATGCATTGGCTCAGACATGTAGCCCGTAGGCATACATGCGCACAGGCATGCATGTGGCCGCCCTGTAGAGCTGCGGCTCAGTAAACTAGAGTCCGTTTTGCTGAACACGCTGTGTTTTACACATAGTAACGCAGCTAACATTTACTGAGCACTTACCGTTACAGAGCTTGTGCTGGGGTGCCTACGGAGACATTAGTTTGTGTTATTTCTCCTAGAATGAATCTCCTTGACAGTCTCTGTGTTACTGAGCGTGGCGTCTCATTAAGTTTCTCAGAATTTCTCTAAAGTTCAATTTACGTCTTTGGCAGTTATTTATCATCAGAAAAATGATTGAAATGCCGCACATATGACAAAACCTGTTGAACCCACTGCTGTCGAGTCAACTCTGACTCACATTGACCCTGTAGGACAGAGGAGAACTGCCCCATAGGGTTTCCAAGGAGCGGCTGGTGGATTCAAACTGCTGGTGTTTTGGTTAGCAGCTGAGCTGTTAACCACTTCACCACCAGGGCTGTATACATATGACAGTGTCTCATAAAACTAGCCCCAAGTAATGAGGGGATTGCCACATGGGTATTATATCGGTGGCACAGTACTGGTATGGCATCTGTAGACAGGTTTGAAAGTCTGAGATTGAAGCAGTGAATGAAAACATTCATTCATTGAGAGAGATGCTCTGTAAAGTTAAGGCTCATCTGCGAGATGCCAACCAATCTTTCCCGCGCACGGGCACACACACACACACACACACACACACACACACACACACACACACACACACACACACACACACACACACACACACACACACACACACACACACACACACACACACACACACACACACACACACACACACACACACACACACTCACACACACTTCTATACATTCAAGGGTGGAAAACTTGGGAGACCCAGAAAAACAAGGCAGTCCTGTCGAGTTCTGGCTCTCAAAGGTTTCACTGCATAACGGTACACGTGGAAGGATTTTGATCATCACTCTCTAAAATTCAAGAAAAATAAGTTTCTCTTGGAAAGGAAATTGTTTCCATTAAACAGCACCATTGGAGAGGATTTTCAGAAGGAATTATTTTTCCCATTGTCATACTTACAATCTCTCTGATGTTAAAAAAAAAAAATCTAATTTCTCATTTATGGTTTGTTTGCCTTCACCTTGTCTTCACAGTCACCTCTCTTGGGCACCTCTGAACTAGCCTTCCTTGCCTTTTGCATTTTTCTGTTCTCATGAGGAGAATACAGCCCCAGAAAACACTCTTCTCTGAATGGGCTGTTGCTTTGGCTTACATCAGGGATTTCAGCTGCTAGAGTATATGAAAAATGAAGCGGGAGGCATCAGATGGCCGCCAGACTAGAACTGTTAACACAGTAAATGCCAGGAAGGCTGAAGTGTGAGCTGAAGCAGCTGGGGGTGGAAAACCGGAGCAGCAGGGCTGGGAGAACTGGAATAAAAAAATAATAACAGAGGCCAGAAAACGAGAGGGAGCTGGGCAAGGGGAGAAGTGCAGCCACAGGAAAACAAGGAGTCTAGGTAGAAGGAGAAGGAGGGGTTGTAAGTTATGTGTTTCCAGAATTGCAGTGTTCATCATAGCCCATACACATTGTCTTTATTGTTGCTGTTGTTAGCTGCCATTGAGTTGGCTGCCAACTCGTAACAACCCCGTGCACAGCAGAACAAAATGCTGCTCAGTCCTGCGCAGTCCCTGTGATAGGTTGTGGATCAGACTGTTGTGGTCCGTAGGGTTATCACTGGCTGGTTTTGGGAAAGAGATTGCCAGGCCAGTAATCATTAATGGTTATTGATCAATAATCATTTGTAGTGAATAACTGCTGTCTACACTCAGAAATAGTCACAGGGATGCAGGAGCACATGAAGGAGCATCTGGTCCATACTCTCGGTTCTGGGTAAAATTCTGCTCTGGTTGTCTCAGAACATGATGGTTGGACTGGATCCACACCATCCTGCTCCAATGCAACTCTGGTAATTCCAGCTACCATTACACTTGGGTTTCCCATATCTGTTTAAGACTGATCTGGAAAATGGATGGTCTTGTCATGTTCTTCACATTATAGCAGCCTCCACTGGCAGACAGGTAGTGGCTATGCATGAGGTGCACTGGCTGAGAATCGAACCCAGGTCTCCCGCATGGAAGGTGAGAATTCTACCACTGACCCACCAGTGCCCCCATACATTGTCTTTAGTGCCTCTTTAATTAAACATACGTAATATCACTTTCTTGCATGATTAACGTGATAGACTGAATATTGAAATGGTAATTGAAAGAAATTTCTATGCTTTGAGGTTGATCCCTATTGATAATTTATTGAACTCATGAATTCAGATGGATTAAGAAGAAATAACATGTGCTAGTTTATGGATATGTTTGATTTTTTTAGTAAAAATATATCAAGTTGCTAACATTCATCATTTGGACAATTAGTGGATGTGTATAATTAGTTGGAATAGTAACTGGTTTGGTAGATATATCCAGAGGGAAGTGATTAATAAATTACTCTCCTCCTGGAGGCCCATTTCTGGTATTTTAACTTAATCCTCTCCTAGTCAACATCAGGCCAGACTTGCCTGGTCCAAAGCTGGGGAGAGATGGCTAATGTAATAAATGGCAGAGACAGAATTCAGGAACATCTTGACAGTTAGGGCAATGATCCAAGTCTAAGAAGCAGAAATTGCACAGGGATCTTTGTAAGCACACCCTTCCCTCCAAGTTAAATTGCAGGACAATAAGGAAGGGATGTGGCTTAGCAGCATCATATCTGAAAGAGATTTAGATTTAATTTTTGTCAAGTACAAGGTCCGTATATGTAAATGGTATAATGTGGCTGATAAAAGCTTCTGTTATTGTAGGCTGTCTGAATAAAAGTGTGGTGTCTCAACTAGGAGAGGAGTCCTGTTCTACGCTGTACTGATCAAGTACTATCTGGAGAATTGCCTCTGAGGTCCATCATTTAGAGAATAGCCAGTAAATGAAGGTGCCAGCTCCCAACTTGTCCCCTTCTGCCTTCCTTGTTTCTTCACCACTTGGTCCTTCTGCATGCATCATTTTTCCTCTCCAAATCTGAATTTGTTCTCTCTAAAGCAAGAATACTTATTATGTTTAAAGCTACCCCATAACCCAGTGGAGCTTATCACTAATCATAGTTTCTGTCTGATGGCCCACAGTAGATTTGGCTAAATGCCAACTGAAGTTCTTTGTTGAATTTTAATTTCCTGTCCTGAGAATTGTATTGCCCTAGTACTGACCACCACTGGTGGATGACAGCCGTTGCATCCCGAGTGACCTTTATTGTCCTTCAGATGCAGGATCTTATATCTCATGAATGATGACCAGGCACCCATGATACTCACCCCTTGACCTTTCAAGTGTCCACTCTTTCTTTTCCTGTGTATCCAAGTGTTTGGCACGGGGTATCTGCTTTGAATACCATTGTCTGTCTTGGTCTTACCAAGCAGTCTTCTTGAGAATTGTGGCTCTTACCTGAGTCCCTGCCCAGTGGCCAGATTTTGTTGCTGTGATTAGACCTTCAGGAGGGTAATGGACCACCTTCCTGACTCCTGGTACCACCAGCCTCTTGCTCCTGATAGCTTTGCCTTCATGCCATAATAGGGCCCCAAGAGTTCCCCTCCAAAACCAAGATAAGAACTGTCTCCTAAATCGAATGGAGTTTACCATTCTCTCGGATGTTGTGCTTGGCTTGCTAGCCTGCTTTCCTAGATTGGGCTTTGTAACTGGAGCAGGCTCTCAGTCTGCTCTGTCCTTGTGAGCAGACCTGTCCAGGGCCCAACTCCCTTTTCCTCATAGGCTTTCTGACCCTTTGATGGCAGATGGTTCTCAAAACTATATTCTTTGAAATGGAGAAGAGGAGGCTCAAGATCAAGGGAAGACAGACTTGTTTAAATAGGTGTCTTCAAGTGTTTGAAGGGTTGCCATGTGGAGGACACTGTTGGACTTGTTCTGCTAGCTCTTACAGGTTAGAATCAGGACTCAAACTAGGTAGAAGCTACTGAGCCAGTGGGGTGGAAAACCTTCCTTACTCCTGGCTGAAATCTAACAGTGCTTGCCAGAGACAGAAAGGGATTCTTTAGGATGGAGAAAGCCCTTCTTTACAGAAGGAAGTCTAGCATAGGCTGGATTAGCAGATCTAAGTTTTGTTTATTGGTTTGCTTCTATTACAACCTGAATAAAGGATGGTATTTACTTCGATGACATTTGCATGTGTGCAGTATTGCTATGACAGTGAGTATGCCAATCATAACCTGCTTATAATCCTACTCCTTTCTCTTTCTTCAGGGACTGTGGGTAGAGCAGCTTTATTATAGCAATATCCTCATGTCTACTCTGATTTTATTTAAATTAATTCACTTGGTCAGTGAATATGTATTGAGTGGCTGTTATTAAGCACTGTGACTCCTTCAGTGCTCAGTACTTTTAACTGTTAGGTTTAATCAAGTCCTTTTGACATTGTACTGGATGTTAGGAACATTGTAGAAAGTGTTCAGACATCAAGAGGGATTGATTTCTAGGTGATCTTTAGGTTTCTTTTAAATTTGAGATTTGGTGATTGAGCTTCTTGATTCTAGTCTTATATTTAGTATATATCTTGCCTCCAAATATAGTTTTTATAAGTAAAACATAGATTTGTAGTGGGGTTGTTCAAATATGTGCTATTAAATTCCTGTATTTACCTGCCCAGATAGCAGAGAGGTGCCCTCTCAACATCATCACTGCTTCCCCCAAAGGGACTGTAGGGGCATGACTTGAGGAAAGCATTCTTCCCCTAAACCTCTCCTCAGTGATGGATGCCAGCAGGGGCTTGGACCAAGCCATCTGTCAGCTGCATATCCATCCCTCAGGGTCCTGGTGGCCTAGAAAGTGAGCTCTATTTCAGCTCCTCTAAATGGTTTTAGCCAGAAGGCCTTCCAGGTCAGTTTTGTAAAAAGCACCATGAAGTCCTAGAGTTCATTTGTTTGGACCTTCATGTGAACATTACCGTCGGTGTTGGGAACCTGCTAACAGTCCTTATAAAAATTGTCTATCAATGACATCAGTGTAGAAGAAATAGCACTGAGCTTGGTATTCTACTGACTTAGTGTACATGGGGGTGGTGGTTGTTAGCTGTCGTCAAATCAGCCCCTGGCTCATGGCAACCCCATGCACAATGAGATCAGACCATTGTGATCCATAGGGTTTTCACTGGCTGATTTTCAGAAGGAGATCATCAGGCCTTTCTTTCTAGTCAGTCTTAGTCTGGAAACTGCTGAAATCTGTTCAGCATCATAGCAACACGTGAGCCCCCACTGACAGGCAGGTGATGGCTAATCAAACCCGGGTCTCTCTCATGGAAGGGGAGAATTCTACCACTGAACGACCACTGAGTAGATAGCTACTTGCAGAAGTCCTAAAATTCCATTCAGTAACTAAAGAAATCAGCACTGAAAGCATAGGATTTCTGTTAGATTGGATCAATAATCGTTTGTAGTGAATAACTGCTGTCCACACTTAGGAGCCCTGGTGGTGCAGTGGTTAAAGCACTCAGCTGCTAACTAAAAGGTCAGCTATTGGCAACCACCCTGTTCTGTGGGAGAAAGATGTGGCAGTCTGCTTCTGTAAAGATTTACAGCCTTGGAAACCCTATGGAGTAGTTCTACTCTGTCCTGCAGGGTTGCTATGAATCAGAATCAACTTGGTGGCAGTGGGTTTGGTTTTTTGATTTTGACACTTCGAGATAGTCATGAGGATGAAAGAGCATGTGAAGGAGCATCTGGCCCATACTCTCAGTTCTGGGTAGAATTCTGCTCTGGTTGTCTCAGTCAGAACATAATAGTTTGCACTGGAGCCAGGCCATCCTGCTTCAGTCTAACATCTCTGGCCATTCCAGTTACCATTACACTTGAGTTTCCCATGTATCTGTTTATGAATGCCATTGTAATGTCTACATTTCCTGGGATACTTTTTGGTAACAGCTTTATTGAAATACAATTCACATACCATACAATTCATCCATTCTAAATGCACATTCAATAGTTTTTAGTATATTAATAGAGTTCTGCAACCATCATCACAATCAATTTTAGAACATTTTCATTACCTCAAAAAGAAACCCTATGCCACTCAGCTTTCACTCCCAATTCCCTATCCCCACCTGAGCCCTAAGCAACCACTAATCTACTTTCTGTCTCTATATAGTTGCCCATTCTGGACATTTCATACAAGTGGAATCATATAATACATGGGTTTTTTGTGATTGGCTTCTTTCACTTAGCATGATGTTTTCAAGGTTCATCCATATTTTTAAGTTGTGTTCAATTTTCAAATCAGGCTCTTAACTCATGTCTGGTAATAGAGAGAGGATATCTAGACATATTATTTCTAACACACATAAGTCATATTTGGCATTTTAAGAAAAATGTTTATTTTCTTTTTAATGCACTAATTTAATTTAGATAATCAAATCTTACATATATTTCCAGCTAATTAAGGAGAGTTATCAGGGAGTGACCGTGACAACATTGGAAAGTGGAAAGGTTTGCAGTTTGAATCCACATCTAAATATATTTGTATTGCCAGCATTCAGAAGAAGATTTTATTTGAAATCTAATGAAAGAGTAAAAAAGATGACCTGGGAAAGGCTCTTGTCTGTCATACTCTTCACCCACTGAAGCCCTGTCCTCTTAGTCTGCATGATTGACAGTTGAGTAATCTCGAGTAGGGTTGGAGGAAGACAGCCCATGATTGTGTGTCTTGTTCTGATCTTTTTAGACTTATTAAAAAATGAAAATAGTCACGTACCTGAATGTGGCAGCCAACAAAAGGCAGCTGTTTCTCGCTTGATAACTGTCAAGGAAACAATAGATATACCTCAAGATAATATAAATAATCTGCTGACTCTGCTCTGGGAGAAAGCCACATTCAGTCTAAGATAATAATATGTGGTTCTAATTTAAAAAAAAAAAAAAAAACACCAGTAGATCCAACTCTCAAAACAAAAAAACAAACCAAACCGTTGCTGTAGAGTCAATTCTGACTCATGGTGACTCAAGTATTTCAGAGTAGAACTGCACTCCATCGGGTTTTCGATGGCTGTAGTGTTTCAGAAGTAGATCACCAGCCTTTCTTCTGAGGCATCTCTGGGTGGAGTCAAGCCTCCAACCTTTTGGTTAGTAGCCGGGCAGTTAATAGTTTGCACCACCTATGGACTCCATGATGCAGCTCTAGAAGGCTCATATTCTACTCAGTGCTTGATATTGAAAATGAGGAATTGTACCTCAATCTGTTTCAATAATTTGGGAAGCTCCAAATCTTAATCAGCAACCAGTATATTCTCCTAAGAGTGTGGACACGTTCATTCATTCATTCATTCCGTTCCTTCTCTCCTCTCACACAGCACCTATCCTGTTGTCTTACATAAAGTAGATGTTCAATACAGGAGATATTTTTTAAAGGACAGGAAGAGAACTAGAGGGGAAGGGGAGATGGAGGAAGGACACGGCACCAAAAATAAAGCAGAGCCCAGACAGGGTTGGGGCTAAGGAGCACCGACAAATCAGGGGAGAACAAAAGAATCTATCCCTGGAGTCTCCTCCATTTCTGCCCATCTTCCCCATTTCTACATGAAACAGACGAAGGAATGACTTGGGATTAGATCTCCCTGCCATTCAGGTCACACTGTCCGCATAACACCAGTTTCTTTTAATAAGAAATTTTCAGAATTGAATCACAGCTTTACCTTACCAAAGCATATTAATGCTCTTTTCAAATAAATCGCTTGTTTTGGCTCATGTTCAGATAAGTTATTTGAATTTTAATAGTAGGATCACTAGGAGTTGGAATCGGCTTAACGGCAAAGTGTTTGTTTTTTTTGTTTTTGGCAGGGAGTAGGTTGCAGTAATACATGGATTTGTAATTAAACTAATAAAAAAATGGAAAGATCAAGTAAATTGAATTGTATTTGATTAGACATTAACTTGACTGTCATTTTAGAGCAAAGTTTTAATTTATTTACTACTATGTGTAGTTTTGCCTCTTCTTTATAGTTTGCTTTGTTCGAGAAGGAATATAAAGCTCACTGTTTAGTATGAACTTGCTAACATTTTTACAGTAAACTAGACAAGTAACTTTCACAGTCTATCTCCGTCTGCCTTCTTTTCTAACTTTCTTTCTCTTTGGTTATAGGCCAAGAAAGAAGAGAGAACTCTTACTACAGTAACATTTCAAAGGGGAAGACGTTGCTCGAACTTCGAATAATTTTTTGGACATTTCTCCAAGGTAAATATTACCATGGTGATAATAAAGAGGCACATCATTAGAATTTGAAAGTTGCAGTGGTACCACACAAAGTTTAACTGTGTTCTGTCCAGCACAAACCTACAGTGATCTGAGAGTGGGAGGGAGAAGAGAGACGAACTCAGAGCTGTCGGGTAGCCGGGAGAATGCCATCTGACTCCGAGAGCTCGGTGAGCTGTACTGAGCTAAAAATACATGGCGAGAAGGGAGGAGGGGGCAGCTGTACTTTCTTCATGCTCATCTCTCTCAGATACTCATGAAAACAAAAACAACAGCCAGTGTGATTGATTATAAAAATAGCATTTCTTCTTTTAGGAGGAATGGTTGGGGTCATTCACTTTAGAGGTTAAATTAGAAGATGCACTGTTCTGATGTCACAAGGGGAGATAAACCTGACTCGTATTTCACACCAACTAAGACTTACAAATATGGAAGGTTTTAAAGAAATCCATGTACCACTTCTCTGAAAATACCTACTAAGGAAGCCTTTGGTTCATGACAAATGCTTTGAGAAGTTCTTGTTTTAGAAGATTGTGTCTTTGATGCCTCTTTTGTAGGGAGGGGCAGTATGTGTGTGAGAGAGAGAGAGAAAGCGAGGGAGAGAGAGAGAGACAACCAAGGAGAAATCTGTCGGCCTCACACTGTCTGTTTCAGAGGCGTGACTCCAGGCGCTTTCTTTATGAATCGAGAGCTTAGCGGGAATAAAGGCTCAACAGAAGGAGCTGAATACATAGTCAGCTTCAGCGTTCATGAATTAGCTGCCAATATTTTAGCATGAATTGCTGTGTCATTTCTATGAAGTCCCCCTGTTACCGCTCAGTCTGTAGCTAAAAGCTGTTTGGCTAAGCCCTGAAATTGTATCTGATGAAACTCCTCCTCCTTCCTTCCTGATAAAGATGTCTGTGTACACATACACGCTAAAATACAAAAATAGAGGATCCAATTTAAAAGAAAATACACTTGTCAACTTCCTACGTTTAGAAGTTTATCTACAGTGGACATGATTTAGTCCATAGTGTTCTAGAATGTGATACCAGTTTGGCAGAAGGAGAGTGGGGTTTTCCCTCTCAGCCCTCATCCTGGTTATTCTCTTCTGAGGGGGTGGGGGTGGGGGAAATGCAGGCTTTACATTAGAGGGGGATTTGGTGATACTATTCATTCTCTGTTCTGACAGAGAAGACATTGTTCACTGTAATAGGCTTGGCGGAATCTGTGCTGTGCATACAGAATGGGAAATCTCAAAATTCTAAGCAATACATCAGCCTAGAGGATGTTTTAAAAAAATATATTTTGATAGCGCCTCATTCCTGTAGATGCAAGTCGTAATTTCAAAAACTAGTTTCCCTTTAAATGATATTTTCTCTCACATTGCATTATGCATATATTGCATGAAAAAAGTCTTTAAGATAGCAGAATACCTATTTAACGCCATAGTAACACGAATTAAAATCCTGAAAATTTAGAAAGATATACTCTGTGAAAACACCAGACGTGCTTTGTTATTGGCCCTCTGTCGTTTTCCGCACATGTCTGTCTTACCTTAGTGTTCGCACATCGGTGTTAAGGAAAAATAACCTGTGCACGTCACCTGGCGATTCCCAGAAGCAAAGGTGTGCTGCCTGAAATAAGAAAAATGGAGACGCATTCAAACATGTGCCCTGAGGAAAGGGGTGCACTGCTGGGAACAATGTGGGAAGTGTTTCCCAAACATTCAGAACTAAAAAGGCAACAACAGTAAAAATGAACGTTCAAACCGACATTCAGACCCTGTGTTGGAAGCTGAACTGGCGTAAATCGAAGCCAAGACTAACGGGTTTTTCTGCTTCCTGAAACTCCGCCTTCATCTCTCTGCCATCTCTCCCCAGGCACGGGGCTACACATTGGAATGGCCCCTGTTAATCCCAGGACATGGGGTCTTCATGTACGGGTATTTCTCTTGTAGTTAGCTGCCATCGACCCACCCCAACTCCTGGTAACCCCACGTACAAATGGAATCAAATGCTGCCTGATTCTGTGCCATCCCCAGGATCGGTGGCAGATCAGATCACTGTGATCCATGGGGTATTCATTGGCTGATATGCAGATCCCTAAGCCTTTCTTCCTAGTCCATCTTAATCTGAAACCTGTTCAGCATCATAGCAACACACAAGCCTCCACTGGCTGCACATGAGGTGCATTGGCCAGGAATCGAACCTGGGTCTCCCACATGCAAGGCGAGAATTGTATCACTGAACCACCCATGCCTCGTGTTTCTTTTACTAGAGCAGAAAAAGAAGTATACAATGTAAATTATGAGATTCCAAAAGTTATAATGGTGATAATATCAGTATACAGTAGATTATTGTTAATCCTTTGTAGCTTTCCAGGTAACCTAAGAATTCATCTTCTACAGCCAAACAGATCTACTCTGCTATTGTGGCGTTGCTCAGATTCATTTACTGCATTGTTGTTTTTAAATTTCTCACTCTTTTAAAGTGTATTTGCTTTACAGTCTTTTAAAATGGATTAATCTGATGCTCTTTTTCAAGGAAATAACAACTTAGAAAAATTAACCAAGGCTTTACCAGACTATTTCCCTGATTGCTTCCATTCATTTGGCGTGTTTTGTCTATTTTTTAAAGTCGTTTTTATTTTATTCTCCTTAACAACTGAGTTAAGGCTTACTGAAGGAGGTAAGGCAAGGAGGAGCCAGCCCCAACTCTCTGCTCAGAAGCTCCTTTGAGGCACTGTCTATGGAAGCAGGACAGGGAGCTCCAGGAAGACGCCATTGGCAGGGTGATTGCAGGGCTGTCTGTGACTGGCAGCCGGTCCTTCAGTCCTGCCTTCTTGTTCCTGTTCTGTTTGAATCCCTAGTAACCACTCTACATGAGGCCTGATCATTAGCATGCACTAATGACAACCCAGCTCTACAGAGCATGTTACCACAGCCCTCCAGAAAGCGGTAGGAACTGGCAGGCAGCTGAGTCAGCTGTGTGCACCCCTAAAAGGCAGAGTGGCCCAGCTGGCCTCATGGGTAGCCTTAGAACTGATCAGGATAGGCTTTTGTAAAATGAAGAGTGGGGAGGGACCTTGTTTTCACCAGGGTTATATGTTCTTTGTCTATTATGAAAAGAAATCTATACCAATAGTAGAAAATTGGTGTTAGTGCTTAATGACAATTTTTTATTGAACAAATGGTTATATTTTACTTACTGTGAAGCAAGCACTGTTTTAAGCACTTTGGAAATATTAACCCATTTAATCCACCTAACTATCCTACAAGGTACGATTACAGTTATTGTCCCGTTTCACAGAAGAGGTAACTGAAGCTCAGAGAGATTAAGTGTTGTGGATTGAAGTGTGTCCCCCAAAAGTATGTGTAGCAATCTCAACCCCTATACCTGTGGATGCAGAGTCCCATCTGGAATAGGGTTTTCTTTGTTATGTTGAGGAGGTCATACCAGTGGAGGGTGTGTCTTAAACCGAATCACCTTTGAGATATTAAGAAGTAAAAAGGGAAGATTAGGCTCAGAGACAAAGAAACAAAAGTGGAGGAAAGATAGTGCCCCCTGGAAATCTCCAAGGAACGCCAAGAAGCAGAGACAAGGATTTTCCCCCAGAGCGGACAGCCTTCCCATAAAGCCAGCACCCTGAATTCAGACTTCCAGTTTCCTAAACTGTGAGAAAATAATTTTTTGGTCATGAAAGCTCCCTACTTGTGGTATTTCTAGTATAGCAGCACCAGGAAACTAAGATAGTAAGTAACTTACCCAGGGTCCCCTAGCTGATGAGGGTAGAGACAGTGTCCAGGCCGTCTGC
This sequence comes from Dugong dugon, assembly GCA_030035585.1. Taxonomy (NCBI): domain Eukaryota; kingdom Metazoa; phylum Chordata; class Mammalia; order Sirenia; family Dugongidae; genus Dugong; species Dugong dugon. The sequence goes on from CM057474.1 coordinate 3,633,276, forward strand.
TCCAGAGTCCAGTAGTTAGGGCTCCGTGCAGCCAGCCAGAGCAGGCTTCACTATCAGATCCATTTGGGGTCTATAAACACGCAAGCCTTCCCCACAGAGGTACACACACCATGTTATGTTGTTATTTTTGGAACTATACGCCCTTTGTCATTTACTAGAATGGCATTTACTAGAATCTGAAGTACGTACTGAATGGTTGCTGTGTGGTAAACAAAGGACCACAGGCCCTTCTCTCCATGGCTGTCAGGGTGCTCCCTGGCATCATGCGTGCATAGGATCACCCCCGAGCACCACTGGGAAGAGCCAAGTGTGGTTGCTGTGCCTCTTTCTCAACGCCTTTTTGACTTGGATTGGTCCTTCCCTTTAGATGTATGAGGACCCTGAGACCCGCCGTGTAGTCAGAGCTGCCAGTGCTGAAAGCAGCCACTATCCGGGCTGAAGTGACCGTGTAATGGTGTAATGTTGCATCTGACCGTTCTTCTTTCCCATCCGCCATGGAGATTTAAACAGTTGCCTTCTGGAGGCCTTGCCGTAACCTGGCACTTCCTGAAGTGTGCACCCCTCTGCCCCCACTTCTGACATGCCTCCAAAAGAGAAAAGAAAACAAGTTTTGTTTATGACCAGCCATGTTTGTGAGGCACAAGTTAAACAAAATTAAATTGATGTACTTGTTGCAGGATTTGTTGGAATTTTAAAATGCGAATGTAGCTTGTGACTCTCCAAGGTCAGATGTAGAGTACAACCTTTCCCAAATTTATGAGGCAAGAAACCCTTCCTCCCCACCCCAGGGGTAAACATCTGTCCACGTCACCTCGGCACTGCTGCCTCAAGAACAGGGAGGACAAGAGAATCGAAAGTCATAGGGGGGTCAGATATTCAGATATTGGGGAAAAATTAAGAAACTGCATTCAGTATCCACAAATTCCAGCTCATCTTTAAACCAATAGTCATTGGGACGTTGGAGCCTCAGATTTCTCGTCTGTAAAATACAAAGGATAGAACTGGATTATCCCTAAGCTCTTTTCAACTTTATAAGCTGGTGACTGTTTATATTCTACCTTGTTCCAGAGGGACTTTAAAAATCAGAAACAATATACAATGCATCACTGTAGAGTAAGTTACGAATAAAAAGAACAGTTGCCATCAAGTTGCCTCCAACTCCTAGCAACCCCACGTGTGTCAGAGCAGAACTACATAGTGTTGTCAATGACTGATTTTTTGGAATTAGATTGCCAGACCTTCCTTTTCTGGGTGGACTCAAACCTCCAACCACTGGTTAGCAGCTGAGCTCATTAACCATTTGCACCTCTCAGGGGACTCCAAGTTAAAAAAAAAACCAAACCCGTTGCTGTCTTCGATTCAATTCCAACTCATATTGACCCTATAGGACAGGGTAGAACTGCTCCATAGGGTTTCCAAGGCTGTAATCTTAACCGAAACAGATGGCCACATCTTTCTACCGCAGAGTAGCTGGTGGGTTCACACCGCCCACCTTTCGGTTAGCAGCCGAGTGCTTTAACCACGGTGCCACCAGGGCTCCTTAGGTTGGATAAAATGAGGCACAGGGAATACAAGGTAGGAAAGATGGAGGAGGGAGCTTAATATACCAAATGAATCCATGAAGCCCTCCTCAGAGGATTCCCCAACAGAGATAAGCCAAAATTTTTGTTCTATGCTTTCTACTGAATGGCTTCAAAAGAGAACTGTAATCAAACTTCATGATTTACAGAGTTGTAAGCTAAAAACAATCAGGTTTTCCTAGGAAAAACTACTATTCCCAGTTATGAGACTGCGTTTTTCCCACAGTATTTAGTGAATGATTATCTGTTTGGTGTATGCTTGAGGATATGTGGAGATGACTGGATCTTGACTCTCTGGACTCCAGAACGTGGAGGGCTTGTTTGATAGGAGACCAGAAGTCTGAGCTGTGCTCCAGGTGTAGCGGGTGCATCTATACACCTGTTCTCTGTTTCCAGGATCCCTAGGCCTTTTCCTCCACTCATCTCTAATGTCTTGTCATTTGTCACAGCCACGACCATGGTTTCTCACAGCCACTTCACAAACCATTGGGATTCGGAAGAGTCCCAAGGGTGTAATGTTGTCCAGGTGATAAAGACTTCAAATCCAAGTTCTATTTTTAAAATATTAATAAATGAAATGATTATTTAAATATTTTTAAGGAAAATACTATGCTTGAGAACCTCTCAGAGTGTGTGAAGACAATCACATGAGCAAGCGTGCTCATGACTCACACAGTGAAAGCTACCGTGAAGGTTTTAATTTGTTTTCACAGTTTGTCATGTGTTATTACTTTACATTTATAATTGATGATTAAAGATAGTAAGCATAAGAAACACTGATGTTACGAATTTAATGAACATCTCAAAAATGATCTTCATCAGATTTAAAAGCTGCAGTCATCTGGTCAAAACTCTTAGATAGTGTCCATGGTATTGATAGTGTTTCGTTTCCTGAAATGGTAGTTGGGTGGTGGTTACATGGTTGTTTGTTGTATTATTCTTTTTGTAAATAATAAATATGTAAATATATTTTTTAAAGTTTTATGTTAGTCTAGTAAACCAAAAAACCCATTGCCGTCAAGTCGGTTCCGGCTCCTAGTGAACCGTATAGACTATCAGGATATTTTTATGGCATTAAATTCAGTATTAAAAAAGAAAAAGCTAGCAGGGATCATATGTAATTTGTTTTTTTAATTTCTCAGAAATCATTATCATCCATACACTCAATATATTAATTACAGAGAAATACAAACAGCAGTCTGAAACTTTTGTTTTATCTCATTGTTTTATAATTAAACACAAAAATTGTTTCTGGTATATTTTTTTTTTTTGGTCCAAAATGCATGATGTCCAAACATTAGTTAGTGAAAACAACTTTTGTCTATTTATATAGTTTGAAACTTATATATCTGGTCCCCTAACCAAGCATGGAGCCCTGGCAGCACAGCTGGTAACTGAAAGGTCGGCAGTTCAAATCCAACAGCCGCTCCTTGGAAACCCTATGGGGCACTTCTGCCTGGTCCTATACAGTCACTGTGAGTCAGAATTGACTCAACAGCAAGAGGTTTGGTTTTTTTTTTGTTTTTTTTTTTTTCCAAACCAAGCATATGAGGAACGCTTGTGGGGCAGTGGTTAAAGCATTCAGCTGCTAACGAGAAGGTTGGCAGTTCAAACCCACAAGCCACTCCTCCGGAGAAAGATGTGACAGTCTGCTTCCATAAAGATTACAGCCTTGGAAACCCTATGGGGCAGTTCTACTCTGTCCTATAGAGTTGCTGTGCATCAAAATCGACTCAGTGGCAACGGGTTTGGTTTTTTGGTTTTCAACCAAGCATGTACTAATGTGCCATTTAACAAAATTTTTTTGTAAGTCATGAATTTTATTATATAATGAATTTGAAGTAAATGAAATAGCATATCCCTTATAAAATGGGAAAAAGTCAACACAGAGTTATTAAAGTTTCTATTTAAATGAACTTGATAATACAATCTTGAATAATAACAATCTAAAATCAAATCATTTTATGTAAGACACTTCTTTCTTATCTACTATAAAAATTTTAAAATAATTAAAGTATCTCCCATGCGAGTTTACAAGAATGTAAGTATGCAAGTCAAAACAGGTGAAGCCTTTAGTGAAGCCAGGAAAAGATGTTGCAGTAATTATTTCTATTCAGTTTAGAGGGAACCTTGCCATTCTTGAATAGATGATTGGTAATTGGATAATACAAGGTATGGTGTGTTGCAGAAAGAAGATTAAAGGCCAGCGGGATAGTGAGCTGATGAAAAGAAAATATTATAAAACCACCCTTGTTCTGCCTTGCTCTGTACATGTCGTTTAAGCATCTTCTGCCATTTCCTGTCCTAGCTGTCAGTGAATATCAGGGATCACCTCTTCCAGTGAATGCCAACCATAAATGTGTTCTACAAATCCCTATACTATTTATGTTATTTTACTGCCAAGTATACATAGAAATAGCCATCATAAATCAGTGGCATTTCCCCTACTTATTGTTCTTTATAAAGCAGAAGTCATAGTTCAGAGTTCTTACAGTTTAATTTCCTCATAGTCTTGGACATTGGGACATTAGTTGTACCACTTTGTTTTGTGGGTTTGTTCATTTTCAAGTTCTGACTTTACTATTGATTTATTTTTATTACAGTAAATAATCTTTGCATCCAGTATTACATCCAAATGTAGCTAACCAATTTCCAAATAATTTAAATCAACATCATTGTTTTCCAATAATATTAATGTTGTTTGGCTGTACCAATTATTGACTTAAAAACCCAACAGTCATCAAAGTCACTACTGTTTACTAAAACTTTAGTAAATGTCCAAAGAAGCATTTCAATAGAGGGAGTTTAAGGAAAAATACACATAAATAAAATATCTTTTACATTTATGTGAGCTACCACATTTCTCAATGAATTGTAAATAGCTTTCATTTTCAAACTTTTCCGGAAGAACAAGTCATTTGTTACTAGGAAGTTGATGTTAAAGAACTATGTTTGGCAACTTGGAGAACATTTTTAGCATTTAAATTTCCCTATTTATAGTGCAGCTTCAGGCAGAGTAAAATGTTTGGCATTCCCATAGGGATGCAAATGCTTCAACATTCTCTGTTGTGATCTAACAATTCATTTCAGAGTAAGATGACTCAGTCTTGTTTGGAAAATGTTTTATACAAATATTGGCAAGGAAACTATCACTGCATTTTGGTAGATTTTAAAAATGTAAAGTAAATGAGGACAAATTGTGTAGTGTGACCTTTTGTTTTCTGCATTACTGTGGTTCTATGTGAACTGCCTTTTATGACTCTTAAGTTCTCACTCCACTCTGCTCCGTATCTTGCTTTTTAGATTTTGTTAATCCATGTTTCCAGGTCTCTCCAAATGTCAGATTCTTCTCAACCTAACCTCCCTGTTATCCACAGTGTTCTTCTTATAATTAAAACTTCATATTACTTCATTAACATATGCCCTTTTCTTTTACATTAGAGAATATGAGAAAAGTACTTTGTAGGAATTTGCCCTTAATTGGCTGAACACTAGAAGTATTTATATATTCTGTCTCTTGCACATGCACGCGCACACACACACACAGTTGAAGTAATTCACAATTCAGGATTCAGAAGACAAAGCAAAAGGGGAAAATCCATGGTTTCATAATACAGCAATCTAAATATAATGCAGTATCCTGGATGGTAAAGTAACATGTTATAATGACATGTGCAAAGACCTGGAGTTAGAAAACCAAGAGGGAAGAACATACTTGGCATTTCTCAAGCTGAAACAACTGAAGAAAAACTTCAAGCCTTGAGTTGCAATATTGAAGGATTCTATGGGGAAAATATTAAATGGCACAGGAAACATCAAAAGAAGATGGAAGGAATACACAGAATCACTGTACCAAAAAGAATTGGTCAATGTTCAACCGTTTCAGGAGGTAGCATATGATCAGGAACCAATGGTTCTGAAGGAAGAGGTCCAAGCTGCACTGAAGGCATTGGCGAAAAACAAGGCTCTAGGAATTGATGGAAAACCCATTTAGTTGTTTCAGCAAATGGATGCGGCGCTAGAGATTCTTACTTGTCTATGCCAAGAAATTTGGAAGACAGTTACCTGGCCAGCCGACTGGAAGAGATCCATATTTATGCCTATTCCCAAGAAAGGTGATCCAACAGAATGTGGAAATTATCGAACAATATCATTAATATCACACGCAAGTAAAATTTTGCTGAAGATCATTCAAAAGCCACTGCAGCAGTATGTCGACAGGGAACTTCTGGAAATTCAAGCTAGATTCAGAAGAGGACATGGAAAGAGGGATATCATTGCTGATGTCAGATGGATCATATCTGAAAGCAGAGACTACCAGAAAGATGTTTACCTGTGTTTTATTGACTATGCTAAGGCATTTGATTGTGTGGATCATAACAAATTATGGATAACGTTGCGAAGAATGGGAATTCCAGAACACTTAATTGTGCTCATAAGGAACCTGTACATACATCAAGAGGCAGTCGTTCAAACAGAATAAGGGGCTACTACGTGGTTTAAAGTCAGGAAAGGTGTGCATCAGGGTTATATCCTTTCACCATACCTGTTCAATCTGTATGCTGAGCAAATAATCCGAGAAGCTGGACTATATGAAGAACAGGGCATCAGGATTGGAAGAAGACTCATTAACAACCTGTGTTATGCAGATGACATAACCTTGCTTGCTGAAAGTGAAGAGGACTTGAAGCACTTATTGTTGAAGATCAAAGACTATAACCTTCAGTGTGGATTATACCTCAACATAAAGAAAACAAAAATTCTTACCACTGGACCAATAAGCAACATCATGATAAATGGAGGAAAGATTAAAGTTGCCAAGGATTTCATTTTACTTGGATTCATAATCAACACTCATCGAAGCAGCAGTCAAGAAATCAAAAGATGCATGCATTGGGCAAATATGCTGCAAAAGACCTCTTTAAAGTGCTGAAAAGCAAAGATGTCACCGTGAAGACTAAAGGTGCGCCTGATCCAAGCCAGGGTGTTTTCAGTCGCCTCATATGCATGTGAAAGCTGGATGATGAATAAGGAATCTCAAAGGAGAATTGACACCTTTGAATTGTGTTGTTGGAGAAGACTATTGAATATACCATGGAGTGCCAAAAGAACAAACAAGTCTGTCTTGAAGAAGTACAACCAGAGTGCTCCTTAGAAGCAAGGATGGCGAGGCTACATCTCACATACGTTGGACATGTTATCAGGAGGAATCAATCCCTGTAGAAGGACATCATGCTTGCTAAAGTAGAGGGTCAGCGAAAAAGAGAAAGACCCTCAACAAGATAGATTGACACAGTGGCTGCAACAATGGGCTTAGGCATAACAATGATTATGAGGATGGAACAGGACCAGACAGTGTTTTGTTCTGTTGTACATGGGGTCGCTCTGAGTCAAAATTGGCTCAACGATACCTAACAACAACATTCTGGATAGGATCCTGGAACAGAAAAAGGACACTAGGTAAAAACTAAGGAAATCTGAATCAAGTATGGACTTTAATTAATAATAATGTGTCAGTATTGGTTCATTAATTGTAACAAATGCATTATGCTAAAGTAAGATGTTAATAGGGAAACTGGGTACAGGGTATATGGAAATTCTCTGTACTATCTTTGCAGTTTTTCTGTAAATCTAGAACTGTTCTAAAACTGAAAGTTTATTTTTAAAAAGGAGTACTAGAAAAAATGGCAGCAAATATATTTATAAATAATGTAGTTAAATGGCTATAGTCAGTTTCTGTGTGTTTTGTTATTAAAAATGTTGGAGTAGAAAAGTGATTATTTCCCTTGTTACCAAAATACTCTACTGAACACAGCCATTTATACCAAGGGTTGGAAAATCCAAGCATTTGGCAAAATTGGGGACCAAATCCAGCCTGCTGCCTGTTTTTGTAGGGCTTGAACATGCTTGGTTGTTTAGCTTCCACATGCTCAGCTTCCAGAAAGGCAAGATGGTACAGAGGTTCCTGGGCTTGACTCTTGAGCTTGACTTCCAGCCACTTGGTGTTGTGGGGCTTTGCTTGACTTGCTTAACTTTAGTGGAGTTCATTTTCCTTACCTGTGATCTATACAGTCAAACTAGATTTTTCTCTCAGGGAACACATGGCTTAGAAAATTCTGACTCTCTAAATGTGTGATGGAAGTCTATTTGTGAATGTAGCTATCGAATTTATTGAGGATAAAATTTTTGACACTAAAGCAATTTGCATTCATTATAGAGTTTATAGCATAACATTATTCATCATTTTCAGCACTTTTGAACTCTGCCAAAGACAGAATTTAATAATCCTTGAAAAGAACACTGTAGCCACGTGAGAGCGACTTATGCATTAGGAAGATAAGACTGCAGTATTTTAAAATATTCATGTTGAATCTGAACTCAAAATCATTTGAACTGTTTATACCTTAATTGTAATTAAAGTGTTATTACGGCAGGGTGGCCCAAGATGGTGACTTAGTCACATACACCATGCCGTCTCCCTACAGCAGAGAACTGAGAAACCAAGTAAAAAAGATACAGGTGACAATCTGGGAACCCAGAAAGAAAATACAAGGATGGAGATATTAGATTGAACACTGTAGTGAAGAAGAAACTGAATGAAAACAGTGAACAAGGAGGCTTACAGACTGTAGACACCTTACCAGCTGGCCCCGTGCAGCATGGCCATTTTGAGTTAAAGCGAGCAGCGTTCCCAGGTGAGAACAGGAAGGCAACTTCACAGAATTGCCAGTAGGAGACAGAGATACTGTGTAGACAAACCTGGAGGGAAGCAAGGTGAGCAGAACATGAACTGGATCTAAGGAGAGAAAGTGCAGGAAGGCAGGTGAGAGCCCTGTGGATCCAGGCAACTGTAGATCAGGCAGGGAGCCAGAAAATAGGGACAGAATTACTTACCATTAGCAGTCCCTAATCATTTGGGTGGATGGCACTGGCAGAGTGGAAGATCCTTGGAGTGGCAGCTATTTATCGTCCAACCAACTGGAATCCAGACAGTGTTCCCTACTTGCATTTGGTTGGGGGTCAGGCCCTGATCACAGGCTACACTCTGCAGAGAGTGGCCTGGTGCCCATACCATAGACTAAGGGAGCAGGCTTCCCCCACTTCTTGCCACCCCACCCTCCCAGTGACCAGCAGTGTGCCCTCCTCACCCCCGGCTAGGTGATTCACTGCATATCCTCCTGTGCTGTCGGTGCTGCCACTGGAGGCATGTGCCTGCTCTACCCAACCCCCTGCACTGCCACACCCATTTGGTGATTGTCAGCATGTACTCCTGCTGCTAGACTGCTGACTGGAGGTGTGAAACCACCCCCGCCCCCGCCACCTCCCCGCCTGCCTAGTGACCAGTGGTGCAAATTCTTGTGCTGCCCGCCCAGTGACCAGTGACCCACGTACCCTTTCCCCAACCCACCAGGTAACCGGTAATGTGCACAGCACCAAACCCGCCAACTGACAAGAGTGCTCCCTACACCCGTGACCTGGTGACCTGCCAGACAGACACACCACCTCATCAGCAACGCCGGTCACATCCTGCCACGTGCTCTCTGCACCTCTGCTAAACAATGAGCAGGAGATCCCAGTGCCCTCATCCAGCATCCTCTTGGCTGCATCGTCGCATATCCCCCACCCAGACAGTTACTGCAGGCCATCTTCACTTGCACTGAAAACCCTTGATACCCCACCACCTACTGAGACACCAATTCATGCATGCATGGTGGGCGTACCCCACCCATTTGGGTAGCATACCCTCACAGCGGATACAGAGATGTCCTGCCCTGACCTCCAGAGAACACACTAACTACTGGCACCAATCCAGAAGTGCTCCATGATCCGACAAGGGCTGTGGGGGGACCTTACCCACTCAACACTCAATATCAGGGAAAAAACCTGCTCTCCCACCTCCACTCAGTCTGGTAAGGGAAGACATGTGGGTGTGACCCACAATACTCACTAGTGAGAGGAAATCGTGCCCAGCCAACAGACACCAAAGTCACACAGAGGCCATAACCACAAAACAATTAAAATAACAGAAAGAAAGACATTATAAAAAGAAAGAGAAGAAACAAAGCTCTGGATACATCAAAGCAAAATGAAAAAATCAGCACTAAACAGACATGCATACAATCAGTCAATCAATAAGTATCTTAATGCCTCAGAAACACCAGACAATAACAAATCACATGAAGAAACAGGATAAGGTGGTTCAAACAAGTAAGCAAAATAAAGGGCAGAAAACCTTCCTGAGGCAGAAATGATAATAGAACTACTTGATAAGTAATTGAAAATATTTATATGTAGGATCCTCAAAGAGATCAAGGAAAACATAGATAAAACACTAGGAGAATTCAGGAAAACAATATAAGAAAAAATGACAAAATAAATAGACAATTAGAAGCCATACAAAAACAACTAGAAATCCAGAAGATTAACACTAAAATATCAGAAATAGACAACTCAATGGAAGGACATGGAAGTAAAATAGAATCAATGAAAGAAAGAATCAGTGAAATAGAGGACAAAACCATTGATAACAATTTGTTTGAGGAACAATTGGAAAAAAGAATGAAGAGAAATGAAGAAAGTCTACGAATTATGTGGGACACTATCAAGAGGAATAATTTATGCATAATAGGAATTCCAGAACAGAAGGAGAAAAAAGTATGGAGAATTTCTGAAGATTTATTGGCAGAAAACATCCCTAAGATGAAAGACGAGAAGATTTCCATCCAAGAAGCTCAGTGAACCCCATACAGGATAGACCGCAAAAGAAAGTCACTAAACTTTCCAAAGCCAAAAACAAAGTAAGAATTCTGAGAGCAGCTTGTGAAAACAAAATATCATCTACAAAGGGGTACCAACAAGACTAAGGTCTGATTTCTCAGCAGAAACCATGAAGGCAAGAAGGCAATGGGACGACATATATAACATTCTGGAAGAAAAAAATTGACAACCAAGAATCATATATCTAGCAAAATTGCCTTTCAAATACAATGACAAAACTAAGGCATTCCCAGATAAGCAGAAATTAAGAGAATTTGTAAAAACCAGACCAACTTTACAAGAAATGTTAAAGGGAATCCTTCGGACAGAGAACCAATGACATCAGATAACAACCTGAGGTTGAGACACATGATAGCATCACCCAGATACCAATCCAGATAAAGAATTCTCAAAAGTAAAAAAACTGCAAAACTGAAAACAGGGAACCAGAGATGTCAATCTGTAATCAATGTCAACATCAAAACAAAAAGGGGGAGTAAATGGTGTAATTATACAACTTCTGTATGGAGAGGAAGTCAAGGTGTTATCAAGATACAACAAACGGTTGTAAACAGGAAGATAAAGGTAAATTTCAGAGTAACCACAAGGAAAATTAATAAATCTATTCACCAAAATAAAGAAGAAAAAAATAAAAAAGACTCAATAAACACAGAACAACAACAAAAGATATGAAAACAAAATTCATGAAAAGAACTCAGCACACAAAATTAAATGGAACAAAGAAAGCATTAACACTGCACATACAAAAAAGAAAGCATAACAAAATGGCAGCAGTAAATTCATAGCTATCGATAATCACACTGAATGTAAAGGGTTTAAATGTACCAATTAAGAGACAGAGTGATGGATTAAAAAAACATGACCCATTGATATGTTGCCCACAAGAGACACAAAGACATAAATAGGTTAAAAATCAAAGGCTGGAAAAAATATATCAAGCAAACAGTAACCAAAAGATAGTGGGAGTGGCAATAACAACCTGATAAAATAGACTTTAAGTCAAAATCCATTCAAGAGACAGATAAGGACATTATATAATGATTAAAAGGTCAATGCACCAAGAGGACATGAACAAAGTAATTACACACTCAATGACAGAGCTCCAAAATAAAAACAAATTCTAACAGAATTGAAAAGAGAAATAGACAGTTCTACAATAATAGCAGGAGACTTTAACACACCACTTTCAATGATGGACAGAACAACCAGAATACTGACAACTAACTCAACTTCATAAACATGTACAGAGCAGGTCACCCAACAGCAGCACAGTACAGATTCCTCTCCAACACACATGGATTATTCTCCAGAATAGACCATATTTTAGGCCAAAAAGCAAACCTCAATAAATTCAAAAACATCAAAATAATACAAAGCATTTTCTCTGATCATAATGCTGTAAAACTAGAAATCAATAACAGAAAGAACAAAGAAGGAAAATAAAATACCTGGAAGCTGATTAACACCTTATTTAGAGACTGTTGGGTAATAGAAGAAATTAAAAGTGAAAGTAAAAGATTCTTAGAATCAAATGAGAATGAAAACACAACATACCAAAATCTTTGAGACACAGCAAAAACAGTGCTCAGAAGAGAATTTGTAGCAACAAATGCACACATTAAAAAAGAAGAGACAAAATCAATAGCTAACCTGGCAACTCAAACAAATAGGAAAGGAGCAGCAAAAGAAGTTCACATCACAAGAGGGAAGAAAATAATAAAGATCAGAGCAGAAATAAATGAAAAAGAAAACAGAAAAGCAATAGAAACAACACTAGAAGTTGGTTCTTTGAAAGGATCGATAAAATTGACAAACCACTGGCCAAATAGACAAAGAAAAAAAGAGAGAGAGAGACAATGCAAATAACCACAATAAGAAATGATATGGATGACACTACAACAGAATTAACTGAGATGAAAAGTTCATAACAATATTATGAAGAATTGTATTGCAACAAGTTTGAAAACCTAGAAGAAATGGACAAATTCTAGAAATACACTACCTGCCAAAACTAACACAAAAAGAAGTAGAAAATTTGAAAAGACCCATAACAAAAGAAGAAATTGAAGATGTCATTAAAAAAAAAAAAAAAAAACTAATAACAGCAACAAAAAACCCAGCCCAGATGGCTTCACTGGAGAATTCTACCAAACATTCAGAGAATAGTTAACCCAATTCTATTCAAACTATTCCAGAACATAGAAAAGGAAGGAATATTCCCTAGCTCATTTTTGAAACCACCATAACCCTGATGCCAAAGCCAGGCAAAGACACCACTGAAAATGAAAACTTACAGACCAATATCCCTCATGAAAATTCTTAGTAAAATTGTAGCCAACATAATTAAACAGCATGTCAAAGAATAATACATCACAATCAAGTGGGATTCATACAAAGGATGCAAGGGTAGTTCAGCATTAGAAAATCAATCAACATAATTCACCACGTAAATAAAACAAAGGAAAAGAATCACATGATCACCTCAAATGATACAGAAAAGGCATTTGATAAAATCCAGCACTCTTTCCTGATAAAAACTCTCAGCAAAATAGAAGGAAAATTCCTCAGCTTAATTAACCAACAGCCAACATTATTCTCAGTGGAGAAGGATTTGAGAGCATTCCCCTTGACAACAGAAATGAGACAAGGATGACCCTTATCACAACTCTTAATCAGTATTGTACTGGAAATTGTAGATAGAGCAATAAGGCAAGAAAGGGAAATAAAAGGGTATCCAAGTTGGAAAGGAAGATGTACAACTATCCTTATTTGCAGATAACATGATCCTACACATAGAAAATCCCAGAGACTCCACAAGAAAGTTACTGGTACTAATAGAAGGATTCATCAAACTGGTAGGGTACCAGTTCAATACACAAAAATCAGTTAGTTTCTTCTATACTAAAAAGGAGGACTCTGAAAAGGAAATCAAGCAATCAAAACAATTTACAATAGGTCCCAAAAGGATAAAATACTTAGGAATAAATCTAACCAGATACATAAAGACTTATATAAGGAAAACTGTAAAACACTACTGTAAGAAACTAAGAGAGATCTACATATGGAAAAACACTGCATGCTCATGGATTGGAAGACTTAACATTAAAAATGTCATTACTTCCAAAAGCAATCTATAGATATAATGCAATCTCAACAACATTCTTTAATGAAATGAAAAAACCAATCTCCGACTTTATATGGAAAGGAAGGGGCCCTGAATATTTAAAGCAATGTTGAAGAAGAACAACAAAGTAGGAGGCCTCACACTTCCCAATCTCAAAACTTACTGTTCAGCTACAGTAATCCAAATAGCCTGGTACTGGTTCAATGACAGACACTTAGACCAATGGAATAGAATCGAGAACCCAGAAGTAAATCCATCCATCCACAGGCAGCTGATCTTCGACAAAGGGTCAAAGTCCATTTTATGGGGAAGAAACAATCTCTTTAACAAATGGTGCTGGCAAAACTGGACATTCATATGAAGAAAAATGAAACAGGATATATACCTCACACCATGCACAGAAGCTAACTCAAAATGGATCAAAAGCCTAAATGTTAAAGCTAAAACTGTAAAGTTCCTGGAAGATAACATGGGGTCAAAACTAGAGGGCCTAATTTTTGGCATAAATAACCTATCAAAACTAAAAACATACAAATGACAGAAAATAAATTAGATAACTGGTATCTCCTAAAAATTAAATACTTATGCTCTTCAAAAGACTACCAAGAGAGTAAAAAGAGAACCTACAGACTGAGAAAAAACCTTTGGCAATGGCATATCTGCCGATCAAAAAACGGGCAAAGGACATGAACAGACACTTCACCAAAGAGGACATCCAGGTGGCCAACAAATACATGAAAAGATGCTCATGGTTGTTAGCCATTAACCAACAAAACCCATGGCTGTCCAGTCGATTCCAATTCATAGCGACTGGAAATGCAAATCAAAACTACAATGAGATAACATATCCCCCTCTGCAAAGTGGCAGTGATCAAAAAAACAGTAAACAACAAATACCGGCAAGGTTGTGGGAGGATTGGAAGTCTTATACATTGCTGGTGGGATTGTAAAACGGTACAACCACTATGGAAAACAGTATGATGCTTCTTCAAAAATGTAGAAATAGAACTATCTTATGATCTAACAATCCCACTCGTTGGTATATATCCTAGAGATATAAGACCAGTAACACCAATAGACATATGCACACCTATGTTCACTGCAGCATTACTCACAATACTAAAAAGATGGAAACAACCTAGGTGCCCATCAGTGGATGAATGGAAAAATAAATTGTGATACATACAATGGAATACTATGCAACTATAAAGAATAATGAGGAGTCTGTGAAACATCGTATAGCATAGATGAATCTGGAGGACATTATGCTGAGTGAAATAATTCAGTCTCAAGAAGACAAACATTGTATGATCCCACTATTATAAAAAGTCAAGGATAGATATACACACAGAAAGTGAAGTTCTTTTATGGTTACCAGAGATGAGAGGGAGAGGGAATCACTTTCTAGATAGTAGACATTAGTTACTTCTGGTGATGGGAAAGGCAATCCCAAGTATGGGTGAAGTCAGCACAACTTGACCAAGGTAAATAAAGACACTAAAAAGTACATGAGAAAAAGGGACAATTTCGGTAAATGCTATAACATATAAATTTTGTAACAACAGTAAAAACAACCAAAAAATGTCTGTGTGGTTATGTAGGTAGATATGGATGCATATATGTGTGTAGGAAGTCATATGCCAGTAAATGCACTTGCATGTATAGGTGTATCTGTAGGCATATGTATGTACATGTTTGTGTGAGCTGCATATGTATCCACGTATATAACAAACCACATAGGGGGCACAGGTACGGAGGCTTCCTAGACATATCTAAACAACTTGTGGGATTGGTTTACTGGGTCAAGAGGCTTGGGACCATAGTCTTGGGAGACAGCTTAGTCAATTGGCATATAACATACTCACAAAATTAATGTTCTCCATCCTAGTTTGGCGAGTAGCATCTGAGGTCTTAAAAGCTTGCAAGTAGCCATCTAAGATACAACTATTTGTCTCTATTCATATGGAGCAAGAGAGAATGAAGGAAATCAAAGGCTCAAAGAAGAAAGTAATTCACGGATTAATAGCCCACACAAACCACAACCTCTTCAAACCTGAGACCAGAAGAACTAGGTGGTGCCTGGCTATCACCACCAACCATTCTGACCAGGGACACAGTAGAAGGTCCTGGGTAGAATGGGAGAAAAATGTAGAACAAAACTCAAATTCCTAAAAAAGGCCAGAGCTACTGGACTGATAGACTAGAGGAACCCTAGAGGCTATCACCCTAAGATACTCTTTGAACTTGAAGTTCTTTCTCCACGTCACCTTTCAGCCAAATAGTAGATTGGCTTATAAAATAAATCAGTCTCACCCGTGAGTAATGTGCTCCCTTAAACAATTGATTGTATGAGGCCAAATGGTCAACATTTACCCAAAAGCAAAGGTGAGAAGCCAAGGAGGGGAAGGGAAGCTGGATTAATGGAAACAGAACAAACAGAATGGAAAGAATGAGAATGTTGACACATTGTAAAATTTGTAACTGATGGCACGAAACAATGTATATAGAAATTGTTAAAGGGAAACCTAATTTGCTGAGTAAACTTTCACCTAAAACACAATTAAGTATTATTTTTAAAAAAGTGTTATTATGGTAAGACAGATTTTAGGCTAGTATGCTTTTAGATTGTACACTTAAGTGTACGTTAGCTCAAATTTATTGTTTAATATAATCTCTAATGTTATATGGTATTTTAATTCAGGCCAGTAAAATTTTGAATACCTCATTACGCTTAAGGCCTTTAAGACATTAGAGGCCCTGCCAAGTATTCATGTTATGCTTGTAGAGTTAATCATCAGGAAGTTACTTATCTGATAATTGTTTCTTAATTCCATTTGAGCCAGTCATTGTCCATTATAAGAAATTATTTTCCAGCTATAGTATTTCAGTACTGGGTGTTGATTATAGGCATATAAAAAAAAAGTTTATTTAGGCCTGCCTTTAAAATTAAATCCAGTAATAACCGTTTTACTGGTCGAGGTGCTCTGGGGGTGGGTGGAAATGAGTAACGGTTCTCGACTTCAGTCAGTAAAATCACTCAAGGGGCTTTTAAAAATCCCCATGTGTAGGTTGTACCCCAAACTAATTAAATTGGTCTCTGGAGGTATGTTTTTAAGGCTCCCCAGCGGATTCCCATATGCAGCCAACGTTGAGCAGGACTGGCTTGGAAGAAGGGAGGGAACACCTCCTGTGGTGGTCTTTCCATGGTGGAACTCTCCTACTTCTTGCAACCTGGGGGCTGGAGGAGCTGTGAACCCTTTTCAAGTGTGTGTACTTTCAGAGAGAAAGACGCTTGCCCATATCTAAACAGACACAAAGCAGCATATCTCTTGCCCTAAATCTCTACCCCACAAATACCGGAAGAGTTTGTCCTGATTTGGAAAGGATTTAGGGAACATTGCCTGTGTGTCTAAATGCTATGTGTTCGGCTTTGGCTATTGTTTTGTTTGGCATCTTATTCCAAATACGGGATCAATGAAAGCTAACATCCATTGAGCACCCCTGCTAAGTATCAGGCCCTGTGCTCAGCTTGGCTCTACCTCAGCCAAGAAAGATGATTATTCACTTAAAAAATTAAAGGAGTTGTGTTTTGTTGGAGAAATCTCATCTCAGTGTAATTTATTATTTAGTCATTTATTCAATAAACATGTTTTGAATATATGTGCAATTCTAAAAATAAGTTTTAAAATGCCAGAAGAATACAGGGGAGCTGTATCCATTTTCTGTTGCTTCATAACCAACTTAGTGGTTTCAAATTACAATTTATTTAGCTTGTGATTCTGTGATTGGTAATTCAAGCTGGGCTCAGCTGGACAATTACTCAGATCTCAGCAGTGCTTCCACATGCAACAGTGGTCAGCTGTGGTTTGACTTCGCTGATCTTGACTGTGATCTCTCACGTGTCTTGGGCTTTGGCTGGGACAATCTGGCTGACTGAGCTCTGGTCCGTGTGGTCTCTCATCCTTCAGCAGACCTGGCTTAGACTTGTTTAAAGGTGAAGTTCAGGCTCCCGAGAAAGTAAATGGAAGTTTGCAAGGCACCTTAAGCCTGTCTTAGAACTGGCTTACCGTCATTTTTGCTACATCTTTGGCCAAAGTGAGTAATAAAGCCAGTCCATATTCCAGGAGTAGAGAAGTAGATTCCTTCTCTTGATGCAAGGCTACATTGTAAAACAAACTAGTTGTTGATTCTGATTCATGGCGACCCCATGTGTGTCAGAGTAGAACAGTGCTCCATAGGGTTTTCAATGGCTGTGACCTTTTGGAAGTAGATTGCCAGGCTTGTCTTCTGAGGCACCTCTGGATGGATTTGAACCGCCACCCTTTCAGTTAGTAGCCAAGCACTTAACTATTTGCACCGATCAGGAGCTCCCACATTGCAAAAGGTGAGGGTAAAAGAAGGAGTGAGCAGTTGTGCTTATTTTTGCAATCAACCATAGGTGGGAAACTTTAATTCTGTCTCAGGACATCACAGGAGGTTTCTGAGAGGCGGTTACATTTGACCAGGTCTCAAAGGTGGAAAATACATTTCCGGTGGAAGCAATAGCATGAGCAAAACTATCAAATTGCAATTTCCTTAGTGAAAACAGCACGAAGACTGTAAGCTCCCTAAATATAAGAATATGTCTAGTCCAGCATCGAGCATGGAGAAGACACTCAGCATGTACTTTCTGATTTACCCAAATGGAGGCAATAGAGCAGAGTAGCTAGGAGTGTGGGCCTTGAAGCTTGATAATGTCACCACTTCCCAGCTGTAAGAACTTGGACAAGTTATTAATCTTTCATGCCTCTTTCTAGTACAGTGAGGATAATAATGCCTTCTGTGTCCATTAGCTTTTGCTGCATAACAAACAATCCCACAATTTAATGGCTTGAAAAAACAGCTCCAATTAGCTCCTGATTCAGTGAGTTTCCAGTTTGAGCTGGGCCAGCTTTCTACAGCCAACTAGATGTCTCTGCTTCTGGAGGTCGGCTGGCTTCTGGGAGACAATGGGGACAGTGAGGGCCACATATCTCTTATCACCTAGCTGGCCATAGACCTGTTGCCATCGAGTCAATTCTGACTCATAGCGTCTGGGTTTATTCACGTAGAGGCTCAGCAGGATTCCAGGAGTGAGAGTGGAAGTGTGTAAAGCTTGAAGCAGAGCTTCAGAATTGGCACACCATTGCTTCTGCTGCCTTCTGTTTGCCAAAGTAAGTTGGCAAGGCCAGCCCAGATTCAAACCAAAAACCAAACCAGTTGCTGTTGAGTTGATTCCAGCTCATCGTGACCCCGTGTGTTGTAGAGTAGAGCTGTGCTCCATAGGGGATTCCTAGATGTGACCTTTCAGAAGCAGATTGCCAAGCCTTTCTTCTGAGGCACCTCTGGGTGGGTTCAAACCACCAACCTTTTCGTTAGCAGCTGCACACTTAACCATTTGCACCACTCAGGGACTCCTGCCCAGATTTAAGGTTGGAAAAATAGACATTTCTTGCTGGGAGGACCTACAGAGTCACATTGCAGGAGGTGAGGATACAGGGAAAGGGCAAATTTGTGATCGTTTCTGTAATCTTCTGCGTCTACCTGTAGCTCACCACAGCCCTATGAAGAATAAGTTAAATACAACTTGATTTCTTTAGGTGAGACACCAGGTTAAAAAGTGTCTAGCAAATAGTGAATTTTGAATAAATGAAAGTTATTAACTTTTTCTTACACTAGTTAGGAATCAGATTTTCAGCCAAATTTAATTGTCCACTTTTAGAAAGCATCAGATGAACTTCCAGATGCTATTCACAAAGCATGTTATGCATTCTTTCTCTGTTCAAAAGGTAATATAGGTAGGGAAAGGCTTATTTCCTCTGAGTTCATGTGTAGCTTGGCCCAGAATGCAAGTGTCATCATTGATGGAGCTGGCAAAGCCTGGCATCTTCCAAGCATCTTCCAGAGCTGTCCAGGAGAAAGGATTGACTTCCTCAATGTGAAGGAACCAGAGGCAGTTGTTAGCTGGCTTCAAGACGGCCCCAGACTCATGGCAACCATGCCCAATGAAACAAAATGCTGCCCTGCTCCAGTCCCACGATTATTTCAGATCAGACCATTGTGCTCCTTAGGGTTGCACTGGCTGATTTTTGGAAGTAAATTTCAAGGCCTTTCTTCCTAATTCATCTTAGTCTGGAAGCTCTGCTGAAACCTGTTCAGCATCTGAGCAACATGCAAGCCTCTCCTGACAGACAGCTGGTAGCTGGGCATGAGGTGCGTTAGCCGGGAATCGGTCTCTCGCATGGAAGGGGAAAATTCTACCACTGAATAACGTATGATATTTCAATTCCAAAAATATTAAGACTTTTTTAATAGGTAATAACCCATTTTTAAACCTATACAAAGAATGAAAACCTTAATAAATGTCTATTGATTTATTTCACTGTTGTGCTGTATTTCCACAAAACCAGCTAAGCCCCATATAGTTCCAGATGGATCCATAAATTGTTGTTGGATACCATAAATTGCATTCAGTAGAGATTTATTTATCTTGGAAAAATATGGCGTCTATAATATCTCAATCAGTTCGCTGGGTCAAAAAAAAACTTCTTTAAAATAAATAGAACATCAAAGGTTATTCAAGAATATATAATGTAGAAATACGGTATGTGCTTTTTTTATGATTGTGGAACTTCTAAGTTCCTCAGAGATCTCAGATGGTATGAGCCCTGCCTCATGCCCCAGCCTGCTTTGCCCAACCCATCACCTCAAGAAGCCCCAAGGCCAGAACACGGGCTGAGTCTTCCTGATTGCACATAGTTTCCAAGTGCTGAATTTCTATTGTAAGGCAGTCCCTTTCACCACTTTAGAAAATCTTTACAATGTAGTGATTAAAAGCTCTGGGTTTTGATCTTGCCTCTATCACCTTCTTCCTGGCTGAGTGGAAGGTTACTGAAACTCTCTAAGCCCCAATTCCTCCTTCCTTCAATAATGATCATACAAAGACATTTATTTTTACATGGCAGTTCTATCATATTTATAGTCGTTAGGTTATTAAAAACAACCTAAATATTGAATCACAGAAATTTTGCTCATCAGAAACAAAAAGGAGATTCTAAGTCAAGTATTCGAGACCACCCAATGCTAACAGGTGCATTGATGGCCTTGCTTCTGCTTTGAAAGCCTGCGGGTCACGCCTACATCTGTAATCACTGCCCTGACTCGCTCGAAAGCACTGAAGTTGGCCACTCTTCGGAAGCCTTCAGTGTCTTTGCTGTAAAGAGCAGAGAGCTCGTTTTGGACACTCGGTGTTTGTTTTTAAAGTAATGTTTTATGGACCATGGAATGAAGTACCTGAGACGGCGCTGAGCACATAGTAATAACTGTTTGTAGACTTGGTACGTCTGTCTTTGCATCCTTCAGAATGATTTCTGGTTTGTGAAATACGTGTTGGCGTGTATAGTAGTTTTTGTTGACACTGACAGGCCATCTGGGGTTTGATATTCTAAGTTTGATGACTCCATTTGAATATAGTATCTTTTAGGGGAGTTCCTTATTTTTTGAAATTGGGTGCCAAACTAGAAGTTGTATACAGGTTTCTGAACCTAAGATGAGAGAGTTTTAACCTTGCAAGCCCTGCAGATATTTCAAATGACTGCAGTAGTATATAAATAGTGAATGCAAATAGGGGCTAGGTCACTAAGATCCCTGAAAAGTCAAAAGTTTTTAAAATTGGTAACATAAAGAATTTACAGTATATTAAACCTTTTTTATTAAGCATTTCTTGAAAGCTGTTCGGAATGCTATTCCATTGAAAGCCAGCCACAAATTTTGTAAGTATAACCTGTTTCATCCTTAAGAGTTTAGATGATTAGTAAAACAAATACTAGTTCTGCCGCACACATCTATAATATTTACACAAGTTCTCACAAGTTGACACTGAGTATGAACTCTCATTTTCCCACTTTTTAAGACTATTGAACTTTGATACTTTTAGAGGAGACCATGTCTTTTTAAAAAATGGCAACAAGCATCCAGCTCGGGTGGCGTGAATAAGTTTTCCCCAAGCTCTATCATTCCATCACAGCCAAGTTGAGTGTCAACCGCCATTGATCATTATTTTTGTGTTGTGGTTTTCTTAAAGTGGAATTAAGAAGGAAGTAAAATAGAAGAAATAAAAGATAGAATGAGTGGGTCACGTGTTTCAAAAAAACGAGGAAAGCTCATGTTTCTTTGTGAAAGAAAAAGTATTTCCACGTGTTTGATATCCACCTCATTGGGTGCATTATCCTCTGGCACTGGAGTTTGTGACTGTGGCTGCTGGGTGGTCTGTGTCTTCTAGCTTGCTGATAAGAGCCTCCCTTTGTTTGGAACCACATTTTTTTTCTAACAAAAATATGTGATGAGAATAGCTTGTAAGGTTTTGAATAGAAAGTAGAGAGGGCTCCACCATTTTCTAGGTTAGCTGTCAGATCTCAGGTAATCACTTAATTTCTGTTTCCTCATTTGTAAAACACCAACAGTGATTTTTCAAAGACTACCTTAAATTTCTCACAAGATTGTTGAGCTACTCAAAGAGTAAAGTCTGTGAAAATGTTTAATAAACTCTGAAGTATTACATACAAATATAATAATAGAAGCTATTATGAATCAATAGGGTAGGGGAAGATGAGAAGGCTCTTGTCTCGTACCTTGTACACAATATAAAAGGCTACAAACAAAAAAACCAAACCCATTGCCATCGAGCCCATTCCGACTCATAGCGACCCCATAGGGTTTCCAAGGAGCAGCTGGTGGATTGAACTGCCGACCTTTTGGTTAGCAGCTGTAGCTCTTAACCACTGTGCCACCAGGGCTCTGTAAAAGGCTCAGTGGTTAGGAAATGCAGCCTGGGTCATGTGGCTTCTTATTGGCAGAGCAGGATTTAATCTTTTTCAGTCAGACTCCTAAACCATGAACTTTCGGTATACCACACCATCATCCCTGTAGTCTTGATAATGTTATTGTTATTTCTGTTTTCCGATATTCTGTCTTAAAAAGTGCTAAGTCAGTCTGATATACTATTCTTTTTGTAAATCCATATTAGTTTTAGGAAGTACTTTGCACTCTATAGTTCTTTAAAACTTAGAACTTAAAAGTTCATAAAATTGTTAAATGGTATATTGCTGGGTGGTGCAAATAGTTAACACACTTGACTGCTAACTGAAAGGTTGGAGGTTCAAGTCCACCCAGAGGCATCTCAGAAGAAAGTCCTGGTGATCTACTTCTGAAAAATCAGCCATTCAAAACCCTATGGAATACAGTTCTACTCTGACACACATGGGGTCGCCATGAGTCAGAATCTACTTGATGGCAACTGGTATATTGCTAGAAAATCTGAAAACAAATTAAGTGATGATTTATAGTAGCAGATTTTTGAAGAAATAAGCAATATATAAGGCTCTCTTTTAAAATGTGACTTCAGGCTTTGAAACTAACCATTGAGATCAAAACAGACAAAAACCAAATCCATATACCCATTGCTGTCAAGTCAATTCTGACTCATACTAACTCTATAGGACAAAGTAGAACTACCCCACAGGGTTTCCAAGGCTGTAAACCTTTATGGAGGCACACTGCCACATCTTTCTGCTGGTGGGCTCGAACCACCCACCTTTTGGTTAGCGGTGGAGTGTTTAACCACTCTGTCACCAGAGCTCCTAATAAATCTGTACAAGAGCCTCCAGATCCAGCGAGCTCAATCGAGTCTTGCCGTTTACTGCCAGATGAAAGAATACAGTGTCCCACCAACTGCTAGTTTGGGTCCAGTTTCATGGTTGTTGTTGTTAGGTGCCAATGAATTGCTTCCGGTTCATAGCAACTCCACGTACAACAGAACAAAACACTGCCTGGTCCTGCGCCATCCTCACGATCGTTGCTATGCTTGAACCCATCATTGCAGCCACTGTGTCAGTTCATCTCATTGAGGGTCTTCCTCTCTTTTGCTGACCCTCTGCTTTGCCATGGAGCCCTGATGGTGCAGTGGTTAAGAGATCAGCTGCTAACCAAAAGATTGGCAGTTCGAATCCACCAGCTGCTCCTTGGAAACCCTGGGGGGCAATTCTTCTCTGTCCTGTAGGGTTGCTATGAGTCAGAATTGACTCCACAGCAACGAGGTTTTTTTTTTTTTTCCCTACTTTGCCAAGCATGATGTCCTTTTCTAGGGACTGGTCCCTCCTGATAACATGTCTAAGGTACATGAGATGAAGTCTTGACATCCTCCCTTCTAAGGAGCATTCTGGCTGTACTTTTCCAAGACAGATTAGTTCATTCTTCTGGCACTCCATGGTATATTCAGTATTCTTTGCCAACACCATAATTCAAAGGCATCAATTCTTCTTCAGTCTTCCTTATTCATTGTCCAGCTTTTGCATGTATATGAGGCGATTGAAAATATCTTGGCTTGGGTCAGGCACACCTTAGTCCTCAAAGTGACATCTTTGCTTTTTAACACTTTAAAAAGGTTTTTTGCAGCAGATTCACCCAGTGCAATATGTCTTGACTGCTGCTTCCATGGGTGTTGATTGTAGATCCAAGTGAAAGGAAATCTTGACACTTTTAACTATTTTCTCCATTTATCATCATGTTGCTTATTTGTCCGGTTGTGAGGATTTTTGTTTCTTTATGGTGAGATGTGATCCATACTGGAGGCTGTGGTCTTTGATCTTCATCAGTAAGTGCTTCAAGTCCTCTTCACCTTCGGCAAGCAAGGTTGTGTCATCCGTGTGTCACAGGTTGTTAATGAGCCTTCCTCCAGTCCTGCTGCCCTGTTCTTCTTCACATAGTCCAGCTTCTCAGAGTATTTGGTCAGCATACAGACTGAATAAGTGTGGTGAAAGGATACAACCAAATAGCCTACAGTATGACACACAGTCAAATATATCACACAAATAAGTGAAAATAAGAAAATGAGGTGTTTTGAAGGAAAGAAGCACATTTTATTGGAAACATACAGTGAAAATGAGAGACCTGGTTCAAAGGAGGACTTTCTTGGCATTTGACGGGACAGCAGAATTTACCAGGGGAGGGGCTGGGGTGGGGCTGGAGGGTGTTCCCAGTGAGGAAGAAGTGGCAAGATATAGACAGCAAGGGCGGAGAGAGATGAGGGAGGAGGTAGGCAAAGGCCAGAACTTGCAGGGAGCTGCAAGCCACTCTAACGATTTCCTTTTCCTTCGACTTTGATAGACAGGAAACCCTTGAAGGGTTTTGAGCAGGGGAATGATTTGATCAGATGTTCTTTTTAAAAAGCTCCCTCTGGCTGTAATTTGGAGAAGGGATTGGAGGGTGGCAGTGTGAATGTAGGGAGACCTGTAGGCTGCTGCAGTAACCAAGACAAGAGATGCTGATGGTTTGGACTAGGGTGCTGGCCCTGGGGTTGCAGAGACAAGGATGAGTTGGACTTGAAAGCCATCTAGGAGATAAAATCAAGAGGGCTTGGTGTTGAATTGGATAAGATCTTGTGCAACGAGTTGAAGATGGCACCATTTACAGAGAGGGAGCCCTGGAGGCAGATCTCTGTGTTGGGAAAGACAGGGAGTCCAGCCCAGTACACGCTGAGGCCAAGGGCCTGGGTGATATCCAGGTGGCAGCTGGATTTGTGATCTGGAACTCAGAATAGAGGCTTGGCCTGTAGATACAAGTGTGGGAATCAAAGTAATTCTATGGGAATTGATTCCATGAGTATGGGTAGGATGCCTGGGAAGATAATAGGGCACAAAAAAAGAGAAGGACCTAAGGCTGAGCCTTAGAGAAGGACAACATTTCAGAGTTGGGGCGAGGAGCCAAGCTCTGCTCAAACTTGCATTTACCATAGCTTGTTGTCTTCATTTTATCCATGTGCTTACATGCAAGGACTTTTCACTTGACTCATTGGTGACAGTAATTGTGAATAGTTATACAAGTTGCACATCCAAAATTTGGCCTAATTTTCACACAGAGAATTTAGAAAGTTAGCGCACGGATTTCCCAGTCTTGTAAATGTGAATTAGCTAACATGAATAAACAAAGTCTTTGATATTTGATGATTTAAGTGATAAAAGTGGGG
This sequence comes from Dugong dugon, assembly GCA_030035585.1. Taxonomy (NCBI): domain Eukaryota; kingdom Metazoa; phylum Chordata; class Mammalia; order Sirenia; family Dugongidae; genus Dugong; species Dugong dugon. The sequence continues at coordinate 3,658,798 of CM057474.1, forward strand.
AAAATAATAAGCCTGGTGGTCAGATCTAGAGGCTTGATCAGATTCCGTTTCAAATTTTTGGCAAAATGACTTCATAATTAGCACGTGTGTTTCTATTCCATCGCACAACACGCTGTGCCTCTGTGTCTGATGGTAACACTGATGAGTGGATTCAGGTGTAATCATCCTGATTCACTCACTTTAAAGTTTCCCTTCAGCCTTAGCCCTATAGTTTGAAAAGCTGTAGGTGAACACTGCTTAGAAATAATTGCCATTTTGGGTTGGCCTTGTGGCTTCATATGGACTGCGGTATGTATTACAGGAGCTCTGGTGGCACAGTGGTTAAGAGCTCGGCTGCTCACCGAAAGGTCGGCAGTTCAAATCCACCGGCTGCTCCTTGAGAACCCTATGGTGCCATTCTAGTCTGTCCTGTAGGGTTGCTATGAGTCAGAGGCGACTCGACAGCAGCGTGTTTGAGGTTATTTTTGGTTGTATGTATTACGTGCGTTCTTGTAAATCTCTGTAAACATGTATTGGAAATTGAATTATATTTTAAACAAATTTGAATTGATCATAGTGTTACATTATCTTTTTATAAAACATTTCATGAAATGATTGATCTTTTATACAGTGAACCCTTTGAGAGCTGGAACTTGTCGGGATCTTCCTGTTTCCCCAGGTCTCACACATCCTCCGCCTTGGACAGGGTACAGTCTTACCACTTTTCAATCCCTTTCTGTTAGTCAAAAATATTTGAATTTTCCTTCTCTGACAGGTTTCTGCCTTACACAGGTTCTGGCTTTTGCAGGTTTTACTGTAAATACAAATGCATACATACTGGATTTAGTTAAAATGAGATCCGTTATCTCTTAGAACTTTATACTATAGTCAGACTTACTGCAGTCAAAGCATCTGATTTCTGATATTGATAATGATTATGACTGATCATTTGAATTTAACACAGCACTAATTAACCAACAAAGAGAAGTAATGAGATGCTAGCTGTATATTTTAACATTGTATAAATTGAATTATAAAAAGATATACATTCTGCTTTAAATATATTTAAGTTGTTAAAACAGCAAGAGAGGCAGCAGAAAATAACTCATATTTATGGAGACCCTATTCTGGAGTCCCTGGGTGGTGCAAATGGTTAAGTGCTCAGCTACTAACCAAAAGCTTGGCAGTTTGCATCCATCCAGAGGCACCATGGAAGAAAGGCCAGGTGGTCTACTTCCAAAAGATCACAACAATTGAAAACCCTATGGAGCATAGTTCTACTTTGAGACATATGGGGTCACCATGAGTTGGAATCAACTCAACAGCAACTTTTGTTGTTTTTAATTCTGGGCAAGGGCACTGAGCTATGCAAGTTTTACGAGATACAAAGGTAGCTGAATTGGACAGTTGGCGATACTGAATGGAGCTGACATCCAAACACAGGCACGTGTTTGGAAGCCTGGCAGCGTGTGTTATCAATATGGCTTAAAGCTCTAGTCTAGACCAAATGGAAGCGCTTCAGAATAGTGGTAGTGTCCAGCTGAGTATTCCGTGTATTAGTAGGATTTGTCCCGCAGATACTACGGCGAGTCCTGGGTACCATCAGTATCGTGCAGTAATAATGGAAGGATAAGATTTACTGACAGAGCCCAGGCTGTAATGAGTCTGCAGCACTAAACGGATTCTTTCTGCAATGACATCACTCCTAAGCTGGACATGTCTGGAAATGAACAAAAGCAAGAGACCCAAAAGCTTTACCATGGCAGGCTGAGGACTCTATGCCAGATAAACATGCTGTTACCCCCATAAAGTGGTCTAAAGGGACCTCAGCAGAAGATGGAAGTGCAGCTTCAAACAGTAATGCCTGGCTGCTTTCTGCTGAGAATTGAGAGAAACAGCCAAAACTGCAAGACGTGCGGATGAAGAAGCTTCAAGTCAGCCAGAGGTCGAAGAGGCACAGGGTACAAATTGCTTTCTCTGTAATGGCGGTTGGCATGGAGGATCTAATTAAAATCTCAACACGTGCATATTTCACGGGGAACTATAGGTTAAAACTGCAGCTGCACACACTCATCTATGATCTATTAACCATCAGTTGTTTCAAACTTGGAGTCCCTGGGTGGTGCAAATGGTTAAGCAGGTGACTAGCAGCTGAAAGGCTGGCAGTTCAAATTCTCCCAGAGGCGCCTTGGAAGACAGGCCTGACAATCTGCTTCTGAAAGCTTCTGAAAGGTCACAGCCTCGAAAACCCTGTGGAGCAGTTCTACTCTGCACACGTGGGGTTGCCACAAGTCAGAAGTGACTCAACAGCAACTAACAGCAACAACAGTTTCAACTTCAAAGAAAACAGCACTACAGGTATCCCCCACTATCTGAAAGTAGAGCGTTCCTTTGAAACTTTTCATAAGCCACAATGGCATAAATGAAGAAGCAATTACCATTAATTTATATGGGAAAAATTTTTAGCGTTCCCATACCCAAGAAATAACCTACCAAATCATACCAAATAACACATATGAAACCGTTACTAGCTCTCTTAGGCTTTTCTGAGATGCTGAGTGTAGTTCCTGGGGAAGGAGCTTGGCGATGCCACTCTTGGGGTGCAAGCTTCCTTTTTTCATAAAAGCAAAAATCCCCTTCAGATTACTTTCGGCTAGTGAAAACAGGTACTCTAATGTAGGTCTTTCATAAAAGCAAGGTGGTGTAAAGCGAACTTTTGAAAAGCAGGAGGTACCTGTATTAGATACTGTTCACATAAGACTGCAAAGATGCATACTCGTTCACTCCAAGAGTCTTTACTGAGCACTTGCTATGTGCCAGACACGGCTGTAAATGCTGGAGTTTAGCTGCTAAGACAAATAGGCTGCCTGTGTTCATGGAGGTTGCGTATAGAGGGCACAGCATTCAATAGTGAACGCAAAGACCAGTCACTAAATAAGATGCTTTCACACAGGAGAAGAAAACAAAGTGGTGGGATAAAAACCGAGTTGGGCTTGGACAGGAGGGCATTAGCATGGATGGTCAGAGAAGGCTTCTCTGAGAAGATGATATTTGAGCAGGGCCTAACAGGCCCTGTGATAACCAGCAGGATGATCATTCTAGGTAAACAGCTAATATAAAAGTTCCATTATCTTGATATGTTCAAGGACTAGAAAGAAAAAGCCCGTGCATTTGGAAGATCATAGCCAAGAGACTAAAGAAGTAGGTGAAGTTGAAGAGGTTGATCCAACCTTGTATGTGATAGTCCTTCAGTAAACGTTTGTTGAACTGTACTGAACATTAATTATTGTTCCCATTTAAGCAACCAAGATCACTAGAAAAGCTGAAATAGCCTAAAGCATAAAGAAAAGTTATTTATCATAATAATGCATTGATTTCCAGTACACTCTTAAACGAATCATTTCTTTTATAAGGATCAGCACAAAGCCGGTTCCTATGAGGCAGAGGCCAAAGATGTCCCAAATGTCCAGCTTTTCCAAGCTCCTGTACCGCTCCATCATCTCTAACATCAACTACTCCCTCCCTCCTTGGTACTCTCCCTCCTGTCTTTGGGTTCCCTAATTCTCAGCAACGTCTCACAGAACTCACAGACCGTGTAAAGGAAATGGCTCACATGGTTGTGGAGGCTGGCAAGTCCCAAATCGGTGGATCAGGTGTAGGCTTCTCCCTGGCCCTTGGTCTCTGCCCAGAGGCACTCAGCTTTCTCTCTCCGTGGGCCGGGAAGCCCACTGCACCATCTCTTGCTGCCAGGTCTCTCCTGCCACCGCTTCTCACTGTCTTCAGGTTACAGCGCTCTCTCTCTCTCTCAGTCTCCTGCTTCCAGGAGCTTCTCAGTACAGGGATACTGGGTCCAAAGGACACGCTCTCAGCTACTGGCTGTTCTTCTTTGGTGGTGGTAGGATCCTCCTCTCTGCTCTGGAATTGGCTCTCTTATAAGGCAAAACTGACCAGTCCCCTTGGTGGGCCACAATGAACCTGTCACACAGTCCTGCCCAATCACCTGGGTGGAAGTTACAAGACCATGGCTAGAAAGGCCACACAAAAGTGATCCATCACACCAAAACTCTTTAAGAACCATGCATCATTTTGCAAGTGGGTAAATAACAAATGTGCTTTAGATCAGCGTGGACATGCAGCCTAAAAATAGTGAGTGTGTGAGCCTCAAACCAGTAACAATCCAGGAAGTTTTAGATATTTCTTATTGAAATTTTTTATATTTGAAAAAGTTTTAAAATAATGCTGTTTTAATTTCTCTAAAAAACAGAGTATAGTCATACAACTTTTATATTAGTATTTTGAGGAATGAAGAGGAAATTATGTAGAAATAATATGGCAATCAATCAAAGAACATGGCTCAAAGTTCATATCTTCTTGTCTCAGTCTCTAAGTTGGGAGCTTAGGCAACCACCTTCTTGAATAGACTCTACAATGCTGTCTTTTGGCCTGGACTCCAAGGATATCCAGATACCAAAAAGCTTGGCTTATGTGTCTCCCAGTATAGAGGAACCATGAACTGTATCCATTTTATATTGTCACATCCCGAGTAGCTTTTGTTACCATGCTACAGAAAAAAAATAAGTTGATGAAATAGCGTTTTCCAGGTGTGAGTTTAAAAATATGAATAAATAGTCTAGCTCAGTGATTCTCAACCCTAGCTACAGGTTCACATCCCCTAGGGAATATTTACAAATATCAATCCCCAGTCCCCATCCTTGACAAATTATATCAATTTCTGAAGTTCGGCCTGGGCATTGTTACATTTTTTCAGTGTCCCGAATGATTCTAACATACAGTCAGGGTCCAGAAGTACTAGTGTAGTTCAAAGGAATCTAATTGTTCCCCACAGTCGTTAGGATAAAATTAGTTTGATTTTAATCATCTCAATCTTTGTATCTCATATTATATCATCTGGGTACTTTTTTCAGTTACGTCCTTGCAGTAGAGATCAGAACCTATGGTTACCAAGGTTGATTTGGTGGGGCGTGGGGCAGTCTTTTTTTTTTTTTTTTTTTTCCCTTTTCCCTTTTCTTTGTTTTTTTGAAAATGTGGCTTCCTTTTAAAACCTCATCTTGACATTGAGACTTTAAAAGTAAAGGCTAATCCATGGTAATTAAATGTAAAACACCATATATGCAATATTTAGAAATTAAGATCTGCTTCTAAAAAATATTGAGGTGGTTATAATAAAGACATCTACTTAAGACTCTTCAAAACCTATGAAATCAAAAACATATAATTGGGGCGGGTTTAGAGAAAGGAAAGAAAAAGCTAGACTAAGGTAACTGAAGGATAACTACAGCTTTGAGCTTACAGATAGCAATGTGAGGGGAAAAAAGAAATACAATTTTTGTACTGTAGTTTTGATAAAAAGCAGCCAACTAACTCATCAGGATAGAAAACCTTCTTCCACAAAAATCTCTGGGGAGTTCATCACACAGATGCTTAAATAAGGCTTTATGTACCACACAGTAGAACAATGTCATTAATAGTTCTACAAAAAAAAAAAGCAGGGAAGAAGCATATCATGGCAGTTTCTTATATTAATATTTTATAAGAGCCACCTCCGTATGATATGAATTAATAGAGTTCAGCTGCTACCCAAAACAGCCCTAAGCTCGTGACAGTAGGACTGTGTCAATCACAGTATAGGAGGGTGTTACTGTCCCAGTTAGACTTGGCAGGAGAGTGTCCTTCAGGTCTTCTGAACACCATATCAAGTCGTAAGTTAGGGGAAAGGGGCCAGATCACTGTCCTGTTAGGGTCCATGAAGGACTCAGATTTGATCTGTCAGTCTATTCCTACCCTTTTTAATTCTTCCGGTAGGGTATTATGATCCAGTCTTTGGAAGAGTATTAATAGTTTGGTAACTATACTGAAATCATACACCTTGATACCTTAGATGGATCCTGGCTATGGAATCAAAGACTTACGATGGATTAGCGAATGTGGTCAAAAGTCGAATGTTGTTCTTGATCATTTTCTCAGTGCTGTGAAATGGAGTATATCAGTGACAAGCAGGGGACCAGTTATCTCTAAAATCTGCTTATTCCTGATGTATTATAATAGTCTGACATATTAAGAAGTAAAATGACATATATTTTAAGAAGTTTGGAGAAAGGCCTAAGAAAAGCAATATTAAAAAAGACTGGATCACTCTCATTTAAAGTATAATAATTTATTGTTTTACAATTAGTGTTGAGTATTTACAAAATCATCTTAAGTAATTGCTTACAAACAGAACTAGAACAAAGCCCCTTGGCTGAGATTGTTTAATCCAGTGAATTAAAATGCTTAATACAGGCTTGCTTTTCCCTGTGGCACTTACTAGTTTTCGATGACTACCTTGATCTTTCTGGATAAATTTTCTTTTTGTCTTGAAAACACATCTTCTTGTCGCATTTTGCCAGTGTATTTTTCTGTGATAGAGGTATAAGAAATAATTAAACATTGACCCTCCCAGGATCAAACCGCACTTATGCATTGACCATGGGACGTTGGTTATTCCGTGGTGAAATTCACACTTTCCATTCAAGAGACCTGGGTTTGATTGCAGCCATTGCACCTCACGCGCAGCCGTCACCCATCTGTGAGTGGAGGCTGCGTGTTGCTATGATGCTGAACAGGTTTTGGACGAGAAAGAAAAGTCTGGCAGTCTACTTCCAAAATTCAGCCAGTGAAAACTCTATGGATCACAACGGTCTGATCCACAACTGATAACGGGGATGGCACAGGGCTGGGCAGCATATCATTCCATCGTGTACGGGGTCATCATGAGTCAGGGTGATAGCAGCTAACAACATACGCTGACAAAACCATCACTGTGGCTGTGCAGTGCATACCACACCCCTCTAAGAGGTGTCACTCACCATGATAGTCCGTGCTCTTAGCACACCCAGAGCTTCTCTGGATATGTGTGTGTATGTGTGGGTGGACATGTATATATATATGTATATATGTATCTATACACACATGTATGTATGTGTATATATACACGTGTGTATATGATTTCCATTTTTTAAATTGTGGTAAAATGTATATAACGTAAAATTTAGCATTTAAGTTCTTAATAGTTTTACCTTGTACTCCATAAATATCCATGTTTCCTTTATTATTCAAGTAACAGAGTTAAAAGTGAGTAGCTGACATTCCAGGAAGATGTGACTGACATCTTTTTCCTGAGTTTACCATAATACATCCCTAAGATATGGCTCTCTATTCTTCGAAGCTTGCCACCTCACCACTGCCACACCCTACGTCTCAATTTAATGCCTGTGGAATGCTTTGTGTACCTTCCGGAAAAGAGGTGAAGCATAGCATAAAGAGGTATGTGTGGGGAGGGTGGCTGTACCCTGGTGATACATTGGTATTAGTTCTCATTGTCCAAACTTGAGATTTTTCCTGCTCTCTACACTCTGAAGAAAATGGAAATTGGGCAGAGTGACTATGTAAGTTGATATAGTCTTAAACATACAAAGTGCTTTCAACGTAGCAGGGGGAAGTGCTGTCTTTAAAATGTCAGCTTTATGAATCTGTATTCTAAGGTCTCTCCAAAAAAGTTCTTAATGCTGTGGTGTATAGTGTAAGTTCTAAAGGTGAACCTTCAACTTGGAAACCACTGTGACATTCAAAACAGAAAACCCTCCAAAGTATACTCTAGGGTTTTTCATGAACACAGCCTTAACTCATAGCCTCCATTTTCTTCGTGCTTTACAGAGAACATGGAAAATCTTGAGGGAGAAGATCTGATTTTCATTAGCTCTGAAGATTTTCAGAATTGCGTTAGTTTCAGTTCATTAGGCCTGATAATCACATTAGCTACGTGGCGTTGTAAGGAGAAGAAACGGCCTGCCCAGCTTTCTCAGCAGAACTTCCTGGGGTTTCACCACCTCCGCCCACCAGGACTGAATAGGGTATTTGATTTTTCCTTTCACAGGATGAACCAATGAAGATAATACTGCATATAGAAACCATGTATGCACAAACATTTCCTCTCACCCTTTTCTAATTCCCTGCAGAAGAGTTCCCCAGCCAAATGCTATGACGATTTTGAGTAATTCTGAACTTTTGAGGGCTTGATAAGATGAGCAGTGCCCACTTCATTGGGATTCCCATTGAGCTTGTATCTGAGCATGTTTGTCAGTTGGTATTATCCAGGAGAAGTCTCTGGGTGGTGCACATAGACTGCTTTGAGCCACTAATTAAAAGGTTGGAGATTTGAACCCACCCAGCAGTGCTGCAGAAGAAAGGCCGGAAGATTTCCTCTGTAAAGATTACAGCCAAAAAAAAACCCTCTGGAGCACAGTTCTACTCTGTGACACATGGGGTCACTATGAGTCAGAATCGACTCGACAGTAACAAGTTTGATTTTTTAATTTATTATCCAGAATAGGAGACAGACCCTTTTATAATCAGCCTAACTAAGGTTGTGTGTGTTCAAAATAAGATTCTCCTTCCTGTCTTCCTGCCACCTCTTGCCCAAATCCCTGTGGATTGGGAACCATCCCATCAGCTTGCTCAGGAGGAACTGAAGTGGGCCACTCAGGGCCACAGATGCAGGAGGTCTTGTCTGCAGAACCAGTGAGACAGAAGGGGAGAAGTGACATGATGGTACCTCATGCGTGGATGGAGGGGCTGGAGAGCAGATTCAGGATTGGGTAATACTTGAAAGCTCTTAGACTTGTGTTTCTCAAAGGGTTTTCAGTGAACCACCTACTTTGGACTCAGGATGCGTGTTAAAAATGCAGGTTCTTGGACTAGCTGAGGGTTAGGCCTGGGCATCCTCAGTTTAACAAGTGCCTCAGGAGTTGCAAAAGCAGGACAAGAAGAATGATAGTGATTGGGGGTTCTAGGAGGCATCTTTGCGATGGCTGATGCTGGTGTGCGGCCTGGGCAGGAAGACACGTGAAACCAGAAGGGACCGATGGATGGAGGAGCAGGTGGGAATGGAGGGCCTGTAGCCATGCACTCTGATACAGATCAAGGCGAGTCGTTCACTAGCACCACAGTCAAAACACTCATCCGTTTATGTTGACAAAATGTTCCCTTGTTCAGAAGTGAGGTACTATTCTATCTTCCCCTTATCTCTCTATCCAAGACGCTACAGTTACTCCGGTACCCCATATAGTCTTATACATCCAGTCCTAAGTCTTTTTGGCTCTCTGAGATATTAACATCCTTTATAATCCACATAAGGAGCTCTGATGGTGCATAGGTTAAGTGCTCGGCAGCTAACTGACAGGTTGGCAGTTCAAACCCACCAGCCGCTCTGTGGGAGAAATATGTAGCAATCTGTTTCCATGAAGATTTATAGCCTTAGAAACCCTATAAGGCAGGTCTACTCTGTCTCATAGGGTCACTGTGAGTTGGAATTGACTCAACAACAGTGGGTTTTTCCTTTTCAATCAACATGGACCTCTTCCAAAGAACACGACTGACTCATACCTGAGTCTTATATTGAACCATGTCGTAGGAGTGTCTCCAAAGGTGTTACTGTTCTGTGTTACCTAAGTTGGGCAAAGGAAAGGAAAAAAAAAAGTTCCTGTCAGGTCAATTCCAACTCATGGCAACCCCACGTGTTTCAGAGTAGAACTGCTCTGTAGGGTTTTCCTGGCGGTGACCTTTCAGAAGCAGATCACTAGGCCTTTCTTCCAAGAAGCCTCTGAGTGGGTTCGAACCACCAGTTTTCTAGTTAACAGCCAAATGCTTAACCATTTGTGGTGCTCAGGGGCAGAAAAGAAGAAAATGAGTGTATTGAAGGTATATAGACACCTACATACATACATATGTCGTTCTTAAATTCACAGAGGACCCCATGGATTAAGGCCAGCTATAGGCAAAGTGGTAAAGCTGAAAAATAGTACCTGAAAAGTCCACCATGTCTGTTCCCCTGCCTCAGACATGCAATACCTCTAGGTCTGGCCTCAGCCCTCTCATCCCCAGCCCCTTCCCTGCCAGGTGGCTTGGCCTCTTGCCCAACGTTTATGCCTTGTTGTTGTTAGGTGCCGTCGAATTGGTTCTGACGTGTAGCAACCCCGTGTACAACAGAATGAAACACTGCCTGGTCCTGCGTCATCCTCGTGATCGTTGTTATGCTTGAGCCCATTGTTGCAGCCACTGTCAATCCATCTCATTGAGGGTCTTCCTCTTTTTCGCTGACTCTCTACCAAGCATGATGTCCTTCTCCAGGGACTGGTCTCTCCTGATAACATGTCCAAAGTATCTGAGACAAAGTCTCGCCATCCTCGCTTCCAATGAGCATTCTGGCCGTACTTCTTCCAAGACTGATGGCAGTCCATGGTATATTCAGTACTCTTCACCTTAGTATGATTTTACATGAATATTTACTTTTTAAAGCTTTATTTTTGACTGTACAGTATAAGCAGTTTTCTCCAATTCAGAAGGGAGGGGGTGGCTCTATACAGGTGCCTTCCTGATCCCTGAAATCACACCCATCCTCAGAGGCAGGCTGACCCTGGTTGTGATCGAATGCATGCATGGGAGGGAGCCTTTCCGCCCTGTGAACATGTAAAGACTGTCTTTGGAATCCACCAGACACATTGAGGACAGTTCTCAGCTTGAAACATGAGTCCAAGGACACCGCAGCTGCACTTATTCCATGTCGCTTCTGCCATCAGGCTAAACAAAATCATGCTGCAATTATTGGGACTAAGTGTTGTTCTGATGCAATTTTCGACAAGCAAAGGGACTTACAGATTTTTATTTCTGATTTCATATGCTTGGGATTCAACAGTAAATCATTTTTCATTTTGAATCAAAATATATCTCTGCATTAATAACTTAATTCTAAATATTTTTCATGAACCTCTTGCAAAATTCAGTTGTAGGAGATCAGTTTAAGTGGGTCATATTCAAGGTGTGATCAGAAGATGAAACAGTGCTTGGCGCACAGTAGGTGTTTAATAAGTGTTTGTCTAATACATGACAGAAAGCCAAAGAGTAAGACCCTGTGTCTTAGTGTCAGAGAGTAAGAAGAGTCCACAGAGGAATAAGTCAAGGAACGGATTAAACCAACCCAGGGAGCAGGCTGTCTTCAGTAATAGACTCAGAGAAGGGCTCCGGAAGGTTTTATCACGTTCGGAACCTCCTCAGGCTTATCAAGCACTGAGATTAGAAATTGGATGGGTCCCTTTCAAACTTGCTGTCTCTGTAAGACTTTTCTAAATGCAGAGAGACACCTTTAAGGAGCCTCAGAAGCCTCCCAGTAAAAGAATTTTCTCCCCAGTTACCTGTATGTACATGCCCCGTCTGCAGATGTGGACTGGGCCCTGGCATTGTATGGTAAGACTATTATAAATCTGAGTCGTAATTGTATAAATGTACCAACCACGTGTTTGTGAAAAAGTAAAGCGTTCGTAAGTCAGCCCTGTAGGAAGTGTGCCACTGTGGCGTTGCCAGAAGTGCAATCAGTGTTTTGGAGCCACCCTTAGGTTGACAACTGGTCCTGCGTGCTAACTGGAAGGCTACCCCTGACTTCTCTTCCTGACATCCATTTCACTGGTGTGGCCATGCCAGGCTCCCTCTTAAATTACTAAGACTGTACCTTCTGGGGAGTTGAAACTATTGATCACACTGAGGATTTAAGGTTCTTGCTGGATCAACATTTACCTTTGCGTAGGAAGTGATGCATTTTCGTTTTAGATCTTGGCAATTCGCTGGCTACTTTTATCAAATGATAGACTCTCAGAACTGGAAAGAAGCCTTAGAGATAACCTCATTTTGCAAGCGGGAACTGAGGCTCAGGGAGGTTTGGGACTTGCTCCAGGCCACAGGCAATTAGTGGAGAAGAGCAGAGCCTGGGTCTACGGCTCCACATGCCAGTGATGTTTCCGCTCTGCCATTTCATTAGGCTCAGGGTTGGTAAAGAGCTGCTTTCAATTTCAGTACTTCTGTGGGAATCCAGAAGGCTCCTAGGACACTGGACCTCTGACCTCGTCTTCAGATCACTTTGAATAGGATATAGGATAGAGGCCAGGTGTCAGCGCCAGAGATCTGGCTGCGTAACCCTGAAACCCTAGTTGGGAGGAAGGTCAAACCTCTCCAGCAGTCATTATTTAGCAGGTGTTTCTCATTACCAGCGGCCTCCGCATCACCTGGGAGCTTGTCGGAACTGCAGAACCTCAGTTCCCACTTCAAACCAAAATCCGAATCTGCCCCTCAGCCAGATCCCCAGGTGATTTGTGTACACATAAAGCTTGAGGAGCACTTTTCTAGAACAGTCTTCTCAAACTTCAGCCTGCATCGCAGTCACCTGGAGGGTATGTTCAAACACTGATTGCTGGGCCCGCCCCCAGAGTCTCTGGTTCTGGAAGCCTGGAGTCAGCCCCCGAATTCTGCATTTTCATCAGTGCGCAGGTAGTGCTGAGCCTGCTGGTCCCAGCCCATGCTGTGAGAAGGGCTGCTCTACAAGAAACGTGACCCTATTCCTTCCCTGACAAGGGGCCTGGGCATCATACCCCTGAGCCATCTCCCCTCCTTGCCCTCTCCTTGCAGAATGCCTTGACGATGAGCCCTGCTAACGTACATTTTTAAATAAAAGTTTGAATGTGTGCTAATCAAGCAGCTTTCTGTTTGAGCCCATTTGCCCAGTCCTAAGCAGTTGAAGGTAAGGAGCCTCTGTGGCGCAGTGGTTAAGCGCTACAGCTGCCAACCAAACGGCCAGCAGTTCAGATCCATCAGCTGCTTCTTACAGTTCTACTCTGTCCTCTAGGGTCACTATGAGTCGGAATTGACTCGACAGCAATGGGTTGTTTTTCTTTTTTTTTTTTTTAAGCAGTTGAAGGCAAGGAGCCCTTGTGGTGCAGTGGTTAAGGGCTTGGCTGCTTACTGAAATATCAATGGTTTGAACCCACCTGACTCTGCAGGAGAAAAGACCTGGTGATCTCCTCCCGTAAAGATTACAGCCTAGAAACCCTGCGGGGCAGTTCTACTCTGTGCTTGACGGCAGTGGGAAGCAATTGAAAAAAAAAAAAAAAAACCACGCACACGCACACACACACACACACACCCCCGCAAGTAGCTTGCAGGAATGTTTGAGGATTTTGATTCAATATTTTACAAGTAAGTAGAAAAGTATTTTGTCTATTTATTTTTATAATATAAAGAATTCTTAATATGCAAAGTTATTGTAAATAAGAGACTCCAAGATGCCCGTGCTGTATTGAGCACTGGATAAGAAATTGAGCCACATTCCTGCCAGTGCCCGGGGAGAACATTAACTCTGTTAAGTCAGCAGGCCTTACAATGACAGTGCTTTTAAAGGTATGGTACTGAAAGCAAACAGCTTTATCTCACCCTGCTCAAGCGCAAATGAGACGGGTATTACAAACTAGAATACCTCTGTTACGTGACTTAAATAAATCGCCATCTGTTCTTAAATTCTGTGTCTCCGATCCTGAGGGTGGACTTTTCCCAGGATAACCGTCTTTGGATGTGCAGCCTCAGTAAGGTACCGTAGTTATTAGGGTGAGGGCTCTGTTAAAAAAGCTAATTGACGTGTGACAGATAAAGAAACGCTTGTAATTAGGCCACAGTCCAGCCAAGTGTTAAAGTGAATCTGATCTTTTAAGTATCGTGAGCCATGAGGATTTGAGAGGTGTTTATGTCAAGCAGTAAATTTCCAAACCTCTCAGCGAAGAAACTGAATTTGTTTTTGGTTAAGTCTTTTACTATCGGGGGGGGGAAAATGGTGACTGAATCACTGTGCCTCAGAAGAATAAACGCAGTGCAAAGCAATGCTTAACAAAGTGTGGCTGTAAATTGTCCTGGCCTCAGTAAGTCAGCCTGCATGTAAACATGGCATCCATCACAGGGCTCAGCGTGGAAGATGTGTAGATGGCTGCAAAGCCCTCCACCCGCCTTCAAAGGAGGGGCCGTGATTAATGCATGGTTAGGAATGAGTAGTGGAAGAGCCAGCAGAAAATCCACATTCTTCCCTCTGGTGCAGAAAACACGTCATGGTGGCCTGGGAAGAGGCCCTGTGTCTCACCTGTCTGATGTTGTCACAGACCAGACACCTGGGGGTTGTAAGCATGGGGACAGCCATGCTTTCCTCCATGACAACAAAATTCTGAGGCCGCATGTCAGAGTAGAAAGAGCTGAGGATACTGAGTCAGGAAAACTGTGTCACCCTAGACAAGGCACTTAATTTTGAGCCTGGGTTTCCTCATCTGTAAAATAGATAAAGTAACCCCTCCATCTAAGAGTTGTAAGGAATAAAATGACTTACAGAAAAGTGGCTGTCACATAAACCTCATTCAGGATTTTCAGTGTTTTTTGATATCAAGCCTTATGAGTCCAGTTAAATACGTAGCAGATCTCCTCAGGACCCCAGACGGAACCTGGGTCAAGGCAAGGTAATTATTTATAGGAGAGCTACCTCGTAGAGACCTACTTGGAACCGGGTGGTCGAGCACGCTGACTTTTGTAACTCTTCATCCCCGCAAGAAATTTCAGCATGGTTTAGGAAGACTGGGAAGAAGCTTTTTTTTTTTTTTTTTTTGTACAAATTCTTACCATCTTTGAAGGCCTGGTAATATCCACCTCCTCTTAAATGCTTTTCCTCCTCTGCATTTAGTCAACAAATAGTTAAGTGCCTACTCTGTGCCACACACTAGGGCTACAGCTGTAACCAGACGGACCTGTCGACAGCTCCTCTCCTCTCAGGACTTAGCCCAGCTGTGGAGACACACACAGATTCATAGTTTCAATTATGAGTGATGCATGAAGGGAAACTCACGTGAAATAGGGGCCTAAACTAAACTTGGGGGGTCTCTCAGTCATCAAGTGCTGCTCTAACAGAAATACCACAAGTGGATGGCTTTAACAAAGAGAAGTTTACTCCCTCACAGTCCAGTAGGCTACAAGTCCAAATTCAGGGCTTCCGCTCCAGGGGAACACTTTATCTGTCGGCTCTGGAGGAAGGTCTGTGTCATCAGTCTTCCCTTAGTCTGGGAGCTTCTCTGCACGGGAACCTCAGGTCCAAAGGACGTGCTCTGCTCCTGGCACTGCTTCCTTGGTGGTGTGAGGTTCCCACGTGTCTCTGCTTGCTTCTCACTTTTTTAAAGAGATTGGATGGAGACACTGTCTACTGTTGTAGGACCTCATCAGTGTAACTGCCGCTAATCCATCTTATTACATCATAGTGATAGAGTTCACAACATATAAGAAAATCACATCAGATTACAAAATGGTACACAGTCATACAATACTGGGAATTATGACCCAGCCAAGTCTGAAAGATACTTTTGGGGGACACAGTTCAGTCCATGAGAGTGGGTTTCCCGCAGTCAGGAAAGCTTCTCCAAGGAAAAGACATTTAAACTGAGATTGAAATGGTCGTTAAGTTTTCACCAGGTGAAAACAGAGGGAGAAAGGCCAAGCATATTGAAGACTTCTCTTGCCTTGTGAGGAGGGAAGAGGACAGTGTCTGTCAGCGTTCCTAACGGCGTGGTGAAGGTATGAAACGGTCATTGCCAAGATGGGTCCGAGGAACCACGGCTCCGTGCGTCAGCCGCCTTTCTTGAAGTTGTGTTCATTATACAGTAGGGGTTTTGCCTTAAGACACACTTAGCGTATTTTCTCATTGCTTGCTTAATGTGCTCATCTGTTTTATCCTTCTTGTCTGACTTACCATATAAATTATGAATTAAACTTGCATTTTGAGAATCAGGTTGGGTACCTACTCACCATTCTTTCTTACAGAAATGTGTGCAAATGATGTTTTTGCCTGGTTCCTATATCCGAGCATATGTAGATGCTGAGGATAGGGTAGGGAATGCAGGGACCTATGCCTGCTCCCAAGGAAGTTTTAAATTAGACCAGGTGAGCAAACAGGCAAGGCAGGAGGAGATAGAACCTACAGTCAAAACTGCATACTTTTCTGAAACATCCTATTAAGACCTGATTGTGCATAATGAAAACCCTTTACCTGTGCTTCTAGCCCAGTCTGTGTCAAACAGATTGTATTCAGCGATTAAAAACAAATGTCTCAGGGTTCTGTCCTGAATGTATGTAATACACAGTTCTGAAAGGGCCATGATGTGTTCTTTCTCTCAAAAATAAAAAATGAACCTTGGGAATTGGCTTTCAGGTCTGGAAAATGAGGAAAAGCAATGTTGGAAGTCATTGCTAACCCATCAAAGTGTCTTGCCTTTTGGCTTTTCTGAAGGCAAAAACAAAATGGTGGGGCTTTTACAAACAATAAACCATATTACTTCTATAATGTCGGTTTAGTGTATTTTTGAAGACAGGTGACAGTTACCCACACCCCTGCCCCCAGAAGCGTCCGTTTTCCTGTTTCCTGTGTGGATCAATAGGTTTGCTATGTAGGAAAGGTAATCAGGTTAGGCTGACAGATGGCTCGAGATTTATGGTTTGCTCTTAGAAGGAACGCCTGGCTCACTCTCGCTTTAGCAGCCAGTCTTGATAACAGTGTAGGTTGGTCTGGTGATGTTTGCTCTTTCTAGGATTCTTTTCTAATATTCACAGGTGGTGGGCTTCTCTTAAGCCCCTGAAGAAGGAACTGTCAACGTATTGCTCTGTAGTGACATAGTGACATAATGAAATGAATCAGGGAATACTCAACAAGACAGTGTAACCTTGGAGTCCTTTACCTTCTTCTGTTCTTTGAGTGTGTTTTCTCCCTGACTCAGGGAGACCTTCGGTAGGCTGAGAACCTTCGTACCTTAGTGGGATGGAACAATAAGCATTTGTTTAGGTGATTCCCCGTGCTTACAACAGACCTGATACAAAGTTCAGTGTAGCCAGCCGGTTTATACTGGGGTCCCTTTCATCTGAAGAGAAATTACCTGCATTTAAACCAGTAAACCGGGTGCCATGGAGTCGAGTGCAACTCATGGTAACTTCACATGTGTCCATAGAACTGCAGTCAGTGAGATTTTCAATAGCTGATTTTTCAGGAGGAGATTGCCAGGCCTTTCTTTTCAGGCACTCTGGGTGAACTCGAACCTCCAACCTTTTGGTTAGCAGCTGAGCATGTTAACCATTTACACCAAGGGCTTTGAAGCTGTACACTCAGGTTCGAACCCCTGCTGAGAACTTGCTTTCCACCCCAGGTATACTGAATCAATCTACATTGTAATGCGATCTCTAGGTGATTCTTACGTATAACTTCCTGGGCGATGGTTAGAAATCCAAATTCTCAGCAGAGATTTGAACTGGGATGAACCGGTTCAAAGCTCTGGTTTACACTGCCTTA
Organism: Dugong dugon; assembly: GCA_030035585.1. Lineage (NCBI taxonomy): Eukaryota > Metazoa > Chordata > Mammalia > Sirenia > Dugongidae > Dugong > Dugong dugon. The sequence continues at coordinate 3,676,013 of CM057474.1, forward strand.
AGCACTTAAGCTTACCATTCTTTCAGAAGACTCAGAGTTTTATTGAGAGATTTACACAGCCTCAGCCTGTGCGTTTGCCAACATACCTCAGCAGATGAGGAAGGGCCCAGCAGAGAATTTGGCTCTTCAACCATTGTTAAGTGTGTTGGGTTAATTTGTAGTACATAAAGTGTCACTTTACTGCGTACTCCCCACACGTGGTAATGGCCAGGCAGGAGACATTCCCATGGGGATTGGGTCCTTGACCTCCTTATTTTGTCCATGGAGTCAATCATGAGTGGAGGTAGTTTCTATCATGTTTAACTAGGAGTTAACTAAGTCAGCTGTAAAACGGTAATGACTATCATTACCAACCTAAAGCTGCTTCAGAGGAACTAAAGTACCTGCTTCTGTGGCTAATCTCACCGGCCATCACAACTCGACCAAATTATTATTTACTAGATTTTCCTTTAGCAGAGCACTTACCTGTTAAAGATGCTTGGCTGAAGAAATAGCTGCCATTTGGTCTGAACTTTTCAGTAATTTTGTCTGGTTTTTGTTTTCTTTCCTGTTGAAATTTATTTTGGCGGCTGATAGTCTAGTCTAATGAAGACAATTAAAATACCAAGTATAAGGCAAAACAAGATTAACTGAGCAACTCTCCTTGATGAGCCTGCTGACTGGGGCTAAGAATTGAATTCTACTGCCACCTTGTGTTAAAATCGGCACATGCTTTTAAAGTAAAAGGCCAGCAGTTTTTCTAATGATTGTATCACTTATTGATTAAAATCATGAAATGAAGGGATATAAAAGGGTGATGAGAGGTTATGGGGTCTTCAGAATAATCTTCTATACTGGCTTCTGAAAGGAACCTCCACAGAAATCCTGTAGCTTCAAGCACTGACCTTTTCAGAGACAAATGACAAATTCCCACAGTAGTACAAAATTGTATAGAATTTGGAGGAGAGGAGAAGTCCACAACTCTTTTATAGAAATATCATATATTTCTATTAAATTGTTAGTCTCAGTTCAAGATTTTATGTCAATGCAGGCAATTATGAAACCTATTCTAAAACAAAAAATCAGTATAACTTTTAAAAATCTGTTATATTAATATCATCTTCTACAGCTGATGTTTGTGGAGCCTTTGGGTCTGTAATAAATGCCAGTTGAATTGCAGTGAAAATCTATGGTCCTACTTTGCCCTGTGTTGAATAACTCAAAGAATATTTATACATTTGGTCTGTCAACAGAGTATTTTTTAAACTTTTGAAGAAACAATATTCTAGACTTAAATGCATAGTCACTGAGTAAGGCAAGAACATGACTGAGAGAAATAGACTTAAATGTTTGCACGAAAAAAACATGAGAAATACCCCCCCAAATAGTTCGTATATTTCTGCTGTTACAGATTAATTCTGGATACTCAGAAAATATCATGCTTGATATCGGAGTAGATAAAAAATAAGATGGTGCTTATGGACCAGCAATGGTATCACATGAACACTGTAGCTTTGGGTTATATTTTCCATATGGAGCCTCACTGGTAAAAGGGGGCAGAGTGTATGGTCTGGGAAATGACACAATTGCAAGAAGGCCCATCCTTTTCTGTGGGACTTTCTGCCTCCCAGACACTATCTCACTGACTCTCATTTTCTCCCTCCGTCTCTGATCTTGAGGAAAGCTTTCCAGCCATGAGGAAGGACATTGATCTACCCATTGCTGAAAATAAACTAAATGAGGACCTCTGAGCACTATATTAAGTGCAGCAAAATTAGTGCATGAGAATCCAGTTCTGCTGGGGAAAGGCCATTCAACCTCTCGGGAGGCCCTGGACCATCCGCATGAGGCGTCCACCCTCGTTCCAGCCAAGAAGCTAGTGTCCTATGACGGGTCCATGACAACCACCTCATTTTCTGTTTATTCTTATGTCAAGTAAGATATTTTCCAAGTATCCAGAATTAATCTGCAACAGCAAAAATACATGAACAACTCGGGATGGGCGTTTCTCATGTTTTTTTTTTTTTCATGGAGACATTTAAATACATCTCCATCAATCCTGCTGTCTTTACTCAGTAAATGAGCATTCAAATCTAGAAGACCATTTCTTGAACAGTTTCAAATACATTCTGTTGTCAGACCAAACGTGTAAATAGTCTTCGAGTTATTCAGCATAGAGCAAAGCAGGACTGTGTATTTTTATATACACACACAGACACACACACACACACACACAGACACACAGACACACACACACACACACACACACACACACACACACGGAGGGGAATGAGCTGCAGAAATGTTAGAAGGAGATGACCAGAGAAGAAACAGGCAGCAGAATTACTGAAGCAGAAGCCCAGAAGAAGAAAATGACCAGAGGAGAAGGCGTAACTGGCCACAGCTCTTCTCCAGAATAGGAATAATACTACCCGGAGGTCTGCTGTCAGGGTCAAAGAGCATATGTGTGTGGAGCCCTGCACACTGCCAGGCCCCTAAAGAACATTCAGTAAGTGATTTAGTAAGTGGTTGCTGCTGCTGTGACTTACATGCTGCTCATCCTCCTGTAGAATCGTGCTTGAAGGTTTCTGAGAGACGGGAGCTGCCCCACCAATTGGAGCACTTGTCCGTGGGGATTACAGTGTATCTGACTCAGGAAAGTGTTCCAGATGAGGATCATTCTTTCCATTGTAGGATTGTGTTCATGGTGAGAACTTCTGGAAAAAGTTGTTTGTTTGTTTTTTTTTTCGGTAGCTTTTCAGAAAATTCTAGTTGAAGGAAGTGAGCCAGGAATTTTGACACATTTTTGCTGAATTCGATCCTTTGTTCAGTAGCTTGTAATAATCCCCTTTCATCCTCTTTCTCCCTGCACTGTCCTAGAAAGCTTGGCACCCCACATATTCCATTATATTCTGTCGGTCTCCCCTTGTTGAGAGAAAAGCAAAGAAACAATAGGCAGAAATGGAGAGAGGTGATAAAGGTTTCATGCTGGGCTTGCTTGAACGGGTCTCTGGCCTTTGAGTAACTCACACAGCAATCTGTGTTGTCAGAACCTGGCACTTAGAACCAGGCATTGATTAAATCTATTGTGTGAGTGAATGAATGAATGAATGAAAAACAAGTGCACAAGAGATACCTTTTGTTTATTTTTAAATTTTTTATTGTACTTGAGATGAAGGTTTACAGAACAAATAGTTTCTCATTAAACAGCCAGTGCATATATTGTTTTATGACATTGGTTAACAACCCCACGACATGTCAACCCTCTCCCGTCTCGACCTTGGAGGACCTTAAGAGATACCTTTTGTCTGTGCCTCTTCACATGTTTTATGCTTGGTACCTTAACTTAAATTTTTATTTCATAAACTTTCATAGATCACTGTGAATTAAGCTCTTGCTTGAATGTATTTTAACAACTTATTGTGGTGCCAATTTGTCGTCTCAATTTAAAGTGAATTATTCTTTGTACCAGCAAATTATAAAAGAAGTTGTGGTTATTTTCATTCAGTTATAGCTGTCCAGGGGCAAACATGAAAAATTAGTTTGACACTCTCTTACTGTAAAGTTATCCAAAAGAAAAGAATGTGGTGTTTATAGGCATGATACACAGTCAAACATAGAAAGTTCTGTATTACACAGGAAGTTGTACATTTATGTAATTTTAGAGTTTTAGAAGGAAGTGTTCATGTTGATTCAAAGACCTGATGTTAACAATCTGCTTCATCTCCCAGAATTCTCTCTGGATACACTGTAGATAAACGTTTCATTTTCTTCAGCTTTTTATTATTTTTCAACCTTGAGTATTCAAATAAATGTCCTCGTGTTTCACCTGGAGAATATTTGGTCCAGTTTCACTGCCTTTACCAAAAAGGCTTTTATTTTGCCCCTTTCACATGCACTCTGCTTTGCCAGTAAACCAGCACAGTGCTGGCATAATGCTAACCCTTGGTGATGGCTGAATATAGTCGTGGCTCTGTCAGTGAAGCAAATGAAAATGTGAACATTGACAGTCTTTTTAAAGAAATACATTGTTTTGGGTTTTGATTCATCAGCATATGAAAAAATGTATTTGCTCATTTTATTTGTAAAATTTAAGTTAAAGCCTGTTCCTTTTAAATTAGAATGTTCTAGAATAGAGCAAATGCTCTTAAACAAGTCCTCTTGGATGACAAATAATTGTTAAGTATTTTGATGCACTTCTCTAGTTTCAAAATATCTATAACTCTTAAAATATTTAGCAAAAGTAATTTCACCGTTTTTATTTAGAAACATTGTTATGGATTGAGTTGTGTCCCCCCCCCCAAAAAAAAAGTGTGTTAACTTGGCAAGTCCATGATTCCCAGTATTGTGTGACTGTCTACCATTTTGTCATCTGATGCGATTTTCCTATGTGTTGTAAATCCTACCACTATGTTAATGAGGTGGGATTAGCAGCAGTTATGTTAATGAGGCAGGACTCAATCTACAAGATTAGGCTATGTCATAAGTCAATCTCTTTTGAGATATAAAAGAGAGAAGTGAGCAGAGAGATAGGGGGACCTCATACCACCAAGAAAGTAGAGCCAGGAGAGTGTGTCCTTTGAACCCTGTGCTGAGAACCTCCTAGACCAGGGGAAGATTGTTGAAAGGACCTTCCCCCAGAGCCAACAGAGAGAGAAAGTCTTCCCCTGGAGCTGGCGCCCTGAATTCAGACTTTTAGCCTCCTAGACTGTGAGAGAATAAACTTATCTTTGTTAAAGCTGTCCACTTGTGGTATTTCTGTTATAGCAGCACTAGATGACTAAGACAGAATTTGGTACCGAGAGAGTAGGGTACTGCTGTAGTAGATACTGAAAATGTGGAAGCAGTTTTGAAACTGTGAATGGGGTAGAGGCTGGAAGAGTTTTTAAAGTCCCTGATAGTAAAAGCCTAGATTGCCTTGAAGAGACTGTTGGGTGGAACTGTAGACATCAAAGACAATTCTGGTGAGGACTTAGAAAGAAGTGAAGAAAGCTGTTAACGATGGAGACAGCGCAGACTGCAAGAAGCAGCAGCAGAGAAGCAGCAGCAACAGAATGAGGAGACCAGCTCAAGACAGCACTAGAGCCGACCCATGGAGCAAGAGAGCTGAGTGCCTTTGGGCAGGGGGCTTCCTAATGGAGTAGGTGCCTCCAGACACTTACCTGTGGAGCTAGGCTTTGCCCATGCATGGACCAAGAGAGCTGAGTGCCTTCCAGCCGAAGTTTACTGGTGGAATAAGGTGTCCCCAGGTACTTATTGGTGGAGCTAAAGAGCTTTGGAACACTTACCCCAGCAGGACAGATGCAGGCGGTGAGGCCCAAGGGGCCAAGAGGCCAAGGAATCAGAAAGCAGAAGCTGAAGAGGCAAGGAACACAGAAAACAGAGCTGCCTTAGCCTCAAAGGGTAGGGCCACGACCTCTGGGGTTTCAAAGGGTGCGGCCGTGGCCTCTGGCGCTGCAAAGAGTAGGGCCACAGACTCCTAGGTTTCAAAGAGCCAGATCTTCACCAACTCTGTTCCAGAGTATGGGGCTGCCATTCATGAGTGCCAGCAGGATGAGGCTGGATCCACTGCCCAAAGCTGAGAGAGTAGGGGGCTGCCATGCCCGAGGAGCAGAAGAACGGGGCCTGCTGGGGCCGAGGGGATAGGGTCACCACTCAGATGGGCCAGAAGAATGGGGCCACCCAAAGCCGAGGGAGCAGAGTTGCCATCCCAGTGGGCCTGGAAGGTGGAGCTGAAGCCCAGGCCCAAGGGGCCTACACCCAGAATCCGGAGAGTGTGGCCAATACCTAGAGTCTGGAGGGCAGGGCCATTGTGTAAATTGTCTCAGAGAACAGAGGATTACTTTCAAGCCTTGGGGGTTAAGGTAATGTGTTCTGCTGACTTGCTTGGTACCTGTTATCACTTCTTTCCCTTCGCATTCTCCCATTTGTAATGGAAATGTGTACTTTGTGCCTGTTCCTCCATTGTACTGTGGAAGCAGATAACTTGTATTCTAGATTTCACAGATGAAGAGCAATTTTTTGGATTTTGGACTTGGAGTTGATTTAAGACTTTTGCTATGATATGATGGAGTGAATGTGTTCTATATGTGGCAAGGACATGAATTTGGGGGGGAACCAAAGGGTAGAATGTTATAGATTGAATTGTGTCCCCCAAAAAAATGTGTGTCAACTTGGTTAGTCCATGATTCCCAGTATTGTGTGATTGTCCACTCTTTTGTCATCTGATGTGATTTTCTTATGTGTTGTAAATCCTACCTCTATGTTAATGAGGTAGGATTAGAGGCAGTTATGTTAATGAGGCAGGGCTCATTCTACAAGATTAGTTGTGTCTTAAGTCAATCTTTTTTGAGATATAAAAGAGAGAAGTGAGCAGAGAGACAGGGGGACCTCCTACCACCAAGAAAGTAGAGCCAGGAGTGCACGTCCTTTGGACCCAGGGTCCCTGTGCTGAGAAGCTCTTAGACCAGGGGAAGATTGATGACAAGGATCTTTCCCCAGAGCCAACAGAGAGAGAAAGCCTTCACCTGGAGTTAGCGCCCTAAATTCAGACTTCTAGCCTCCTAGACTGTGAGAGAATAAATTTCTCTTTGTTTAAAGTCATCCACTTGTGGTATTTCTGTTATAGCAGACTAGATAACGAAGACAAGCATTATAGTTAAAAAGGAAAAGTAGAAGAACCTAGTGAGTAAGAGCTCCATCTGGAGGCTAAGAGCTTTGGAGTCAGAGTCAGCTGGACTCACATCCTCACCCTGCCTCCCTGCTACCCACCAACCATGACACCTTGGGGAAGTTACTCAACTTTAAATTTAAAAAAATGTCATTGAGTTGATTTCAGCTCATGACTACTCCATGTGTTAAAGAGTAGAACTCTTCCATAGGGTTTACGGAAGCAGATCACCAGGACTTTCTTCCACTGTGCTGCTGGAGGGATTCAAACCACCAATGTTTTTTTGGTTACTAATGGAATGCAAACCGTTTGCACCACCTAGGGACATTTTATTCAACTTCTCCTTCTCTGCTATCTACTTTCTTTGTAAAAGGGGATTAACAGCACCTACTTCACAGGAAGGATCCCTGGTGGCCCAGTGGTCAAGCACTCGGCTGCTAACTGAAAGGTCAACAGTTCAAACCCACCAGCCATTCTGCGGAAGAAAGATGTGGCAGTCTGCTTCCATAAGGATTACAGCCTTGGAAACCCTACGGGGCAGTTCTACTCTCTCCTGTAGGGTCCCTATGAGTCAGAATCGACTCAACAGCAATGGGTTACTTCACAGGATGGTGGGAGCAAGGAAATGAGGAAAGCATTTAGCAGAGTCCCTGGCATGTAGTAGATACTAAATGAAAGATAACTTGCTTATAATTAATTTTTTAGTTATAAATAGGTTTTATTTACTGCTAAATGATGTATTCCAAGGGCATCCATTCATCCATTCACTCGCACGTATATTTATTGGGTGTTCATAGAAGCTTAGTGGAAATTGGCCTTGAAAATAAATAGTCACGTAGTCAGAATAGATAAATGTTGTTAGGTGCCTTCAAGTCGACTTCAACTCATAGAGACCCCATGTGACAGAGCTGAACTGCCCCATAGTGTTTTCTTGGCTATAATCTTTAGGGAAGCAGATCACCAGGTCTTCTTCCAAGGAGCTGCTGGGTGGGGTCAAACCCCCAACCTTTTCGTTAGCTGCCGAGCATTTACCATTGTGCTTCCGGGGCTCCTTGATAAATGTTTATGAGGTAAATATAAAGATATTGTATTTCCTTAGTTGAATTGACCTTAAGCCATCTTGAAGAACAGTAGGTTTGGAGGGTTGGGGCACAGGGTGGGGAGACAGAGAAGGTGGATAATGAATTGCATATTTGAGAAAGCTATAAGAAATGCTTTATGCTGCTCTGGTTAAAAAAAAAAAAAAAATTGAATCCAAATAAGCATGTGTTATTTGCTATAGAGTACTTGGAATCTTACTTTATTTGACAATCTCATCAAGAATCCATCTCCAAAACATATTAAAATAGTAATACAGCATCCATTTCTTCAGGCACTGTGCTGGGCACATACATGTCCCCACTTGGCGTTTCATTGAGAATGGCGACCCTGCCCAGGGGGATGTTTTGAGATCCAGTCCAGGGTTCTGTCTGTGTACTGCAGCCACACACCCCTGGCTTTGCCCAAAGCCCTTTCTCCTGATGTGACTCTAATGACAAGATTTGGGAACTTTACATTGGACGTGGTTTCACAAAACGCTGTTCTTTCTGCAGGAAGATGAGCACGTCTGACCCAATGTGACGTCTCTGAGGGCCTGACTTACTCCCCAGAGCCGGGCTGTCCTGACTGCCACCATGGGGCTCATGGAGACCCTGCTGAGCGGCAGCGGGCAGATGCAGATGGTTCTGTGGGAAATTGTGGCAGCTGTGGCCTGTTTCTTCCTCATCACCTTCCTCATCTCTCTCTGTTCCAGCTGCGACAGGTAAGAGCCCATGAGTGCCTACTGTAGCCTTAAAAGAACATGCTTCCTGTACCCTGAAGACTTTTTTTTAAACCCTTGCCTCGTTCCTCATCAGAGTGGGAAAACATGTCAGCCATTCACCCGTATGTATGATATTAGATGTAGATTGTCTATTATTATTATTTATTTCAATCCTTAAAACAACTCGATGAGGTAGGGACTAATATTATCCCCATTTTACAGACTTTAAACACTGAGTCCCAGGGAGCAATGTGCAGCACTAGTGAGTGATAGAACTGGGCTTGAGGCCGAAGCGGCCTGGCCCGGGGGTATGGCAGTCTTCACTGCTCCACTTTCCTGCTTCTCAGCTTCAGATGTCCCGAGCATAGCTCTTCATGTCTCCTTTGGAGCCATTGTCCAGAGCATTCATTTTGGAAGTGGTGCTTTCGGTGGGGCTTGTTTCAAAAGAGAAAATGCTTATACGTTGTTGTTCAAGAGACCATCCAATAAGACTTGCCTGTTACCTCCTTGAAAAACAGAAAACATTCCCACTGCAGCAATGCGGTGGGCCTCCTGCTGGGGTGCCTTTTCAGTGACTGGACTTTCTGGTGTAGCCTAGGGATGCTGGGGGCCATTTGGTTTGCCCGAGGTCAGACAGCAACGTGATGAAGTGGTGATGGGCGTTAGTTCCTTGTCCGACAGTTTGAGGTGTGTTGTGGGAAGAAGGATGGCCAGTTTCTCCGCATATGTTCCTTTGGCTCTCTCGGGGAAGCCCAGAGGACTGTGTAAAAAGTCTATTGTAAATGCAGTCTCACTGGGTAGACTTTAACAGAAACTCTGCATAGACTTTCCCAGAAATGAACTTGCCTCTCTCTACTGCAAAAGATCCCAGGACATTTTATTATGATTATTAAACAAAAATTCATATTTTATTCCAGCCGCCTTATTCCTGGAATGAAATGATTGCCATTCTTTTAAGCACATCTTTGTTAGAACGTGTATTGCCTTTTTCCTGTGTCATGTGCATTGAAGTGCTTTGTTTGCTGCCTCTTGAAAGTGGAGAACCCTTGTTTAAGGATTTGTCATCTAGAACTGCAGTTTTTTAAGAAACAGATTAGTTATTTTAAAGAGAGAGAGAGATGGTGTATAGGAAAGTCACACCATCTATGTCTTTTTAAATAAATGTCCGTACTCCTAGAAAGGCCTTAACTGGACGGCAGCTGATTACTGGCTACCTCTAGAAAGAGATCTTTTGCTCAGAGAGAAGTAAAGCTCTTTCTAACCAGGAGTGATATTTTCCAGACATTTAGCAACTGTTACAATGTGTGCACAAGTGTGCACAGAGCTCTGAGGCGAAAAGGAGACAGCTGGAAGTCAGCCAGCCCTGTTCCAAACTTTCTCCTCAGTAACCTCAGAAAAAATTCCGTAAGCATCATTTAAAAGTCTGGATACGGCTTCCTACCCTAAAAGTCTCTGTCGAGAGAGCCCGAGTAGCCTCCTAAACTCCACCAATCAGGACCCCGTCCTCCATAACTAGACCAGATGGCTTGGAGAAATAGCGACCAGCTGAGTGCTGGCTCCTTGTGCTCGGTAGGGCTGCTTCTGCAATTACTCACTCTCCCGTTAGGTGTCATTTTTGCCTTACAAAGATGCGAAATGGCTTCTCTAGTACCGAAGGCTTTCTTTAGACTGCCCCGAGTGAAAACAAACTATTTTTACTCTACTGACTTTTCCACGGACCGGAAGCGCAGATGACTCATCCTGAAACCATGTACCCTTCCCGACTTGCCAAAACTTGCATTTGCTTTATGATTATTTTCTCCATCCATGGCAATGTCTGACTGTGCAAACAGCAGGGTTAGGTAAAGTGAAGAGTTAATTGTCTGGATTTTCTCAAGGAAAAAAAAAAGATATAACTTACCCCAGCATTCTAGACATAAACAGTTTCTATACAGGACCTGACTGGGTCCTTTCCTTGTGAATTTCTGTTTTCTAGTCCTGGAAGAAGGGCTACTCAGCAGAGGTAGAACAGTCCGGCCCCGTGACTTGATCACCTCAGATTCCTAACACTTGCAAATAAGTGGTGGGATGTATAGCATCATTAACTGTCCGTTTCTTTCTCTCGTGGCAAAATGAACTTTGTTTTTCTAAGTTTTGTTTATTTTGTTGTTGTTAACAATATACACAGCATAACATACACCAGTTCAGCAGTTTTTACATGTACAAGTTAGCGCATTGATCACATCTTTGAGTTGTGCGACCATCCTCACCCTCCTTTTCTGAGTTGTTCCTCCCCCATTAACATCAACTCACTGCCCTCTAAAGTTCCTATCTAATCTTTTGAATTACTTTTGTCAGTTTGATCCTATATAGATAGTTCTTAAAAGAGCATAATGCTCAAGGCAGGCCCTTTTTACTAGTTAAGCTAAACTACTGTTCGGGTTTAAGATGACGTCAGAGGATATTTTTAGTTTAAGGTTTAAAATTGTCTCAGGGCAGTAGTTTCAGGGGTTCATCCATCCTCCATGGCTCCAAAAAATCTAGAGTCCATAAGAATTGGAAATTCTGTTCTGCTTTTTCCCCTTTTTGACCAGGATTCTTCTATAGAATCTTTGATCAAAATGTTTGGTAATGGTAGCCAGGCACCATCCAGTTCTTCTGGTCGCATGGCAAAAGAGGCAGTCGTTCATGGAGACAGTTAGCCACACGTTCCACATCCTCCTCCTGTTCCTAACTATCCTTCTTCCTCCGTTGCTCCAGGTGAATAGGGACCAATTGTTGTTCCTTGGATGGCCACTTGTAAGCTTTTGAGGCCCCAGGCACTACATAACTGAACTAGGAGTTAGAACAGAAGCACTAAACATGTTATTAGGCCAGTTAACTGGGATGTCCCGTGAACCCATGACCCTAAACCTCCAAACCAAAGAACCAAATCCCATGAGGTTTTGGGTTGTACATAAGCAGCCCCAGCAACTACTTCTTTTTTTTTTTTTTTTTTTTGTCACCATAAATATATTTATCACACAACTTTTGCCAATTCAACTTTTTACAGGTATATGGCTTTTGACAGCAATTACAGTAATCAGCTCTGAAACCCTACCCATAATCAATGTGATTTTTCTATCACCGTTAACCCCTCTTTGTCTGTGGTGACCACTAATAGGCTTTGGTCTCTATACATTTACCTTTTCTTGTCTTTGTATGTGAATGAGGTCATACAATATTTGCCCTTTCGTGAATGGCTTATTTCACTCAGCATAATGTCTTCCAGCTCCATCCACACTGTAGCATGTATCAAGACTCCATTCCTCCCACTGGCTGAGTAGTATTCCATTGTATGTCTGTGCCACATTTTGTTTATCCAGTCATCTGCTGATGGGCATTTAGGTTGTTTCCACCTTTTGGTTACTGTGAATAGTGCTGCAGTAAACATTGGTGTACAAGTCTCTTTTTGAGTCTCTGCTCTCAAGTCTTTTGGTTATATACCTAGAATTGCTGCGTCATATGGTAGTTCTATTTTTAGTTTTTTGAGGAACTGTCACACTGTTCTCCACAATGACTGTACCATTTTGCATTCCCACCAGCAATGGATAAGGATTCCAATTTCCCCACATCCTTGCCAACATTTGTTATTTTCTGGGTTTTTTTTTTCCTCTTAGCCATCCTAGTGGGAGTGAAATGGTATCTCATTGTGGTTTTGATTTGTATCTCTGATGACTCATGATGCTGAGCATCTTTTCATGTGTTCTGTAGCCATTTGAATGTCCTCTTTTGTGAAATGTCTATTCAAGTCTTTGCCCATTTTACGATTGGGTTATTGTTAAGTTGTTGAAGTTATATATATATTCTGATCATTAGATTCTTGTCAGATGTATGGTTTCCAAAGATATTCACCCAGTCAGTAGCTTGTCTTTTCACTTTTTTGTAAAGTCTTTCAATGAACAAAAGTTTTTAATTTGTTTGGAGTCCAGTTTGTTTTCTCTTTTGCTGTTTGTGCTTTTGTTATTAGATAATCCATTGTCGAAAGCTAGGCCTGACTGTGTTGCCCCTGCTTGTTCTTCTAAGAATTTTATGGTTTTAATTTGCACATTTAGGTCCTTAATCCATTTTGAATTTGTTTTTGTGTACAGTATGAGGCATGGATCCTGTTTCATTTTTCTGCATGTGGAAATCCAATTTTCCCAGCACCATTTATTGAAGAGGCTCTTCTTTCCCCCATCAAATGGACTTAGCACCCTTGTCAAAAATCAGTTGACCATAGATGTATGGGGTTTATTTCTGGATTCTCAATTCTATTCCATTGGTCTATGTGTTTTTCGTTATACCAGTACCAGGCTGTTTTGATTACTGTAGCTGTATAGTATGTTCTAAAATCAGGAAGTGTGAGTCCTCCTACTTTGTTGTTCATTTTTGACATTGTTTTAGCTATTCAGATCCTCTTTCCATTCCATATAAAGATGAGGATTGGTTTTTCTGTTTCCATAAAGAAGGCTGTTGAAATTTTGGTCAGGATTGCATTGAATCTACAGATCTCTTGAGGGTAGTATTTACATCTTAACAATATTAAGTCTTCCAATCCATGAACATAAAACATCTTTCCATTTATTTAAGTCTCCTTTAATCTTTGTCAGCAGTGTTTTATAGCTTTCATTGTATAAGTCCTTCACGTTGAAGTTTGTTTTTAAAATGAGAGAGACAGGTGGTGGCTGCACATGAGATTCATTGACTGGAAATCACACCTGGGTCTCCCTCGTGGAAGGCAAGAATTGTACCACTGATCACCAGTGACTTCTCGGTCATTAAAGCCATGTTTTATTTTCCATTTCAGAGAGAAGAAGCCAAGACTTCAAAGTGGGGACGATGAGAACCTGATGAATGTGGTGAGCCCCTGTGGTGTGTGTGCCTGCATGTGTGTGTGCATACCCGTGTGTGTGCCCGTGCATGCGTGTGTCCATGCACTCATGCATGGGTCTTTTCAAACACCAGCCACTGTCTAGTATGCTCCCATGTACTTCCCACCTCAATGAAACCACCGGGAGAGTTAAGCCAGAGTTAGCCGCGATGGCCTGGATGGCCTGGGCTGTGTTCTCTTTGTGTAGTGTGTAGTCACCATGATTCCAGGCCTGTGCAATTGGCTAGGTTTTTTGGGAGAATTCCTGAAATGGGTGAAGCCTGGGACATTTGTGCTGCTGCCTGAAAGATTCTTAAAGGGAAGTTTGTCTTTTGCCTCTATCCATCTCCAGCACCAGCCAGTCATTAAACCAACCAGATGCTGGAACCCAAAACACTCAAGGATTGGCCTGACCTTGCTGGATTATCCTCAGCCCTCAGCACCTTATGAGTCTCGGGAATGCATGCTGGAGGAGCAGCCTGAGAGAGCCCCATCTTGCCTGGTTCTCTCAGATTCAGGGCCATCCCTGAAATGGCTGAGCAATTTCCGAAGCTTGGGATGCGTCCACCCTCATGTTCACAGGGCTGGGTTCCTCAGAGTCCTGCCTGAGCCTTGCCCAGTGCTGTAACAGAGAAGGTGCTTCCTGTTCCCATATCATTTTTCAAGATCAGGCAAAAACTGGTTGAGGAAGTGAATACAAAAAGGAAGTATGTATGAGTCAAATAGATAAAATGTGGTCTGGTGTAAAATATGTGGCCAGCAGAAATGTTCAGAGCTCACCAGGGTGGTGGCTCCATCTAGGCTGCCCTGACCCAAGAATGCACAGGACTCTTCCAGCCCAAGCATTCAGGAAGTGGTCAGGACTCCCCTTTCCTCCAAGGAGCCCTTGGGGTTTTCCTCCTCATCCTTTCTGCACATGTGCGTGCATGCACACACACTCACGTGTGCACAGACACACCTCGCTCACCCGCCCATATTCTGGGTTATCCCACCCTCCATTCCAGTCTCTGATTGTCCAAGTCCCCACTTCTCCCCTGTTCGCAGTGCCTCTGTTTTGCCCCAATGGTGGCATCAGGAGAAAAAGTGAGACAGATGGTGTCTTAGTCATCTAGTGCTGCTATAACAGAAATACCACAAATGGATGGTTTTAACAAAGAGAGTTTATTTCCTTACAGTAAAGTAGGCTAAAAGTCCAAATTCAGGGTGTCAGCTCCAGGGGAAGGTTTTCTGTCTGTTGGCCTTCTCATCAATGTTTCCCTAGACTAGGAGCTTCTCCATGCAGGGACCCCAGGTCCAAATGATCTGCTCTGCTCCTGGCACTGCTTTGTCGGTGGTATGCTTACTTCTCTCTTTTATATCTCAAGAGATTGCCTCAGGACACAGTCCAGTCTTGTAGATTGAGTCCTGCCTTATTAACACAACTGCCACTCATCCTCCCTCATTAACATCATAGAGGCAGGATTTACAACATATAGGAAAATCACACAGTACCAGGAATCATGGCCCAGCCAAGTTGATACACACATTTTTGGGGGGACATAATTCAATCCATGACAGATGGGAAGGGAGAAGAGAGTATGTGAGTTGTGGTGTATGGGGATCCTCCACCACTGCTTCACCTGCATGCAGATCCCAGGCTCCTTCCTTCTCCCCACGCCTCTGCTCAGAGCCAGTTGTAAGATGAGGTGGGGGCTGGGGGAAGAGCTTCCCTTTCCATTCCTCTAACCCTACCTCTCCCCACTTCTTTCAAGAGCAGTGGTTCTCAAGTGTGGTCCCTAGACTACCAGTATCAGCATCACCTGGGAGCTTGTTAGAAATGCAGAATCTCCTACAGCCAGCAAAGTCTGTTTTAACAAGCTGTCCAGGTGATTCTGATACCCAGGTGATTCAAGTTTCAGAACCTGTGCTCTGGACCTTTGGTTCCTGCTGTTTTGCTAAAGATCAGTAGCAGCCCTAGGTGAGAGAGAAAGAGAGGGGGTATAGAGGGGAATAGAGGAAAAATTTCTCTTTCCTTGTTTTCTTCCTCACAATACTACCCCCTCCTCATAGTCTCTCTTATATGAGTGTGTGTGTGTGTGTGTGCACTTGAGTGTGTATTCACAGATGGGCACGTGCAGTCACGCACGCACCCACACCTTGCCCACACAGTTCTCTTAAGTACTGCTCTTTCAGTTTCTATACCTTTTACAATTTGCAGATTCCCCATCTGGGCCAGAGAAGCCCTGTTACCTTCTCCTCCCCACCCCTGATTCCAGTTCTGACAAATCCCTCTAACCGATAGGAGCTACCACTAAGTCCTAGCCTAGAAAGCCTGGGGCGACCCATATTCTGTGTTTAGAGCTACTGTGGGAGGGAGCTTGCTCCTGGCTTCTCAGTTTGGAACTCCAGAGTAGATGGTGGTTAGAACCTTCAGTGCAGGGATTCAAACCAGTTCTTCCTGGTTCAGTCATGGCTGAGGAAGCAACATTGGAACAGACTTGAATTTTTAAAATTTGGGTGAACCACAACCATAATCGGAATGGGAAAAATTAGGGGTCGAAGCCCTGCTAGAAACTTAACCTCCCGCTTAGAAAACAAGGACAGTGTATGCATTGCATAGCAACCAAATCTCTTGCCCCTCAGATTTTGCACAGAATCAGAAACAGTGGTGCTCCGCTCAAAGATAGCAGCTGACCCCACCGCTTTGAATGTGTGTCACTCTCCTCAGTCCTGGTAACGATCCAGTCTCACGCATCAGGCTCCTGCAAGGGCTCACTACGCCTCTTCTCAGTCTGCCATTCCAGGGCTTGGACTCATAATTTTTCTCATTCTGGTTGTGGTTCCAGATCACCTAAATTTTAAACATTTGGGTCTGTTCCCTGTTACGCCTAGTTGGCCATGATTCAACTGGTTTGAAGCCCTGCTTCAGTGTGATGGGTTAATTATGCTGTTATGGGCCCACCTGGGAGCCTTCTCCCTCCTCACGTCCCCTCCTCCCCACTTATACCATTTCTCTTCGAGATTAGCACATGCATCTCAAGTTCCTGGCAACCCAGCACAGTGACTCATGTCATAGGTGCTTATCAAATATGGGCTTCCTTGAATTGAAGCAGCTGACTCCCAAGAAACATTTAGATCATGACACAGCATGAGCTATTTGCTATCTATTATTATTTAGAATTTGATTCCCAGTCAGGAATCAGAATTTGTGAGGCCAGCTCGCCAAGTTTCCTATGCCATTTACATCAGAGCTTTCCGGGTGGAGTCTGGTGCATGGTCCCACGCACATAGTCCCTCAGGGGCCACGCAGGTCATACGTTCCATGAGAAGAATGGAGGAGCAGATTATATCATCAGCAGTGATTCAGGCTGCTGTCCTTCATGACCCTTCATAATGGCACCTTTGGGGAAGGCACACAGCATGATTTTATAAGGAACCAAATTCAGCATCCAGTGCTGACAGCTTTGTTTTGATTTGTCAATTGTCTAACTTTAGTATGAAAGAAATTTACAGAAATACGTGAACTGCCATCTGGTTTTTGACTGTTCATATAGATTATAGCTATAGCTCACCTTGGTATGCTATTCTATAAAATATGTACATGTTGTCTCCCAGCAGAAAATAAGTCTTCAAGATCATTCTCCCCTCAAATGCCCTGAATTTGTTTGTAAGAATAAAAAAAAGTCTGGTAAGCTACTTTTTAGCATACAATTGTTTTTGTGAACCTTGAAGCCAGAGACTTGGCTGGTTATAAAAGAGACTCAGAAATCAGTGGAATATCTGTCTTTGACCAGACTAAGCCCATTTCCTTCAGATGACAAAGGGTGATGCTTTTCAGTGTTCTTCATGTCATGGTGCACCTTTTAAAAGAATAGCATTTTATAGCACCTGTGGTACAAGGGTAAGGCTGCTGTCTGCTGGAGTCAATTTGACCTGCTGTTGGGGTTCTGGTTCCCTCTTTGAACTAAGGGGATTGATATCTCATGACCTACCTGTAGCCATTTGTAGATCTCCAGCTGGAAAGCTCTGTAGATGGCCCTGGAAGATTCCCATTGACTCTTAGATTCCAGGGCATGTCCAGTAGCACTTTCTGCACTGCTGGGCATGTTCTGTATCTTCTCTGTCCTGTATAGTAACCACTAATGCCACATGGCCGCTAAGCACTGGAAATATGACTAATACAGATGAGGAACTCAATTTTTAACCTTGTTTAATTTCAATTTGAATAGCCACATATGTCTAGTTGCTAGTGTGTTGTTGGACAGCCCAGTTCTAGACTTCCCTGATGAAGCTAACTAGATTTCAGGTGTTCTACGTACAAGTCTTATGGGTTGACTGGATTTTTGTTGTTATTGTTTTAATTTTTAGAAAATGTCATAGATATTCTCCTCTTCCACACAGCCTAGATTCTCAGCGGTGTGATGTGTTTGTTTTTGCAGACGTCAGACAAGGAGATGTTTAGCTGTTCCGTTACTAGCATGGCAACCGATCCTCTTGCCAGCAGTGACCAGAATGGGGCACTCACCAATGGTGACAGTAAGTTCTGCAGAAATGCCAGCTTTCCACACAAGCCTCATCACTTAGGAAAGTTATTGGGTTTCAAAAAATATAGCTCACAATCTGGGAAATGGGGCCTTGCTTGCTTTTAGTATTACTACCACTTTTAGCAAAAATAATCTCATTGGATGAATAATATAGCAACTATTGGTAAGTGATAGGAATAAATAAACTCATTGCCATTGAGTCCATTCCAACTCATTGTGACCCTATAGGACAGAGTAGAACTGCCCAATAGGGTTTCCAGGGCTATAATGTTTACGGAAGGAGTAATAGTAATAACTAACATTTATTAATTGACTTTTATGTGCCAAGCATTACTCTTAAGTATTATGTAGGTACTGATTCATTTATCCCAACAACAACCCTGTAAGTTATTATAACTATCTACAATTTATAGGAGAGGAAACTGGGCACAGAGAGTGGATTAGTTTTCAATTGCTGCTGTAACAAGTTACCACAATTTTAGTGACTTACAACAACACAAATCTATTAGCTTGCAGTTCTAGAAGTCATAAGTCCAAAATGGGTCTCACTGGGCTAAAGTCTAGGTTTCAGCAGGGCTGTGTTCTTTTTGGTGGCTCTAAGGTAGAATCTGTTTTCCTGCCTTTTCTAGTTTCTAGGTGCCACCTGCATTCCTTGGCTAGTGGCCCCATACTCCATCTTTAAAGCCAGCTGGGTAACATCTTCAAATCTCTCTCTGACTAACTCTCATGCCTCCCTCTAGAACCCTTATGATTACATTGGGCCTACCTGGAAAATCCAGGCTAAACTCCCTATCTCAAGGTCAGCTGATTATCAACCTTAATTCCATCTGTAATTTTAGGATTCCCTTGCCATGTAAAATATTCACAGATTTCAGCAATTATGATGTGGACATATTTAGGGGTGGTCATTGTTCTGCCTACACAGAGGCCAACTCTGTTGCCTAAGATCATACAGCTAGTAAATTGAAGATGTGTAATTCAAACCAGGCAATCTGAGTCCTGAGCTCATGCTTTGAACAACACTGCCCATTTAATGCACAGTAGGCTCTTTGCTCACAAATGTCATGACTACATTGCTTCACACTTTATAGATTACAAAGCACTTTCACCGGAGGTAGGCGGTCATACAGTTACCCCCATTTGCTGATAAGGAAACTGTGGGGCAGCCAGTATTGACACTCAAGTCTGTAGACTCCAGTGCCCATCCCTGTCTACCATAACACAGATGACTAGACCCAGGGGCAGAAGGTCACCTGCCTCCATAATGATTCAGTACTTAGAATATGGTGGTGGTATTGTTAAATTTACAAGGGCTGAGTGATCCATTATCATTTTTCCAAGTACCACTTAGGGGCACTGTTTCTAATCCCCTCAAAATGAGACACGGTAATTTAGTAACTTGCTTTCCACCATATAAGCACCATAAAAGCATAACTCTTTGTTTTGTTTAATGATGTATTTTCAGCACCTCAAACAATCCCTGGCACATAGTAGGCACTCAAAAGTATTTGATAAAGGAATAACAGGATGGCTTCACACAATAACATTCCTGTGACAATCCATGGATTTCACATTTGGATTTTCTAATTTGAGATAGGAGTGTTGAGGGGGAGAAGGATGCAGTGACCTTTAAAGGGGAACATGGGGTGTTGAGTCCGTTTGTAATACTAGTTTCAGGATACATGTTTACCCAGTTGTTCCCAGTATGTCTGCCAAATGAAAGTGACCTTTGAAAGGGGATGTCTACCAGTTATTCCCCCCAAACAAGTGTAGGCCAGTAGAGTCAGGGAGAATAACCACCACATATGCCCCCTTTTTTGGTGCCCAGCCTCATACCATTCAGCCCCATCCAATAGCACTTTGTCTTCCTCTCCCCATACTGGACACTCTGCCCCCAAGAGGTCTCCTCAGGTATGACAATAAGTAATGAAAGTAACTCTGGGCCAGAATTATAGGCGAGGTAATTTATTGGATGTTGTATTGGAAATATGTAATATTGGTTTAAAACTGATTGAAAGAAGACTATCAACTGGCAGTCTGTCATGCATCTGTAATTTGCAGCCTAGAGTCTAATATAAGTTAAGCCTCTTTATTTAACCTAACTTTACATGATCTGATTCACTGCAATGATTATTTAAGGCATTGTCTTCTCCACTTTTAATGTTCTCCTTCTTTAGTTCTTTCAGAAGACAGCACTACGACTTGCATGCAACATTACGAGGAGGTACAGACCTCAGCTTCTGATCTGTTGGACTCCCAGGACAGTACAGGGAGACCTTCAAAATGTCATCAGAGTCGAGAGTTGCCCAGAATTCCTCCTAACAGCACAGTGGACACAATGCTCAATACTAGAAATGTGGATGGGGACCAGGGTCTGGGAACAGAAGGCCCATATGAAGTGCTCAAGGATAGTTCCTCCCAAGAAAATATGGTAGAGGACTGCTTGTATGAAACAGTGAAAGAAATTAAGGAGGTGGGAGCAACTGCAGACCTGGGTAAAGGCCCAAGTGGCAAGTCCAAGTCTACTACCACCTTGAAGGAGCTTCCAGGGCCCCAGACCCAGGACAAAGCAGAGTTTGCCGAATATGCCTCCGTGGACAAAAACAAAAAATGCCGGCTAAGTGCTAACTCAGAGATCGTTCTTGGAAGTTCATGTGATCCAGAAGAGGAGGTCCCCCCACCTGTCCCTGTTAAACTTCTCGATGAGAATGAAAACCTTCAGGAGAATGAAGAAAGACTGGCAGATGAAGAAGGAACCACTGAGGGAACCACTGAAACCAACAAGGTGGGTCCTGGCATTTTTATTCTGCGTGCTTCTGCCATGACTTTTAGGGATTTTACTTGCACATTGTTCTGGGAAATACATTCAAACACTTGTAAGTTTGTTGAATGATGAAAGATGTTTTAATGTAAGCTATGCTTGACCTTTTTTTGCCTCCAAGTAATAAAATAGTGAAAACTCATGCTTCTAAAATATTTCTCTCTCAGTACTTTACTTGGATATTTTCCAATTTTTACATCCAGATTAAGTAGGGATAGGTATTATTTTCTTCATTTCAAAGACCAAGAATTAAGCGGAGAAACTACACTCTGCGACACAGTTAGCCTCTTCTGTGTCTTTGCTACCTCAAGCGTGGTGACCTTTACCTTTCCGCCGTCCCAGAAATCAAAGCATGGGGCATGTCAAGAGTAAACCAATTCACAGGTGCCACTAACCAGTGGCCGTTGAGTTGATTCCAACTCATGGTGGCCCATGTGCATCAGAGTAGAACTGTGCTGCGTAGCATTTTCAATGGCTGACTCTTCAGAAGTAGATTTTCAAGTCTTTCTTTCAAGATGCCTCTGGGTGGACTCACACCCTCAACTTTTCAGTTAGCAGCCAAGCATGTTAACCTTTTATACTACCCAGAGGACTCCCTGATTATATATCCTTTTTTTAAAATAATATTTTATCGTGTTTTAGGGGAGAGTTTACCCAGCAAATTAGGTTCCCCTTTAACAATTTTAGCGCCCTAGTGGCACAGTGCTTAAGAGCTTGGCTGATAACCAAGAGGTCAGCAGTTTGAATCCACCAGCTGCTCCTTAAAAACCCTATACTGTGTCCTGTAGGGTCGCTATGAGTCGGAATTGACTCAGTGGCAATGGGTATT
This sequence comes from Dugong dugon, assembly GCA_030035585.1. Classification (NCBI taxonomy): domain Eukaryota; kingdom Metazoa; phylum Chordata; class Mammalia; order Sirenia; family Dugongidae; genus Dugong; species Dugong dugon. The sequence continues at coordinate 3,697,506 of CM057474.1, forward strand.
ATGGGTTAACAATTTGTATACAGATTGTTCCGTGACGTTGGTTACAGTTTTTTACCCTGTGTCAGCGTTCTCATTATTTCCGTTCTGTCTGTTCTGTCTCCATTGATCTGGCTTCCCTTCCCCTCCTTTCCTTCTCACCTTTGCTTTTGGGTAAATGTTGACCATTTTGTCTCATACAGTTAATTATTTAAGGGAGCACATTGCTCATGGGTGATAGTGTTTCTTTTAATAGCTTCAATTCCAGGTTCAAATTCCAAGTATCTTAGGTTGATAGTCTCTGGGGTTCCTGTAGTCTCTATCAGTCCAGTAGGTCTGGCCTTTTTTAGGAATTTAAGTTTTATTCTACATTTTTCTCTCATTCTATCTTGGACCTTCTGTTGTGTCCCTGGTCAGAACAGTCAGTAGTGGTAGCTGGGCACCGTCTAGTTCTTCTCGTCTGAGGTTTGAAGAGGTTATGGTTTGTGTGGGCTGTTAGTCCCATGGACAGATTTCTTCTTTGAGCCTTTGATTTTCTTCATTCCCTTTTGCTCCATACAAGTAGAGACCAATAGTTGTATCTCAGATGGCTGCTCACAAGCTTTTAAGACCTTAGACACTACTCACCAAACTAGGATGTAGAACATTATCTTTGTGAACTATGTTATGCCGATTGAGTAAGTTGTCCCTAAAGACTATGGTCCATGCCTTTGACCCAGTAAACCAATCCTGCGAGTTGTTTGGATATGTCTAGGAAGCCTATGTAACTGTGCCCCCTCTGTGGTTTGTTCTTTATGTGGGTATATATGCAGCACATACAAATGTGTGTATACAGATGCGTACAGATACACCTATACATGCACACGCATTTACTCACATATGCATTCCTATACACATATGTGCATCTGTATCTACCTATGTGACCACACACATATTTTTGGTTGTTTTTACTGTTGTTGCAAAATTGTATACGTTATAACATTTACTGAAATTATCCCTTTTTCTCGTGTACTTCTTAGTGTCTTTATTTACCTTGGTCAAGTTGTGCTGACTTCACCTATGATTATATATACTTTTATATAAATCAAGTAAACAATTTTACTTTTCAACGATTTCTAAACAATAACCTATAACTCAAATTTAGATATTCAACAAAGCTCTAACATGTATTACCCATCCTCAAGCCTTCTCTCTGTGTGTCTGACAACTCAATACATGAGCTACATTAACTTGAACTTCACGTCTCCAGTTGTCAAAATCTCATTGGGATTTAACTAAGCTCAGTCTTCTTCGGGCCACTAATATCTAATTTCTCTCATCTCTGTGGAAAACACCAAGGTTCTCTTCTCCTGCTCTAGTTTTGGTAGGAAGGGCGGGTAGTGGTTATCAGCGGTGGCATTAGAAAACTTCTGGAGTTCACAATCAAACGGTGGACTCCAGCTGTGGTCGCGTCCATTATACTATGTGTCTTAGTCATCCTTTGCTGCTGTAACAGAAATACCACAAGCAGATGGCTTTAACAAAGAGAAATCTATTTCCTCACAGTAAAGTAGGCTAAAAGTCCAAATTCAGGGCATCAGCTTCTCTCTCTGTCAGCCTTCTCATCAACACTTCCCTGGATTAGGAGCTTTTCTGCGCAGGGACCCCCGTCCAAAGGACACGCTCTCCTCCCCCGGCACTGCTTTCTTGATGGTATGAGGTCCCCCTGTCTCTCTGCTCACTTCTCTCTTATATCTCAAGAGATTGCCTCAGGACATAATCCAATCTTGTAGATTGAGTCCTGCCTCACTAACACAACTGTCGACCATCCTCCCTTATTAATATCATAGAGGCAGGATTTACAACATACAGGAAAATCACACAATACCGGGAATCATGGCCCAGACAAATTGATACACACATTTTTGGGGGGACATAATTCAATCCATGACACCGTGGAAGTCACTCTTTGTAATTTTCACTCTTTGCAGTGTTCTGAGAATGGAGTTCAACTGTTCATATTATCCATGAACTCCACTTTTGAGAGCACCATCCTTTTACAATAAATGTAAACTAATTTCAAGTAAAAGTGTTTATGAGCACATTCATAAAATGCAAAACTACAGTCTAGTTTTCTACCCTTCTTTTAACCAAAGATAATAAAATCAATTTAGAGTTTATGCTGCCTAAGGCAGTTAAAGCTTCTTACTTACAATCATTTGAAAGATAGCAGAGTTAATTGTCTAATCACTTCTAGTAATTAATTCTCCAGATTTTTCGTTAGAACCTGGAAACATCAATATAGGAACAAGATTACCTTTCCACAGTATAGTAAAATGAGTAATCTATCATCTGCATATAAACAATCCTAATTTTAAGTCATTTGGAATATTGGAAATGTTCAATATTTATTCATTCTTTCAATAAGAACATTTTAATGAGCACCTACTATGTGCCACACATTCTTATAGGCGCTGGGAATATACCAGTGAACGAACTAGGTAAATGAATTAAAATCCCTGCCTTCATGGAGCTTACACTTTAGTACCCTTTAGTAGGGAAAAATCAACATAAACATGATAACACAAGTAAATTATATAGTGTTTAGAAGGTTTTAAAGTTTGTAGGAAAAAACAGAACAGAATAAGGGAGATTGGGAAAGTGCAGTGGGAATACAAGCTTGAATAGGGTAGTCAGGGTATGCTTGGCTATGAAGATGACATTTGAGACGAGAGTGAAAGGAGGTGAGGGAGTGAGTTGTGCACATTCTGGGGAAAGAGAAAGGAAGCATAGGGAATGGCCACGTGAAGACCCTGAAGCTAAAGCATGCCTGGCCTGACCAGTATGGCTGGAGAGGAAAAGGCAAGGATAAGAGTCGTAGGGAAACAGCTAACCAGGGGCTTGATCCTATATGGCTTTGTCTTATAATCCGAATAAAATGGGATCATTAGAGAGTCTTGGGCAGAAGAATGGCCTAATCCAGCCTATGTGTTTAAAGGGTCACTGATCACAGTGCTGACATTAGACATTAGTAGTACTGTAGTAGGATAAGGGTAGAAGCAAGCAGACCAGTTGGGTAGCAGTTCCAGTAAACCAAACAAGAGATGATGGTGGATTGAATCAGGGAAGAGCAATGAAAGTGATGAGAGATTTGGTGAAAGATCAGATATGAAAGAAGAGACAATGATGAGTCCAAGGTTTTGGTGTGAGCCACTGAAAGGATAGAATCACCACGAACTGACAACTGCAGACAGCAGATCTGGAGGAGACTGGGCATCCAGTGTTGGACTTGTTTCATTTGAGAAACATATTGGGCCTCCAACTAGAGATATCAGACAGCAGCTGGGTAGCTGAGCAGGGTTAAGAGGAAGGCCTATGCTGGAATTGTACATTTAAGAGTCATCAGCAAAAAATGTGGTTATTAAAGCTATATCACTGAGTGAGTGATTGTAAATAGGGACTAGAAGAGTTCCAAGGATAGAGATCTGGGGAAGAAAAGGAACCAGCAGAGGAGACCAAAGTAGGAAAGAAAAGCAAGGAAGTGCTGTGTCCTGGAAGCCAAATGAAAGTGTCCAGGGAGGAAAGAATGGTCCACTGTGTCAGATGCAGCTGATAGGTCAAGAAAGATGAGGACTGAGAATTGATTGTCACATTAGTGATGTGATGGTGACTGGTGATCTTGACAAGAGTAGCTTTATTGGCATGGTGGAGGCAGACTCTTGAATGGGTTTGGAGAAAGAAGAGAAAAATTACTTGAGCAACTCATTTAGACAACTCTTTTAAGAGGTTTTGCTCTAAGAGAATGAAGCAATAGATGGAGCTAGAAGAAAGGCTGATTTTTTTCTTCTTTTTTTTAAGATGGGAGAAATAACAGCATAGGAATGATCCCCATAGGGAAGGAAAAGCAGATGATGTAGACATAATGGGAGACTTTCTGGAGCTGTATTCATGAGTAGGTGCAGAGGAGGAGGGAATCACCTAAAACAGGAGCATAGAAAGTATATCTGTCGTAACAGGGAAGAAAGAGAAATACATGAATGCAGAGGTTGGTGGAAAATGGGTGTAGGTAGGTAGGTGTTCAAAGAAATTTCTGATTCCTTTAGTTTTCTCAGTTAATTAGGAAGCAAGGTCATAAGCTAAGAGTGAAGATGGGTGGGAAGGTATTGGAGGTTGGGGGCGAGAGAGGATGTGACATAGACAGCCTGGAGAGAGGAGGACTGGATGTATGAAGGAAAGATAGTACCACAGGGAGCAGCATTAAGGACTCACTTGAGGACTGTGTTCACCAGTGAGCAGGGAGTTGAGTATTTAAAGTAGTAATTATGATGGTTGACTGTGGAGTTAAAGCTAGATAAAACAAAGAACATCAAGGAGGTGATACATTGAATGGATACATGGAAAAGGTGGTTGGATTCCAATAGTGTTGAAGGATGTTGAGTTGAGTTATAGAAGGAATAAACTGGAACCATGGCTGCTGGTCTAAAAGGAGGTTATAGAGAAGGGGGTAGTTTATGGTAAGAGAAGGTCTAGGATGTTAACTACTGAGAGTGAGTGGTGAGGTCAGGTGGATAACAAGGGTAGTGGTGGAGAGGTCAAGGAACTGACAGGCAGGGTTTGGAAGGTTACATGTTTGTTGAAATCACCAAGAATTAAAACAGGAAATGAGCTAGAGAATGAATGAGAAGCCAAAGTCATTGAGAAATAGGGGGAGGGATAACCAGCCTAGGGTAAAGGGTAGTGGGTCATATAGGTCGGTGGCACACTGGGGGGTAATGGGGAGAAGGGAGGAAGGATGGCCTGGGAATGACAGAGGCCATGTACTGACTACATGGTACAAGGATCCCAGGAGGAAAACCAACCACTTGCAGTGGATGGCTGGAGAAGCAGTGTCCTCAGGAGAGAGCCAAGCTTTTGTTAGTGCAAGAAAGTGAAGCCAAAATTCAGGCAAGAGAATACAGATATAGTGGAGTACAAAAATTTTAAATGTGGCCTTTTATATAATGTACTGCATACTTTTTTTCTTTGTAGATGTATTAAAATTTTTTAAATATCTAAAATTAATTATTTGGCATTTGCCAAGTTTGCACATCTCAGATTTTTCACAAATTGCATAATTTTAGCTTTTCCTTGGAATTTTTTACTTTTCCTCAGAATGTGTTAACAGCACCTTAAGACAAGTTTAATTTAAAAAAATTTCATCCAGAGCCTTAATAGGCTTGTTTGTTTGTATTGAAACTGATGTAAAGCATATGACATTTCTTAAGCACTCAAGACCATTATCTAATTGCATCTCTCAATAAAAATTGTTTTTAAAAAAAATCTTTCTTAGATATTGTTACAAAGAAATGTATTCCCTTAAACCTAACATGTCACTCAAACCAGCCTAACAGACAACTTTATTTATGGGGACAGAAACTTGACTGATGTGGTTAACATTTTTGAAGAATTAATAAATAATTATACCCCCAGGGCCACATTTAATTCAGGTCTGTTCAGAGGGAAAGTGGCCCTCAGCTAAAGCAGCAGCAGATCTTGCTTGACCTGCCCAACATACGTCCAGGGCCGGCCTCAAAAAATAGAACTGCAGTGTCCTTTTAAAAAGTGGTAAGTGAATGGATAATGGATACATTTAATGATTTATGTCAACGGTATTTAGTAAGTAGTCTAAATTGAACTGTACAATCAAAAGAAAACCAATTTAGGATTTTTATGCTAATTTTCACTGTCTATATGCTGTTTCTACCGTTTGTGACACCACCAAAAAATAGTGTTGCCCTTCATCTTTGCCCATCTAGTTGTTTGTCTAAATCATGAACTATGTCAAGCATTTGATTTTTATTTGGTAAGGAAAAAAAACTTCTCATGATACTCAAGGGTCTGTCATTCAGTATTAATTTTCCAGTTATTTCAAATCACTGTGCTTTTGCCTTAAGTACAATTCTGTTCTCATTTGAGTAGTCTTCATGAGCTTCAACTTCCTATGCAGTCAGCTGAGCCACACTAAAATATGGAGCTCAGAACACAGTATGTGTTAGGCCCATTCACAGATGGAGATGTTCCTTTGGTCTGAGGCCACTGCTTGTAACAAATCCAGAATTTTCTCAGACTTGGCTTTTCAAATCTGTAGACTTCCTAAACATCATCAAGAGCCATCCTCTTACCATTTCACTCAAGGTGTGTGGGTCCACCTTCTTTGTTTGCCAACCATCCATGCTCGGGCGTGTTGTTTCATATCCTATGCATAATTTGACTTTGGAAATAACCCTTCTGATTTGCCAGGGGATACCCTTCTCCACCGAACCAAAAGGAAATTGTCTGGGACCCAGTTTGTCCAACCACATGTGTACAATATGTTTATCAAATAAGTTGACCAGATTTGCACATTAAATTTATTTTACTAAGAAGGAACTCTGCATGATTTTACCTGTTAGAGCAAATTCAACAAATTCTTCTCTGTGTCCCAATTTTTTAAATTCTCTCTTTGAATCAATAATCAGTTAAATTTTTGATCTCCACTAAACTAGAATAAGAATGATAGGACTTGAAAATCCCTTGGCCTGTCTAGGGCTGGGTGATGGAGGAGTAGTTAAGTATATAAGGATGGTTTGCCAAAGGAAGAACCTTTGGGGGAAGTCTAAAAATGTTTATTGGGGAGTTTTGTTGTGTTTTGTTTTGTCTACATCTGGGAAGGTTTAAATAAACCCTTATTTCACAGAACAAATTTATGTGGGGGAGTGCTACTAGATGTCTTTCAAGGTTTTTCAATCCTGACATAAAGTGTGACTCTTGCCCTCTTCCATGACAATTTCAGGATCCAATTTCCTTAACAAAGCAAATTAGGCATATTTCCTGATTCCCGCTTCACCTAGCTCCCTCTCCAACAGTTCAGAGACTGGTTCTTCCCAGCAAATGGAATAATTATCTTGTACAATATTCTTACTCTGTTCATATTAACAAGAAACACTGAACAATCAACATATTCCCCTTCGCACTAATCACATATCACAAAATGTGAGTTGATTTCACCATTAGCTTTGAAAAATTTCCAAAACTTCTCAAAAAGATCTTCCTGATGACTACTATAAACTGTGGAAATATAAAATTTAGGCATTTGATTTAAATTAAAAAAAAATTTTTTATTTTTTTATTTTTTTTAATATATATTTTATTGTACTTCAGGTGAAAGCTTACAGAGCAAATAGTTTCTCATGAAATAGTAGTACACATGTTGTTTTTTGACATTGGTTAACAACCCCACAACGTATTAAGCCTCTAAATTCTCAACCTTTTTTTTTTTTGATGAAAATTACAGATGGCCAAAGATACACCGTTTCAAAAATTTCTACATTCACAGTTCAGTGACATTGACTACGCTCTTCCAACTGTGCTGTTATTCTCACTTAAGATGAAGGCTTACAGAAAAAATAGTTTTTCATTTAACAGTTACTACACATGTTGCCCTATGACAATGGTTAACAATCTCACAGCACATCAAGAATATCCTTACTCCACCTTGTGTTCCCTATCACCAGGGGGCTTCCTTGTCCCCTTCTGTCTTCTGGACCTTGTCAGTGGACTATTGTACCTCTTTAGTCTCATTTGTTTATTTATTTATTTATTTATTTATTTATTTTTATTTTATTTAAACACCATTTCAAAACTTTTTACTTACACATTTAAGTGATATTGACTATGCTCTTCCAATTGTGCTGCCATTCTCACCCAAGATGAAGGCTTACAGGACAAAACAGCCTCCCATTTAATAGTTACTACAAATGTTGCCCTATAGCAGTGGTCAACAATCTCACAATACATCGACAGTGTCCTTATTCAATTCGTGTTCCTTATCATCAGTTTCCTACTCGCCCTCTGCCTTCTGGCCCTTGTCACCGGACTCCTGTACATCGTTAGTCCCATTTAGTTTTACTGGGGTGTCCATTCCCAGACTTAACATCGAACCTTGAAGGTAACTTCCCCTCTGAGCTGAAAGGGTGTCTGGGGGCCACACTCTCGAGGTTTCTCTAGTATTCTTTAGGCCAGTATATCTGGTCTTCTTTTTTAAAAAAAAAAAATTTTTTTAGTAGCCTAATTAATTATTTGGCTTATTTGTACCTTCAGATTCAAATATAAAACTAAAAGAACTTTCTGTAAGTGTAATACTACTAGGTATCCAAGAAGGGCATACAATAGATTTTACAAGCATTTATTTCTCAAATGCTTCACATAATTTCTTTCTGTTTACATCCCAAATATGTAAAAAATCACTTGAAAACATTTTTACAGACACATCAAAAATATGTAAAAAAAAAAAATGTTGAATTAATAACTTCAAACTACTTGTTTTTGGTTTGTGTTTGTTCTCAGAGATTTAGTTCACTGTCATACAAGTCTCGAGAAGAAGACCCGACTCTTACAGAGGAAGAGGTAAGTTTTATTTCCTTTTAAGTAACCAGAAACCTCCTGTAATAAAGAATAGGGCTTCTGTCCTTGAATAAATGCACTGTAATTTTACCCTTTGTTTGAAAAAGTTAAATACTCTCTTAAACTTACGTTTGAGATCAAGGTTTGGGGATGTTGACTTTATAATGACTCAGAGAGAGAAAGTGACTGGCATTAGGATAAGACAAGAAGGAAGACAGAATGAACAGATCAGCTAAGTAAAAGAAACTGAATAAGAAAGATCAGGAAAAAAATAGAAAGGGGGTGAAAATGGGAATGAGAAGAGAGAAATTTAAGTATGGGATCCTTAGTGAGCAGCCAAGAAGACCACATTAGAAGGAAATGAATCATGAGTTAGAAAATACAGGAAATTGGAACAGGTGAGCATAGGGAACTTGATCCACCCTGGGAGAGAGAGGGAGAGAGAGAGAGAGAGAGAGACAGGCTTAGTGAAGAATTTTGGATTCAGAGAGCAGGTAATTTCAGGAAGTCGATTCCAGGCTGGAGATAGGGTCAAACATACAGCCAGCAAGAAAGGATTGCATATTTCTAGCCACCAGGGGTGAAAATTCACTGAACTCTCAGTGGACCATTAAAATTGCAACAGCTGATGGATATGTTATTATGTCAAGCTAGGCACAGACAGAGACATGAACACCTTAATTTATCTAGCCACATATAGCTTCTGTCTGGGATTCCTATCGCAGGAAATTTTGTACATGTAAAAAATGATGTGTATATGCAAGTGCGTCACTTGCTATGACTCTGAGTGTTGAAGTGTGACAGTAGACTACAATCCCACACTGAAAGTTCAAGTAGCAGCATGCTTTCCTTAGGTGATATTTGCCACATACCCCCACGTTCCCTGCCCCAGGAAATGGATCTGCCTGCCATCCACTTTTCACACAAGCCAAAACCCTGGAAGTCATCCTTGACACCCATTTTCCTCACTGTGCTCACACCCAGTCAGTCACCAAGCTTCTTCAGTTCTACTCCGAACTTTTTCTTTCACGCATCCGCCTCTCTCCATCTCCACTGTGGCCAGCCCCCACTAGATCACAGAAGTACCCTCCTACCAAGTCTCTCAGCAGCTCTTTTTGTCTCTTTCCAGTCCATCCTCCACACTATGGCCAAAATCATCTTTTTAAAAAACACAAATTAGGACCAGCTAAGCCAACTGGACATGTCATCAGGAGGGACCAGTCCCTGAGAAGAACATCATGCTTGGTAAAGTAGAGGGCCAGCGAAAAAGAGGAAGACCCTCGATGAGATGGATTGACATAGTGGCTGCAACAATGGGCTCAAGCATAACAACGATTGTGAGGATGGCACAGGACCGGGCAGTGTTTTGTTCTCTTGTACATAGGGTCCCTATGGGTCAGAACTGACTCAACAGCATCTAACAACAACAAGGTAATTGGGGAGCCCTGGTGGTGCAGTGGTTAAGTGTTCAGCTGCTAACCGAAAGGTCCACAGTTCAAATCCACCAGCTGCTCCTTGGAAACCTTACAGGGCATTTCTACTCTATCATAAAGGGTCACTATGAGTCAGAATTGACTCGACAGCAATAGGTTTGGATTGGTTTGGTGCTGTTTTTAAGCCAACTGGGTGGCACAAATGGTTTGCGCTCAAATAAGCCTAAAGGTTGGCAGTTCAAACCCACGCAGCAGCACCAAGGAAGAAAGGTCCAGCTATCTGCTTTCATAAAGTTTAAAGCCAAGAAAACCCTATGGAGAAATTCTACTCTGTAGCATATGGGGTCACCCTGAGTCAAAATTGACTCAAGGTGATGAGCTAACATGGTTCTATAGACAGAAGCACCATGCCGTCCCTCCACAGCGAAGACTCGAAAAACTAAGTAAAACAGAGACAAACGTAAATCCTGGAACCATAAACGTCTAATGAAGAGATAAAGAACTCAGCCAAGTACCAAATGGAATAAGAAACTGACAGAGAACAGAGAGCTAGGAGAGATTCCAACAGAGATCCCTTATCAGCTAACACAGCACGGATTCACCATCTTGGACTCCTGTCGGAGATCAACAGACAGGGAATACGGGAAAGCAGCTTCACAGAGTTCCCAGCAGGAGACAGAACACCCGGTTACCAGTGATAATATGTATTCCCACCCCTCACCCTTCTTCCTGCCTCTTTGCCTCTGCTGCGTCCTTCCAGCTGAAGTCTCTTGGCCAGGAGACATCGGCTCTGTGCCACTTGAATTTGCCCCACCCACACTGGCTGGCTCTCTCAATGCCATTTCTTTGTTGCTGGTGTTGCTTTTCTCCATCTCTTGGTTTCTTTCCTGCCTCTCACCTCCTCCCCCTTCTTTCTTTCGAACACCTTGCTTTGTGTGCCAGCTTTGCTTCTTCTTCAAAGGCTGTGAAGCACCACTCGGCTGGGGCACTGCTCCCTGGTACATGCCTTCAGGCTGGTGGGATCCCAGGGGACTTTGTTTGTTTGTTTGTTTTTTATTTCTTTTGTTTTGTTCTGATCTGATCTGTTTTGTTTGTTTTATTCTTCTTCTTTTCATGGCTTGGGAGCCCCTCCTAGCCAGGCTGTACTGCCTGGCTTGGGAGCCATTTCCTTGGTCTGCATAGCTGTGACGGTGGAATCCCTGGGGAATTTCTTTTCATCCTTTTTTTTGTCTTTTTGTTTTTCTTCATTTCTCAGTTTCTCATCTCTCTATACTTACCTTCCTTTCCTGTCTACTGAATACTTGGTGCTGTGCGACATCTCTGCCCCTTCTAGCCAGGCTGTACTGCACAGTCAGGGAGCCACTTCCCTGGTCTGAGCAGCCTCACCAGTGGAATCCCTTGGTGCTTTTTTTTTTATTTTTTATTTTTTTATTTCTCGTTTTTCCGTTTTGTGTTTCTCCATTTCTTGGTTTCGCGCCTCTCCACTCCAAAAGCAAGCTCCCTTAGCACTCTTTTTTCTTTTTTTGTTTGTTTTGGTTCCTGTTTCTCTCTCCTCTCTATCTTCTTTTCCCTTACCCATCTTAACTCCATACATCACAACCTCCCCCCTCCTTCCTGCCTACCTGCACCCTGCACTGAACATCACACCCCTGAGCAGCCAGGCACAGCCTAACGGAACCTGCCCTGCAATGAATCCTAGCCTGCCCTGTCAGCCCTAGTACATGCCACAAACAACCCATCCCAGCCCCTTCCCTTCAGCTAGACCAGTCCTGCTGCACCATACCTGAGCAACTGGCCCTGCAAATTGGACAAGGAGGTTAAATGTATCTTGCCCACAGATGAGCAAAAACAAAGAATGCACAGCCTGCCTGCTCAGACATAACCAAATAAAACAAAAAAAGCAGGAGGAAACAAACAAATCTACAACCAATAATCAAAATAACTACTGAATTTCCCAAAGACAGCAGACATTATCAAAACATAAAAAACAGGACAGGATGGTTCCAGTAGGCATCCAAAATAAAACACCAGATGACTCTCCAGTAGAAGAAAAGGCACTAGAACTACCTGATAGGGAATTCAGATCTCTAATATTCAGAGCTATCCAAGAGTTGATGCACAAAGCAGACAAAATTGAGGAAAAAATAGACAAATTCATGGAAAATACATACCAAAAAAAATGGAAGAATTCCAGAAAATAATACAGGAACAAAACGCCAAAATAAATTCACAACTAGAAATCATACAGAAACAACAATTAGAAATCCAAAGGATAAACAACAAGATTTCAGAAATGGACAGTCTCATAGAAGGGCTGGGGAGTAGGTTTGAAATGATGGAAGACAAGATCAGCAGAATTGAAGACGAACACTTGGATATAACTTTGAGGAAAAATCAGAAAAAAGAATGAATAAACCCTGAGAATTATGTGGGATACAATCAAAAACAAAAATTTGCAAGTGACTGGAGTTATAAAATAGGGGGAGAGAACAAAAAACACAGAGGATCGTTGAAGAATTGCTGACAGAAAACTTCCCAAATACCATGAAAGATGAAAAGCTGACCATCCAAGAAGCTCAGTGAACTCCATACAGGGTAGACCCCAAAAGAAAGTCACCAAGGCATATCATAATCACATTCATTAAAACCAAAGACAAAGAATCCTGAGAGCAGCTTGAGAAAAAGGAAAAGTCACATACAGAAGGGAAACAATAAGACTAAATTCTGATTACTTGGCAGAAGCCATGCAGGCAAGAAGGCAATAGGACAACATATATAAAACCTTGAAAGAAAAAAATTGCCAGCCAAGAATAATACATCCTGCAAAACTCTCATTCAAATATCCTATTTCCAGATAAACAGAAGTTAAGGGAATACATAAAAACCAAACCAAACTTACAAGAATTATTAAAAGGAGTCCTTCGGTCTGAGAACAAACAACACCAGACTACAGCCTGATTCTAGGACACAGATCATACCAGCTGGATACCATCCTAGGAAATGAGCTCTCAAGGACTATCCAAAACCAAAAGAACTACTGCAGGGAACCAGAGAGGTTAATCTGTAAATGACAACAATGTCAGAACCATAAAAGAAGTAATAAAAGTTGTAGGTATAGAAATTTCTAATGGAGAGGAAGGCAAGGTGATACCAAGTAATAATAGACTGGTTCAAACCTAGGAAGATAAGAGTAAATTTCAAGGTAACCACAAAGAAGGCTAACAAACCTACTCATCAAAATAAAGAAGAACATAAAGTCTCAGTAAAACAAAAGAAATGAAAAAAATCCACAAACAAAAGAAATTCAGCATAGGAGAGTAAGAGGGACAAAGAAAACATCAATGCCACAAAGAAAAGCACTTACAAAATGACAGCAATAAACTCACACCTATCAGTAATTACTGAACGTAAATGGCCTAAATGCACCCATAAAGAGGCAGAGAGTGACAGAATGGCTACAAAAACAGAATCCATCAATATGCTGTCTACAAGAGACAAACCTTAGAAACAAAGACATAAATTTATTAAAAATCAAAGGATGGAAGAAAATATATCAAGCAAACAGCCACCAAAAAAGAGCAGGAGTGGCAATACTGATCTCAGATAAAATAGGCTTTAAAACAAAATCCACCATAAAAGGCAAAGAAGGATACTATATAGTGATTAAGGGGACAATCCATCATGAAGACATAACCATAACAAACATGTATGCACCCAATGACAGGGCTCCAAAATACGTAAAACAGCACTGAAAAGATAGACAGTGCCACAATCATAGTAGGGGACTTCAACACACCACTCTCGGTGAAGGAAAGAACATCTAGAAAGACACTGAACAAAGATACAGAAGAGCTAAAGGCCACAATCAGCCACCTTGACCTCATAGACATATACAACAGTCCACCCAACAGGTGCAAAGTACACATTCTTTTCCAATGCACATGGAAAGTTCTATAGAATAGACCACATCTTAGGCCACAGAGCAAACCTAAACAAAATCCAAAACATTGAAATAATACAAAGTATCTTTTCTGACCACAACACCATCAAAGTAGAAATTAACAACAGGAAGAGCAAGGAAAAAAAATCAATTACATGGATGCTGAATAACACCCTGCTTAAAAAACCACTGGGTAATAGAAGAAATCAGAGATGGAATCAAAAAATTACTAGACTCAAATGAGAATGAAAACACATCATACCAAAACCTTTGGGGCACAGCAAAGGCAGTGCTCAGAGGTCAATTTATAGCAGTAGATGCACACATCAAAAAAAGAAGAAAGGGACATAATCAAAACATTAGCAACACAACTCAAACAAATAGAGAACAGCAAAAAAAAAGCCCACAGCACCAGAAGGAAGGAAATAATAAAGATCAGAGCAGAAATAAATGAAATAGAGAATAGAAAAACAATAGAATCAACAAAACCAAAGTTGGTTCTTAGAAAGGATCAACAAAATTGACAAACCACTGGCCAAATTGACAAAAGAAAAATAGGAGAGGACAAAAATAACCCAAATAAAAAATGAAATGGGGGACATTACAACAGACCGACTGAAATAAAAAGGATCATGACAGAGTATTATGAAAAACTATACTCCAACAAATTTGAAAGCCTAGAAGAAATGGACAAATTTCTAGAAATACACTACCTACACAAACTAACACAAAATGATGTTGAAAATCTGAACAGACCCATAACAAGAAAAGAGATGGAAAAGATAATACAAAAAAAAAAAAAATTCCCGACCAAAAAAAAAAAGCCCTGGCCCAGATGGCTTCACTGGAGAATTCTACCAAACATTCAGAGAAGAGCTTATACAAGTACAACTCAAACTGTTTCAGAACACAGAAAAGGAAGCAGTACTTCTGAATTCATTCTATGAAGCCAGCATAACTCTGATACCAAAACCAGGCAGACACCACAAAAAAAGAAAATTACAGACCAATGTCTCTCATGAATATAGATGCAAAAATTCTAGGCGGTAGAATTCAGCATGACATCAAAAAAATAATACACCACGACTGAGTAGGATTCATACCAGGTATGCAAGAATGGTTCAATATTAGAAAATCAATCAGTGTAATCCACCACATAAATAAAAGAATCACATCATCATCTCAATAAACCCAGAAAAGGCATTTGACAGAGTCCAACATCCATTCCTGATAAAAACTCTCAATAAAATGGGTATAGAAGGGAAATTTCTTAACATAATAAAGGGCATTTTGCAAAATCAACAGCCAACATCATTCTTAATGGAGAAAGGCTGATAACATTCCCCTTGAGAACAGGAACAAGACAAGGATACCCTTTATCACCACTCCTATTTAGCATTGTGCTGGAACTCCTAGCTAGAGCAATAAGGCAAGAAAAAGGAATAAAGGGCATCCAAGTTGGTAACGAAGAAGTTAAACTGTCCCTATTTGTGGACGATATGATGCTATACATAGAAAACTCAAAAGACTTCATGAGAAAACTACTAGAACTAATAGATTCAGCAGAGTAGCAGGATACAAGGTAAACATACAAAAATCAGTTGGATTCCTATACATCAACAAAGAGAACGATGAAAAGGAAATCAGGAAAACATGCCATTTATAGTAGCCCCTAACAAGATGAAATACTTAGGAATAAATCCAACTAAGGATGTAAAAGACCTATAAAAAGAAAACTACAAAACACTACTGCAAGAAACCAAAAGATGTCTACATAAATGGAAAAACATACCATGCTTATGGATAGGTAGACCCAACAGTGTGAAAATGACAATTCTACTCAAAGCAATTTACAAATACAATGCAATCCTGATCCAGATACCAACAACATTCTTTAAAAAGATGGAAAAACTAATCATTAACTTTATACGGAAAGTGAAGAGGCCCCAGATAAGTAAAGCACTATTGAAGAAGAAGAATAAAGTAGGAGGACTCACACTACCTGACCTCAGAAGCTACTATTTAGCTACAGTAGTCAAAACAGCCTGGTACTGGTAACAACCACAGATACATTGACTAATGGAACAGAATTGAGAGCCCAGATGTAAATCCATCCACCTACGGTCACCTGATCTTCGACAAGGGCCCAAAGTCCATCAAATGGGGAAAAGACAGCCTTTTTAAACAAATGGTGCTGGCAAAACTGGATATCCATCTGCAAAAAAATGAAACAGGACCCATACCACTTACCATACACAAAAACTAATTCAAAATGGATCAAAGACCTAAATATAAAGCCAAAAACTATAAAGTTCATAGAAGAGACTATAGGATCAATACTTGAGGCCCTAATACACAGCATTACTAGGATACAAACCATAACCAACAACACAAAAACTCCAGAAGATAAACTAAATAACTGGGATCTTCTAAAAATTAAACACTTAACGCTCATCAAAAGACTTCACCAAAAGAGTAAAAAGAGAACCTACAGACTGGGAAAAAAAAAAAAATGGCTATTAAAAATCAGACAAAGGGCTAATTTCTAAAATCTACAGGTAAATCCAACACCTCTACAACAAAAAGACAAATAATCCAATTAAAAAATGGGCAAAGGAAATGAACAGACACTTCACCAAAGAAGACCTTCAAGCGGCCAGCAGACACATGAGGAAATGCTCTTGATCACTAGCCATTAGAGAAATGCAAATCAAAACCACAATGAGATACCATCTCACCCCAGCATTACTGACACAAATCAAAAATACAGAAAGTAACAAATGTTGGAGAGGCTGCAGGGAGATTAGAACTTACGTACTGCTGGTGAGAATGCAAAATGATACAACTATTTTGGAAAATGATATGGCATTTCCTTAGAAAGCTAGAAGTAGAAATACCATATGATCCAGCAATCCCACTCCTAGGAATACGTCCTAGAGAACTAAGAGTCATCACACGAATAGACATATGCACACCCATGTTCATTGCAGGATTGTTCACAATAGCAAAAAGATGGAAAGAACCTAGATGCCCATCAACATATGAATGGATAAACTATGGTACATACATACAATGGAGTGTTATGCAACAATAAAAAACAATGAATCTGCGAAGCATCTCATAACGTGGATGAATCTGGAGGGAATTATGCTGAGTGAAATAAGTCAATCACAAAAGGACAAATATTGTATGAGACCATTACTGTAAAAACTCATGAAAAGGTTGACACATAAAAAGAATCAATCTTTGATGGTTACGAGGGAGGAGAGGGGAAGGGATGGAAAAACACCAAATAAGACAATAGATAAGTGGTAGCTTTGGTGAAGGGTAAGATAGTACACGTACTTGGGAAGCCAGCACAAATTCTACAAGGCAAGGTCATGGAAGCTCCACAGACGAATCCAAACTCCCTGAGGGACCAAATTGCTGGGCTGAGGGCTATGGGGACCATTGTCTGGGGGAACATCTTGCTCAGTTGGCATAACGTAGTTTATAAAGAAAATGCTCTACATTCTACTTTGGTGAGTAGCATCTGGGGTCTTAAAAGCCTGTGAAGTGGCCATCTAAGATACTCCACTGGTCTCACCCCTTTGGGACCAAGGGAGAATGAAGAAAACTAAAGATACAAGGAAAAGATGAGTACAAAGGACTAATGGACCACAACTACCATGGCCTCCACCAGACTGAATCCTTTACAATGAGATGGTTACCACCACTGACTGCTCTGACAGGGATCAACATAGAGGGTTCTGGACAGAGATGAAGAAAAACGTAGAACAAAACTCTTAACTCACAAAAAAAAAAAAAAAAGACCAGACTTACTGGCCTGACAGAGACTGGAGAAACCCCAAGAGTATGGTCCCCAGACACCCTTTTAGCTCAGTACTGAAGTCACTCCTGAGGTTCACCCTTCAGCCAAAGATTAGACAGCTCCATAAAACAAAACAAAACTAAAGGGCACAGCAGCCCGGGGGCAAGGACTAGAAGGCAGGAGGGGACAGGAAAGTTGGTGATAGGGAACCCAAGCTTGAGAAGGGAGAGTGTTGACATTTCGTGGGGTTATTAACCAATGTCATAAAACAATATGTTTACTAACTGTTTAATGAGAAGCTAGTTTGTTCTGTAAAACTTCATCTAAAGTACAATAAAAAAATTGACTTGAGGGCAGTGGGTTTGGTTTTTGGTTACACCAACTAAGGGAACTTGATCCCATCTGGAATCAAAAAACAAAATATATAGGAGACCTGGAAACTAATCCTTTAAAATAAATAGAGACTATGTAAAATTTTAACTTATTTGTCTCCTTGTCTAACATTTGTTAATTGTTTTTGACAATAGGACCTATTTACATTGATAATTTTTTTTTAATATAAAGAACTGTGACTCACATACATTAACTTTAAGAAGATTAAGACTTAGGAAAATAAATATGGAAATCATTTATTTTTATATTCACATAATAAAATATTATACAATCCAAACTGGGAATTGAGTTTTAAGTACAATTATCCTAATTTAACAGAATGATGGAGAAAGGGTTGATTATAAAAGGTAAAGAAATAGGAAAAAGGAAACGAGTAATTTCTGAGAACTTAATAATTTACAAAGGGATGAAAGATTTAAAAAGAGAAAAACTGAAAGCTCAGTAGCAAGGGAGCTCGAAGAGAAACCTGCATACAAGTTAGAAATAATAGTCATAGAAGATAAATATTCAAAAAGAAGATCAGAAGACTTGAAACATTTTTTTAAAAGCAGAAATTAATGACAGAACCCATAATAATAAAGGAGTATAACAGCCAAGAAGACCCAAGATGCTTAGGAAGAGTGGGGAACATCAATGGCAGGGATCCTGAGAAGTAGATGAAAGAAACAGAAATGGTCATGAGGGGCCATTTTTACAATCTAGGTGAAGGTGTGTTTGTCCTCTGTGATGTTCCCTCAAAAGTGAGGAATAAATACTTCATATACTGGTTCCCCTCATCACTATCATCCATGATTTCACTCTTTAAAATCTGGCCACATTTTTGGCTTGGATTACCTCTTGGAATAATGAGTTCCACATGTTTGCTACTCACTATGAAAAGTAGTTTCTTGTTTTTTGTTTTTTTTAATTCTTCCTAAATTCAAAGAAATTACAGTTCTAATTCGAGAGCCGTTTCTTAATTAAAACCTCTAAGGTGAG
The DNA here is from genome assembly GCA_030035585.1 of Dugong dugon. Classification (NCBI taxonomy): domain Eukaryota; kingdom Metazoa; phylum Chordata; class Mammalia; order Sirenia; family Dugongidae; genus Dugong; species Dugong dugon. The sequence goes on from CM057474.1 coordinate 3,716,437, forward strand.
AGAGAATGTTAATTTACTGTTCATTAGAACAGTCCAACATGGCAAAAGTTTTCCAAAGATTATTTCTATGACTCCAAATGGTTGGATTGTCAAGGACTAGAAAAATCCAGCCACCAGCACGGAGTCTCTGTTAATGGTGGTGGAATAATTTGGAAACAGACAGTGGTGATCGTTGCACAGATGGTGAATATAACCAATGTCACTGAATTTTACATGTAAAAAAAATGTTGAATCAGCAAATGTTATATATATTTTTACCACAATAAAAATTAATGAGTTAATTAAAAAACTGAGCCACCAATGGGCAGTGACAAGTTCTCATACAAATTACCAGTTAACATGCAGCAGCCTTATCTTAAGAAGTTTCTGAGGCCAGCTGAAAACTTCTTCCATAGTCTCTGAGGTATGTGAAAGCAGGAAAACGTCTCTGGGCAATTGAAGGGCCAGGCATCTGTCAGGAAGCATGTTTATTATTTCCTGGGTATTTGAATGACTCATTCATTACTGCAAAAGTAAGCATAGGCAATGAAGGAGATTTTTGCTTATTTCCAGTCATAATTTCTAACAATAAACATAATGTTAACAAAAAAAATCAGTCCAAGCACTTGATCTATTGTTAACAAAAAAAAAAATGAAATCCATTTTGATAGTAGCAGTTATAGAGGATGTATCAGTGAGACAGAGTAGGTGGCCTTGGGAAATCGCCTACTCTTACCATAGGAAAGAGCATCTCGTAAGTGGATTGTCTCTAAATTGCATTTTTTTAGTTGGTTGCAAATAAAAATGAATTTTCCCCCTAAAGAAAATAAGCCCAGTCTGTAAATATATATTCAACCAATACCATGTAGCTAAGTAAACAAGTAATACTATTATACATATATATGTACTGCCAGTGGAATACCAGGAAGATGCAGGAAGAGTTGAATAGTTTAATCCAGTGGTTCTTACACTTCAGTGGGCGCCAGAATCAGCTGGTAGATTTGTGAAACACAGATTGTTACCCTCCACACACACACATTTTCTGATTCAGTGGGTCTGGGGTGTGCCCTAGAATTTGTGTTTCTAACAATTTTCCAGATCCTGCTGCTTCTGGTCCAAGGCCCACACTTTGAAAATCACTATCCTTTTTCAGGTGAAATATTATTCTGATACAGAAATCAAATAGAACAGGATGTTCTGGTCAGTTCCTGGGCTTCTGAAGGTGCCCACTCTGTGTTCTCTCTTAATGCTCATCAACAAACCTCACGGGCACTTGTTTTTCATGTAATGATGTGAATATGATTGGTCTAATTAACAAAGTCATAAAAATGTAAATACAGTAGAACTCAATAATAAAAAGACAACCCAATTAAAAAATGAGCAAAGGATCTGAATAGATGTTTCTTCAAAGGAGTTATACCAAAAATAATGGCCAATAAGCACATAAAAGATGCTCAATATCATTAGCCATCCGGGAAATGTAAATCAAAATGACAGTGAGATACCACTTAATACCCACGAGATGGCTGGAATAAAAAAAGATAACAGATAATAACAAGTGTTGACAAGGATGTGGAGAAATTGGAAACCTCATTCACTGCCAGTGGAAATGTCAAGTAGTATAGCCACTTGGGAAGACTATTTGGCAGTTCCTTAATAGGCTAGGCATATTGCCTAAGAGAAATGAAAATACATGTCCATACAAAAATTTGTACATTAATATTTATAGCAACGTTATTTGTTGTAGTGATAAATGGAAACAACCCAAATGTCCTTCAGCTGATAAGTGGATAAACACAGTGTGGGTTATCTGAACAATGGACTATTATTCAGCCATAAAAAGGAATAAAGTACTGAAACATGCTACACCTTAGATGAATCTTGAAAACATTGTTTAGTTAAAAAAAAAAAAAAAAAAAGCCAGTCACAAAGGACCACATGTTGTATGATTGTGTTTATATGAAATATCCAGAATAAGCAAATACAGAGACAGAAAGCAAATGAGTGGTGGCCTACGACTGGGGGCTTTAAGGGGGTTGGGGAGTGATGACTGAGGAGGTGATGAGAATGTCCTAAAACTGATTGTGGTCACGGTGGCCCAACTTTGTGACTATACTAAAAGCTTTTGAATTGTGGAGTTTAAGTGGGTAAATTGTATGACATGTGAATTATATCTCAGTAAAACCTATCAAAAAGTAAAATACAGTTACAAAGTTGAAGATAATGTATGTAATTAATCTGTACTAATATACCCCAGATTAATACAGGTAACTAAATCGTAAAGGAGAACACGCACGCAGATGATCATAAATGCTGAGTATCTAGCTAAAAGGGGCAGGGAGAATGTCACAGGTCAGAGCTTGCTTATTCAATTAGCCCTCTGTTTTCTAGATCTCAGCCATGTACTCATCCGTGAATAAACCTGGACAGTCAGTGAATAAATCAACACAGTTGCTTCGAGTGCTAGAATCTACCTACACCGGTATTCAAGATGGAGCCCCGCAGAGATCCCCGTCTTCCTGTAACGATCTCTACGCTACTGTAAAAGACTTTGAGAAAGCTCCAATCAGTGTCAGCACACCTCCACCAGCTGAGAGACCCAGCAAGGAGCCAGAGCCGGATTATGAAGCGATACAGACTCTAAACAGAGAGGAAGAAAAGGCCACCCAGGAGACCGATAATCTCGATGGTCTTTTCTCAGAGGAGAATGACTACGAGAACATTGGGGACTTGGAGCAGTGCAGAGATATCACCAGACTCTAGCAACCCAGAAGACACAACTCCAAATACCATGTTATCGGTCATTTGGGGACATTTCTTCTCTGAAAGATCAGAAGTGATATAAACCTATACTTCATATGCTGCTTTAGTCAACCGAAGACAATGACCATGACTGTTTTCCCAGTTTTTGAAGCAGTGAGGTACGTTCCTGGCTGAACCCAAATGGGCATCTGCCTGCCAGGGGGATACCCACACACCCATGCACGTCACACACACCCCTGGCCCTCTGCAAAATATCCAAACTGATGGTGGATTCATCCTGTTGATAAGGAACACCAAAATATAAGGAAGAACTGAGCTCATCAAGAAGTGTAACACCACCTGCCTACATACTGCCATTCAGAAGATCCAGGTTTTTCTTTCTTTCTTCCCTTTTTGTTATATCTGCTACTAACTTTAAAATCCGCGGCTTTATCCCCCTCGAAATCTTCCAGTTCACATGGTTCATTCCAAGGAAATTCTCCCATGACATTTGACTTTTGCCTTCAACCTAGACATCTTAGGATGGTGAGAAACTGTGGTTAGCAGTTACCATCCAGCTCGCCAATCCGCTTCAAAGAGCTGCCCCACTGGTGCCTGGGAAGCTGAGCCCTGCAGGTTATGAGGATCGGATATGTCCCTGGAGCCTCTGAGCTCTCTGCTCTTTCTATTTTGGCACTCCATGGCGGCAGTCTCTCTCCCAAGTACTTGAAGTCAGTTTTCGATGTTTTGTTTTATTTTTCTAGTCAAAACTTTTTTTCCTCAGTATTTTAAAGCTCTTCAGAGCATTTTCAGTATTTCCAATGAGTACTGTAGTACTTCTCTACTTATTTTAGCCCAGAGCTTACTTCTTCAAAACAGCCTTAATCTCTAGGTTGGAACGCAGACCTCATATTTGGCTAGCAGTCATGCTGTTCTCTGAGGAGCTGTGGACAGGAATTGTGTTTCAGATGACTCTGCTGCCAGCACCAACAGTGTGGAATTTCTTAACTGCTATCCTAAGGTAATCTATATAAGATGAAGATATAAGCATTTATTTTTGTTATATAAATTTATAAGATGTTTTATGTTTTACTGCCTGATTTCTAGAAAAGTGCCAGAAAAAAATGTAATTGACAATTTTGGTTTGATGTACTATGGTTTATACTTTCATTTTGAAAAGACACCATAAAGCACATAAGCTAGATAATTACAAGGAGTTGTGACCTTTTTTCTAACCAAGTGTTTAAACCCTTGAGAGTTTTTAATGGCCCAGCTTTTCCAATGGTACTTGGAGCTCCCAGTCAGAATCATCTGACTCAATGGATACATAAATGGAATAAACAGAAAATAATTATTTTCAGTGGTTTGTGATGAGCAGTACTGAAATTTTTGGAAATGATAAAAATGGACAGAAGAAGAAAATATAAGTAGGAATCACTTTGTGAAGTATGAACCTCTTAGGGTTACCATAATTTTATTAAAGTCCAGTCATATTTTTAAGAAGATGATTAATTCTACAGGTCAGTGCTTATAAATGCAAATTGCCTATTAGGATTTTCTTTAGTGTACAAAAATCAGTATTAAGAGCGCCATCTGGTTTGAATTTAATCATCTCTTTATATCTTATGAGGCCAATATTGTGAAAGGTATACAAAGATCTTATGTAGCCAACACTGGAAAAATTGTTCACTTTTCATTTTAAAAGGAACCTTGTTGAAGTCCTATTATGAAGCGTGGCTTACAGAAATGGGGCTTTTATCTAGACAGATAAAGGGTAAAAACAGCAATTATTCTATATTGCTTTGACGTCTGTGACTTTTCAGATTTAATAATCTTGCTGTCGTCACTCATCATGACAAAGAATGTGATGTAGAGGATGAGACAGGTTCAGAACTGCAAAGACCACTTATTGGCGTGTTTTGAAGTCCCTTGCATTCATGGCTTGATTTTGTGACTGCTCTGTAATTACATTTTTGAAATGGTAAAGTGAGACACGTTGGAGTAAACTGTTGTTTGTTGGTATTTTTCAACCAGCCTGGTCTCTCCTATGAAGAGGTCATGTCCATGAGCGTAATCACTACTGATCAGAAGATGATAGCAGAATACCCTTGCATTAGAGAGAGGTTTATCAAGAAAGGGAAAGGCCCTTGTTCTCTGAATTCAGAGTCTTCAACAGCACCGTTTCGCCCAGTGATTGCCATTCCTTACGATTAATGACTTTGACTCCACAATCTCTCATGTCATGGGGTTCCTTCAGGACACCGTAATAGCCATATCACACTGTGTACCTAGCATTGTGCGTGATCCAAGTAATGCTCGTTATGGGTACCTTAGAGTTCAAAAGTTTTATTATACTTCATAATGTCTTATCACCAGAAAAGTAGGCATAATCTCTGAAGTGTAAATGCATTTCTTGAGACAGAAGCTCATTGTAAATATTACTATGTCATCTTGAAATCCCATTGTCAGAATCCACCCCCAGAAATGTTCAGATATTGCTTATGCAATATAGCCAGAACTATGCACTTGAAATATTGCTCTTGATTTGAGGAGCAAGAGTGTAGTAAGAATAAGTTGTGATCTAAAGTGTTACAAGTGTACTTTAAAAGGAACTATAAGGTCCCTAGTACAAACCCAAAAAGAATAAGCGATAGGGAAAGGAGAAATGGAGTCAACCCTAGGAAGATGGTGCTGCTCTTCAGGCCAGTGGGTCCTTTCCTGAAGCACATTTATTGATGTGTTGCCATTGTTTTAACCTTATGGTACAGTTTTTCATACATTTCATCACTTTTACTTTATCACTTGAAAACTTGTGCTTGAATCCTTGAGTTGGACAAAAGCCTGTGGCTTCTTTTAAAAAGCTTCATCTTGAGACAAATGCTATAGAGTTTAAATTTATGAAAAGTAATTCTCTTAAAAAAATGTTACTATACCTTTAAAACTCCATGTCGACATCCATTTTACGTGTTCAGTTATAATAATCTATGCGAAATTATATAAAAAGGTAAAAATAAATTTTAGGTAAATTTTTTGTCTTATAAACCAGAATTAAAAACCAAACTTGGTGAAAGCTGGATCTTTGTTTTTATTCAGATATTTTGAAAGTTTAGAAGCATTTTGCATACTGCTTTTAATATCTTTCAGATACAGTCAGCAGGGAAGTATAACCTGTTTTACATGGAATATTTGAGGAAATTTTTAATTCTAGAAGAAAATAATTATTGCAAATGTGTCATATACATTTTTTTTTTTTTTTTTTTTGCCTGTTCTGGACCAATTACATCATTAGCTCTATTAGAGCTTTTAAAGGTAGTGCTATTTTATATGAGACAAAGCTAATCACTGATTTATCTGCCATCAAAATCGAAGAGTTAATTTTAATTGAGGGTTAAATTAACAGTAGCTAGTCAATACAAAGAGCCCTGGTAGCACAGTGGTTAAGAGCTACGGCTGCTAACCAGAAGGTTGGCAGTTTGAATCCACCACCCGCTCCTTGGAAACCCCATGGGGCAGTTCTGCTGTGTCCTGTAGGATGGTTATGAGTGAGAATCGACTAGACAGCGATGGTGTCAACTTTGACAAACAACTAAAATTTAACCTTAGGATGTCACTTTATCTACTTCTCTTACTTGATTTTCATTTTTCTAATTAGAACATTTACTTACTTTAACCAGTATCTTTCACACACATGCACATATATATGGTTGGCTCTGACACAGCTCTGTACTTAATTAATTAGGATACTTCTAATAGGTAACTGAAATGTTCATCCTACTAGTGTGATGAACTATTGTCGAAAAACCAGAATTAGAAGAAAAAGTTCTCCAGTGGTTTTTCATTTGATAATGGCAGGAAAGCCTTCTTGAGTAATCCTCACTCATTAAATGTTTCTAATGAGTATATTCAGATTTTAAATTGCATACATAATTATTTCCGCTGGAAAATGGTGGTATTTTTAGATTGTTTTACTTTACAAGTATTGTTGTTGTTGTTTTGCTCCATGCCTTACAGAGTAGAACTGCTCCATAGGGTTTGGTTGGCTCAAAGCTTTATGGAGGCAGTTTGCCAGGCCTTGCTCCCACAGAGTCGCTGGGTGGGTTAGAATTGCCAGCCTTTAGGTTAGCAGCCGATTGCAAACCCCTTGCAGCAGCCTACATATTCAACCTGAGGCCAACGACATGTCAATACGTGTACTTCTCGGTTAGAGAAAAGAATTGCCCTACAGGTACAAGGAAGTAACCGTGAGCCTGGGTAGGGCAGACAGCAGAGGCAGGTATCACAGGGTGGCATTTTATTTCCTTCCCTGTAGAAATCACTAGGTTTAACACAGAGAATCAATAGGCAGAGTGATGTAGTGTGATATTCAAAAAACAGCTCTGAGGTTACGGCATGGCTATAATTTCAGAGCTTCAGTCAGTACAAGACTGAACTAGGATTTTGTAAATGAGTAAATGACATTTGTTTCAATGCACCTTGTAATAGTTCATAAAAGTTGGTGTACTCTAATGATGCCATTCTCCTTAAAGTGTTGATTTCTGGTCCTCCACCAGCTTAGTACTGGCAGCTCTAAGCACAACAGATGCTGATGGCTATTTCCTGAAAAATCTTGACAGGCCCATTGTACTGTGTCATTGGGAAAAGTTAGTGTAATGTATGGTGTTAAGTGACTTATGTGAAAATAGGAACATATGTCTCTAATATCAAATATGAATTTATTTGCAGTGAAATTGAAATTCCTTGTCTTGTAGTAGTATTTCCCTGCTCTGTGCTGTGCTTTTTGTTAAATTTGTTATTCCTGACAGCAGGGTTTGATAAGTTGAACACACTTAGACTGTACGTATTTGACTTAGAAAGATCAATCCAGAACCATGATGAATTCGACTCTGGGATTAGCAAAATAAATAAAAAGTCATGGTCCAGAAGAGAACAAACATTTATAAGTGTTACTTTTTTTTTCTACTGTTCAAGTCTGTCTTTATACCCAGTCTCTGATATTTGTAAAGTATTGCATTATTTTTCCAGGTTCTGCCTTTATTTAACTGAGAAGTAGTAGTTCAGATTCCTCTCAACATCAGATGAAGTGAGAAATACAATTTTTGTTTTAAAAAAGGTAATTTATTAAAAAGCATTCAATTGAGTCATGATTTATCTTAGTACAGTTAGATTAGATTTTCCTTAGCTTACCCCTCATAAGCTGTGGGTACTTTTCAAAAATGTATCATGCTCTTGTTATCTCAGATCACCTTGTGTATAATGTGTTTTAAAGGCTGATAATTGTCATTCCTCAGACCTCTGTATGTTAAATTGGCAAAAGGAAAATGTTTCAATGTTACCTTTTAAATAATTGTGTTGTATTAACATGCCTCCTGTGTTCAGGGGAAGCCTGAAATATAACTAAACAAACAAAAGTCTGTTATCAAAAAACAAGTAGGAACTTGCATTTCACTGTTTATGCATTTTTTTCCTCATAAAAACCGTTTCTCCCAGAAGTAAAATATTGTCTCTTAGGTAGCCCAGGTCAGTTTTAGAGTACTCTTCCTTACTCAAAAATACTCAAAAATAATTCAAGACACTTTGAAGCATTTTCTCTGAGTGTCTCAAAAGGCATTTGTAATGATGAAAAATTGTCCAATTCACAAAATAGTGGGAAAGTTGTTTTGATATTGGGGATTTTTAAATGTTAGTTTTTTAATCTAAAAATTGGCTTGAATATCTTACAGTATTTTTCCTACCTAACTCTAGTCCTTTTGAGGAAAAGTCTAAAGACGAGGTGCATGAAAGGGCCTCTTGTCACTTTGCACAGCACCACCCCTGGGTCTCTCCCCAACCCCAGCTCCCCTGGTCTGCTCTTTCCCCCGAGTCCCAGTTCTCTTTTCCAGTACTGATGGCAATGCCCAGGGTGCTGCCCCTGCCAGCGAGGGCTGAGCTGGGCCTCCTCGCGGCCCGGTGAGCAGACAGCTCTGCCCACCTCACATTTTACTGTGTCGTTCCCAAGATAACGCCACATATTAGGAGTTACTTTTTAAAAGTTTTGGTGAACCATGTACACTCTTGCCCAACTCTTCGGTGAGACTGGTTGGCCCTAAGGGGACATGGAAAACTTTTTTTTTTTTTTTTTTTTTTAAATTCTGTTGAGGAATCAAACTCACAAATGCAGAACAGTTAGCATCCTGCTCTAACCCAGTGAGCTCACTGCCCCCACAATGCACGGAGACTGCCCTATGCCTCTGAATTCAATGGCGGAGCAGCCTCACAGACCAGCGAGTAGAAGGCAGGTCTTTGTAACAGAGCAACAGACCAATAGTTACCAATAAAGTGGGAGGAAGCTGGTAATTTTGAGGGAAAAGTCTCTTGCCTGTGAGAATTCATAATTTTTAAAGTAAATTGAGTGTAAATTTTTTTTTAGCCATACAGCTGTTGTACCACCTCACTGCCACCCTGCCCTGGGATATGGTGTTTATCTGAATTTTATCACTTAAAATTAGTTTGCTTTACTATCCCAGGTCTCAGGAAAACTGAGACTGTTCAAGTACCTAACCGTGGAGTTACCAGACACTGAGAATAACTGGACCTTTATAGGCAAACTCTGATTTGGGGGTGAGAAACCAGGTACTTTTTACCATCTGCTATGGAGTCACCTCCAACTCCTGGTGACCCCATGTCTGTCAGAGCAGAACTATGCTCCACAGGGTTTCAAAGACTGTCATCTTTTGGAAGTAGATCGCCAGGGCTTTCTTCTGAGGTACCCCTAGGTGGACTCAAACTGCCAACCTTTCAGTTACCAGTCGAGCACAGTAACCGGTTGTACCACCCAGAGACTTGTAGGTAGTAGCATGGGTGAATGGATGACTTATCAACTGAAGTTCCCTCTGCACACTTAAGAGTCCACCATGTGTTTAGTTCTTTTAAAAAATGTCCAACTAGTATACCAATTATACACCCTAAATAGGAAAAAAAAAAAAAACAAACCACCAAACTCATTGCTGTGGAGTTGATTCTGACTCATAGTGACCCTACAGGACAGAGTAGAACGGCCCCTGTAGGGTTTCCGAGGAGCGGCTGGTGGACTCAAACTGACGACCTTTTGGTTAGCAGTCATAGCTCTTAACCACTGTGCCACCAGGGCTCCATAAGTAGGGTAGCTTAAGGCTAAAAGAGCCAGTCTCTGGAGCCCACATTTCAGAACTCTCTCGTTACAATGTCCTGGTTTGGTCTGGTCAGTTTGTTTTATGACCGGACAGGTCGGAAATCATGAGTTTAAAACAAGCTATTTCCTTTTCCTTTTTTAAGCTTAAGGGGAATTTTGTGTTGACCTTCAGCTCTTCTTTTAGGTTGTGAAAGCTTCCCTGAAAACCTGCTGAGCCCCTGCCTGGGTGAGGAGACTTAAACCAAACGCTTTAGGCTATCTGCAGAGGATTTCGAACATTGCTTTGACACGTTTTTAGGTATTTTTAATATAAAACACATAAATGAACCTGCCATGATGTTCACCACCCAGCCTTTAAGCTCGCTTGCTATTATTTATTTACTCTTGAAAATAGACTTGTTTTTCCTGGAACCCTGCTGGATACTTAATTCCTGTGGGCCACTTCCTGATCACCTACTGATGTCCTGAAAAAAATGGCAGGGCCTTTCCCAGTGCTTGTCTCTGAGGGAGAAGCAATGTGAAAAATGTCAGGAGAGCTGAATTTTATATTCAAATCAACAGATACCTGAGAGCGTTCTGTGTGCTGTTTTGACACTTTTTTTTTTACTTCATCTTTTTTTCTTTCTTTTTTTTCCTGAGTACCAACTGTGTATTTAACTTCTGTGTGTCTGAGGGGAGATTTGAAGCAAAATTTTTAACTAATTGATGGGATTTGAAGGGATATTCTAGAGTGTAATCTTTTTTCAAATGAACAGAATGTGTATCTGCTCATTTTCTTTATACATTTAATAATGTGTAAATGATGGGGGCAAGACTTCTGGCCCCTACATGTCTCAGTTTAGGTATGTCTCTGGAAAAATCTATTATCCCTGCTACCTACCTACCACTCTGAGTTTCTTCAGGAGTAAACATTATAAGTGTATAAATGAGAAAATTTCAGTTATTTAGGTATTGTCGTCTTTTTTTAGACTTAGGAATAAACTGATTGGTGGATAGCCTAATAAGAAACTTTTTTGATTAAAAAAAAACTAAAAACAAGATGACTTCCTGGGCTCTTTCTAGAAGACCATAGAACTCCACCCCAGAGTATTGGTTTCTGGCCTATAGTGTTTCAGCCATTTTTATGGGAGGAAAAAAATGCACGTTTTTTATTTCTTGGAAAAGTGAGTTTGAAGTATTGAATTAAATTCTCACAGAGGACAGTTTAGTCTAAAGAGAAGCATTGGACTAAGAGACAGACCACCAAGGCTGTGGACCTTGTTCCAACATTGACTTCACTTTGTGACTTGAGCAAGTTATTTAACTTCTCTGTGCCTCAGTTTCTCCATATTCAAAATGGGGATAATGATACCGACCATTGCCTACCTCATAGGGATGTTATGGGGACAAACGAGATAATGTAAAGATAAATGCAAATGCTTTGAACTCGTGGGAAGAAAAGCAAAAGCGCTATAAAATTGAAGGTGTGTCGTTTTTTATGATCCAATTATTAAGTTTAAGGCTTAAATAATAGCAATACAGTTAGTTGCGTTAACAGTAAGTTTCAATTTGATGCCTATTTGCAATTCTCTTCTGTGGCCAGATCTTGATCGTTCATCCGGTAATAACACCTAAGGAACTGAAATGGGTATTTGTTCTCCGTGTGTTTCTGCTGGTGGTATTTCCCTTCTGAATATGCAGAAAAGGCTGGAGTTTAACTTGTAATATCTTACAGTTTATATGTAATGAACCTTATTCAACCTGTATATAAAAGTATAGTGACATGTAAATGGCAGGTACATTATAATTAAAGACACTTACCAAATTGTCTTTGTTCTTTTTTAATTGCAATAAAGGCCGGTTTTATATAAAAGCTTGTTAAAATTCATTTGGCATTTGGGAAGGTCAAGAATGGCTAATTTATGTACACGCAGTACAGCATGGAACTAGGGTTTGGGGATTCCAGCTGTCTGCTCACCACCCTGGTAGAAAAGAGGATATGCCTGATGATCAGGCCCGTGAGTATGGTGGGTAGGGTTGCAAAGTCTGCAAACAAGGACCTGGGTTTGAATCCCAGCTACGCAGTGACTTTGAGGAAGCTCTTTAACCTCTGTGCCCCTGTGTCCTCATTAGGAGGTGAAGGATAATAATATAGAATCACTACCAGGTTGTCTTGGGGATTAGAGGAGGCACTGAGCAGGTGCTTGGCAAATACTAGGTACTCAGTAACTGTTAGCACGTGGTCTCCCGCACGAGCCTGGGGAAATTCTGAGGACGTCCCCCTGCAGCGTTGGTCTCCATGTGAAGCTGTGCAGCCTGTGAGCAGTCACCACCCGGTCCCTGGCCGTGAGGAAAACCTGCCTGCTCCGGGCCTGCAGGGTGTAACCCCTGCAGCAAGCCTCAGAGCAAGTGGCTTCTATCAGCTTCTGACTCTGGCTGCTTCCTTTCTCGTCGCTGAAGTCTGGCCTTGTGCCAAAAGGTAAAGCAAGTGGCGTTTCCCATGCATCTGTCTCCCTTTTGTCCGTGACCCTCGACACCAGGACACCCCAAAACCCTCAGATGGGCCCTTGTGAGCCTACCCTTTCTCCCCATCCCCTGCCTCCCTCACTGGGCTTTTTCTGTGCTCTCTCCTTCTGCTCTTCCCCACCTCCACATTTATAAATATTCATTCTCTTTCCAGTTCCCCAGGGAATGACCTCTTTCTTTATAGTGAACTCTGGTGGCACAATGGTTAAAGCGCTCAGCTGCAAACCGATAGGTCAGTGATTCAAACTCACCAGCCGCTCCGCTGGAGAAAGATGTGCCAGTCTGCTTCCGTAAAGATTTGCAGCCTTAGAAACCCTATGGAGCAGCTCTACTCTGTTCTGTAGGGTCGCTGTGAGTTGGAATCGACTCGAAAGCAAAGGGTTTGGGTTTTTTTGGTTAACTCACTACTTCTAGGAGAGTTTACAATCTAAGGAACTTGCTGTCTGTCATAGTCTTGAGCCAGAGCCATCCTTAACTCTTATGGTGGGCATTGCAAATCTGTGAGAGGCTGCTGCTGGGAGTATTTTGGGGTGTAGGGGGCAGGAGGAGGGAGCAGAGGCATCCCTCAGACCACACCTTATCAGCAGATGCCTGCTGTGCCCTTACAGGGGGCCGAGCAGACACCCACTGTGCCTTCATGGGGACAAAGCTCGCTCTAGGACTCCTCTGCCCATAAGGTAAGTCAGTGATGGCAGCACTGAGAAAAACGAGGGGGAGCACCTGGCCACCTCGGCTTTAAACCCCGGCTTCATTTCCCACCCTGTGGGCCTCATTTCCCACCCTGTGGGCCTCATTTCCCACCCTGTGGGCCTCATTTCCCACCCTCTGGGCCTCATTTCCCACCCTCTGGGCCTCATTTCCTCTCCTTCCAACTCTATTCTGTGTGCAAAGACTCGGAGCTCGGAAAAGTTTGTTCTGAGTCTTTGGATCAGAAAACCAGGTTTCCCACCTGAGCCACCTTGAAGTTCCTGACCTCAGTAATTTGGTACGTTTTCTGTCACCTGTGGAATGGAGCAGTCTTTGGAATTATGTCAGAGGTACACTGCCAATTCTAGGACATAGTAGATATTTAAGAAATGTTCCTTCATTAAGGGGAGTGGAGAATTTGAATACTCTATAGTTAAGTGATCCAGACATAACCAGTTGCTGTCAAGTAGATTCCAACTCATGGCAACCCCATATGTGTCAGAGTAGAACTGTGCTCCAGTGGCTGTTATTTTGGAAGTAGATCACTAGGCCTTTCTTCTGAGGTACCTCTGGGTAGAATTGAACCCCTAACCTTTTGGTTAGCAGCCAAGAGCATTTACCATTTGTACCACTGGAGACTCCGAGCTAGTCTTAACCCCATCCTTTTTTGTCATTGTTAAAAAAAGAAAAATAGTGTGCATTGTTCCCCTTTCTGCCTCCGGTAAATACAATCTGTATTGTGATTTCTTTTTTTTTAATGAATCAACACCTTACTGTACCTTTAAGGTCAGTATGCTGAATATCTGTTCTCATTTTAGATAATTCTTAAATCAACATCTCCAGGCCAGACCTCAGGGGCTCCAAAGCCAGCTGTCCACGAGGCATCACATCTGTTTCCACAGTTTTTTATCTGCATGTCCTGATGTCATCTCAAAAATGTGATCATTCTGGAGGAACTCATCCCTCCCTGCTGTCCCATCTGCCCTTTGGGGCACACTTTATGTCCTCCGTAACAAATAGGACAGCTTCATGTACACAACAGGCCCTAAAGAAATGTTTGATTTGAACTCTGAGTTGAATTTTCACACTTCTCTGTCATCCAAAGTCCTGTCTGGGACCAACACTTTATAAAGTCTTAGATTTTATACTTGAGCTCTTCCATACCAAAAGCCTCCGAGTGGGTTTCTGTAAAGCTGTCAGGGTAACAGGGAGGGATGTCCTCCAAGTGAAACCAGCCCCAAAAGCGGTGGGGAAGGGAGCAGGGAAGGCATCTGACTTGTAGATAAACAGCGTCACAACCTGGCAGAGTAGTCTTCTAAAGCAGACACGTGATGCAAAGCAACCAGCTTTAAACGCTCGGGGCCAAAGGGAAAAAAATAAATAATTGTGCCATCAAAGCAGAAAAGTGAAGAGGAATGTGGAAGAAACCACAGAGAGACTACTTACTCATTCAGTCAGTAAATGCTTACTGAGCACCTACTGTCTACCAAAAGCTGGAAAACTGATAGAAGACAACATACTTGCCTCATTGGAACTCACCTCCTAATGGTTTAATACGTATTTTTAAAGGCTTAACCTGCCCATTTAGATTCTCAGGAGTTCAGTATGTTGGTATCTCACCTGGTTGTACCAAGTCTAGAGGTGCATCTTAAGTACAAGGGGGAGGGAGGCGTCTCTGAGGAGGTCATAGTTAGGACTGAAAGGATGAGCCAGAGAAAGAGAATTCCAGGCTTGGCCCTGAGGTAGGAAAACCTAAATTTTCTCCCAGAAATAGATGTCAATCCATCTGCAGAGCCTGCCAGGCACCCTGGGCCTCTCCTTCTCCCTCATTCTTGCTTTCATCTGGCTATTCTCCACCCACTGTGTCTCTGCGGTACCTGAAAACAGCCCCCCTAGCACCACCAGAATTATCATTCTAAAAGGCAAGCCTGTTTTGGTCAGACTACCCAATAAAGTAATTATTAAGTACCTACTGTTTTGTAGTCACTATTCTAGATTCTGAGAATACAGCAGTAAATAAAACAGGCAAGGTGTCTGCTCCCAGGAAACTTACATTCTAGTGGGGGAAGGATAGAAATGATCCGTCAAACCAATTTCAGATCCTAAGTGTGAGTGCAATGAAGCAAATAAAATGGTGATGAATTAGAGAGTAGCTTCGGGTGGTAGGGCAGGGGAGGACGATACCTTTTATAGTAGGTGGTCAGGGAAGGCCTGACTAATCCAGAGCTGCAGTGTAAAAATTGGGGAGTGAAACGTTCCATGCAGAAGAAATAGCAAGTGCAAAAGCCCTACGGAAGGAAAGAGGCTGGTATGTGCCAAGACCACAAAAGAGGCCTGTGTGGCTGTACCACAGCAGTGGAGGGTGGTAAAGAGGTGAGGTCTGAAAGGCAGGCAGGGGCCAGACCCCACAAAGCTGAGTAGATCAGACTGAGGAGCTGTTCTGTGATTCTAGGTGCAAAGAGAAATCATTGGAAGATTCTAGATGGGTTTAGTCGCAGTTTTCCATACAAAAAAATAAAACTGGATTTCCAACTTACATCATATAAGAAAATAAATTTTAGATGGATTAAAGAGCTAGTCATAAAGAAAAAACAGAATAATAGCTATAATAGTAATATGTTATTATAACATTATTATATATTATCTTGGATTATTATAATATATAATATAAACTTACTATTTGTCAGAGCCCTGGGGGAAAGTGGTTAAGAGCTCAGGCTGCTAACCAAAAAGTCAGCAGTTCAAATCTACCAGCCAATCCTTGGAAACCCTATGGGGCAGTTCTACTCTGTCCTGTAGGGTGGGTCGCTATGAGTTGAAATCGACTCGATGGCACACAGAAACAACAACTATTTGTCAGTCACAATTCTACTTCTATTTAATAGTATCAGCTCAGTTCCTCCTCAGACAATCCTATGAGTTTGATATTGTTACTGTACTCATTGTACACCTGATGAAGTGGAAGCACAGAATGGTTAACTAACTTGCCCAACTTTTAGTGGAGAAATGGGGTTTGAACTCAGGTAGTTTGGCTCCAGGCCCAAGTTCTTAATCATAATTGTTCTACGGGACCTTTCATTATTGAGGGGCTTCAGGCTGAAGCACACTGAGTTTGGACTGGAGGGTGTTGAGACTGGAGCCAGGGAGACCTGTTCAGACGTGATGAGGGCTTGATGGGGGCAGTGGGGATAGGAAAAAAGGTACTCAATCTGGACATAAGGAGGTGGCAGGACTGAAGAGATCTGGCAACTGATTAGACATAGAGGATCGACAGGATAGAAAGGAAAAGGTCACTCTTGGGTTTCTGGGTAGATGATGGTATCATTAATGAACTACAGATGTAAGAGGAAAATGCCTGAAGGGAGGGAGATAAGGAGTTCAGTTTGGACTTCGAACACCCACATTTCCATTTCCACAACTAGTAATATAACATTTTCCTGTTTCCTATTAGTTTCACAGTTACTCAGTAACATTGCTTTGAGTTTCTCAGTAAAACATCGTATGTAAAATGGTGACAGAAAAGGGGAAAAAAAAGGAGATGTAAGCCCTCCAATTACAATACATTGCAAAACTGTGGAGTTTCCAGCGAAACATGATAAACCAGACATGAACCCAATCAGTGGGTCCTCCGACATAATGACTTTCAAACAATGGAGTTACAAAGCACCCACACATCAGCGTCCATCATATTGGTTTACATTAATTCCAGCCCCAGTGAACAGGGCTATGTTATCTTGTGATCATAGCCAGTGCTGGACAATGCAGATATCTTGGAAGAAGCTATGGTCACTTGACTGAAGACTAGCTTAGGAACGGAATAGAGCGTCAATAAAGTAGAGAGCTGCTAAGCAATTAAAGATAAGAAAGAGTACACAGGGAATTAAACTCTCTACTGACCAGTCCGGTAACACCTAGTTAGCACATTTTCATCACCTGTCTTCTCAATTTGTCACACTGTGGTGGGTTGCGTGTTGCTATGATGCTGGAAGCTATGCAACCGGTACTTCAAATACCAGCAGTGTCACCCATGGTGGACAGGTTTTATCAGCGCTTCCAGACTAAGAACAAACTAGAAGAAATGACTGGTGATCTATTTCTGAAAATTAGCCAATGAAAACCCTATGCATCACGACAGAATATTGTCCGACACAGTGCTGGAAGATGAGCCCCTTAGGTTAGCAGGTACCCCACAATAGCCGCAACAATGAAATCAAACATACAACGTGGCCACAGACCAGGCAATGTTTTGTTCAATTACATGTAAGGTCACCAGTTGGAGCCAACTCGATGGCAACTAACAACAAGCATTTTTTTTAAATGAGGTAAAAACTTTCCCACAAAAAATGCATTCCCGGAGGCAGAGCCAAGATGGCAGAGTAGTTAGACGCTTCCTGTAGTCCCTCTTACAACAAAGACCAAAAAAACAAGTGGATCAATTATATATGATAATCTAGGAACACTGAACATCAAAGGCAAAGTTGAGGAACTGGACTGAGTGACAGGGGGAGGGAAAGATGGTTCAGAAGCAGTGAGGAGTTGCCAGACCTGACCCCGCGGGAACTGGCACCCCACAGGCTAGATCGGCTGGCATGCGCAGTGAGGCAAACTTGGGATGAGTTTTCCACATCTGGAGAGACCGAGTAGCAGAGAGTCTACTCGAGCCTCCAGAACCAGTGAAAAGCGGTGCTCAACTCGCAGAAGATAAGTACATGCATCTAAACTACTGTGCAGATCAAAAAACATCCCCTTTGGGAAGAACCCCTCTCCTATTTACTTACCCCCTCCCCACGCTGCACCGGGTCCGGGCCAGCTTCAGCGATTGCCACGTCCCCTGTGCCAGAAGTAGGATCCGTTGCATGCCCTGAGCCATTCTCCCGGCTTTGGAGAGGGAACGAATTAACAAACAGGAAAAAATAATCTGCTGGTTCCCCCTAAGCCAGGAACACAGGACAGGCACAGCCTCTTTGCCTAGGCACAGGCATAAGGGTCCACAGACTTTGAATGCCTTTCACCCCTGCATAGACCTGTGTGGGCCCATTTCAACAGTGTAGGCCCTCGTTAGCACAGTATAAAAGGGTATATACTTGAAGCCTTATTTCAACCGTATCAATAACACAAGTAGAAATCAGTAACAGAAAAAGCAAGGAAAAAAAATCAAACACATGGGAACTGAACAACACCTTGCTCAGAAACTACTGGGTTATAGAAGAAATTACGGATGGAATAAAGAAATTCACAGAATCAAATGAGAAGAGAACACATCCTACCAGAACCTTTGGGACACAGCAAAAGCAGTCCTCAGAGGTCAATTTATAGCAAAAAATGCACACATTCAAAAAGAAGAAAGGGCTAGAATCAAAACATTAACCCTACAACTCAAACAAATAGAAAAGAGAGCAGCAGAAGAAGCCCTCGGGCACCAGAAGAAAGCAAATAATAAGAATTAAAGCAGAATTAAATGAAATAGAGAATAGAAAAACAATTGAGTTAACAAGACCAAAAGCTGGTTCTTCAAAAAGATCAACAAAATTGATAAACCACTGACCCAACCGACAAAAGAAAAACAAGAGAGAAAACAAATAACCCAGATAAGAAACAAGATGGGTGATATCACAACAGACCCAACTGAAATTAAAAGAATCATAACAGAATACTAAGAAAAATTGTACTCCAACAAATTCAAAAACCTAGAGGAAATGGACAAATTTCTAGAAACATACTACCTACCTAAACTAACACAAACAGAGGTAGAACAACTAAATAAACCCATAACAAAAGAAGAGATTGAAAAGGTAATTTAAAAACTCTGAACAAAAAAAAGCCCTGGCCCTGATGGCCTCACTGGAGAATTCTACCAAACTTTCAGAGAAGAGTTAACACCACTACTACTGAAGGTATTTCAGAGCATAGAAAAGGATGGAATACTCCCAAACTCATTCTATGAAGCCAGCATAACCCTGATACCAAAACCAGGTAAAGACACCACAAAAAAAGAAAATTACAGACCAATATCCCTCATGAACATAGACACAAAAATCCTCAACAAAATTCTAGTCAATAGAATTCGACAATATATCAAAAAAACAATTCACCATGATCAAGTGGGATTCATACCAGGTACGCAGGTATGATTCAACATTATGAACGTAAAGCTTAGAACTGAATATTGAGCATCTCAATTTAACTGCAGGTGCCCACCACCAACTTTCGTCCTCATGAACACGCTCACCTCCCAACCTCCCCACTTGAACATGCAGTCCAGTTCCGTTTTCCACTCCTGCTGGGCTCCAGACCTTCCGGTACATATCATGAAACTTGTTAACAGGCTCTTCAGATACAAAAGATCATCTGCTCTGGGCTTCCCACTTTGCAGAAAGCAAAGTAGCAGTACACAGTAGCTTTAAAGTTTCTTCTTTTGCACAAAACAGCCTGTGTTGAGCTGTGGATCTCAGTCTACAAAGTAGCCACATAAAAGTAAGTCATTTCACCAACCTACGATACTGGCTTTGTTTTACAGGCTTTGGTATCAAAGACCTGATTTCAAATCCCAACAGTGCCTAGAAAAAATTAAAATCCGACTTTACCACATGGCCTCAGTAATAAACACCTTTTTAAATTCTGGATGCACAGATGGGTCTCTAGGAACCTCCTCAAACAGCTTCTTCACTTTCCCCCGTCCACAACACGTGACCAACTGCACACTGGGCTCCATTCAATCATGCGTTTATCGAACAATGAGTGAGCATTGAATGTGTAGGCACCATATTTCCCTCTAAAAAGAGTCAGCCTGCAGTTGAAGAGAAGTGGGAATTAGTTTCCGAGCCTGCTTCTTAGAAACGGAATGCCAGTCTGTGTGTCTGGGTCTAAGGATAGAATGAGATTTCCATCACACCAGCTTATTCGAGATTCTGGGTTACCCCTCAGACATCCTTTGGGCTTCACATATAGAATGTTAGCGCTGGAAGGGGTCTCTGAGCCCATCTAATTCATCTTTTTACAGATGAAGACACAGGGGCCTAGAGAGGCCACGTGATCTACCTCCAGGACATCATGCAGTAAGTCACCAGAGTACATGTGCCTGAGAAGAAACTGGAAGAAGGGGCCATCTAGAGGGGGCAGTGTGGGGAATGGAATGTCCGCAAGCTTTGGTGTCAAAGACCTGATTTCAAATCCCAACGACACCCCTTACTCACCACTTCACCTTTGTCAGCTTAACTAGCCACTCTGTGTGTCTCAGTTTATTCATCTGTAAAAATGGGGCACTAGTTGCCTCAAAGGATTACATGAAGTAACATATGAAGTGTAACATATGTTATGCGATGTAACATACGGAAACCTCCTCACTTACTATCCTTCCCAGCACATTTAATTTTCTTTGTCTTTCCTTCCTACACCGGGGAAGAGAAAAGATGCCCATTTATCATCATGATGACTCTTTTAACGTCCTTTTCTCCCTCCCCCACCCCAGGTGTGCACACAGTCATGCATGCGTGTGTATACACACACACACAATGTCGGCAGTCGACTCCCTCCCTGGGGGATCATGCAGGCTGGTCTGCTCGTCTGCACTAACGGTGGTGGCAGCTGCAGATGCGTGCGGGGCTCTCGGCTAACTCCTGGGTCTGGCTGGGGTTCCCAACAACCACCTGCCACATCCACCCTCCTTGTTGGCACCTACAGGGCCTGAGAGAGAGTACAAATCCAGACCCCATGCTGGAGACGCTTCCTGTCTGCCTTTAATTAATTTCTTTGTTTCACTTGAAAAGACATCTTTAGTTGTCTAATCCGCACTGTGTTTTGGCTGAAGTACAAGACTAATTCAGCTGTAGAAAGTGGCTGAACGCTGATCTAGCAACCGAGAGGCTAGAGAGCAAGCCCCCTGCCCCCAGGGATTGAAGGCAGGAGCAGATTGGTGTGTGTTGTTTATACTTTTGAACCCATCAGCCAGGATTTGGAGGGATTAAAGTTTCACCACTTCTGGGTACTTGAGTCATTAAGAAATATTTAGAAAACAAACTGCCAGAACGCAATAATAAAATACTCCCTCCTCAATATAGAACCGCTCATCTGATTTATAGTGTTTTTAGTTTCGATTAAACAATGCTAGTTATGATAAGAAAATACACATTAGTGACTTCAAGAAGATGGATCTCTCCAGAGTCACTAGGGAAATCTTATAAACAGCTGTTGGAAGCCGAGAAGGGGTTTGACCCTTTCCCAACGCTGAGTAAAGAAAGAGCAGTTCAACAGATCAGTCATATGGTAAGCATTCAATAAGTACTTGTCAAATGAATACATAGATGCATAAATGTGTATGGCCTTGCCAAATTTCATGTACATACGCATGATTCCTGCCTTATGGGGATTGTTAAAAGCCCGAGTTAACGATTGCCTAGTCTCTGTAACTTGTTGCTAATTGCCATTGAGTTGATTCCAACTCATGGTGAGCCCGTGTGCCTGGGTGGCACAGTTAAGCACTCAACCACTAGCCGAAAGATTGTTGGTTCGAACCCACCCAGAGGTGCTTCAGAAGCCAGGCCTGACAACCTGCTTCAGAGATGTCCTAGCCTTGAAAACCCTATGGGGCAGTATTACTCTGCACACACAGAGTTGCCCTGAATCTATAACTTAGAGTGCTAATTTCTAACCTGTACATCAGCTAAACCAAAAACCAAAACCCACTACCATCTAGTCGATTCCGACTCATGGCGACCCCATGTGTTACAGAGTTGAACTGCTCCATAGGTTTTTTTTTACTATAATCTTTATGAAAGCAAATCACCAGGCCTTTCTTCTGCAGTGCTGCTGGGTGGGTTTGAGCTGCCAATCTTTAGATTATTAGTCACGTGCAGACCGTTTGGGACACCCAGGGACCTTGTACATCAACTAGTACCTACTTATCTCCCAAACATGCTGGCTGCCCTTTCTCTTAGCAGGAGCTGTCTGCAGAACCCAGAGGTGATGAAGGGGAGAGTCTGTTCTTTCCCTCGCCTTATTCAACACCCTCTTTTCTTGCTCCCACCCCTGCTTGCCACTTCAGGTCCCTCCACGGTCTGGAGAGAGTGAAAGCACAGGAATAGAGGGTAAAAAGAAGTTTAAAAAAAGTTCACCTAGCTATCTAGTCCCTTTCAGTCATGGAAGGCATCCAAATGCTGTCTGTCTCCTGAGGAGAATCAGTGGGACCTTCAGAGATGGCCATGAGGGACTTCTGCAGTGATGCAGGGACACTCTGCAGTGAAGCTTGCCACCTCCTCAGCTCCTACCCCCCGGTGCTACCCCATAGCTTCGCACTGCATGGGGAGGGGCTCCACCCCTAGGTCTCCTGGGCTGGGTGCTTTCAAGACAGCCGCTACCTCTCTCTCTCCTCACCCCGCTGTCCCAAGTATCTCCCACCAGCCTCCCAGCTTCGGGCTGCTCAAGGCAAGGACCAGGCGTTAGTTCTGGGCTAACGTCAGCTCCTCCCAAGAACTCACTGTCCTTACCCCATGCCGCCTGTAGGGGCAGTGCTGAGATGGGTGTCTGAGAATGTGCAGCTCGACCAGCCTCTGGCTGCAGAGGGAAACACCAGCCCACCCTTGTCACAGGCCCTGACAACCCCCACCCTTGACTCCCTCCTTCCCCAAGCTTGGGGAGAGGGGTGAAGACTCGCTGCAAAACACACAGGAAGGCAATTGAAAAGCCAAAGCACTTTGCTCCTACGGATTCCTTACAAAGTTCCTTAACGAACTCATCCTCAGACTCCCAGGCTTCTCTTTTGTAGCCTGCTGGGCGTGGCAGGCGCTGGGCTGGATTTCCTCTCCTTTAGGAGCCCTTAGGTGGCACAGACAGTTAAGCACTCAACTACTGGCTGAAAGTTTAGCAGTTTGAACCCACCCGGAGGAACCTTGGAAGACAGGCCTGTCAATATGCTTCTGCATCGAACACCAACCAAGTAAGTTCTGTGTATTTGCTCTCATCTCTTCGACTCTGAGGGCTGTCTTACTTTCCTATTGATACTGTAACAAATGACCACAAATTTAGCGTCTTAAAATGACGCAAACATGTTATCTTACGGTTCTGGAGGCCAGAAGGCCAAAATAGGTCTTATGAGGCTAAAATCAAGGTGTTGACAGGGTTGGGGTGCCCCTTGCATCTTGGAGACAAGTATAGAATTGGTTTTGTCTAGGCTGTGGCCCCCGGAACCCTGGTGGCGCAGTGGTTAAGAGCTACATCTGCCAACCAAAAGGTCAGCCAGCGGTTCGAATCCACCAGCCGCTCCTTGGAAACCCTGTGGGGCAGTTCTACCCTGTCCTATAGGGTCGTTCTGAGTCAGAATCAACTCAACAGCAGGGGGTTAGGCTGGCAGCCTGGCTCCTTTGCTCCTCCCACATAAGTCTGTCCTTGTTCCCGCCTCTCAGCCAAACAGAAATGCACACAGAGTGGCCCATTAAAAGCCAGACCTTTCTCCCCCAAGTGTTTGGATTTCTTCTTGTTTTCTCACTCTGGACCAATATGAGAGTGACGTTTAGCACTCATGACTATCCCTTCCTATCTGTGGTCCTGTTAACAGTAAGCAGACGCTTCCAGAGAACCAAGCAGTCCATGTAGCTAACCTCTGCCATTGAGTGCTGGCTAGGAGAATCCCTGCATAGACACACTGATGTGACTGAACCGGGTAGGCATTGTGATCAAACGTCACCACTACAAATGCAGCGTCTCCCAATGCAGCAGGCTCCTGCAGGCCGTTATCCACTCCTGTTCTGTCTCTTCACAGCCTTGGCTGAGAAGCAGTCAGAAGCTATGTCTACAATACGAAGACAAATTAGAAATTGGCTGACAGATTCTACCTGGGCTGCCTTGAGGTTGGCGTTTAGAGTTTGTAGGGAGCCAGGATGTTATATCAGGATGGTCATCTCAGAAGAATCAATGCGACTCTTAAAGTCTCATGTTCTAATTCACCCTGGCAATTCAGATTTAATCACCAGTTTAAGTTGATATGGTATATCTTCCATGGAGTGAAATAACAGAGGTAGCCAAGAGGAGCCAAAGGGATCAGACCAAAAACATCAAGATGGTTGGATTAGAAGAGCAGTCTGTGGGGGGCACAAATGGTTAAGTGCTCGACTACCAACCAAATGTTAGTGGTTCAAGCCCACCCAGAGGTACCTTGGAAGAAAAGCTTCGAGATCTGCTTCTAAAAGGTCGTAGCCTTGAAAACCCTATAGAAAAGTTCTGATCTGTACTCACTGGGTCACCATGACTCAGAATCAACTCGACTGCAGCTGGGTTGGTTTTTTGGTTTGGGGATGAGAAGCCATTTGAAATTTTTTGGCTACCAGCCAACCACCCACCCACCCACCACCACATACACACACACACTTATTGGAATCCTGTTCTTCCTCATGGGAGATTTTTTTATTGTCAAGAGTGGGCTGGATGGAAGGCAATGCTTAGATGGCCAGATTCTCCCTCTCCAGCTAAGGGAGTGGGTACATGACCAGATCTTGATCAGTCAGATGTTTGCTCCCAGGATTTTGAATCTCCAGCAAAGATGGAGGGGACAATTTGAGGTCCGATTCTTTGCAGAAGCAGGGGCTGCACAGAGTCCCAGACATTTCTGCAGTGTTGCTTTGTCTGCACTCCCAACTCTGAGGCCCCCAGCTCCTTTGCCTCCTGATGATCCTCGCAGCCTGGGCATCCCGCCTCCCAGCCAGCCTCTGAGCCCTCAGTATCCTTCCGAGGCAGAGTCAGATTCTGATGGTCCCCACCAGGAGTCGTGCTAACCCACCCTTGTTGTTAGCTGCCATGGCGTGGGTCATGACAACAGAACAAAATGCCGCCTGGTCCTGCACCCTTCCCAAAATGGGCTGTAGATCAGACTGTTGTGATCCATAGGGTTTTCAGTGGCTGTGTTAGTCTGGAAGCTCTGCTGAAATCTGTTCAGCATCATAGCTACACGCAAGCCTCCACTGACAGACAGGTAGTGGCCCAGAATCGAACCTGAGTCTTCCGTATGGAAAGCAAGAACTATACCACTGAACCACCACCGCCCCCTAATCTGCCCCGACCTAAGGAAACATTTCGCGGTCCATTCTTCCCACGCACAAGATGAAGAATTGAAGCTAAAACCTGGTCTATTCCTTCTGAAAACCCCAAGACCAAACTCGATGCCAACTCATAGTGACCCTATGAGACATAGGGTTTCCAAGGCTGTAATCTTTATGGAACCAGACTGCCACATCTTTCTCCCGAGGAGCAGCTGGCAGGTTTGAACTGCCAGCCTTTAGGTTAGCAGCCGAGGGCTTAACCACTGTGCAACCAGAGCCCTATCTTCTGAAAACATGCCCTGAGAATTTCACAGAGTCCGAGCTCTTGGGATTCACAGAGTGGTTCATATTTTATTCACTGCAACAGAGTTTTTCTCTATTTATTCTGTTGTAGTTTGGGATAGTAACTTTGATGGCACTTAGCATTAACCCTGTTTATATTTGCAGACTTTTTCAGTCCTGTGTTAGTTTATCTCTGAGCTATAATCTAAGCAAGGTGGTGTAGGGTTTCCAATTTACTTTACCTGAAGAGTTTGGTCTTTGGCCTTGGTTTCTGAGACAGAACCTCTAAGACCTTGGAATCTCCCCAGTGATTGAGCATCTTTGTTATCTAAGAGGGCTCCAGACCTGACAGGTTATGATAAGGAGATGACTCCGGTAGAGGCTGGTGAGGCCAGGAAAACCCCTTGAGTGGTATCAGCTGAACTCAGGGACAGGAGGCATGATTCGATCAATCATATCTATGCAATGAGGCTCCAATAAAGGGTCTGGACACAGAAGATCCATGAGCTTCCTGGTTGGTGAAAGACATCAGCACACATGGGAGAGTAGCACCTCCCTTGTTGGGACATGGAAGCTTCATGCTGACACCCTCCCAGACCTGGCCCTATGCGTCTCCTCATTTGTATCCTTTTTGCTCTAATAAAACTGTAATCGTGAGCATAGTGATTTCTTTGAATTTTGTGAATTCTTCTAGCAAATTCTTGAACCTAAAGGAGTAGCAGGAGTCAGCCGTCAGGGACAGATTATCCAACAGGCAAGGTAAGCATGGTGCTTAGCCTGCTTACCAGGTCAGCTGTAGTGAAAAATCTCACATTTTTTCACCACATCAAAGATTCTGCTTCTAGGTATGGCTGGCATCTGTCTCTCTCCCAACTCCACAGCACCTTCCTACAGAATCAAAGCCTCTTTTCAAATTTGCAATCCCTGACAGGGTGATGACCCAGTACACAAGGCAAGAACAGGCCGTGCTTACTAATCTGTAGTGAACAATTTCACACGGGTCCCACCACCTCTTTGATGTGATGATGTGAGGAAACCCATGGGAAATTGTTCGCTACAGTTGATCTGGTAAGCAAGGTAAGCACCAATTGTTGGATAATCCACTCCTGCCAGCAGGTCAGAAGTGAGGGGACCCTGGGGACTCCCTGAGTTTATAGCTGGCATCCTGAACGTGTAGAGGCAAACCCCAGCAGGCCAGAAGTGAAGGTGTCAGGGAGACTCTGAGCTTACAGCTGGCATCTAAAGTCTCGGCAGACATGGCTGGCTGAAGGACTGTGCTCTCTGTCCTGTGAGGTCTGACCTAGCTCCGGGTGGTAGGGTCAGAGGAAGCGTGCTGCATGTGCAGCTAGAGTCCAAACAGAAGAGGAATACAAATGATAATAAACTGATCGGAGAGTAATTTGATCTAACCAGGTCCAACCCAACTCCTTCTCATAGACTCAGAGAAGTTAGTATGAAGAAAATTTTAGAGATGATCTAGTGTTACACCCTCATTTTACAAAGTAAGAGCACATTTCTTCTCAGGAAAAGTAAGGAAACTCCTTATAAAGATTTATCCTTTGCTCCAAAGCTATTCATGCCCTAAGCCTAGATTAAAAGAACAATTTCCTTTTCTCTACTCTATGGGGTGTGTCTTGTACTTAATAAGATTACGTTTTTCTAAGAGTGCTAGGGTTAAATTACCTACGGTGCGTGTCTACAGGCACTCACCATTTTTCACTTAATTACTGAACGGTCTCTTAATTGAGCTTTTTACTTACAGCCTCTGTACCTCTCCCCCAGCTCCATCCCACCCTACTCCACCCCCCCCCCCCACCTGCAGCCCCACCTGCACACAATCGTGACTGTAGCAGCGATTCCTAAATGCACATCGGATCCGTATTACTCCTCTTCTTGGATCCTGCAGTAGCCCTCCCTCGGTGGTGAGCAGACTAACACCCCCCCACAAGACGTCCATGTCCTAATCCCCAGAAACTGAGAATATGTTATGTTACACAGCAAGGGGGCATTCGAGTTACAGATGGAATCAAGTTTGATAATAGGCTGACCTTGAGATGGTGCATTGTGCCTGGATTTTCCAGGTGGGTCCAATGTAATCACAAGGACCCTAGTCAGTGAGAGAGGGAGGTGCAAGAGTCAGAGATTTGAAGACGCCGCACTGCTGGCTTTAGAGGTGGAGAAAGGGGTCCCAAGACGAGGAATGATAGTGGCCTCTAGAAGCCGGAAGAGGCACGGAAACAGAGTCTCCCCAAGAGCCTCCAGAAAGGAACACAGCCCTGCCCGCACCTTGCTTTTAGCCCAGGGAGGCCTCTTTTGGGCCCTGACGTCCAGAACTGTAAGCTGACAGCTTTGTGTTGTTTTAAGCCCTTAAGTGCAAGGCAGTTTGTTACAGCAGCAATAGAAAACAAACACACCTCTGCATACAAGGCCTTCAGTTATGAAACTTTGCTTACGTTGCAGCCTCAGCTGTCCCCACGCCTCCTGCCCCATACCAGACACCACCTCTGGGAAGCCTTCCCTGGTTCCCCTAGCCTAGGCTTGCTAATTCCCCGGTACCCTGTGCTGACCTCCATTTTGGCATTTATCACCCTGTATGTTATGTGAAGGAGCCCTGGTTGCACAGTGGTTAAAGCTCTCAGCTGTTAACCAGAAGGTCGGCAGTTCAACTCACCAGCTGATCTGTAGGAGAAAGATGTGGCAGTCAGTTTCCGTACAGATTACAGCCTTGGAAACCCTAAGGGGCAGTTCTACTCTGTCCTATAGGGTTACTATGAGTTGGAATCAACTAGACAGCAGTGGTTTTTTTTTGGTATGATATGTGGATTGACACAGTGGCTGCAACAATGGACTTAAACATACCTGCTCTTATGAGGATGGCAAAGGACTGAGCAACATTTCGTTGTGTTATCCACAGGGTTGCTATGAGTCGGAATCGACTCGACAGCACCTAACAATAATATAACATGATATACGGTTATTCTGTACTCCCCTCAATGAAACTGTGAGATCAGACCCAAGTCCTAGTACAACAAATGGTTGCTGAATGCATGATTTCGAACATAAACCCCAAAAAGATAGATATTTTGGTCTGTTTTATTTGCTGCTGGATCCCCACTACCAGAAATAATGCCTGGCACCTAGTAGGTTCTCAGTAAATATTTGTTGAATTGATTAACGAATGAACGAACAAGTCTGAGCATGGTGTCTGAAGTGATGTTAACGTGACCAGAGAAAACAGGGCACAGAAGCTTCCCCAGACAAGTGGAAAATGGACCAGCAGATCTTAGGTGGGTAAGAACGTCAAATGGCCTTAAATCTTGTTCTGATGGACCCTCTCCGGAATAGCAAATATGCATACTTCCCAACACTGTTAATGAAGATAGGAAATGCCTGGTACAGAGTAGGTATTTAATAATTGTTCTAATGAGTGAATAAACGGATGTGTTATCTAGACATTTTACCTCTGTGAAGTTTCCCTTCTTCTTCCGTGATTTCTGGTCAATGGGTGGTGCTGCTCCACCTGCTGTGCTTCTCCATAGATTTCCTTTGGATACTAACAGCCTGCTTCTCTTGTGCAAAGTACATCATTTTAATATCCTGCTTGATCCAGTCTTGGTCTGGGAAGCTGCTCTGTCAGTGGTTCATCCCCTTTGTCTTTCTGCATATGTAGCCAAGTTGGAATAAGTTCTCCCTTGTGCCCTAAGACAAATGCATGAAGGGTAAGCTTCTCTGAGAAGTTTTAAAAGATCCAAGTTGAAATTTGTATCTGTTTTCTATTTACCCTGGCACTAAAGGCTTCCAAGATTTCCAGGCACCTATAAAGGCATGGTTTTCCTTTCCAAAACCCCAGTGAGTTTTATTTAACAAGTGGCGCTTGTCTAACATCCTCCCGACTGCAATTTATACCACTCCCAACCGTGAAAATCACAGTTATTCTACTGTATCAGGGACTCCTGCAGCTCTTCCAGGTCTAGGGTGATATAATCCTTCATTCTATTCCTGGATTTCTTTAAAAACAAAACAAAGGACTCTTCATTTTCTAGTCAGCTCTGCCTCTCCTTGGTCACCAGCTTGGAATAATTCCTTTGCGATAGATTGGAATCCCTTTCTAACGGATTCCCACCAGTCAAGGTGATTCTGACTCATGGTGACCCCATGTGTGTGAACAGAACTGTGCTTCATAGGGTTTTCAAAGGCTGATTTCTTGGAAGTAGATTGCCAGATTTGTCTTTGGAGGCACCTCTGGATGGAACTGGAACTGCCAACCTTTTGTTAGAAGCCAAGCACAGTAACCATTTGTACCACCCAAGCACTCCCCCAGTGAATTAGTAGAGTTCTGTTTCTGCTGCTCTGTTAAGATTGTAGCCCTGGTGGCACAGTGGTGAAGAGCT
This sequence comes from Dugong dugon, assembly GCA_030035585.1. Taxonomy (NCBI): domain Eukaryota; kingdom Metazoa; phylum Chordata; class Mammalia; order Sirenia; family Dugongidae; genus Dugong; species Dugong dugon. The sequence goes on from CM057474.1 coordinate 3,746,196, forward strand.
ATGGCTGTTAACCAAAAAGGTCAGCAGTTCAAATCCATCAGCCACTCTTTGGAAACCCTATGGGCTAGTTCTACTTTGTCCTGTAGGGTCGCTTTGAGTTGGAACCACCTCAATGGCAAGGGGTACAGGTTACATAAGGAGTCTTAGTGGTGCAGCGGTTAACAGCTCAGCTGCTAATGGAAAGGTCGGTGGTTTGAACCCACCAGCTGCTCCGTGGAAGAAACATGCGACAGCCTGCTTCCGTAAAGATCTCAGCCTTGGAGACCCTCTTGGGCGGTTCTACCCTGTCCTATAGGGTTGCTATGAGTTGGAATTGACCCAATAGCAATGGGTTTGAGGGTTTTTTGGATCTAAAGTCATGCAAAAATATGTGAGATCTGCCTAGAAGTGTATATTATTTTGAATAAACTTGTCTAACCAAAGTGAGAGAACTTAAATGTAAAGCGAAGTTTGGATCATGCTAATATTGTAAGAGAAAGAAGAATATCTTGGGGCCACAGCTCCTGGGATAGGATCTATCTTCCTAGATTAACTCCCAGCCATATTGCAAGCTGGTGACCAAGGACAGGCAGAAATGACTAGAAAATGAAGGTTTTATTTTAAAAGAAATTCAGGAATAGAAGGAAGATTATATTACCCTAGACCTGGAAGAGTTACATGAGTATCAAAAGGCAGATCAGATAAAAAATATTTGAAAGCACGACTGAGGGTTATAAACCCTCAACCTTAATTCCAGAAAAGGCAAAAGCAAGTTTCTGTGAGTGGAATGTTGTTGTTGATTGCCATCCAGTTGATTCTGACTTGTGGTGTCCCCATGTGTGCAGAGTAGAACTGCTTCATAGGGTTTTCAAGGCTATGACCTTTCAGAAGCAGATGGTAATGCCTTTCTTCCAAGGCACCTATGGGTGGGTTCAAATTGCTAACCTTCTGGCTACTGGTCAAGCATTTAACCGTTTGCACCACCGAGAGACTCCTGTGAGTAGAATACCAAGATAATATTATTTTTGTTTGGAATAATAATGCAGCTGTCAGGGTACTATCTGATCTGAACTCATAGGTGAGTTCTGGAGAAGCCAAAGAGCAAATATCTTATGTACTCAATATTCAAAGAAAATAAGAGTTGGGTGGGCTCTGGTGTGTACCCCTAAACTTGCGTACATTGTAGTGAAATAGGTGAGCAAGTTTGATTGCTGGTTGTAGAGGTGTTTTATGCCAGATCTCACTGTCTTTATTCACTTTTTAATTAAATCTCTATCACATCCCAACAATGTGCCAAGTGCCGGGCTGGGAGCTAGAGAAAGAATCCTGTAAAAAATAAAAAGGTTTTGCTCCCTAGAACAAAATTTTCAGAGAAGCAACACATGAGTTATTGAGTTTTTACAAGAAACACATAAAATTTGAACATGCAAAAGTGAAAGAAGGACATTCCAAGAAAGGCAAGAACACAAGACAAGGAAGCAAGAAAGCACATGTCATTGATGAGGAAGAGTAAGCAGCTCAGCATCACTTGAAAAGAGAATCTGTGAAGGAGAAGCTGGTTCCATCTCCTGAAGGGTTTTGAATGCTGGGCAAAGTTATCTGAACTCGATTCTGTAGTCCTGTGGAACCAAGGAAGGTTTTTGAACAGTAGAACAAAATGATCAAAGTTATGATTTAAGAAGTGCTACATGGTAGGGAAGTCCCTGGGTGGAATAAATGGTTAACTTGCTCAGATGCTAACTGAATGGTTGGAGGTTCAAGTCCACCCAGGGGCACCTTGGAAGAAATACCTGGCAATCTACTTCTGAAAAATCACAGCCATTGAAAACCCCATGGAGCACAGACCTACTCTGATACTACATAGGGTCTCCATGAGTCAGAATCAACTCAACAGCAACTGGTTTTGATTTACCTGGCAGATGTTTGTAAGATGGCCTAAGAGGTGGAGAGAGGTGGAGACCTTTTTGAGGATGCCGTACCGGACAAGGTAAGAAGGGAATGAACACCTGAAGTGGTGTGGGCAGAGAGAATAGAGAGGAAGGAACCAAAGTGAGAAAAGTGATGGGCGTTGGACCAACGAAATCTAGCAAACCACAGCCATGCATTTGGCTGGAAAAGGCAGACTCTCCTTTCACATAAAAGCAGTACAAGAAAAACGAAGTCCTCCCAGATTGCTCGGTTAATCAACTGGAGTTAACATAAACCTCATACCATGTTCTCCCTGATCAATGTAGTATCAAAATATCAGCAGTAACTGATTTAGAAGTCCCCTGGCTATATGCCTAACCCAGCTAGACAGACATTCTTCTTGACCTAAATCATGGTACTTTGTGTGCCAAAATACTGCAAAACCAGAGCTTAAACTGGAAGGAGGCAGGAAAACCAGGAGTCACAGCTGTATTATATTTTAGAACAGAAGGAAAGGCAATGGAAAGTGGCCCCCTTTGGCGAATCTGGGAAGAAAGAAGGTCACAAACTCTGTTATTATGGTGAAACTGAACAGCTCCAGGGGGAGCCCCAAACGGCAAGTCCACCTTCTGATTCCTTATAACTTTCTGTTATGAGAAACTTGTAGCCACTGGCTACAAATTTATGGGACTGTTGGTTTTTTGTTTGTTTTGTTTTCTCTGAAAACTACCCTTCTGTGTTCCTGGCCTCTATCCTGTTCCCTACAATCCAACCCACGTCCACAAGCACATTTTTATAGATGTGTGCAGAAACTCTGCAGTACAAGTTATGGAGAACTGAGCGAAATCACAAGGAAAGTGACATATTTTTCAGAAAGCGCTTAAAGTCTGTTCTCGATTCTTAGAGGCATTTCTCCCTCCTAGGTCCCTGGGGCCATCTCTCGAAGCCTGACCTCCACTGGATGGCCTGCCCTCCTTATTCTCCATAGTTTCCACTTCTTGGGCCAGACCTAATTTCCCTGCTAACCCCCTCATGCCCTGGGGAAATGGGGTTCTTTTCCTGGCAAGGGTCCAAGTCTAAACTGCTTTGGCTTCAGGTTATGGTGACTATCCTAGCAGCTCTGTCCACACAAATTTCCAAAAATTATTTCTTCCTGGTATAAATCCTTAATCCTTATTAGTTTTCCCTCTGCTGTGGTGGCTTCATCATTATCTCCTGGTTACTGTTCAGCCCCTACAGCCAAGCTCTGCTTTCACCATGTGCTTTCCTCTCTTCCTTCCCTGTCTCCTTCTTCTTCCTCAGCTTTTTTTTTTTTTTTTACTGTAATTTAGATGAAGATTCATAGAACAAACTAACTTCTCATTAAACAGTTAGTACACATATTGTTTATGACATTGGTTACCAACCCCATGACATGTCAGCACTCTCCCTTCTTGACCTCAGGTTCTCCATCACCAGCTGTCCTGTCCCCTCCAGCCTTCTTGTCCTTGCCCCTGGGCTGGTGTGCCCCTTTAGTCTCATTTTGTTTTATGGGCCTGTCTAATCTTTGACTGAAGGGTGAACCTTAGGGGTGACTCCATTATTGAGCTAAAAGGGTGTCTGGGGGCCATACTCTCGGGGTTTCTCCAGTCTCTGTCAGGCCAGTAAGTCTGGTCTTTGTTTGTAAGATAGAATTTTGTTCTATACTTTTCTCCAGCTCTGTCTGGGACCCTCTATTGTGATCCCTGTCAGAGCATTTGGTGATGGTAGCTGGACACCATCTAGTTGTACTGGAATCAGTCTGGTGGAGGCTGTGGTAGTTGTGGTCCGTCAGTCCTTTGGACTAACCTTTCCCTTTTGTCTTTGGTTTTCTTCATTCTCCCTTGCTCCTGACAGGGTGAGACCAGTGGAGTATCTTAGATGGCTGCTCACAAGCTTTTAAGACCCCAGGTGCTACTCACCAAAGTAGAATGTAGAAAATTTTATAAACTATGTTATGCCAATTGATCTAGATGTCCCCCAATTTCTCAGGCTGTTTTAATCAGCCATTACCTTACCCTCTTAACTCTGAAAAATTAAACCTGTCTTCTTAATGCTTCAGGAATAGAAAACAAGTTTTATTTCACATGCCAAATTTCATACATGTTGGTACCATGGTCCTAAAATAAGAAAGACGGTGAGGCCAAATTTGTGCTCAACAAGAGAGAGTATTCGGACCCATCAGTGACGTCTGGTATGGACATGAACGCGTAAGTGGCTGCACATGTGTCAAAGAGTTACATGACTCTTCCACCATCTTACTGCCACACGCCCTGGATAGGTATTATTGGACCACCTTGTCTTGCCATGCCGTTCTAGGCTGGGGTCCCACCTTTAACTCTACAAAGCTTAATTGGGAACGGGTGTCTTTGTGTTAGTTATGATGAATAAGCAACACTAGCTAAATAAATTACTCCCAGAAAGGGAGTATCAAAGACCTAAGGGAGGTTCATACCTGACGTAAACAATGAGGTTCACCATGCTGTAAAAAATCCTCTCCTTTTTCTGATCCTGTAGCCCTGGAAGGGAACACAGGAAGCTCAACCACTAGAGTAGCTCCCACAAGGTCAGCAAAGGTGAAGGGAAGTCTTGTCAGAGGGCTGTGAAAAGTGGACCACCAAGCTGGGTGAAACCAGGGAAGTTAACCAGAAGAAGAAGTCTGAGTCATCAGACAAGGAGGGTGTGAAATGAATGGCAGGAATTTGAAATTGGAAAGTAAAGCCAAAGGCTGCAAGAGCAGAGGAGATACTAGAGTTTTATGCCAGAATAATGAGGTGACTCCGTCATTCCAAGAGGCAAGGGCAGAAGACATCTGTAGCAGGCGGAGTCTATGACAGACTTCTCTTCTACATAAACCAAGATACACCTCATAAGTGAGCTGGGAGTCAGGTTACCTGACTTCTGTTCTCAAGAGTGGCACCAGCTAGCTCTACCTACCTAGCAACTGCTATCAAGTAGACCCCAGTTCATGGCAATCCCATGTGTGTCGGAATAGAACTGTACTCCCCAGGGTTTTCAATGGCTGATTTTGTGGAAAAAAGATTGCCAGAACTTTCTTCTGAGTCATCTATGGGTGGACTCAAACCTCCAACTTTTTGGTTAACAGCCACGTGCTTTAACCATTTGCACCACCCAAGGATTCCTAAAATAAGACCACTCTTAGTAGGGAGTGAAGATTGGGAAGAGAAGAGAGTGGAAATACGGAAGCTCAGTCTGAGGCCAACAGTTGGGGTAGAAGGAAGGGGCTCCTGAGTGTGTCCTGGGGAAGGAGCAGTCAGGTTTCTCTTCTGCTCTTCTTCTATGGGCCTTGTGCCAAAGTCTTAGGAAGCAGGGCTGTGATGAGGAGTAAAAACACGTTTTTTAAAAAGTGTGCTTTTAAGGAGCAAAGAGCACAAAGTGGCGCTGTTCTGTAGCCTTGACAATAGAAAAAGGCAGACGAGGAAAATGTCTGCTCCCACTTCATGTGGGGGAGAGAAAAAGAATACAAGAACAGGTGTGAATCCACCTGGTTTGGAGGTAGCAAAGGAAGCCACCACAGAGTCCTGGTAGAGCCCAATCAAAAGCTGGAGGGGACCCTAGGGTGGCCTGAGAGCCCCCTGGGAGCTCCTGGAAAAGGCTGTGGCACATGAAATGGCAGCTGTTACGAGATGGAAGAAGAGGTCATCATGGCTGCCACAGAGCACAAGACAGCCACCCCACCATCTCATGGTCGTAGAAAGCAGGGTTGTGGTTTCAGAAGTTGTGCAGTGTGGTTGTCCTGTAGCTCCAACTTTGTAAGGGAAACAGGAATGCTCAGAGAGGTGGCTCTGGATCATCCAGTTCATCAAGCCCATAATCTGAACTCAGTTCTACCTACCTCAAAGCCAGGTGCTGCTAACAAAACAATGTATTCTTCCCACTAGATGGTGAGATTATACATGGTTTTAATTTTCTTTCTTATTCTTTTTTTTTTTTTTTTTTTTTTTTGCTTATTTTTCTCTAAAGTTTCTACAATGACATGTGTTGCTTTCTCAATTAAAAAAAAAGTAGGATTCTCAAAAGGGTAAGATTCACACAAAAGTTCTTTTGCATAAAAACAATATATAATTTCTAACCTTTGGCATTTAACTCTCTTGACGCCAGTATAACAGCTGAAACTGGTTAGTCATTTATAGGCTTACTATATATACATAGTTGTACTCAATCTTTTACTATTTGGCACAGTAGGGGGACGTTAAATACAAAATAAATGCAGAAATGATCACAAATTCAGAAAATAAATTGGCTGTGTTTTACTAGTCTAGACTGACACAGTCTGTTTCCTGGAAATCTGTCTAAGCCTTCTGTCTTTTTTTCTTTTTTTTTCTTTTTTTTGAGTAAAACACACACACACACCATGGCTGCTACTCCTCTGCTGCAGTCAGGCTGTGTGGATCAAGATCCTGAAGGGATCCAGGACTTACCCCATTCCAGGGCAAACACCACTCTGTCTGGGCAAAGGTCTTCACACACAGAACACACCCACTGTGAGCCTAGTCAGAGACAAGGAGACAGAAGGTGCGGGCATGAGTTGGTAGACTCAACCCAGCCCGTTCAGATCTCTCACCAGACCAACAGCCTCTGTCTGTCAAGTTCTTTGAACTTTGAGGAACTGGCTGGGGCACCAAGCAAAGAGCTCAGCCAAGTTTGGAGCAAAACTCCTTTCATCCCTGAAGATCCAGCAAGGAATCAATGAGGAGAAACCTGCCAATTTTCTGTCCCTTGGAGAGTTTCCAAACTTAGGATCACGTTCAGAAGCCAAAGTCCAAGAAATCTGTGTTTGGAGAGCAAATGGGGCTCTTTTTCTGCTTTCAAAATATTGCTAAAATCATGCCTGAAGTGCTGTGAGGGAATAACATTATTTTTGATTTGTCGGGTCAGCACAAGCAGGCAGTTAGCAGAGGAAAGTGATCTTGTGACCTGGCAAATTTTTCTTCCTTCCCTCTGCTTTACATTTACTTGTATTGGGGTGAATAATTTTAAACAATGTCCTCCTACTTGGAAGTTTTGTAGCACAGTAGTTTGTTGTTTTCTTTTTTTTTTGGTTTTGCTCTTGCTCCTCAGAGGTAATTGAGGGAGAAGAGGGTAAGAAGCTGAAAGATTTAATGCCCCATACTGACTTTTAAAGCCAAAGTTTAAGAAAAAATGTTAATTCATACATAAATAGGAAATTTTGGCTACACTTGGGAAATTTCCATAAACTTTCTATTACGCCAGTACTTTCTATAGAGTCCATAGTGAAGGACTTATTTATGAGTCCCTCTCCCTACCTCATTTTTAAAGGGGTATAGGGTTGCTATGATTTGGAATCAACTCAACAGCAATGGGTTTGGTTTTTTGGATTCACCCTGTAGATGATCATTTTGATCACACAAGGGATGAAACAACTGCTAGAAATAGTCTTTGAAGAAGTGATCATTTCACCAGAACAGAGGCTCAAATTACCTCGTTCTAACATTTGAAAGATTAGAAGCAGTAACAAGAGGGTTATCTTCTGAGAGGCTTTCTTTACTTCCTTAGATGAAAAAGCATCCATTTTTTAAAAAATATTGTATACTTAGGGGGTGGGGCCAAGATGACGGAGTAGTCAGATGTTTCCTGTGGTCCCTCTTACAACAACGACCCAAAAAAACAAGTGAACCGATTATACATGACAATTTAGGAGCCCTGAACATCAAAGGCAAAGTTGAGGAATCAGACTGAGTGGCAGGGGTAGGGAGAGATGGTTCAGAAGCAGCGAGGAGTTGCCAGAACTGACTTGGGTGGCACCCGCATGCTGCAGGCTGGATCGGATAGCGTGCGCAGTGGGGTAAGCAGTGGCCCTCAGGACACGTTTTCCACAGCAGGAGAGACCAAGCAGTGGAGAGTGTACTCAAGCCTCCAGAACTAGGGAAAAGCAGCACTCAATTGACAAAAGATAAGTACGTGCGCCTAATCTACCGCGAGGATCAAAAAAAAAACCCTTTGAAAAGAACGTCTCTCCCACTTACCTGCCTCCTCCCTGCTCTTGCACCAGGTCCCAGTCCGGCTTCAGCAGCTGCCATGCCCCCTGGGCCAGAAGTAGGACCTGTCGTGCTCCCTGAGCCATGATCCCAGCTTTGGAAATGGAACAAATTAACAAACGGGAAAAAATAATCTGGCAGCTCCCCTAAACTGGAAACTCAGAGAAGGCACAGCCCCTTTGCCTAGGCAGAGGCATAATGGGTCCACAGACTTTGAATGCCTTTCACCCCTGCATAGACCTCTATGGGCACATTTCAACAGTGTAGGTCCTTATTAGCACAATACAAAATGGTATATACCCAAAGCCTATTTTCAACTATATCAGCTCTCAAGGGAGTGGCAGATTTGTGATATTTGATGCCACTCTGCCCATTAAGCAGGGTCCTCACCTACCCACATCAGGGGCCTGAGGACTGGAGGCTCCACCTACACCACCTAGCCATCCACAACAGGGGTCCAGGAATAACTGGTGCCTTCCAGTCCTTACAGCCGACGGCACTGGCTGCGCATAGTCCATCTGCAAAAGCCACCAACCAATGTGCTGTAGGGAACAGGGATGAACATTCCTTCCAGACACTCGGGCAGCCATCAGCCCCCTGCCTTGCTAAGGGCGTGACCCCCTACTGCAGCCAGATACCTGTGCCTACAGCAATCACACCTGCCATCTAGGACTGTAGGTGAGAGCCTGCACCACACACTTAGTGACCGACTACCTGGACACCTGAGCTGAATCCACACAAGAAAAGAAAACAGACTCCTGGGCTCAAATACCTTGTAACAGCTCTAACCACCTGGTGACAGGATGTGAGGGCTTCAAAGACACAAACTAATCAAACTACATCACACAACCAGCCCATCTGAGCATATCAAAACAAAACAAAACAAGAAGCTAGGACACACTAAGCAAATATAAAATAAATAAATATAATAACTTACTGATGGCTCGGAGACAATGGTTATTATCAGATCACATAAAGAGGCAGACCATGATCGCTTCAGCAAACCACCAAAACAAAGAATCAAGAAGCCTTCTGGAGGAAGAGAACTTCTTGGAATCCCCAGAGGTAGAGTTCAAAAGATTAATATACAGAACTCCTCAAGAGATCAGGAAGGAGATCATTCAAAATGCAGAACAAGCCAAGAAACACCAGACAAAGCAATAGAGGAAGTTAAAAAGGTTATATGAGACCATAATGACAAATTTAACATGCTGCAAGAATCCATAGAAAGCAAATATAAATCCAAAAGATTAACAATAAAATTTCAGAATTAGACTACTCAATAAAAAATCATAGGAGCAGAATTGAGGCGATGGTAGTCAGAATTAGTGAGACTGAAGATAAAGCACTTGACCAACTTATATGAGGAAAAATCAGATAAAAGGATTTTAAAAAAATGAAGAAACCCTAAGAATTACGAGGGACTCAATCAAGAGGAATAACCTACAAGTGATTGGAGTACCAGAACGGGTGGGATAACAGAAAATACAGAGAGAATTGTTGACAGAAAACTTCCCTGATATCAGGAAAGATGAGAAGATATCTACCCAAGAAGCTCATCAAACCCCACACAAGGTAGATCCCAAAAGAAAGTCACCAGGACATAATCAAACTTGCCAAAACCAAAGATAGAGAACTTTAAGAGCAGCTAGGGATAAATGAAAAGTCATCTACAAGGGAGAGTCAATAAAACTAAGCTCTGACTACTCACCAGAAACAATGTAGGCAAGAAGGCAATGGGATGACATATGTAAAGTCTTGAAAGAAAAAAACTGCCAACCAAGAATTATATATCCAGCAAAACTCTCTCAAATATGATGGTGAAATTAGGGCATTTCCGGATAAACAGAAGTTTAGGGAATTTGTAAAAACCAAACCAAAATTACAAGAAATACTAAAAGGAGTCCTCTGGTTAAAAAATTAATAACATCAGATAACAACCCAAGACTAGAACACAGGACAGAACAACCAGATATCAGTCCAGACAGGGAAGTCACAAAAGAAAGTAAAGCTAAAACACTGAAAATAGGGAAACAGAGATGTCAACATGGAAAAGATGATAACATTAAAACAAGAGGTACTAAAAAATATACTCATAAATCTTTCATATGGAGAGGAAATCAAGGCAATATAAAGAAATAAAAGACTGGTTTAAGCTTAGAAAAATAGAGGTAAATATTAAGGTAACCACAAAGGAAACTAACACTCCTACACATCAAAATAAAAAACAAGAAAAACAGAAAGGCTCAGCAAATACAAAACAACAATGAAAAATATAAAAATACATAAAGAGAAATGACTCCACACAGAAAATTAAGTGGCACAAAGAAACTGTCAACAATACACACAAAAAAGACATCAAAATAACAGCACTAAACTCATACCTATCGATAATTATACTGAATGTAGATGAACTAAATGCACCAATAAAGAGAGAGAGGCAGATTGGATTAAAAAACACGATCTGTCTATATGCAGCCTACAAGAGACACACCTTAGACTTAAAGACACCAACTAAAACTCAAAGGGTGGGAAAAAAATGTATCAAGCAAACAGTAATCAAAAAAGAACACAAGTGGCAATATTAATCTCTGACAAAACAGACTTTAAAACAAAATCCACCACAAAGGATAAGGAAGGACACTATATAATAATTAAAGGGTCAATATACCAGGAGGACATACCATAATAAATACTTATGCACCCAACAACAGGGCTTCAAAATACATAAAACAAACTCAGCGTTGAAAAGAGAAATAGAGACCCCCACAATAGTAGTACGAGACTTCAACACACCACTTTTGGTGAAGGACAGAACATCCAGAAAGAAACTCAATAAAGATATGAAAGATCTAAATGCCACAATCAACCAACTTGATCTCACAGACATATACCGAACACTCCACCCAACAGCAGCCAAGTATAGTTTCTTCCCCAAAGCACATGGAACATTCTCCAGAACAGACCACATATTAGGCCACAAAGCAAACCTTAACAGAATCCAAAGCATCAAAGTATTACAAAGCATCTTCCGTGAACATAAAGCCATAAAAGTAGAACTAACAGAAAAAGCAAGGAAAAAAATCGAATACATAGAAATCGAACAATGCCTTGCTCAAAAACTACTGGATTGTAGAAGAAATTAAGGATGGAATAAAGAAATACACAGAATCAAATGAGAATGAAAACACATCCTACCAGAACCTTTGGGACACAGCAAAAGCAGTCCTCAGAGGTCAATTATAGCAATAAATGCCCACATCCGAAAAGAAGAAAGGGCCAGAATCAAAACATTAACCCTACAACTCAAACGAATAGAAAAAGAGCAGCAAAAGAAGCCCTTGGGCACCAGGAGAAAGCAAATAATAAAAATTAGAGCAGAATTAAATGAACTAATAGAAAAACAGTTGAAAGAGTTAACAAGACCAAAAGCTGGTTATTTGAAAGATCAACAAAATTGATAAACCATTGGCCAAACTGACAAAAGAAAAACAGGAGAGGAAGCAAATAACCCAAATAAGAAATGAGATGGGCAATATCACAACAGACCCAACTGAAATTAAAAGAATCATAACAGAATACTATGAAAAATTGTACTCCAACAAATTTGAAAACCTAGAGGAAATGGACAAAGTTCAAGAAACACACTACCTCCCTAAACTAACACAAGCAGAGGTAGAACAACTAAATAAACCTATAACAAAAGAAGAGATTGAAAAGGTAATTTAAAAACTCCCAACAAAAAAAAGCCCTGGCCCTGATGCCTCACTGGAGAATTATACCAAAATTTCAGAGAAGAGTTAACACCACTACTACTAAGGGTATTTCAGAGCATAGAAAAGGATGGAATACTCCCAGACTCATTCTATGAAGCCAGAATAACCTTGATAGCAAAACCAGGTAAAGACACCACAAAAAAAGGAAATTATAGACCAATATCCCTCATGAACGTAGACGCAAAAATCTTCAACATAATTCTAGCCAATAGAACTCAACAACATAAGAAAAAAATAATTCACCATGACCAAGTGAGATTCACACCAGGTATGCAGTGATAGTTCACCATTAGAAAAATAATCAATGGAATCCATAACCTAAATAAAACACACGACATGACAAGAACCACATGATCTTATCAATCAATGCAGAAAAGGCGTTTGACAAAGTCCAACACCCATTCATGATAAAAACTCTCAGCAAAATAGGAATAGAAGGGAAATTCCTCAACATAATAAGGGGCATTTATACAAAGCCAACAGCCAACATTATCCTAAATGAAGACAGTCTGAAAGTATTCCCCTGGAGAACAGGAACCAGACAAGGATGCATTGTGCTGGAGGTTCTAGCCAGAGCAATTAGGCTAGAAAAAGAAATAAAGGGCATCCAAATTGGCAAGGAAGAAGTAAAAGTATCCCTATTTGCAGATGATATGATCTTAACACAGAAAACCCCAAAGAATCCACAAGAAAACTATTGGAACTAACAGAAGATTTCAGCAAAGTATTAGGATGCAAGCTAAACATACAAAAATCGGTTGGATTCTTCTACGCCAACAAAGAGAACTTTGAAGAGGAAATCACCAAATCAATAACATTTACAATAGCCCCCAAGAAGATAAACTACTTAGGAATAAATCTAACCAGAGACTTAAAAGACCTCTACAATAAAAACTATAAGACACTACTGCAAGAACCAAAATAGACCTACATAAGTAGAAAAACACACCTTGTTCATGGATACGAAGATGTCAATTCTACCCAAAACGATCTACAGATACAACGCAATTCCAATACAAATTCCAACGACATTTTTTAATGAGATGGAGAACGAATCACCAACTTCATTTGGAAAGGAAAGAGGCCCGGAATAATAAAGCATTACTGAGGAAGAAGAACAAAGTGGGTGGCCTCACGCTACCTGATTTTAGAACCTATTTTACCACGTTGGTAGTCAAAACAGCCTGAGCCTGGTACTGCTACAACAACAGATACATGAACCAATGGAACAGATTTGAGAATCCAGATATAAATTTATCTACCTATGAGCAGCTGATATTTGACAAAGGCCCAAAGTCCATTAACTGGGGAAAAGACATTCTCTTTAACAGATGGTGCTGGCATAACTGGATATCCATCTGCAAAAAAATGAAACAAGACGCATACCTCACACCAAGATGCATACCAAACTAACTTAAAATGGATCAAAGACATAAATATCAAATCTAAAACAATAAAGATCAAGGAAGAAAAAATAGGGACAATGCTGGGAGCCCTAATTCATGGCATAAACAGAATACAAAACATTACTAACGATGCACAAACACCAGAAGAGACACTGGATTACTGGGAGCCCCTAAAAATCAAACACTTATGCTCATCAAAACACTTCACCAAAAGAGTAAAAAGGCAACCTACAGACTGGGAAAAAATTTTTAGCTACAACATATCCGATCAGCATCTAATCTAAAATCTATAAGATGTTGCATAACTTCAACAACAAAAAGACAAATAACCCAATTTAAAAATGGGCAGAGGATATGAACAGGCACTTCACCAAAGAAGACATTCAGGCAGCTAACAGATACATGAAGAAATGCTCAAGATCATTAGCCATTAGAGAAATGCAAATCAAAACGACAATGAGATACCATCTCACTCCAACGAGGTTAGCATTAATCCAAAAAACACAAAATAATAAATGTTGGAGAGATTGTGGAGAGACTGGAACACTTATACACTGCTGGTGGGAATGTAAAATGGTACAACCACTTTGGAAATCGATTTGGTGCTTCCTTAAAAAGCTAGAAATAGAAGTACCATACAATCCAGCCATCCCAGTCCTTGGAATATATCCTAGAGAAATAAGAGCCATCACACAAATAGATATACGCACACCAATGTTCATTGCAGCACTGTTCACAATAGCAAAAAGATGGAAACAATCTAGGTGCCCATCAACAGATGAATGGATAAACAAATTATAGTATATTCACACAATGGAATAGTACACAATGATAAGGAACAATGATGAATCTCACAACATGGCTGAATCTGGAAGGCATTATACTGAGTGAAATTAGTCAGTCACAAAAGGACAAATATTGTATGAGACCACTATTATAAGAACTCAATAAAAAGTTTAAACACAGAAGAAAACATTCTTTGACGGTTACGAGGGTGGGGAGGGAAGGAGATGGATATTCACTAACTAGGTAGTAGACAGGAATTATCTTTGGTGAAGGGAAGGACAACACACAATACAGGGGAAGTCAGCATAACTGGACTAAACCAAGAGCTAAGAAGTTTCCTAAACACAACCAAAAACTTCAAGGGATAGAGTAGCAGGAGGTAAGGGTGGGGAGTCTGGAGACCATGGTTTCGGGGAACATCTAGGTCAATTGGCATAACAAAGTTTATTAAGAAAATGTTCTGCATCCCACTTTGGTGAGTGGCATCTGGGATCTTAAAAGGTAGTGAGCGGCCATCTGGGATGCATCAATTGATCCCAACCCACCTGGAGCAAGGGAGAATGAAGAACACCAAAGAGACAAGAAAATATTAGCCCAAGAGACAAAAAGCTCCACATAAACCAGAGACTGCATCAGCCTGAGACCAGAATTACTAGATGGTGCCCGGCTACCACCAATGACCACCCTGACAGGGAACACAACAGAGAGTCCCTGACGGAGCAGGAGGAAAGTACAGTGCAGAACTCAAATTCTAGTAAAGACCAGACATAATGGTCTGACTGAGACTGAAGGAACCCCAGAAGACATGGCCCCCGGACTCTCCATTAATCCAGAACTAAAATCGTTCCCAAAGCCAACTCTTCAGACAAAGATCAGACTGGACTATAAGACCTAAAGTGATACTTGTGAAGAGTGTGCTTCTTAGTTCAAGTACATACATGAGACTAAATGGGCAGCTCCTGTCTGGAGGCGAGATGAGAAGGCAGAAAGGGTCAGGAGCTGGCTGAATGGACACAGGAAATCCTGGGTGGAAAGGAGGAGTGTGCTGACATGTTATAGGGAGAGCAACTAGGGTCACATAACAATGTGTGTATAAATTTTTGTATGAGAAACTAATATGAGCTTTAAACTTTCACTTAAAGCACAATACCAAAAAAAAAAAAAAAAAATTGGATACTTAAAAATGACCAGGGTCGTTTGTAACTTTGGTCATGTCTAGTGAATTAAATGAAACTCTTACCTAGTTTATAAGAACAACTTAAATTTCCCTGAAACTTTGTTGTGGAGGAAAAGAGGAAATATTCTACCATTTTCTATTGTTTAAATATCAACTATTCAAGGATTCAGAGAACAAAAAATCTTCTAAGTTACACAGACAGTGGTTATAGACCAGCACTGGCCAATAGCATTTCCATGATGATGGAAATGTTCAATTCTGCACTGCCCATTTCCATAACCACTATTTATGTGGCTATTGAGCACTTGAAAATTGGCTTGTGCAAATGAGCAACTGGATTTTTAATTTTATTTCATCTGAATGTATTCACTTACATTTAAATAGTCACATGTAACTAGTGGCTACCATGGTGGAGAGTGCAGTTCTAGAAAACTTGAAACAGTGCAAGGGCTACAGAAGAAACTTGCAGGATCCCAAGTTGTCTGATAATTAATATGACTGGTATGATGGGGATTAATTTTATGGGTACTCTCCTCCAAACCTTGAGAACACATGGTGTATTGGCCCCAGAAGCAGAGAAGAGGTGAACACTAAGACTGAAATCCACCATCCAGAAGCAAGTAACTGAGAAAGAGATGGGGCCCTGGTAGACCCCAGAAGCTATATGCTTGACCACTACTTCATATTCTCTGTCATCCCGTGTTTCTTGGCCTCCGGGTACCTGTTCCGGAAGTGCCTCTTTCCCAGATGATTAGCTCTGGTGAATATTCTTCCACAGTGTCTTACCCTCAGGTCATGAGAAGACAGGAGAAGTTGTTTTTGCCTCAACACCTTCTTCTATACCACACATACACATGGAAACCGCTCATCTTTAACATTTCTAAACGTCTGGGTTGTTAGTTCTTAAAACAGCAGCATCAGCTTGATTGAAGTACAATCTAGGTAAGTCATCACCAAGTCCAATGACTGCTCCTCTTTCGCAGTCCCTTCTCCACCTGAGGTAAGATCTGCCTTCAGGGTCTCTTCTGCATCCTCTAGATCCACTTCTACCCTGTGAAAAAAGGTAGAACACACACAGACAGCTCTGCAATAACAAGCAACATGAGCAGCACAATGCTACCACAGCTATGCAACACAAACAACAAGCTCCCCAAGCCATTTCCCAAACCCAGGCATGCCCTCTCCACACCCACATGTCAGGATGTCTCTGTCACAGTCATCCCAAACGGAAAATCATTTTGTTCCATGGTCTTCCTTACTTAAGGAGGGTTACTACCATACGCTCAAGTCAGAAGCTTGGGAAGCATCCTTTTCTCCTTCTCTCCCCGTTCATAGTCAGTCAATCACTATATCCTACTGGTTATCTTAGTTCCATTTGGTGTTACCTTCATCTCCATCACCATCTTCCTCATACAGAAACTTCCAATTAGCCCTGTCCTCCAGTCCTGTATTCTCCAAGAAGCCACGGGGCTCTCTTTAAACCACAGATCATAGTATGCCATCTTTTGTTCAAATTCTGTATTTTACTTGTAATAAAATCTTTAAAAGCCATACTTAGTCTACAAGGCCCTGCATGATCTAAATTCTGCTTAATTTCTAGCCTTTTCTCATTCTCTCTTCTTCACTCAAAATGCTCTGGTCACACTGCCCTTTTCTTCCCCCCCTTGGTTAACAAATATCCAGCCCCTTCCTGCCTCAGGACCTTTGCACAGGTAGTACACTTTACTTAGAAACTTTATTTCTCTTGCTAACTCCTATTTCTTTAGTCCTGAAGTTACATGTCTCTTCCTCAAAAAAGAATTTCCTGTTCTTTCTTTTTCTACTCTAAGTTTGTTCTTCCTGTATATTATAGCATTGTGTAGTTATTCTTCACACTCATTATCAAATTGTGTCTCTCCCACTGGACTGTAAAAAGTGATAAAGACAGAAACTGTGCCTGGTTTACCCGTTGCCATTAAGTTGATTCTGACCCAGAGTGACGCTACAGGGCAAAGTAGAACTGTCCCCATAGTGTTTCCAAGGCTGTAATCTTAATGGAAGCAGACCGTCACATCGCTCTTCCCAGAGCGGCTGGCGGGTTCGAACCAGCAACCTTTCAGTTGGCAGCTGAGTGCTTAACCATGGCATCACCAGGGCTCTACTCTATCATCCAATGCTTATCACAGCATCTAGCGTGTATTAGGCCCTTGATTAATATTGCTGAAAATATGAATGAGTTAAATGAATGCTATTGGAATGTGTTTTTCCTCAATCAGTTGGTCTCAAAACCTTTTCCAGAATTCTCTTAAAGTTTGAGGTTTCTTAGCTATTCTCTGCTTCTACAGC
Organism: Dugong dugon; assembly: GCA_030035585.1. Taxonomy (NCBI): domain Eukaryota; kingdom Metazoa; phylum Chordata; class Mammalia; order Sirenia; family Dugongidae; genus Dugong; species Dugong dugon. The sequence goes on from CM057474.1 coordinate 3,763,591, forward strand.
TGTGGATATGTTTCAACTCTGTTCCTTGGTGCAGCATGGGGAGATGGGGGAGAGACTTGTCTGAAGGAAACAAACATGTTGCAGGGCCGTAGCTCCCTTGGGTACAAACACAGGGAAAAAATAGCGCCTCTGCTAAGACAAACACCTTAACTCTTAAACTAAATCAAGTCATTGCTTTGGGTGAGTTTAGGCATCTACCTGGAGGAAGGAAGGAAACGAAAATTTGGTTGTCCTAGTATGTGGCCATCACTGCTCAAGGTGCTTCCACAGAGGATGTACTTTTTTATTTCTGTCTTATAGCAACTCTGTTATTATTACTGGACATGAAGCTAAGACAGAAAAATTAACTTCCGTTCCCAGGCTAGAAACTAGGAGCTCCTGGACCTGAGCCTGGCTCTCTACTGATGTGTAGATTAGAATGCTCTCTTCCAACGTGCAAATGCTGGAGAAAATGTGGGGCTATTGAACTTCCGGGTGGATTGGCCAAGCCACACAATGGAATGGTTTTGACCACATGCCTCAGAGTCAAACTCCTACATTCAGGCTGGAGTTACTCAATAACTCTACGGCCTGGGCCAAGTTTCTTAACCTCTGTAAGACTTAGTGTTCTTGTTATAAAACCATGTCATGTGAATAGTAAGTGAGGCATCCATGTAAAGATTTGAACGGAGCACTTGGCATAAATCTAAGTGATGAAGGTGATGATGGTTAACACGAGGAGGAACGATGGATGCTCTTCTGGCCCCACATTACTGCCAACGGCTGCTCCTACCCATGGGCTAAACTGCACCTCCTCCATGCAGGGCAAGAGGGAAAACAGCCCTGTTCGGTTGGAAAGACACCATCAGAGGTTTCCAAAAGGCAGCAACCCTCCCTGTAAATAAAATCAAACAGTCAACCTCAAGACAACATTTGAATAAACGCAGGTCTCTCTGACTCCATTGCTAAATTTGAATAAAACAAGAAATCAGGCCCTGATTCAAGTCAGCAAATTTTTTAGGGAAATGAAGTGAATAGGTTCAGGTTGGGAGTTTGTGCTGAACTACCTTCTACAAAATGAGGTATTGGTGATGCGGTGGTAGAATTCCCACCTCCAATGTGAAAACGGGGTTCAATTCCCAGCCAATGCATCTCATGCACAGCCACCTCCTGTCTGTCAGTGGAGGCTTGCCTGTTGCTATAATGCTGAACAGGTTTTAGTGGAGATTCCAGGCTAAGGCAAATGAGTAAGAAAGGCTTGGTGATCTACAGGTAGTCCCCAACTTATGACATATGTGAGTTATCATGAACTGCACTTACCGACTGTGGGGGATTAATTCCTTTTGTGTGTGGCCTTTCTAGCTATGCAACTCCCACCTAGGTGATGGTGTGATAGGGTAATTGTGGCCTCCCAAGGCGATTGGTCAGTTTTGCCTTAAAAGAGAGCCAATTCCAGAGCAGAGAGGAGGAGTCCACCACCAAGGAAGGAGAGACCAGCAGCAGAAACCTGGTAGCAGGAGACAGCACAGTGGGCTGCCCCTCCCATGGAGAGAGAAAGCCGAGTGTCTTTGGGCAGAGACTGAGGGCCAGGGAGAGGCATGCCTGCAAGCGCAGCTGGGAAGAGGCTATCCTCATGGAAGAACAGTATCTTGAGCGTTCCTGAGCCTGAATAGTAACTGTTACTTCCTTAATAAACCCCACAATCATGAGTGTGGTCTGTAAGTTCTGTGTGGCCATTGCAATGACTAATCGAAACCAGCAGAGAAGTAGAGGGTGCTGTGGGAGGGATGGTTGGTGTCAGAGTTGGTAAAGATAGCAGAGAGAGGAGGCATATCTGACCTCCACCTCATAGGAATCAGCCTTGGACTACAGATCTTGGTTCTCCCTTCCCCTTGTGGGATTAGAGGAGGTCAGACACCTCCCCTATGCTGTTTTTACACCTACCAGCTGGGTTTTTTTGGTTTTGGGGGGTTTTTGTGTACATCTTATCATTAGCAACATATACTACATATAATGTTAAAACATTTCTGCAAGTTTATATGTAATATTTCCAACCCCCAAAGAGAAAGTTTGGACTTATAAAGATACTGATAATAAAAGGCAATAATAATGAAAACTAAAAAAAAAAAAAAAAAAGAGGTATTCAACTTACATCAGAACTGACTCAGAACAGAGTCGTAAGCAATTTTTTAGGGAAATTAAGCAAATAGGAAGACAGTTGTAAGTCAGGGACTACCTGTACTTCCAAAAATCAGCACCAGTTAATGAAAACCCTGTGGATCACAACATTTTGATTGGCAGCCCATCATGGGGATGACACAGGACTGAGCAGTGTTTGGTACCCTTGTGTTTAGGGTCACCATGGGTTGGGGCTGACTCAAGAACAGTTATTAACGCCACCTTTTACAGAAGAAATCCCAGCCCAGTGACTTTATCCCAGATGCTCCTCCTGCGAAATGGCTGGGCTGGTCACTATTTTGCTTTGTTTGATTGTTTTGACCATCATAAATTTTATACTTCCCAGCCAGGGTTTCCTTGTATGCATTTGTCTTAGGCATCTAGCTGTACTATAACAGAAATACCACAAGTGGATGGCTTCAACAAACAGAAGTTTATTCTCTCACAGTCTAGGAAGTTAGAAGTCTGAATTCAGGGTGTCAGCTTCAGGGGAAGGCTTTCTCTGTCAGCTTTGGAGGAAGGTCCTTGTCATCAACCTTCCCCTGGTCTAGGAGCTTCTCTGTGCAGGAACCTCAGACCCAAAAGACGCACTGTTCTCCTGTTTCTTGGTGGTATGAGGTCTCCATGTGTCTCCACTTGCTTCTCTCTTTTATATCTCAAAAGAGACTGGTTTAAGATACACCCTAATCTTATAGATTGAGTCCTGCCTCATCAACATAACTGCCGCATCACAAATTTTACACTTCCCAGCCAGGTTTCCTTCTTTGCACTGATCTTCAAGCATGAGTATTAGCAGAAGCTAGTGTGCACAGCAAAAAGGGGCTGCACTGGAGAACTGGCACCACAGAGACCTGAGTTCTAGTCACATTGCTTCAGCCTGACCAGGCCTCTGTTTCCTTTATCTATAGATGAGGAAGTTGCATGGAGTGACCCACTAGATTCCTCACAGAACTAGTGGTCTGTGACTCTTATTGCTTAAGGACTACACTGTGGTTTGCTAGGAGTATGAATCATCCAACAAGATATATTTTATTCTGATGACTCTGGAAAGTAGGTAGTGAGAGGTAAGGAGAGATGAGTAAAGTAAAGGCAAGTCTACAGTGGCTGGCTGGTGAGGATCAGTACACTCAAAAGCCCACCCTAACATTGGAAGAGAATGCTACCAAATGCTAATTTATTTCCTTATAGCAGAGAGCCAGATCAGTACAATGTGGGAACGGGTTAGCTGTTTAGGTTGTGATTACGGTTGCTGAAGAGAAAAAGCTTTAAACGCTTTGGGGGAATCTCATTTGAAACAAACAAATGGATTACATTTTCCTAATTTAGCAGTCAGTTAAGTTATGACTCATCTGACTATGTGACCGGGATAGTAAACACGATACTGACAAGAAAATCTGGCCCTGGAGTTGGCAGATGCCGGCCCTCCTCACGCTGATGCAGCAGTGAAAACGTGCTTGCTTCCTTTTCCTTTGCGTACCAAAATTCACTGACTATGCCAGCGTCTGTTACTGTGTCCTACGTGAAAGGTGAAAAAGAGGGTCAGCAAAAAAGAGGAAAACTCTAAATGAGATGGACTGACACAGTGGCCGCAACAATGGGCTCAAGCATAACAACAATTGTGAGGATGGTGCAGGACGGGGCAGTGTTTCGTTCTGTTGTACGTAGGGTCGCTGTGAGTCAGAAAGAAGTGAAAGCACCTAACAACACCGTTTGAGAGGAGGTTCATTGCTGATTTCTAACTCAGGAACCGCAAATATTGTGGTGAGCACTCACGTCTTCTATGTCGTGTTTGTAGAGAGGCCTGAGCCGATACGAACAGGGATAAATAGGTGTTTGTCCTCCTGATTCAACTCCTGAAGTGCTCGCCCACCTTGTGGAAAATCTACTTCTGCTTCTAATTCCTTTCAGCAATGAGAACTTTGAGAAAGATTAAGTGCCGGTTTATATTCTAGCCTTGCCTCTTGCCGTCTGGGTGACCTCGGGAAATTTACTTACCCCATTTTTACCCAGTTTCCTCATCTAAAATGAAGATAAAAACACATTCCTCTCACATGCTTGTTGAATTCATATGGTAATATTTTTAAAATGTTTACAAACACTTCATCCGTCAGGTTAATATTCAAGAGATGGCAACTAACTACTGCTGTCTTCATAGCTAACACTCATCGATGTAAGTTATAACTGGGAAAACAATACAAACACATCCTCGTCGACACAAGGGAGAGGAACACACAGACAGCAGAAGGGAAAGGAACACACGCAGAGAAAAGTCACCCAGCTCCGGGCAATGTGACAGGCAGAGGGCTTTTGAGACTCCAAGTAGAGGTTACTTAAGGCGAAAATATGGAGCCACTTACTGTTTTGAACAAAAAGACTCCTAGGGAAGTTGATTGCTGTCCCATCTGAGCAATGATTTAGTAATGCTACACAAGCACCAGGGAGGCATCTGTCTTGGGTTTGAACCAAATATCTAAGCACTCTTGGGGCCGTGTTGGTACCATACTGCTGTGGCTGGTAGGCTCTTTACTTTCTTAGTGGAATGAGAGAAGGAACTGGTTATAGAGTTGCAATTGCCAAGAGCACTGAAAATTGAGGTATCTCTCTTCTTTCTTTCCCTTTCACTCCTATCCTAGTAAGCCAACCTGTTATAAAGTTGGATTTCTGGAAACTGATGATTTGTTGGTCTAGAACTCAAGAATTTGAAATCTTTCAAGAGTCTTCTAATAATAATGCAAATGCCTCTGGAAGAGGTAACACTCAAATCACAATGCTTCAAAGGAACTTAAAAAATTTTAATGCAATGCCCTTATTTTTCAAATGCAAAAACTAAAATCCAAAATGGTCTAGAGAAACCCAAAAGTCACTCACTGAACTCAGGGATTTCCTTAAAGCTACATAATGAGATGGTGGCAGAGGTGGGAGAAGGACCTAGATTTTCTTATGTCAAATATTGTTTCTGTTGCCTGTTCAGAACCATTGGCACCTATAAATACCTTTAGGGGAGTGGAGGGCAGATTGGATTATAAGACTGGTTTGCGAACTCAGAGTGGTCCAGAGTAGCTGCTCTTTTATCTGATTGACATATTGCTCCTACAGGACTCTGTTTCAAGAAGAGTCTGTGATTTAAAATATAGTTTTATGATACCCCTTTACAACCATGAAGACCAGCTGGGCAAGAGCCCTTAGTGAAGGACACTCAAGTTATGTTGCTATTTGGGTTGTGGTAAAAGATGGAGAAAGAAATCCAGGCTCTGGAGAGGGGTTCTGGATTGACTTGTGTCCCTGCCCCCAAATATGTGTTGGAATTCTAACCCCTGCACCTATAAATATGACCCTGTTTGGAAATAGGAGGTTTCCTTTGTTATGTTAGTGAGGCCAGACCAGAGTAGAGTGGGTCCTGAACCTAATCATTTCTGGGTTATAAAAAGAGCAGATAAGACACCGACACACAGGGAGGGAACACTCCACAGGAAGACAGATGCGAGGCAGATGGCTCGATGAGTCTAGGGACTCCAAGGATTGCTGTCTACTAAAAGCTGCACTAGAAAAAGAAGGACACCCTCCCCCCCGGAAGCCACACCATGAATTAGACTTCTAGCCTCCTGAACTTTAAAAAAATAAATTTCTGTTTTTAAAGCCACCCACTTGTGGTATTATTTGTTACGGCAGCACTAGGAAACTAGGACAGAAAGGGGAAAGATTACCACCATGTGAGGGACCTTAGCCATAGGGCCCTTGAGGTTTTGGAGCAGAGGAGAAGTTAAGAAGGAAGGAGTGAGAAGAAGAGAAAAAAGGGCCACAGACATGTCATTTGCTACATTTTTCTGTAAATTCATGTATATGTCAGTCTGGGTTCTTAATTGTGTGCAACAGAAATGCACTCAGGCTATTTCAAGCAGAATGGAATGTATTGTAAAGATACCAGGAGCTCAGAGACTCAAGATACCAAGCATGTTTCACAACCTCTCTGAGTTCTCAGGGTCCACGTTTAGGGTATTTGTTGTTGTGAAGATGGCTCTGACTCAGGGCGACCTTATGTGTAGCAGACACATTGTCCAGTCCTGGGCCACCTTCAGGATTGGTGGTATGTTTCAGTCCATTGTTGTGACTATTGTGTCAACCCATTTCATTGAGTGTTTTCATCATTTTTGCTGACCCTCTACTTTACCAAACATGACGTACTTTTCTAGTGATTGGTTATTCTTAGGGACAGATCATCCAATACGCAAATTAAGCACGGGCTTCCTTGTGCTTGCTTACTAATCTGTAGTGAACAATTTCACATTTTTTCACCACATCAAAGATTCTGCTTGTAGGTACAGCTGGCATCTGTCTCTCCCAATCCCACAGAACTTTCCTACAGAATCAAAGGCTCTTTTGAAATTTACAATCCCTGACAGGGGCAAGGTAAGCACGGGCTTACTTGTGCTTACTTACTAATTAGTAGTGAACAATTTTCACTTGTGTTTCACTTCGATTGTGATGTCATCATCCTCACTTCTAAGGAGCATCCTGGTTGTATTTCTTTTAAGACTGATTTGTTCATTCTTCTGGAAGTCCACAGTGTATTCAATAGTCTTCATTAACACCACAGTTCAAATGCATCAACTCTTCTGCTGTCTTCCTTTTTCATTGTGCAGCTTTCATGTGCATATGAGACAATTTCAAGACCTTGGCTTGGGTCAGATGCACCTTAGTCATCAAAGTGACATCTTTGCTTTTTAAAACTTTAAAGAGGTCTTTTGAAGCAGTCTGCCCAACGTAATACATCATTTTAATTTCTTGGCCGCTACTTCCGTGGACATTGGTTGTCGATCCAAGTAGGATGAAATCATTGACAACTTCAGTTTTTTCTCCATCTATGGTATTGCTTACCTCATAAAATTACTAAGAAGATTAACTGAGAGAAAGCATGTAAAAGGCACACAGAACAATGCCAGGCACATACTTAAGCTCACCATAGATGTCAGACACGTTGATATTTTTATCCTCATGTTATACAGTGCTGCCTGCCCAACATGAAGAGATGACTTGTGCGACCCTAATCTCAGCCCACTCCTCCCAATACTTGGCCAACCCAACTGAGTTAACGTCACAAGGGGTGACGAAGATGCTGACATACGTAGTTCTGCCACACCAGGCAGGAGAGGGAGGAAAGACAAACAAACAAAGGAAAAGACAAAGCAAGAGCTGGGGAGGAAAAAGGGCAGGAACTTTGCTCATTGACATTTGATCATGGAAGATGGGCTCCCAAGTCACAGCCATGCTCCTGTTTTGGTTCCAGCATTTTCCACCAGACCCCGTGAACTAGAAGCTCTCTTAATGTGATCCTTTTTCATCTTAAGAGGAGAATATTTAATTAGTACTGTGTGTAAGGAACTGTGTGTAAGGCTTGCTAAATGAGTATTATATTGGGTGGACATCAGGCAAGATTCAAGGCAGGAGGGCCTGATTTGGGGAAAAGTGATTCTAGGGCAGTGACTGATGAATTGATTAGAACTGTATATTGCTCAAGGAAAATCATTTGTATATTTGAGATGCCCCAAAGTGCCTGGCATCAAGCCTGCTTACAAAATATTGTAAAACCCTGAGATATACATATGAGGAAAAATAAAAACTGAAAGACAAAAGGAGTAGCAACCTTAAAAATAGCAAGATTACCAAACCCAGCAGCTTGCACGTTTTCAGGCTTTTAAGTAATGAGTGAAGGAGACATTTAGAATTAGACAATTGAAAGAAGAGAAAAAAGTTCCAGACGATGGTAAAATTACTAAACGTATAACAAATTCAAAAGGGAGAACACACAAAAAACATGTCATTTAGGACTGCTTGGGTGTCTGTTGCCTTGAACATCTTTGAGATCAGCGAAGCAGAGAGATTCAAGGAGACAGCAGGGCTCATCTCCATGAGCAGACTGATATTCAAAGAGGAATGGAGCAGAAGTCTTTGTTAATCATAATAAAGAATTCGCTGTATTCAAATGAAATAACAGCAAAGTGGAAGTATGCCAGGGCAATACCAGTTTTCCAAGCAGGAATAAAGGGAACGCTAGGAAATTACAGAGCCTTCATCTCAATGTCTGTAATTTGCAAAATAATGGAAACAATAGCAGGGTAAGTTTGCCAAATGCATTTACAAATGAGTATCATTCCCTTTAATCAAGCTAGAGATAACCAACAGGGCTGGGTAGAGGATTGGGGGGTTATAAATCTCTCTGTCTCTCTCTCTCTGTCTGATGGGGCTATGACACAATTAATAATTACATATGAGTTATTTTACATTAATGTTTGGAATGTTTTACATAGAAACTATTTTTAATGGGCTCATTACAGAAAAGAGTAAGATAAAAGAAGTAAAGCAAAGAAAGGAAGTCCTGTGTGCTGTTTGCATTATAGTCATGGGCTATTACGTATTCTTTTTGCTCAAATTTAAACTGTGGCATAGAGATAAAGGGAATTTTTTAAGATCAAATAAACTATGCTCCTAGGATTGAATCCCAACCACCAGAGGTGTATTTAATCTTACACATCAAGAGGCAGGTTCTTCTCTGTCTGCTCTCTGAGCCCACTCCAGTCTTTAACCACTCCGCCTCTAGCATGTTGTTTCTTATTGAAACTTCACTGCAATTTCAGCCCATCTCCTGTTGTGAAGACATTGAACAAGCAGACAACACGCTTCTAATGCTGGAAAACATGCCTGAAGTCACCACTGGCACAGTTCACATATTAAGTGATTTTATTGTACTTTTTTTTTTTTGCATTGTTTTGTTGTGGCGTGAACGGTTGTTGAGTCATCTGACTGTTTTTTAAATCTGTGTGTTTGGTCATTGCATAAGAACATTTAGATGGATGATCACATATGAGTAAATAACATATGGGGGGTCTGGTCTACCAGGCCCCCTTCTCTGAGAACTCCGGAGGTGAGCCCCTAACACCATGTGTGATGCCCCCGTGTGCTCCTCCCCCAGTTAACTCAGCAAGGAATCCACAAGGGAGCGGTATGGGTGGGGGGGGGGGGGTCACAGTGACTCTGCACAGGCTCCTCTGGTCTTTGAACAGGAAGCTCAGATAGGACCCCATCTGGGTGTGCTGGAGACTGCAGAATATACAGGCATGCAAAGGAGGCAGCGACAGAATTCGAGGGAGTAAGGGTGGGGTGGGGGGAGGAGGAAGAGAAAGAGAAAAGGGGGAGAGAGAAGAGAGAAGGGGAGAGAAAAAGAGGGAAAGAGAGGAGGAAAAGAGAGACAGAGGGAGAGAAAGGGGGACAGAGAGAGAGGAAGGGGGAGGGGGAGGGGGGAGGGGGAGAGAGGGGAGGGGGAAGGGGGAAGGGGGAAAGAGGGGGAGAGGGGGAGAGAGGGAGAGGGAGGGAGAGAGGGGGAGGGGGGAGAGGGAGAGGGGGAGAGGGGGAGGGGGGAGGGGGGAGGGGGAGAGGGGGAGGGGGAGAGGGAGAGAGGGAGGGGGAGGGGGAGAGAGGGAGAGAGGGGGAGGGGGAGGGGGAGGGGGAGAGGGAGAGAGGGAGGGGGAGGGGGAGAGGGGGAGGGGGGAGAGGGAGAGGGGGAGAGGGGGAGGGGGGAGGGGGGAGGGGGAGAGGGGGAGGGGGAGAGGGAGAGAGGGAGGGGGAGGGGGAGAGGGGGAGGGAGAGAGGAAGAGAGGGAGAGAGGGGAAGGGGAGAGAGGGAGAGGGGGAAGGGGAGAGAGGGAGAGGGGGAGAGGGAGAGAGGAAGGGGGAGGGGGAGAGAGAGAGAGGGAGGGGTAGGGGGAGGGGGAGAGAGGGGGTGGGGGAGAGAGGGGGAGGGAGAGAGGAAGAGGGAGAGAGGGGAAGGGGAGAGAGGGAGAGGGGGAGGGGGAGAGGGGGAGGGGGAGAGAGAGGGGGAGGGGGAGGGGGAGAGGAAAGAGATAGACAGACAAACATAAAGTAAGAGGGAGGGAGACAGAGAGAAACGTTCTTGGATCTGGTTCCAGGTTTTGTTGAGGCCCAGCTGTGCTTTCAGACTTCAGGATCCAGTATCCTCCTAAAGAACCCCATCGATCTACTTTGGCTCTTGTCTATACAGCAGACAGTGATTCAATTTTAAAAGAGGAAAATTCAAAGCTGGTAATGACACATTGGCTTTCTTTCAATCCCTCCGCCCTGCCGTGTCCTTCTGGCTATAGGGCCTTTTTCACGTGAGGCCTCCTGCACCTACTGGTGCCTCTACTTACCACCACTCCAGTCCTAACTTCTTTTGTAACACACGGTGGTATTCACACTTACGGATTCATTGACTACTGTCTGTCTCCTCAAAATGTCTTGTTTGTGGTTATCCATCACTGTAGCTCAAATGCTCAGCGCTGTGCCAAACACATAGTACGCACTCAACGCTTGCTGAAGGGCGGAGGACTGGGACAAACTGTCAAAGGTGCGGATTATGCGACGGTTACGCTCAAGACTTGTTAGATCCCCAAAATACCTTTCTTGGCTCACCGCATGATTTCAGTTCTCCCATTAGAGATTTAGCCTTCTGAATTAATAAGCATCTTGTGCTCTTGACCAAGGTCCCTGGGTGATGCAAATGGTTTGCGCTTGACTGCTAACCTACAGGTTGGTAGTTCGAATCCACCAATAGCACCATAGGAAAAAGGCCAGGAGAACTGCTTTTGAAAAATCAGCCACTGAAAAACCTATGGAGCACAGTTCTATGCTGTAACACTAGGGTCATCGTGAGTCAGAATCAACTCAATAGCAATGGGTTTCTTTGTTTGGCTCCTGACCATGTTGCTGTTCATAGTGATGGGCAGGAGCCTGGTCCTCCTGGAACATCCCTAGGGTGTTTGGGACATTGGGCACAGGAGCACTGAGGACTTGAGGAGTAAGAAAGGAAGGAGAGAGGGAAAAGGAAAGGCACCAAAGCAAGGCTTACTTATTAAAGAAACAAAAGGAAAGAAAGAAAGAGGAAGAAAGGGAGGGAGTGAGGAAGGAAAGAAGGCAGGAAGGAAACAATCGAACATGAAAATAAATTAAAAACTACGTAATTAAATACACTCCAAGACGACCAGAAGAGAGGTGACTTTCCGTCCTGCTCCGACACGCAGAAATAGAGTGTGACTTGTTTTTTCATGATTGTCTTCTGGCAATTCTAGTCCAATAAAAGAAGGTGAAGAAAGAGTCCTCTAATTTCTATCAATCTACCAGTGAGTCCCTGGAATAGCATAGACTGACAGCTGTCCTGTGAAGCCCTCATAATGCTTCCTCTGAGAGTGACAAAGAATAAGAAAGGAAAATAAAGTGTGCTATTCCTTTGCCAGTTACCAGTTGCTATGGAATTGGCTCCGACTCATGGCAACACCATGTGTGTCAGAGTAGAACTGTGCTTCATAAGGCTTTTTTTTCCAATGGCTAATTTTTTGGAAGGAGATCACCAGGCCTTTCTTCCAAGGTTCCTCTGGGGGGACTCAAGCCTCCAAGCTTTCGGTTAGCAGCTGAGCTCGTTAACCGTTTGCACCACCTAGGGGCTGGGTGCTACTCCTACTTTCCTTTTAATTTAGTTCCTTGAATTGACTCATTGTATCTAGCGCATCCCTATCTCCCTCTCCCGCACAGAGAGGGATTTCTGTGAGTTTTTTTTTTTTTTTTGGAAAGTCTCATGGGAGTAATAAAAATTCTTAGATAACTGAATGTCTTTTCATCTTAGTAGAAAACATTAGTACTTCCAAAGGCTAAACTGCTCAGGTGCCTCCTACTGTCCCCCACGATAATCTTAAATTGTTTAGCTCCTTGTTAGTGTCTTCAAGCTCCTTACTTCCCAAAGAGAACCACTTTCTCTTCCTTGTCTTGATCCAACACCCTTCTGCTTTTTCCATTTACTATCTCTCTCCTCCAGGAAGTTTTCCTTTAATTAACTTCAACCCACTTGTAATGGTGCTGGCCATCGTGATAATGATGACGGTTACACAACCCATTCTGTTCTGTCAGCCGTTGTTGTCGTTAGGTGCTGCAGAGTCAGTTCCAACTCATAGTGACAGAATGCCCAAGAGAACAACACACTGCCTGGTCCTGCGCCATCCTCACGATCGTTGCTATGTCTTAGCCCATTGTTGCAGCCACTGTGTCGATTCATCTCATTGAGGGACTTCCTTTTTTTCACTGAACCTCTACTTTACCAAGCATGATGTCTTCTCCAGGGACCGGTCCCTCTTAATAACATGTCCAAAGTATATAAAACAAAGTCTTGCCATCCTCTCTTCTAAGGAGCATTCTGGCTGTACTTCTTCTAAGATAGATTGGTTCGATCTTCTGGCAGTCCATGATATATTCAATATTCTTGCCAACACCATAACTCAAAGGCGTCAATTCTTCACTCTTCCTTATTCATTGTCCAGCTTTCACATGCATATGAGGCGATTGAAAATACCATGGCCTGGGTAAGGGGCACCTTAGTCGTCAAGGTGACGTCTTTGCTTTTTCATACTTTGAAGAGTTCTTTTGCAGCAAATTTGCCGAATGCAATATGTCATTTGATTTCTTGACTGCTGCTTCCATGGGTATTGATTGTGGATCCAAGTAAAATAAAATCCTTGACAACTTCAATATTTTCTCCGTTTATCATGATGCTGGTTATTGGCCATCAGTGCTTGTTTAATTGGTTTGCAGCGTACCATTTAATAATTATTTTATAATATTTTGTAAATATTCTTAATTGTTCTCATGTGCTTGTTTCTTTATTCAGTACCTAAATGTAAGGAGGAGGATACATATAGTTGTTAGCTGAGTAGGTTCCAACTCATGATGATCTTATGTGTAACAGAACAAAACGTTGTCTGGTTCTGTGACGTCTTTATAATCACTGATATGTTTGAGTACATTGTTGTAGGCGTATATCAATCAAGATCTATATACAATTTAATAAAATTTAAAAAACATTTATTCCACTGTATCATAAAGCGTCTGTCCTAGTGCCTGGCACATGGATAAGGGCATACTCTGTGCAGAAAATATAGCAACTACTGATTTTTTTTAAAAAAATGTGACACCTCCCTGCTTTAGAAATGTTTATACCATATTTTTACGCAAATAACGTACACCTTCTAAGTTTGTTTGCCAGCCACTCTCTCCCCCACTCGAGGTATTTTTGTAAGCAAGCTATGCCAATTTTTCTCCACATGCTGTAAAAAAAAATTAGCCTAGTGCTCTTACAAAAATACCTCGAAGGGGGAGGAAGCAGTTGGCAAACTTAGAAAGTGTGTTTTTGTGTAAAAATACAGTAGACACCTAGTTCTTTAGGAAACAAATGTGTGTGTGTCTGTGTGATATACATATATATGTATATGTATTTGTATATATGTGTGTGATATACATATTTATGCATATGTGTATATATATGCATAAATGCACATAGAAAATAGTTATTTTAACTTATTTAAAATATATATATGAATGTACAAAATGCACACATATCTACATAAATAACTACAATGCAAGAGTATAAGGACTGCAGAAGGATTTGGGAAAACCTTCCCAAGGGTAACAGTTGAGCTGGGCATTGACAGATGAAGACTTCTCAAGGAGAAAGTTCAGTCTAGGTGAGGGAAAATCTGTATAAAGACAGCAGGAGATATAAAAAAACTTGAAGTTCTGTGGAACAGGGTGGAGTTTGGTGTGATTTGTGATGTTAGATACATTTGGTGTAGGAAAGTCTATGAGAATGGTGTGAAAAGAGAGATTGAAACCCATTTCTTGAGAAGTTTGTTCTTTATCCTACAGGCAATGGAGAGCCTTGGAAGTTTTCTAGACAGAGGTGAGAAAAGAGAGAATATGAGGCTCAGTAAGACCTTCCCCAGCAGCAGTTTGGAGGGTGAAAACATAGTCTTGTTGTTGTGGTTGCTGGTTGTCATCTAGTTGGCTCTGCCTCGTGGCGACCATGTGCATAACAGAACAAAATGTTGCCTAGTCCTGAGCAATCTTCACAATGGTATGTTCACGTCTACGTTGTGGCTATTGTATCAATCCAGCTCATTGAGGGTCTCCCTCATTTTCACGGACCCTCTACTTTACCGATCATGATGTCCTTCTCTAGTGATTGGTCTTTCCTAATTAATGTGTCCAAAGTAAGAGAGTCAAAGTCACACCATCCTCACTTCTAAGGGGCATTCTGTTAGCAGAGTCTACCAGAGGAACACTCTGGTGGTAGAATCTAGGTGGATGATAATAATCCAGATGAAGGCAGTGGCAATGTAGGGAGCACAGTACCAGGGAGGTGCATCTCAGAGGACCATTGCAGGACTTTTAGGACTGGGGCAGAGAGGAAGGTATGGAGGAGTTGAAAGTGACTCCCCTTGAAATAGTGAACAGCAGGCTGGGCGACAGAATTGCTTAACCTTTGTTATAGATTGAATCGTGCTCTCCGAAACAATATGTTGAAGTCCTAAGCCCCTGTGAAAGTGACCTTGCTTGCAAATAGGGTCTTTAAAGATGTAATCAGTTCAATTGAGATGAGGTCATATAGGAGTAGGGTAGCTACTAATCCAATATGAGTCGTGTCTTTGTAAAAGAGAAGAGACTCACAGACAGAGACAGAGGGAAGACAGCCATGTGAAGATGAAACTACGCTGCCACAGAAAGCCAAGATACACCTGGGGCCAAAAGAAGCTAGAAGAGATAAGAAACAATCTTCCCCCGGAGCCTTCAGAGACAGCACAGCCCGGCGGACACCCTGATTCCTGACTGCTGGCCTCAAGAGCTGAAAGACAAATTTCTATTCTTATAAGCCACCCAGTCTGTAGTATTTTGTCATGGCAGCTCTAGGAAAATAATACAACTTTTAGAGCAGCGGGTGGCTAAGTTTCTGCACCTGTTAATACAGGGGTTGCATCCAGGTTTTGTGGGACCTGAATCTTAATCAACTTTGAGAGCTCACTTAGGAAAAATGAATGCAAAACAAGCTCAAAGGTGAATATTCACTTAGAGTGAGAAAATAAATCAAAACAAATTAAAAGTAGTAAAAAGTTGACATATACCACCAAATTCAAAAGGTTGACATACTTTTGTTGTTCCCGCAACAAGATGGATTGACACAATGGCTGCAGCAATGGGCTCAAGCAAAACGATTGTGAGCATGGCGCAGGACTGGGCAGTGTTTCATTCTGTGGTACATCGGGTCGCTATGAGTCGGGAGTGACTCAACGGCACCTAACAATATTATTAATGAACTTCCTGACACGCCTTTAAAATACTCTTTCCCTACATTTTTTTCTCTGTAGTTTCCTTTTTTAAATTGAGATAAAGTTCACATAACATAGAATTCATCATTTTAATGGGATGAGTTACAATTCAATGGTTTTTAGTATATTCATTATGTTGTGCCACCATCCCAACTATTCCCTGAACAATTCTATCAACCGCCTCCTCAAAAAATCACTTACCTACTAGCAGTTGGTCCCAAATCCCACCCTCCTCCTCCTCCTCCACCCCTTGAAACCACTAACCTATCTTCTGTCTCCTAAGAATTTCCCTATTCTGGATATTTCATGTAAATGTCATCATACAATATGTGGCCTTTTCTTTCCGGATTCTTTGCTCAGCATACTATTTTCAAGACTCATTCATGTTGTAGCATGCATCATTACTTCATTTCTTTTTAGGGCTGAATAATATTCTAAGTATGGATATAACACATTTTGGTTATCTATTCATCAGTTAATGGACATTTGGATTGTTTCCGCTTTGGGCTATCATGAATAATGCTGCCAACATCGACGTACAAGATTTTGTTTGAACATCTACTTTCAACTCTTGTGAATACAAGTTAGTCTCTGACTTACAATATATCTGAGTTACAATGAACCACGCTTACTACCATTCTTCTTTTTTTTGTACATCTTATCATTAGTAATATGTACTACATACAATGTGGCAGTGCATAATTTGCTGATGTTATCATTCTCAGAACACTCGAAGATGTTCAATTTTGTGATCTACTGTTCAAAACCCTACCATATAGATTTAGTTTTCTAAACTAAATCCGGGGCTTTGGTTGCTTGAAAACATGGACACGACACTGATCACTTTGCTAAAGTGGACAGGCAGATTTGGGAAGCGGGGAGATGTTACCATGAAATATCTGAAGAAACAAAGAAGAAGACCGTACAGACCACTGTCAATAATTTTCTGCCTAGAAACCCCATTCCTATTCCCAGGGGTAATCCAGACTATCCAGAACCTTCCACAAGTGGAGCTTTTACTGCAACTGACAAAATGCCAAAGTTGTCCAATTTTTCTTCATTGTACGAGTAAATTTTTATGATTTGCGTATTTTTTTAAGTATGTATGTATTAAAATATATGTGTAAGTTTATATGAAATGTTTCTAACCCCTAAAGACAAATAAAGATCGGATTTATAAAGATACTGATAATAAAAGGCAAAAATAATGGGAAACAATGAGGTATTTGAATTACATCAGAACCGACTTATGATGGAGTCATCAGAATAGAACCCTGTCGTAAGCTGGGGACTACCTATATACCTAGGAGTGGAATTTCTGGGTCATATGGTAGTTCTTTGTTTAACCTCTTTTAATTGTTGTAAAAATATAGATAACACAACATTTGCCAATTCAACATTTTTCATGTATACAATTTGGCGATATCAATTACATTAATCACGTTGTATAATCACCAATAATCATTAACCAAATTTTCCATCACCACGAACAGAAGCTCACTGCTTCCTAAACAATGACTTCCCCTTTCCCCTTCCCACCCGTACCTCATAAACATTGATAAAACTTTGGTATCTATACATTTGCCTATTCTAGATATTTCAAATAAGTGAGACAATAAAATATTTATCCTTTTGTGATTGACTTATTTTATTCAGTATAATGTTTTCAAGGTTCTTCTATGTTGTAATATTTATCAGGACTTCATTTGTCTTAACGAATGAATAATATTCCATTGTATGTACACCTACATTTTGTTTATCAGTTCATTTAGGCTATTTTCACCTCTTGGATATTGTGAAAAATGCGGCAATGTACATAGACGTACATGGGTCTGATTGTGTCACTGCTGCTTTCAAGTCTCTTGGGTCTATAACTAGGAGAAGAATTGTTGGGTCATATGGTAGTTTTTCTAAGAGATGCATATTTATGCCCATTCCAAAGAAACATGACCCAACTGAATGTGGAAATTAACAAAACATTTCATTACTATCACATGCAAGTAAAATTTTGCTGAAGATGATTCAAAACTGGTTGCAACAGTGCATTCAAAACAGTACGTTCAAGCCAGATTCAGATGAAGACATGGAACAAGAGATATCATTGCTGATGTCAGATGGATCTTGGCTGAAAGTAGAGAATACCAGAAAGATGTTTACCTTTGTTTTATCGAAGATGCAAAGGCATTCGATTGTGTGGTTCATAACAAAGAATGGATAACATTGTGAAGAATGAGAATTCCAGAACACTTAATTGTACTCATGAGGAACCTATATACAGCCCAAAAGGCAGTCGTTCGAACAGAACAAGAGGATACTGTGTGGTTTAAAGTCAGGAAAGGAAAGTGTCAGGGCCATATCTTTCACCATACTTATTCAGTCTGTTTGCTGAGCAAATAATCTGAGAAACTGGACTATATGAAGAGGAACATGAAGTCAGGATCTGAGGAAGTCTCATTAACAAGCGGCTATATCCAGATGATACAATCTTGCTCACTGAAAGTGAAAAGGACTTGAAGCACATACTGATGAATATCGAAGACTACAGCCTTCTGTATGGATTCCACCTCAACATAAAGAAGACAAAAATCATCACAACTAGGACCGATCAGCAACATCATGATAAACAGAGAAAAGAAGTCGTCAAGGATTCATTTAACTTGCATACACAGTCAATGCCTATGGAAGCAGCAGTCAAGAAATCAAACAACAGATTGCATTGAGCAGATTTGCTGCAAAAGACCTTTTTAAAGTGTTACAAAGCAAAGATGTCACTTTGAGGACTAAGGTGCACCTGACCCAAGCCATGGTATTTTCAATTGTCTCATATACATGCAAATGCTGAACAATGAATAATGAAGACTGAAGAAGAATTGATGCCTTTGAATTATGGTGTTGGCAAAGAATATTGAATATACCATGGACTGCCAGAAGAACGAATAAATCTGTCTTGGAAGAAGTACAGCCAGAATGCTCCTTAGAAGGGAAGATGGCAAGACTTCATCTCACGTAATTTGGACATGTTATCAGGAGGGATCAGTCCCTGGAGAAGACATCATGCTTGGTAAAGTAGAGGGTCAGTGAAAAAGAAGAAGACTCTCAACAAGATGAATCAACACATGGCTGCAACAATGGGCTCCAACGTAACAACAATTGTGAGGATGGCGCAGGACTGGGCAGTGTTTCATTCTGTTGTGTATAGGGTCCCTATCAGTCGGAACTGACTCGATAGCATCTAACAACATGGTAGTTCTATGTTTAACTTTTTGAGGAACCACCAAACTGTTTTCCACAGCAGCTGTAACATTTTGCATTCCCACCAGGAATGAATGAGGATTTCAGTTTCTCCACATCCACGTTGATACTTTTTATTTTCCATTTTTTTAACGTAGCTTTCCCAGTGTATGTGATGTGGTATCTCATTATGGTTTTGATTGGCATTTCCTTAATGACTAATGATGTTGAGCATCTTATCATGTGCTTATTGGCTGTTTGTGTATCTTCTTTGGACAAATATCTATTCAAAAGCTTTGACCACTTTTTTTTTAATTGTATCTTAGTTGAAGGTTTACAGAGCAAACCAGCTTCTCATTAACAATTAATATGCATATTGTTTTGTGACATTGGTTGCCAAGCCCACAACATGTCAACACTCTTCTGGACCTTAGGTTCCCCATTACCAGATTTCCTTTCCTCTCCTGCCTTCTGTCGTTGCCCCTGGGATGGTGTGTCCCTTTAGTCTCATTTTGTTTTATGGGCCTGTCTAATCTTTGGCTGAAGGGTGAACTTCAGGAGTGACTTCATTACTGAGCTAAAATAGTGTCCAGGGGCCATACTCTCGGGGTTTCTGTAGTCTCTGTCAGACCAGTAAGTCTGGTTTTTTGTTTTTTTGTGAGTTAGAATTTTATTCTACACTTATCTCCAGCTCTGTCCAGTACCCTCTATCGTGGCGGTGGTAGCCGGGCACCATCTAGCTGTGTTGGACTCAGTCTGGTGAAGGCTGTGGTAGTTGTGGTCCATTAGTCCTTTGGACTAATCTTTCCCTTGTGTCTCTGATTTTCTTCATTCTCTCTTGCTCCAGATGGGGTGACACCAGTGGAGTATCTTAGATGGCCACTCACAAGCTTTTAAGACCCCAGACACTACTCACCAAAGTAGAATGTAGAACATTTTCTTTATACACTATGTTATGCCAAGTGATCTAGATGTTCCCTGAGACCATGGTCCCCACACAGCCCTCAGCCCAGCAATTTGGTCCTTTGGTGTTTAGATGTGTCTATATGTCTTCCATGACCTTGACTTGGTCATGTTGTGCTGGCTTCCCCAGTATTGTGTACTGTCTTACCCTTCACCAAAGTTACCACTTATCTATTGTCTATTTAATGTCTTTCCCTCCCCACGCCTCCACTCCCTCTTAACCATCAAAGATTGTTTCTTTTTGTATGTAAATCTTTTCATGAGTTTTTATAGTAATGGTATCATACAATATTTGTCGTTTTGTGATTAACTTATTTCACTCAGCATAATGCCCTCCAGATTCATCCATGTTAGGAGATGCTTTGCAGATTCATTACTGTTCTTTATCATTGCATAGTATTCCATTGTGTGTATGTACCGTCATTTGTTTATCCATTCATCTGTTGATGGGCATCTAGGTTGTTTCCATGTTTTTGCTATTGTGACTAATGCTGCAGTGAACATGGGTGTGCATATGTCTATTCATGTGATGTCTCTTATTTCTCTAGGATATATTCCTTGGAGTGGAATTGCTGGATCATATGGTATTTCTATTTCTAGCTTTTTAAGGAAGCGCCATATCATTTTCCAAAATATTTGTATCATTTTTCATTCCCACCATGGTGCATAAGAGTTCCAATCTCCCTGCAGCCTCTGCAACATTTGTTACTTTCTGCTTTTTTGTTTCGTGCTGGTAATGCTGGTGTGAGACGGTATCTCATTGTGGATTTGATTTGCATTTCTCTAATTGTTAACGATTGCGAGAACTTCCTCATGTGTCTGTTAGCTGCTTGAATGTCTTCTTCGGTGAAGTATCTGTCCATTTCCTTTGCCCAATTTTCAACTGGATTATTTGTCTTCTTGTGGTAGAGGTGCTGGATTTTCTTGTAGCATTTAGAGATTAGCCCTTTGTCTGATTTGTAATAGCCAATTTTTTTTTCCCCCAGTCTGTAAGTTTTCTTTTTACTCTTTTGGTGAAGTCTTTTGATGAGCATAAGTGTTTAATTTTTAGAAGATCCCAGTTATCCAGCTTATCTTCTGGAGTTTGTGTATTGTTAGTTATGGTTCGTATCCTGTTAGTGCCGTGTATTAGGGGCTCTAGCATTGATCCTATTTTTTCTTCGATGACCTTCATAGTTTTTGGTTTTATAGTTAGGTCTTTGATACATTTTTAATTAGTTTTTGTGTATGGTGTGAGGTATAGGTCCTTTTTCTGTTTTTCCCAGTTTCTTTTTTTTGCAGATGGGCATCCAGTTTTGCCAGCACCGTTTGTTACAAAAGACTGTCTTTTCCCCATCTGATGGACTTTGCGCCCTTGTCGAAGATCAGGTGACGGTAGGTGGATGGATTTACATCTAGGTTCTCAATTCCATTCCATTGGTCAATGTATCCGTCATTGTACCAGTACCAGGCTGTTTTGACTACTGTAGCTGTATAGTGGGTTCTGAGGTCAGTTGTGCAAGTTCTCCTACTTTATTCTTCATCTTCAATAGTGCTTTACTTATCCGGGGCTTCTTCCCTTTCCATATAAAGTTAATAATTAGTTTTTCCATCTCTTTAAAGAACGTTGTTAGTATTTGGAGCGGGATTGCATTGTATTGTAGATTGCTTTGGGTAGAATCGACATTTTCACAATGTTGAGTCTAGCTATCAATGAACATGGTGTTTTTCCATTTATGTAGATCTCTTTTGGTTTCTTGAAGTAGTGTTTTGTAGTTTTCTTTTTATAGGTCTTTTACATCCTTAGTTAGATTTATTCCTAAGTATTTCATCTTGTTAGGGGCTACTATAAATGGTACGTTTTCCTGATTTCCTTTTCATCATTCTCTTTATTGATGTATAGGAATCCAACTTATTTTTGTATGTTTATGTTATATCCTGCTACTCTGTTGAATCTTTCTAGTAGTTCCAGTAGTTTTCTTGAGGAGTCTTTTGGGTTTTCTATGTGTAGTATCATATCATGCACAAATAGGAACAGTTTAACTTCTTCATTACCAATTTGGATGCCAGTTATTTCTTTTTCTTGCCTTATTGCTCTAGCTAGGACTTCCAGCACAATGTTAAATAGAAGTGGTGATAAAGGGCATCCTTGTCTTGTTCCTGTTCTCAAGGGGAATGTTTTCAGCCTCTCTCCATTAAGAATGATGTTGGCCGTTGATTTTGTAAAGATGCCCTTTATTATGTTGAGAAATTTCCCTTTATTGAGAGTTTTTATCAGGAATGGGTGTTGGACTTTTTGTCAAATGCCTTTTCTGCATTGATTGAGATGATCATGTGATTCTTTTATTTTATTTATGTGGTAGATCATGTGGATTGATTACCTAATGTTGAACCATCCTTGCATACCTGGTATGAATCCCACTTCATCGTGGGGCATTATTTTTTT
Source organism: Dugong dugon (assembly GCA_030035585.1). Taxonomy (NCBI): domain Eukaryota; kingdom Metazoa; phylum Chordata; class Mammalia; order Sirenia; family Dugongidae; genus Dugong; species Dugong dugon. The sequence continues at coordinate 3,785,562 of CM057474.1, forward strand.
GATATGAAGCTGAATTCTATTGGCTAAAATTTTGTTGAGAATTTTTCCATCTATATTCATGAGAGATAGTGGCCTGTAATTTTCTTTTTTTGTAGTGTCTTTTCCTGGTTTTGGTATCAGGGTTATGCTGGGTTCATAAAATTAATTCAGAAGTATTCTTTCCTTCTCTATGTTCTGAAATAATTTGAGTAGTACTGGTGTAAGCTGTTCTCTAAATGTTTGGTAGGATTCTCCAGTGAAGCTATCTGGGCCAAGGCTTTTTTTTTTTGTTGGGAGTTTTTTTTATTACCTTTTCAGTCTCTTCTCTTGTTGTAGGTCTATTCAGATTTTCAACATCATTTTGTGTTAGTTTGGGTAGGTAGTGTGTTTGCAGAAATTTGTCCATTACTTCTAGGTTTTCAAATTAGTTGGAGTATAGTTTTTCATAAGTACTCTGTTATGATCCTTTTTATCAGTTGGGTTGGTTGTAATGTCCTATATTTATTTTTCTTATTTGGGTTATTTGCATTCTCTACTGTTTTCCTTTTGTCATTTGGCCAGTGATTTGTCAATTTTGTTGATCCTTTCAAAGAACCAACTTTTGGTTTTGTTGATTCTTTCTATTGTTTTTATATTCTCTATTTAACTTATTTCTGCTCTGTTCTTTGTTATTTCCTTTCTTCTGGTGGCTGCAGGCTTCTTTTGCTGTTCTCTTTCTATCTGATTGAGTTGTGTAGCTAATATTTTGGTGTTGTCCCTTTTTTCTTTTTTGATGTGTGCATCTATTGCTATAAATTGACCTCTGAGCACTGCCTTTGCTGTGTCCCAAAGGTTTTGGTATGATGTGTTTTCATTCTTATTTGATTCTAGGAATTTTTTTATTCCATCTTTGATTTCTCCTATTAGCCTGTGATTATTAAGCAGGGTGTTATTCAGTTTCTGTGTATTTGATTTTTTTTTCCCGTGCTCTTCCTGTTGTTAATTTCTACTTTGATGGCTTTGTGATCCGAGAAGATACTTTGTATTATCTTAATGTTTTGGATATTGTTGAAGGTTGCTTTGAGGCCTAAGATGTGGTCTATTCTGGAGAATGTTCCATGTGCATTGGAAAAGAATGTGTACTTTGCAGCTGTTGGGTGGAGTGTTCTATATATGCCTATGAGGTCAAGTTGCTTGATTGTGGCCTTTAGATCTTCTGTATCTTTGATGACTTTCTTTCTAGATGTTCTGTCTTTTACTGAGAGTGGTGTGTTGAAGTCTCCTACTATTACTGGGGAACTGTCAATTTCTCTTTTCAATACTGTTAGAGTTTATTTTATGTATTTTGGAGCCCTGTCATTGGGTGCATAGATGTTTATTATGGTTATGTCTTCATGACGGATTGTCCCTTTAATCATTATATAGTACACTTTGTCTTTTATGGTAGATTTTGTTTTAAAGTCTATTTTATCTGAGATTAGTATTGCCACTCCTGCTCTTCTTTGGTGGCTGTTTGCTTGATATATTTTCTTCCATCCTTTGATTTTTAATAAATTTATGTCTTTGTGTCTAAGGTGTGTCTCTTGTAAACAGCATATTGATGGATCCTGTTTTTGTATCCGTTCTGTCACTCTCTGCCTCTTTATGGGTGCATTTAGACCATTTACGTTCAGTGTAATTATTGATAGGTTCGAGTTTATTGCTGTTATTTTGTAGTGCTTTTTTTTGTGGCATTGATGTTTTCTTTGTTCCTGTTACTCTCCTGTGCTGAATTTCTCTTGTTTGTGGATTTTTTTTTTCATTTCTTTTGTTTTTGTATATTTTTTGTTTACTGAGACTTTATGTTTTTCTTCTTTATTTTGATGAGTAGCTTTGTTAACTTTCTTTGTGGTTATCTTGAAATTTACCCTTATCTTCCTAAATTTGAACCAGTCTTTTATTACTTGGTATCACCTTGATCTTCTCTCCATTTGAAAGTTCTATACCTATGCTGTTTATTCCCTCTTGTATTGTTCTGAAGTTGTTGTCATTTACAGATTAACCTCTCTGGTTACCTGTTATAAATCTTTTAGTTTTGAGATATCCCTGAGAGTTCATTACCTAGGTTGGTATCTGGCTGATACAGTCTTGCATCCTAGATTCAGGCTGTCATCTGATGTTGTTGCCTCTCTAACAGAAGGACTCCCTTTAATAATTCTTGTAAGTTTGGTTTGGTTTTTACATATTCCCTTAATTTCTGTTTATCTGAAAATGTCCTAATTTCAGCATCATATTTGAGTGAGACTTTTGCAGGATATAGTATTCTTGGTTTAGCAATTTTTTTCTTTCTAAGTTTTCAGAGCTTAGTCTTATTTTTTTCCCCCTCTGTATGTGACTTTTCATTTTTCTCAAGCTGTTCTCAAGATTCTTTCTTGGTCTTCGGTTTCAGTGAGTGTGATTGTGGTATGCCTTGGTGAGTTTCTTTTGGGATCTATCCTATATGGATTCATTGAGCTTCTTGGACCGTCAGCTTTTCATCTGTCATGATATTAGGGAAGTTTTCTGTCAGCAATTCTTCACTGATCTTCTCTCTGTTTTCCATTTTCTCCTCCTGTTGTGGAACTCCGATCACTGGTATATTTTTGTTTTTCATTTGTTCATTTTTCTTCGTACTTTCCTCTGCTTTTTCCTCAAACCAAGTCCTATCCAAGTATTTGTCTTCAGTTTCGCAGATCCTGTCTTCCATTGTTTCAAATATGCTCCTCAAACCTTCTATGACACTGTCCATTCCTGAAATATTGTTGTTTATCCTTTGGATTGCTGTTTTTGTATCATTTCTAGTTGTGAATTAATTTTGACATTTTGTTCCTTTATTATTTTCCTGAATTATTCCATTGTTTTGTCTGTCTTTTCCATGATTTTGTCTATTTTTTCCTCATTTTTGTCTGCTTTTTCCTTCAACTCTTGGATAGCCCTGAATATTACAGATTTGAATTCTCTATCAGGTCGTTACAGTGAATTTTCTTCTACTGGAAGGTCATCTGGTGTTTTATTTTGCACACCTACTAGAACCATCCTGTCCTGTTTTTTAATATGTTTTGATATTGTCTGCTGTCTTTGGGACATTCAGTAATTATTTTCTTTGTTTATTAATTGTAGATGTGTTTGTTTTGTCCTGCTTTTTTGTCTTATTTGGTTATGTCGGAGCAGGTGGGCTGGGCGTTCTTTATTGTTTGCTCATCTATGGACATGATACGTCTCACCACATTGTCCAATGGGCAGGGCCAGTGTCTCAGCTATGGTGCAGCAGGGCAGGTCCAGTGGAGAGGGAGGGGCTGAGATTGGTCATTTGTGGCACGGACTGGGCTGACAGGGCACGGCCGTGGGTCAGTGCAGGGCAGGTTCTAGTAGACAGTGCCCGTGCTGCTTGAGGGTGTGATGTTCAGTGCACAGTGCAGGTAGGCAGGATGAGGAGGTTGTGATTGTGGAGCTAAGTGGGTGTGGAAAAGAAGAGAGAGAAACAGGAGCAAAAAAAAAAAAGTGCCAAAGGAACCTGCCATTGGAGTGGCACAGACCCAGGGAAGCCATGTATCAGTGGTTTTCTAACCAGGCCATGAGGCAAAGCCCATCAAGAAGAGACAGATATGACACATGCAGCTAGGTAGTTGGGATAAAGGAAAGGAAGGAATGGAGAGAGATAAGAAACTAGATTTTAAAAAGAGTAAGAAAGAAAGACACACACAGCTAGGTGTTTGGGAGAAAGGAATGGAAGGAATGTAGAGAGAGAGATGAAACTGAGAAAAAAGGAAAAAAGATGTCAGGTGGTTGGGAGGAAGGAAGACAGAGACAAGAAACTGTGGAAATAAAGAAGAAAGAAAGAAAAAAAAAATCTCAAGGGACCCCACCAGGAGCAGGTTCCCAGCTGAGCAGTGCCTGCATAACCCATCAAGAAGGAGCAGAGATGGCACACAGTACCAAGTGTTCAGGAGAAAAGAAGGGAAGGATGGCAGAGAGAGACAAGAAACTGAAAAAAGAAAGGAAAAAAAAAAAATTCCCCAAGGAAGCCCACTGGGTTGGCAGCACAGACCAGGGAAATGACTTCCAAGTGAAGCAGCACTGCACAGCCCATCTAGAAGGAGAAGAGATGGCTCACAGCACCAGGTGTTCAGGAGACAGGAAAAGAAGGAAGGTAGAAAGAGACAAGAAACTGAGAAACGAAGAAAAACAAAAAGAAAAAAAAATGCCCCCATGGAGCCCACTGGCATGGCAATGTGGACCAGGGAAGTGGTTCCCCAGCTGAGCCGCACTTCACAGCTTGTCAAGAAGGAGCAAAGATGGCACATGGAGCCAGGTGTTCAAGAGAAAGGAAAGGACAGAGGTGAGAGAGAGAGAAGAAACCAAAAGAAGTCAAAAAAAGCAATAACAGCAACAACAACACACAAAAAAAATGGCACTGAAGGAGCCAGCCAATGTGGGAAGGGCAAATCCAAGTGGCAAGGAGCTGGCATCTCCCGGGCCAAGTGACCTTGGCCCCCTGGAAAGTGGCAGAGGCCAAGCAGGGGGAAGAAGTGTGAGGGGTGGGAAAGCAGGTATCGCTGGTTACCGGATGCTCTGTCTCCTGCTGGCAGGTGCATGAAGCTGCTTTCCCATACTCCCTGTCCACCGATCTCAGTGGCTGAGGAGTCCAAGATGGAGAATCCATGCCAAGTTAGCTGGTAGGGAACCTCACTCCGTATCTCTCCTCTTTCTCTGTTCTCTGTCAGTTTCTTATTCCATTCAGTGCTTGGTTGAGTTCTTTACCCCTTCATTTGATGCTTATGGTTCCAGGATTGATGTTTGTCTCTGTTTTACTTAGTTTTTCAGGTTTTTGTTATGAAGGGATGGTGTGGTGCTTCTGTCTATAGCGCCATGTTGGCTCCTCCTAAAACTTTTGACCAGTTTTTAATTGGATTTTTGTCTTTTTTATTGTTGAGTTGTAAGAGTTTTTTCTGTATTCTGGATACTACAGTCTTAATAGATATATGCTTTGCAAACATTTTCTCCCATTATATGGGTTATCTTTTCACTTTCTTGAATGTGTCCTTTGAATCACAAGAGTTTTAACCTTGATGAAGTCCAATTTATTTACTTTGCTTTTTTTGCTATGTTTTTGGTGTCATATCTAAGAAACGACTACCTAATCTGAGGTCGTGAAGATTTGTCCCTATGTTTTCCTGTAACAGTTTCAGTTATAGCTCTTACAATTAAACTTTTAATCTATGTTGAGTTAATTTTTATATGTACAGGTAGACCCTGACTTACGATGTCTTTGAATTATGGCAAACTGCACTTAGGACTGTCTGTTTTTTTCTTTTCTTTTTTTTTTTTTTTTTAGTGCAACATACTGTTAGTAATATGCACTACGTAAATGTTAAAAATATATCTGTACATTTATATGTGATGTTTCCAACCCCCAAAGACAAATAAAGATTATATTTATAAAGATACTGGTAATAAAAGGCAACAATAATGAAAACTTAAAAAAAATGAGGCATTAGACTTAGGTCAGAACCGACTTATGACAGAGTCATCAGAATGGAACCCCGTCATAAGTAAGAGACTACCTGTACTGTGAGCTAGCGGTTCCAGATTATTCTTTTGCCTGTGGATATTCAGTTGTCTTGGCACCATTTGTAGAAAAGACCATTGAAATATCTTGTCACCTTTGTCAAAAACTGATAGGCCATAAATGTATGAGTTTATTTCTGGAGTATCAAGTCTATTCCATTGGTTTATATGTCTATCCTCATGCCAGTATCATACTTCCTTGATTATTATGGTTTTGTAATAAGTGTTAAAACTGAGATGTGTAATTCTTCCAAAATTATTATACTTGTTCAAGATTGTTAGGGTTATTTGGGTTCCCTTGCATTTCCATATGAATTTTAGGATCATGTTATCCATTTCTGCAAACAAAGAAGAGAAAAGAAAAAGGCCATTAGAATTTTGATAGGGATTGCATTGATCCTATTGATTGCTTTGGGGACTATCGCCATCTTAACAATAACCCGTTGCCGTCCATTTGATTTCTACTCATAGTGACCCTACAGGACAGGATAGAAATGCCCCATAGGGTTTCCAAGGACTGGCTAGTGGATTCGAACTGCTGACCTTTGGTTAGCAGCCCAGCTCTTAACCACTGTGTCACCAGGGAGTGTTCAAATCTATAAACATAAGATTTTTTTTAGCATTTGTTTAAATCTTCTAAAATTTCTTTCGAAGAAGTTTTGTAATTTTTACCTACAAGTCTTTTACTTCTTTGATTAAATTTATTCCTAAGTATTTTATTCTTTCTGATACTCTTGTAAATAATTTTTTCATTTTCATATTGTTCATTGCTAGTGTATGGAAATACAACTGATTTTTTTGTATATTGATTTTGTTTCCTGCAACTTTGATGAAGTTCTTTATTAGCTCTAATGGTTTTGTTTTTGTGTGGATTTATTAGGACTTTATATAAGATCATGCCATCTGCATATAGAGATAGTTTTATTTTTTGCTATCCAATCTTTTATTCCTCTTTATTACCTAATTGCCCTGATGAGAATTTCCAGTACAATGTTGAATAGAAGTAGCCAGAGTGGATATCCTTGTATCGTTCCTGATCTTAGGGGAAAAGCTTTCAGTCTTACACCATTAAGTGTGTTAGCTGTGGGTTTTCCATGGACGGCCTTTATCAGGATGAAGAAGTTTCCTTCTAGTCCTAGTTTTGTTTTGTTTTTTAATGTTTTTATCATGAAAGCATAGTGGATTTTATTGAATGCTTTTTCTGCATCTACTCAGAAGATCATATGCTTTTTTCCCTTTATTCTATTAGTATGGTATATTACATTGATTGATTTTCACGTGTTAAACCAACCTTGCATTTCTAAGATAAATCTCACCTGATCATGGAATATAATCCTTTTATATGCTCTTGAATTTGGTTTGCCAGTATTTTGTTGAAGATTTTTGCATTTATATTCATAAGGGGTATCGGTCTGTAGTTTTCTTTTCTTATGATGCCTTTTCTGGTTTTGGTACCTGTTGCATTTCAATCTTCTCGCTTTTTATTTTATCAGTCTAGCTGAAGGATTGTCGATTTTGTTGATATTTTCAATAAACAAACTTTTTGCTTCGTTGATTTTTCTATTCTCTGTTTTGTTTATTTTCATTCTTATCTTTATTATATCATTCCTTCTACTTGTTTTGGGTTTAGCTGGCTCTTCTTTTTCTATTATCTTGAAGTAGATGGCTAGACTGTTGATTTAGAGTCTTTATTTTTTTAATGTAGGCATTTGCAGCTATGAACCTGTCTCCGAGCACTGCTTTAAGTGCATTCGATAAATTCTGGCATGTTGTGTTTTTGTTTTCATTCATCTCAGAGGATTTTCTAATTTCCTTTGTGATTTTTTCTTTAACTCATTGTCGTTTAGGAGTATGTTGTTTACTTTCTGCTTATTTGTGAATTTTCAAATTTTCTCTTGTTATTATTTCTAGTTTTATTTACTTATGGTCAGAGAATATACCTTGTATAATTTGTCTTTTTAAATTTATTAAGCCTTGTTTTATGACCTAACATATGTTCTATACTAGAGAATATTCCATGTACATAATGTTTTCAAGCCTCTCCATGTTGTAGAATGTTTCCGGACTTCATTTCTTTTCATGGCTGAGTAATATTCCATTGTATCTATATACTACAATTTTTTTTTTTAATCCATTCATCTGTTTACGAACATTTAGGCTGTTTCCACCTGTATGCTTTTTGATAACTTTCATATGATAACAATTTTGTAATATAATTTTCCATTGAAAGAGTAGAACGATAATCCAGTCTTTCCTTTAGTATGCTTGAAAATTTTTTTATTGATGTTGAAAATATACACAGCAAAGCATCCTCCAATTCAAAACTTTCTGCATGTACATTACAGTAATACTGATCACATTCTTCCCATTGTGCTGTCATTCTCACCCTCCTTTTCCTGATTTGTTCCTACCCTGTTGACAAAACCTTATTTTCCCCTAAGCTCCCAATCTATCTTTTCAAGTTGCTGATACCAATTTGATCCCATATAGTAAGTTCTTTAAAAGAGCACAATGTTCATGACAGACATTCTTTACTACTTAAGCTAGACTGTTGTTTGATTTAAAGGCTTCAGGAGACATTTTCGGTTTATGGTTTCAGGGTTAAACATGATCTCAGGGCAATAGTTTTAGGGGTTCAGCCATCCTCAGAGGCTCCAGAAAAATCTGGATTCTATGAGAATTTAAATTCTGATCCACATTCTTCCTCCTTTTGATTAGGATTCTTCTCTGGAATTTTCGATCAAAGTGTCCAGTAATGATAACAGGGTACTATCCAGTTCTTCTGGTCGCATGGCAAAGAGGCAGCTGTTTGTGGAGGCAATCAACCACGTATTCCATTTCCTCCTATTATTCCTGACTCTTCTCCTTCCTCTGTTGCTCCAGGCAAATAGAGACCAATTGTTTTACCTTAGATGGCCACTTGCAAGCTTTGAAGACACCAGGCACTACGCAACAAACGAGGAGGTAGAAAAGAAACATTAAAAACTGTATTAGGCCAATTAACTGGGATGTCCCATGAGATCATAACCCCAGACCCCCAAACTAATAAACCAAATCCCATGAGGTGTTTTGTTGTACATAAACAGCCTCAGTAGACGCTCTTTTTTTTTCAATGTGGTTGATAATTTAAAAACATTATTAGCAGTTTAGAAAAATTTCTTACACCGTATGAGCAATGCCCCATCTATAACTTCCTCCAGTTTCTTGCTTAGGCAGGATCTCTTGGTGCAGCAAGCCCTCAGAATACTGCAGCTCTTTGCTCTTGTCTGCCAAGATCCTTTCAGCTTCCCCTGCAGCTGGTCCGGCTCGGCCAGGCCCTTGCACCCTTCCTCTTCCCATGTCCCTGCCTTCACTGAGCTACTCCTGCGAGAAGCCAGGAGGCCTGAGCTACTTGAGCAGGGCACAGAGAATCCTTAGGTTCAGTTCCTTTTTCTGGGAGTCAAACATCGGGTCCAAACTCTCCCCAAGAACTGCCAGAGGCAGGCTGTCACGGGGCCAGGTAGACATGAAGGTAGTTCTGACAGTCTGCCAATCTTGCCCATGATTCCAGGGCGACCAGCAGGGCACACCAGAATGGATAGGAAAGTAAATATACAAACTACCCAAATATCCATCAAACGATGAATGGATGAGAAAAATGTGGCTTATCCATACCATGGAATATTATTCTGCAATGAAAAGGATTAAAGTTCTAATAATGCGACAACATGCATGAACCTTGACAAGATTATACTAAGTGAAAGAAGTCAATTACAAAAGACTAGAGCAGGCGAATCGATAGAGACAGAGAACAGAGTAGTGGTTGCCTAGGGCTAGAGGGTGGGGACAGGAATGGGGAGTGATTATTAATTGGTATGCAGTTTCTTTTTGGGGTGGTGAAAATGTTCTAAAATTAGATTATGGTTATGGTTACACAACTCTGTGAATATACTGAAAAACAGTGAATTGTACAGTTTAAATGCATAAATTTTATGGTATGTGTATTACATCTCAGTAAAGCCGTTTAAAAAAAAGAAAAAGTGAATACACAGAGTGACCCCAGGTTGGAACAGCCCTCCTGGACTCAAGTAAGTATTAGACTTGCTGCTTTTTCTTCTCTCAGAGGAGGGCACTCAGCCTAGGAAGGGGCCTTAAAGTTTAAGCTATGTTAGCTTCTTGGAAATATGCCTTTACGTTGTTCTTTTTCTTTTTGGTTGTTTATTATTTCAGGGTGCCAAAACTTCTTAAAAACTAATGTTGACAGATACATACTTAGTTAAAATAACACTCCTGTCTTCACGGACTCATTTATCTGAGCAACTCCCAGGTTAAGGTAGAGAGGTGAGTGGAACGGCCCAGGGAAATGAAACAAGGAGTGAAAGAATATATTGATATAATTGTGTCCCCCAAAAATATATGTATCAATTTGGCTGGGCCATGGTTCCCAGTATTATGTGGTTGTCCACCATTTTGTCATCTGATGTGATTTTCCTATGAGTTGTAAATCCTATCTCTATGATGTTAATGAGATGGGACTAGTGGCAGTTATGTTAATGAGGCAGGACTCAATCTACAAGATTAGATTATGTCTTAAGCCAATCTCTTTGAGATATAAAAGAGAGAAGCGAGCAGAGAGACATGGGGACCTCACTCCACCCAGAAAGTAGTGCCAGGAGAAGAGCGCGTTCTTTGGACCCAGGGTCCCTGTGCTGAGAAGCTTCTAGTCCAGGGGAAGATTGATGACAAGGACCTTCGTCCAGAGCTGACAGAGAGAGAAGGCCTTCCTCTGGAGGTGATGCCCTGAATTTGGACTTCTAGCCTACTAGACTGTGAGAGAATAAAGTTCTGTTTGTTGAAGCCATCCGCTTGTGGTATTTCTGCTATAGCAGCACTAGATAAAATAACTAAGGCACATTTCTCTGAGTAATTTTACTTTGGTTAACTTTTGGTTGAATCACGGAGACTTATAGTGCTAGGATATTCTGACAGTTTGAGCGAGTTCACATCTTGAGCTGGGGAGCATATTTAGTCTTTTTTCCCATTCTGTCACCACGATCACTGTTATTTATGAAGACATCCTTGTCTGCATGACCCTGGGGTTTGGCAAGGCACGAAAAGGCCTGTCAGAGAGCTTACCGCTCATATGGATACCGTGCTGTGGTAAAACCTGCCAGCTGAACCCCAGGTCGGCTTCACCTTTTTATGCATTCATTGCCACCCATATTGTTTCTGTGTCTCCTTTCAGGAATTCAGTTACATCTAGTTCCCTTCCTTCCTGAAAACCTGTTCTCAAGAAAAAAGTGATTGAGCTTATTCATATGGAGGTGCAAATGACTACCTCTAACCTCATCATTTCCTCAAAGGCATTTTCATTTCCACAAGACTGAGTCCAGACCTGAATGAATAACTTTTTGATGGTGAGACTTTAGCTATCAGCACCACTGATGGAGGTGGGGTTTCGTTGGGGTGGGGGTGTGTGGAGGCATGCTCTGAAGTCTTCTAAATGCTTTTGAAACCTGAAGAATTCTTTTTTTTTAATGAGAATGCTCACCCCTGATCTATCTGTCTTTTGAATTCAGGTTTTCACATATGGATTTTCTCAAAGTAGGTAGCAACCTGGCTCTGGACGTGTTCTAACTTAGCATCTCTTGGACAGAAATCAAACACATGACATAGTAGAAACCCTCTCTATATATTTGTATCAAGGGACCACAAAGTCGAAAAACTGCAGTATGACATGTAATGCCTAGCTTTCCCTCCTGGAATAAATGAATCTATCATTTAACTTGTTTCAGCCAGAAGGACAGTGTTTCAGTTATACAGGGAAAACACGTTCCTTGACAGCAGAGACAAAAAGCGCTGGAAATGACTTGGTTGGTTATCACCAAGGTGCACGTCTACCTGAGCTAACAGGCCGGCTATTACAGCCTGGTGCATAATATTCACCTCCACGGCTGGAGCGGGGGCGTTGCTGGTACAAACATAATTTGCCACAGTGTTTTCATGTGATCATCTGGAAGCAGAGGGAGCTGTCTCTAATGACAGGTCAGGAACATTCACCAGGCTAGCTCCTTTATGCCCGCCTTGGCGGTAGGGCGCTGGCAGCCCTGCCAGTCAGCCTCTTGTTTTTGTTATGGAACAAAAGCCTCACTCCCAGCTGTGGCGCCAAAATCTAGCTCACACTGTACAAGTAACTGACAGCTCCAAAGCCTGGCGTAGGGGAGGCCAGGATCAGCTCCTCCAATGGCAGTTGCCTCTTTCTGTGAGCCAGGCGTGTTTACAGGCAGCTGCAGCAGGAGGGGAAGGAAGCGACGGGGAAAACCAGGACGTGGACTTCGCTCGGAGTGGGTGTGTTCCCCGACATAAAAGGGAAAGTGTACAAGGCCCACAGCTAAGCAAGATTCCACGTTGGGACCGAGAGCCTGTGGCTGAGATGCTAAGATCAGCCCCATCAGCCTGCAAGAAGCTTCTCTGGCAAATTCCTCAGGAGTTCACGCATACAGCCTCAGTGAAGTAACAGAGAATGTATCCCTGCTGCTCTAGGGGACTAATAAACCCCTGGGTGGCGCAAAGGATTAAATGCTGGACTAATAACTGAAAGGTTGGTGGTTTGAACCTGCTCAGAGGCACCTCAGAAAGTAGGTCTGGCAGTCTGCTTCTGCAAGGTCACAGCCTTAAAAACCCCGTGGAGTGCAGCTCTACACACCTTGCGGTCCCCCGTGGGGGACTGAAAGATAACCATTTAAGTCCTCAACCCCCCTACCAGGCGCCTTGAAGTAACACAACAGTGAGAGAAACAGCACGTGAATGGCTGATAGGTTAAGAGTAAGAGATGCTGGTATTGTTTCTTGCACACCTTTATTGTAGGGTAAAAACATCACAAAGTTGAGTAAAGCAAAAAGAAAGTTTTATTTGATATATATTTAAAAAGACAAAAGTGGGAAAAGGGACAAGCACGCTACCATAGCCATGTCTGCCCGAGTCCAAGGAATATCACAGAATAGGCAAGAATGGGAAAACGGACAGGCGTGCGGCCACAGCCATGTCTGCCCGAGTCCAAAGACCATTACAGAATCATCAGTACTGATTAACATTACAGATGGGCAAAACCATCGAAAGCTTCACCCTTTCAGATTGGCTAGAAACTGTGATCCTACTTTTTGAGTTGTCTTTCTTAACAATCATTGGTAAAGGTTTCAGTAAAGAGAGTCAGAAGGGTCTTCAATGATCCAACAAATTTCTATTCACTAAATGCTAATAGAAAAAGGGTAGAAAGTCTTTTGTGTTTCTGTTTGATTGGGTTTATGTAAAAGTTTCCCTAAAAGATAATTTTCCAAGATTGTCTTAGCTATTGTCTTTATACCTCAGGGCCCAGTTGATGTGTCCTTGTGAGTCCTTGTGAGCAGCTGTGAGCCCAGCTCCAGCTGGATCACGTTCTCTATGCTCAAGGAGAGGGAATGATAACTCCAATATTATTTCCTAAATCACCTTCAAAGTGAAATGCCATCCTTACCAGCATCATTTGTTGTTCATTTCCCTAGAGCCAACTCCAACTCACGGTGACCCAATGTACAACAGAACGAAACCGTACCCAGTCCTGTACCACCTTCGTGATCGTTGGCATGTCTGAGTCCACTGATGTGGCCATTGTGTCAATCCATCTCATTGAGGGTTTCCCTCATTTTCGCTGGTCCTCTGCTTTACCATACAGGATGTCCTTCTCCAGCGATGGGTCCCTCTTGAGTACCCAAAGTTATCCAGCTGAATACTGTCAGGACTTTGACTCACCATCATCACTAAAGAAGGTCTATTAAACTCTGAATTGTACCTGCTGCTACTGTGTATTGAACCACGTAAGTGTAAAAACCTTGTCTGTGCTTTGAGTAACTAATAAACATAGCAAGGAAAGCTCCAAGGGTGTAGTTGCAAAATGAACATGTAAAATCTGTATCTGTTGCACTCCAGGCAAAATAAAACAGATTCAGGCCCGACCAGCAAATACTAGGAGCCTGAAAAGCATCTAATTTGGGGGGAAAATTAAACGACTGAGCCAGTGTTTCCTTGGTTGGAGTCAGCAGAGCTCAGAGGTGGAAGGCGGGCTCTGCAGTCCCACAACCCGAGTGCCTCCACTGGGCTGCCATGAGTTGGTTGTGTGCTTTTGGACAAGGTAGTTGACTTCTCTGAGCTTCTGTTTTCTCATCAGTAAGGTGGAGATGATACATCCAGACTTGCTCCGAAGATTTAATGAGATAATTCACATAAGGTGTCTGCCACTTAGTAAGCATAAAGCAGACAAATGTGGTTATTTGATGCCAATATGTTATGGACGGTTTTCTAGAAATTATGGTATGGTGATAGGTCACATCCTTCCTCATGAAGGGAAAAGCATCTAGAACAATACTCCTGGCAGGCTGCAAGCCCTCAGTTAGTATTGGTGATGATGATGATGAAATCAGACAAAGCCTGGTTCTGCCAGTTACCAGTTAGGTCTCTTAATCTCTCTGTGCCTTTGTTTCTTCATTTGTAAAATGGATATAACAACAGGAGCTACCCCATAGTGCTATTGCAAGTTATCAGATAGGATAACTGAGTGACGTGTGCCATCTTCTCCTTCAAATCGGCATCATTTCCTCCCCTCTGGGCCCATACTGCCCTCTTGCTACCCTGGATACCCAGAACTGCCCTCTCTGCAGCACTTAAAAAAAAAACAAAACAAAACCTTTTTATTTTGAGACAATTGTAGATTCTCATGCAGTTGTAAGAAAAAATACAGAGAGATTCCATACACCCTGGGCCTAGTTTCCCCAAAAGTCACATCCTGAATGACTGTGGTAGGATATCACAACTAGGAAATTCAAAGTGATTCGGTCCGTCTTATTCAGACTTCACCTGTTTTACATGCACGGGGGTGTGTGTGTTTATTTAACTCTGTGACTTTATTACACGTGTAGGCTCGTGGGATCACCCCCACAGTGAAGATACAGAATAGTTTTATCACAAGGATCCCTGCGTGCTGCGCTTTTTACCCTGGACTGTCCCTGACTCCACCCTCACCCACTGTGCCACAAAATGTCTTTCTCCTGAGTTCAAAGACTTGCTAACAAGAGTGCCCAACCCATCACAGATAAATCCTGGCTAAGCTGTTGATGGATGTTGTTCTCATTAGCTGCCCTCAGTTGGCCCCAACTCATGATGACCTCACACCCAGAAGAAACAAAATGCTCCCAGTCCCGCACTGTCTCCTGACTGGTTGGGGATCAGACTGTTGCGATCCATAGGGTTTCCATTGGCTGCTTTTCGGCAGTAGATCGCCAGGCCTTTCACCCTAGTTTATCTTACCTGGAAGCACCACGAAAACCTACACAGCATCCTAACAACACCCAAGCCTCCACGGACAAACGGGTGGTGTCTGCTCATGAGGTGCATTGTCCGGGAACCCAACGCCAGTCTCCTGCATGTAAAGCAAAAATTCTACCCTGAACCACCACTGCCCTCACAAGTTCCCATCAAGTCAACTCTGACCCATGCCAACCCCATGTGTGTCAGAGTAGAACTGTGCTCCATAGCGTTTTTAATGGCTGATTTTTTGGAAGTAGATTGCCGGGTCTTTCTTCTGAGGCACCTCTGGGTGGACTCAAACTTCCAGCCTTTCTGTTAACAGCCAAGTGTGCTAACCATTGGTGCCACCCAGGGACTCCATCGATGGATAGTAACTGTGGAAGATAATGGTATTCTTGGAGACAACTTTAAAAGTTTTACTTAAGAGGACTGAGCAGTAGCAGACCATCAGGGAACAAGCAGAAGGAAATGGGGCTCAGAATTACCACCTCTTTAAATGTGCATGGAAAAAGGTGGGGGTGGGGAAGAAACATCGAAGCCTCTTTTAGCACCAAAAGGGCTCCAGGCTGACTCATCTAATTGGAAGTTAAAAAAGAAGAAGAAAAAAAAAAAAAAACCACCAAAATACACACCTTTAAAATTAGAAACTTTTCAGAAACGTCTCCCTGTCACCCACCTAGACCCATTGGAATAAATAAGAAACGTTTGTGGTGCAGCCGAAGAACTGGTTCACTTTCCTGCTGCCTTTAAATAGCACAGTGCAGAAGTGGAATGGTCAGTGCCCAGACTTACCATTGCTGGGAGAGCTTTGTTTGATGTTCTCAGCCAATCACAGCCTTCATATTGAGGACCCTGGCATGTTTAACAGGGTACAGAGTGCACTTGGAGCCCAGGTGCCACAGTGGTTGGTTAAGAGCTTGGCTGCTAACCAAAGGTCGGCAGTTTGAATCCACCAGCTGCTCCTTGGAAGCCCTATGGGGCAATTCTACTCTGTCCTGTCAGGTCTCTATGAGTCGCAACCAACTCCATGGCAACAGGTTTGGGTTTTATTTGTTTGTTTTTGGTAGAGAGCACTTGTTTAAATCCAGGCAGAGCATGAGGGTGAAAAGCATTCTTTTGGCCAAATTTTGACCATTTGAATACATAATGTCCCACAGACATTTTCCCCCCACGAACTTTTGAGCACTCGGTCCTGGACATGCCAAGAGAAAGGCTGGTCCTTAGATGGTTCAAGTCACAAGATGACCCTTCCAGGGAGGAGCAGATCTGAGGCACAAATCCTACTGGCTTTCTACTATGTTACTGGCGATTGAAAAATAGCTAACAGGCCTGGGAGGAGAAAGATATGGAAGAAGGACATTACTGGAGAGGAAGTTTGTCACAGATGTTTGGTATGTTCTAAAAGCATGGTGCTTGGACCAGAAGCACTGGTATCACCTTGAAACTTGTTAGGGTGCAAATTTGAATTGAATCTGAAATTCCTCCGTTAAAAGTTACTTCTTCATGGTCTTGGGAAACATCTAGCTCAATTGACATAACAGTTTATAAAGAAAATGTTCTACATTCTGCTTTGGTAAACAGTGTCTGGGGTCTTAAAAGCTTGTGAGTGGCCATCTAAGATACTCCACTAGTCCCACCCCCTCTGGAGCAAGGGAGAATGAAGAAAACCAAAGGCACAAGGGAAAGATTAGTCCAAAGGACTAATGGACCACAACTACCACAGCCTCCACCAGACTGAGTCCAGCACAACTAGACAGTGCCAGGCTACCACCACTGACTGCTCTGACAGGGATCACAACAGAGGGTCCTGGACAGAGCTGGAGAAAAATGTAGAACAAAATTCTAACTCACAAAAAAAGACCAAACTTACTGGTCTAACAGGGACTGGAGAAACTCCGAGAGTCTGGACCCCGGAAACCCTTTTAGCTCAGTAATGAAGTCACTCCTAAGGTTCACCCTTCAGTCAAAGATTAGACAGGCCCATAAAACAAAATGAAACTAAAGGGGCACACCATCCCAGGGGCAAGGACGAGAAGGCAGGAGGGGACAGGAAAGCTGGTAATAGGGAACCCAAGTTTGAGAAGGGGAGAGTGTTGACATATCATGGGGTTGGCCACCAATGTTACAAAACAATATGTGAATTAATTTTTTAATGATAAATTAGTTCTGTAAACCTTCATCTAAAGTAAATAAATAAATAAATAAAAATTATCCCCCCACCCCTAGTCATTTAGGTCCTCAAAAATCCTCTGGTAACCTAACAATACCGCTAGGAAGAATAACCCACCAACTTCAGTGCTTCTCAACGTAGTCTTCCCTGGAACTACCTGGGGATCTTGTTCAAATTCAGATTCTAATTCAGTAGCTCTGGGGGAAGAAGCGGCTAAGATTTCACGTATCTCCGAAGCTTCCAGGTGATGCTGACACTGCTGGTCTGCAGACAGACTTTGAGTAGCAGTGGTCTAGCTTATGCTTCTCAATCTTTAGTGAACATCAGAATCCTACGGGGTCACCACAAGTCAGCAGCTAAGGGCAACGACAACAGAATCACCTGGAGGACTTGTTAACACACAGATTTCTGGGCCCCACCCCTCGAGTTTCTGATTCCGTAGGTCAGGGGCCTGGTGTGAGATTTTGCATCCCAGGTGATACTGACGCTGGTGGTCATGGACTGCACTTTTAGAATCATTGCTGCATATCAGATGCTTTCACCTTCTTTACTTCTGTGCCCAGAACCAAACCCACTGCCATTCAGTAGATTCTGACTCATAGTGACCCTTTAGGACAGAGTAGAACTACCCCATCGGGTTTCCAAGGCTGTAAATCTTTACAGAAGCAGACTGCCACATCTTTCTCCTTGGAGTGTCTGGTGGGTTCCAAGCCTGGACCTTTTGGTTAGCAGCTGAACACTGCAACCACTGCACCAACAGGGCTCCTTCACTTGTATGCTAGATACTGAGAAACATTGAAGAATATCACACAGTCCTGAAGAATGGAAACACTTATCTTTCATAGGAGCCAATTTCAGCTGCTCTTTCTTCAAGCGAGGGACTTGGACTTGACCTGCTACTACTACCTACTACTTGACCTACTACTTCCTTCCTCATTCATCTCAGGGGCCAGTACCAATTTCCACCATTCTCCTTAAACCCACCAGCATACCCACTGCTATTTCACAGAGAAAATAGAAGACCTTGAGTTTGAACTGAATCAAATTCCTATCTGTTCCCCAATTATCTGCATCTACATCCATTCTTAGATGACCCTTTCTCCTGCATTAGACAAATCAATGTTCCTTCACCTATGCAAAGTCAATCTATCCACCTGAGATCTGGATCTTATACCCCTCTCTCCTTGTTTGGTTTAATGCTCTGTTGCCACTGCCTTTTATAACAAGGGGACATGGATATTCGTTTCGGATTGAGCCTGCTCAAATTAGGTAGCCATGCCTGGCAGAGAAAACCTACAGGCCCAAGAAACACAAGCTGAATGCTCTTCTGAAGATGGAAGCTCATACTTAGGGCAACATTGGATTTTAGATTCTAGAAAATAGAGATTTCCTGGATAGGGAATGACTGAACTGATTATTTGCAAGGTATGTATAAGAGATACAGAGGACAGTGAGAACAACAAGTTGAACATGAACTGAGATTGGGAGAAAGGTATAGAAAGCTGACAGAAAAATAGTATCAATAATAGGAACAAAGGATATCATAGCTGACGTCAGATGGACCTTGGCTGAAAGCAGAGAATACCAGAAAGATGTTTACCTGTGTTTTATTGACTATGCAAAGGTATTCAACTGTGTGGATCATAACAAATTATGGACAGCAATGGGAATTGGAATTCCAGAATACTTAATTGTGCTTATGAGGAACCTGTCCATAGACCAACAGGCAGTCGTTAGAACGGAACAAAAGGATACCACGTGGTTTAAAGTCAGGAAAGGTGTGTGTCAGGGTAGTACGCTTTCACCATACCTATTCAATCTGTATGCTGGGCAAATAATCCGAGAACCTGCACTACATGAAGAAGAACGGGGCATCAGGATTAGAGGAAGACTCATTAACAACCTGTGTTATACAGATGACACAACCTCGCTTGCTGAAAGGGAAGAGGATTTGAAGCTCTTACTGATGAGGATCAAAGACTACAGCCTTCTGTATGGATTACACCTTAACGTAAAGAAAACAAAAATCCTCACAACAGAACCAATAAGCAACATCATGATAAATGGAGAAAAGATTGAAGTTGTCAAGGATTTCATTGTGAACAGTGAACGCCCGTGGAAGCAGCAGTCAAGAAATCAAACGACATATTGCATTGGACAAATCTGCGGCAAAGACCTGTTCAAAGTGTTAAAAAACAAAAATGTCCCTTTGAGGACTAAGATGTGCGTGCCACAAGCCATGGTATTTTCAGTCGCCTCAAATGCATGTGAAAGCTGGACAATGAATGAATAAGGAAGACAGAAGAAGAATTGATGCCTTTGAATTATGATGTTGGCAAAGAATGTTGAATATACCATGGACTGCCAAAAGAATGAACAAATCTGTCTTGAAGAAGTATAGCCAGAATGCTCCTTAGAAGCGAGGATGGTGAGACTTCGTCTCATGTATTTTGGACATGTTAGCAGGAGTTCCTGGAGAAGAGCATTATGATTGGTAAAAGGTCAGCAAAAAAGAGGAAGACCCTGAACGAGATAGACTGACATAGTAGCTGCAACAGTGGGTTCCAGCACAGCAACAATTGTGAGGATGGTACAGAACTGGGCAGTGTTTCGCTCTGTTATACATGGAGTCGCTATGAGTCAGAACTGACTCAACAGCACCTAACAATAACAATAGGAGAACAGGAGCCCTGGTGACACAGTTAAGCTCTCAGCTGCTAACCAAAAGCTCAGTGGTTTGAACCCACCAGTTGTTTTGTGCGAGAAAGATGTGGGAATTTGCTTCCGTAAAGATTAGACCCTTGGAAACCCTGTGGAGCGGTTCTACTTTGTCCTACATGGTCATTATGAGTCAACTAGATGTCACATACCAACAACAACAGGAGATAAAACAAAAGTAGTCTTTAAAAGAGTCCCTGGGTGGGGCAAATGGTTAAAGTGCTTGGTTGCTAACCAAAAGGTTGGAGGCACCTTGGGAAAAAGGCCTGGCAATCAACTTCTAAAAAATTAGCTATTGAAAACCCTATGAAGCACAACTCTACCATGAGTTGGAATTGACTCTACAGCAACCGGTTATTGGTTAGTGTTAAAAAGACAAAAAAACAAAACAAAACCCATGAAACAGCATATGGGTGAAATGACAATGGCATGGTGGCCGGAGCTCTGTGTTAAAGACCTAATGAGAAGATTTAGAAAACAACATTAAAGACCATTATTTTTATATCCAAGATCATAACTAGCTAATTTTTTGTCTTCGCTAGGAATTGAATAAGAAAAATAGTCCTAAATTTCTGAAGGACACACTTGAGATAACTAGAATAAAACCTTTTGACTATGTGTGGATTATTACGTATAACACAGTAAATTAACAAAGATCCAAGGATGCTGTTGATTTTTCTTGTGATGCCCCCTGCTTGTCCTCTGTTCCTCTTCATTTTTCTTTTCTTGTCTCCTCTTAAGTTCTGGAAAAGATCAAGAAACAAAAACATTTACACTAGGTTTCGTTTGAATTTTCCGTTTAGACCAAGGTCTCAGAAGTCAGCTTTGCCTGCCCTGTGGCAAGAGAAAGCCAGCCATCAGGTGGCAGTAATGCCTGTGACTGGGTGGCTAGATGCAGCCACCTTGGACACTGGGAGAGTAGGGCTTATATGTAGAAGGTGATGGGACAAGTAACTCCAACCTTAGCTTTTACAGGGAGGACAAAAAAACATAGCAAGATTCTCTGCATCCGTGGTGAAAGAAATGGAAGATTATCAAGGCTGCTACTTCCCACTGGAAGGAGCCCTGGTGGTGCAGTGGTTAAGTGCTCAGCTGCTAATTGAAAGGTCAGTGGTTGGAAACCACTAGCCAGTCTTTGGGAGAAAGATGTGGTAGTCTGCTTCTGTAAAGGTCCGCAGCCTGGGAAAAACCCTAGGGGCAAGGCCGAATTAAGACGTGAATGCCCTAAACACTGATCATCTGTGGTGCCCATCCTCTACTCACTGACACGTTCGAATGGGATATGTGAGTCATAGATATACATGCACGTGTGTGTGTGTGTGTGTGTGCGCGCACGCGTGTGCGCACGCGCGTGTGTGCGTGTGTGTGTCTTAGCTATCCATGATGTAACTTCTTTTTAAACGGGACTATATTAACAATTGAACACAAAAGTGGAACAACAGACAATGAAAAACGGAACTCACTTGATACATAAGTTAAAACTTTTCATGTTAGATAAATATTAATATTTTCAGTATTTTTGGACATTTGCTATGTTAGTATTACATTAAATTATTACCCATGTTAGTATTATATCAAATGCATGCTAGATTGCATCCATGTGTATGCCAAACATATTTCTTAAAGTTATAAATATGTGATTGTTTACAAAACTTAGGACATAACTCTGTATGTAAATGTTATACAGTTAAAAAGTAATTTGATTGAATTTGTTGCAATGGTCAACTTATTCGAATTCCCTCACTTTTGCGAGTCGCCTCAGGCTGGAGTTCCCATTGGTTGTTTACCAAATAGCATTGCTGGTCCTCCTGTCTGGGAGTGCTGGATCAGCAGACGTAGGTGTACAGGAGGGTTCTCTCAAAATGGATTAGAGACCTGTTATCTATTAATATAGTCCATCCTTGCCGGGTAACCATTCCTATTGGATCCAGTTGCACGTTGGATGAATGTAGCAAGAATTAGACCTGACAGCCCACCCCCACTTCTTGTTTATTGGAAAGAAATAGTACACTTCCAAGACATCTGATGAGATAAGGAGTTTCAATTACACGGGAGGGAAGCATAGGAAACCCGTCAACAAAAGTGTTGAAGTGGTAGGGCCTCACAGCTTAAACAACTTGATGAACTTTATTCCCAGCTGACACATTCTCATGCGCTGGAGTTGGTATCAATTTCATTTAGTGTCCTGCCAGTTTCCTTCCACCGTGATGTTTGCTTTTCCTTGTGTCTTGTCTGCTTGGCATCTCTGGGTCTTTGCTTTGGACAACTGATGCCCCTATTTTGTTGATTCCGTAAGCACATGCTTACCTTGCTTATTGGATAATCCATCCCTGCCTGTGGGGCAGCTCTACTCTGTCCTATAGGGGCTCTATGAATCGGAATTGACTCGACTGCAATGGATTTTTTTGAATGATGCAATGGTTAAGTGCTCGGCTGCCAACCAAAAGATCGGCTGCTCGACAGAAGAAAAGATGTGGCAATCTGCTTCCCTAAAGAGCACAACCTTGGAAACCCTATGGGGCAGTTCTCTACTCTGTCCTATAGGTCGCTGAGTTGGAATTCACTTGACAGCAACGGGTTTCTTTTTTCTTTTTTTGGTTTGTTTACTTCCCACCTAGCTTTCCCCGATACACTAACGTCCTGGGGGCCAGATTAACAGTCTTTATATCTACGATGGTTTAGGGAAAATTCTATACCCTAGTAAGTATGGTGAGCACTGAGGAATTTTTACACTGCTTACAAAATTCTCTCTCTCTCTCATTTTCCCCCCATATTAACAGGCATAACTACAACAAACAGAAATTTACAACTAGCGTTAAGAAATCCCGGGGGCACTTACATAACAGCATGTGCTGATGCCTCATTATATTTTAAAGCTTTCAAGACTCTCGTAATATGTCTCTAGGGTTAATTCAGGTACTTTCTCCCCTGGAACAGCTTGAGAATAAAATAACAAACACAGTAACTAAAATGGTATGAATAAAAATAGTACTGGAGGCAAACGGGATAGAGTAGGAGCTTTTGAGGATCCTTGAATCTGAAAACAGCCTAATTGTAAGCTCGATGAAGGTAATAAATAAGAAATATTAAAGGTAAGCTAATAATTCTAAAACATTAGGTTTTTAAAATGAGCTGGGTAGGTGAGAAATGCATAGTTATGGGGGCTTGGATGTGCAGCAAAGAGTCACAGGTATGATTTCTGTTTCTTAATTAGCTTAGGTTCACCTAAAAAGGGATCTGGAAAGTGGAAAGTGCCCCTTGGAAGGTCTAATCCTGCATTGCCTAATACAGTAGTCACTAGTCACATGTGGTTATTTACATTTAATTAAAATTAAATAAAGAGTTTGGCCCCTCAGCCTCCCCAGCCACATTTCAATTGCTCAATAGCTACATGTGTCTGGTGGTTAGCACATTGGACAGTACAGACATAGGCCATTTCCATCATCATGGAATGTTCTGTTGGACAGTACTGCATGAGACATTCGTGGGCTCACGTTTGTATTAACGTTAAATACGTTAAAGAGGCTGGGTTTAGTATTTTGGAAAACTGCTTATTAGAGATATTATTATTATTTAAACTTAGAAGTATTTCTATTAGGATGAAAGGATTAACCAAGGGGAGTCCGTGGGTGGTGCAAATGGTTAATATGTTCTGCTGCTAACCAAAAGTTTGGATATTCGAGTCCACCCAGAGGTACCTCAGAAGAAAGCCCTGGCAGTCTTTTGAAAAATCCGCCATGGAAAACCCTGTGGAGCTACTCCCCACCAGCTGCCACGTGGACCACAGTTCTGGTCTGATGCACTACGGGCTGCCGTGAGTCAGAGTCAGCTCGATGGCAACTGTTTTTTTATTAACTGAAATACAGATGAGAAGGCATGTAATCAACAACTAAGTAAATGAGAATCACATTGAAAATTCAATTTTCAGAATTCATCCCAGCAATTGCACATCCTCTAGTATAAGGAAATTACTACGTTAGATAAGCATATAAACAAAATAATGGTGATTGCAATGAAGACTTGCTGCAAGAAAATTTAAAAAAGAAAACAGGGATTGAAGGAAAAATGGTAAGGGATGAAATCTACCAGAGATCATTCGTATAAACATGAGGGAAAAATAGTGATAAGAATTTGTAAATGAAACCAGTGGAGGAAGAAAAAGAAAGCCCCATGGTAAATCTAAGGCTTTGGGGAGGGAAAAAAAAACTTGAAGAAATTTAACCACAAACAACAAAGTTAGAACAATATTTACAGAAAGTATGATGGCAGGATTTTAAAGGTAGAGAGCTCATTCAAGTGGATCAGAAAAACGCTGACTCTTTCAGGCATATGAGCAAAGGATAAGAAAAGAATTTACAGAAGAGAAAATAAAACTTGAGCACACAGGGAAATACGCTGCTTTGTTAATGATCAAAGAAGTAAAACAAAATGAGATTTGATGGAACACTTATCAAAGCAGCAAAGGGAGGGAAAGATGGAAAGAGTAAGAGGAGATCAAACAGGAGGGTGCAGTTAAACAGTCACTTTCACTGGACTGTCAGAGTGTAAATTGTAGCAACTTTTTTAGGAAGCTCTCTAGTAAAATGTATCAAGAAGATGTGTACAACTTTGACCATTGATTCCACCTCTGGTGCTGATCTTGAGGGAAGAATCTAAAAGATACGTGGCTAGTGCTTTCTGTAAGAGGTGGGCAGCACCCTGTCCAAAGTAGCCAGAAATGGTGGAATCGTGGAGTATCTGCTTGACAGAATATTCTGGAGTCAAAACTGACGCTATGAAGAGTCTTTTACTCTTTATTTTTAAATTACATCTATTTGAACTGCCGACCCTTTGGTTAGCAGCCGAGCTCTTACCCACTGCACCTTCTACGTAGTATGATTTCAGATAAAAAGATAGATGGGTGCTAGAGTGTCCAAAGGATCCTTACCAGCCTCTGGGGAGGTGAATAGGACTAAGGGAAGAGGCAAAGAGGTCTCCCACTTTTTTTTGGCTATTTAAGAAAGAATGTATTCAAATATTATGTGGAAAACCTGGTGGGGCAGTGGTGAAGTGCTATGGCTGCTAACCAAAAGGTCAGCAGTTCGAATCCACCAGCTGCTCCTTGGAAACCCTATGGGGCAGTTCTGCTCTGTCCTACAGGGTCACTATGGGCAGGAACCAACTCCACGGCAACAGGTTTAGTTGTTCTTTTCAGAAGAGGATCATAGATTTTGTGGAGTTTTGATTTCAAAACTAATGGGCTCATGTTGTAAATATTATTTTATAAATGGCCTTTTTCATTTAAAAATATGAGCTCTTTTTCCTTTTTTTTTTTTATTGTGGTAAATATGCAGACACATATGTACATGTGTATGTATACAATGTTGATAAACTTTTTTGTTTTATATACACACACAGCTTTGTCATTTCAACACTTTTTTTACATTTACAATCCAGTGACATTATGTTCATCACGTTGTGCAACCCCAGTGCTTTCCCGTCTTACTATACAGCGATTTCCCTCGCTCTTCAGCTGCTGCATAGTGGTTCACATGTCAAAGGGTCCCTGTTTTCTGTTTTGCTTTGCTTGTTTGTTTGTTTTTTTAGACCATACTCCTTTTGATGAATGCTGACATTGTTTTCAATATGTTGTAATTGAAACCAGTGCTGTAATGCGTACCCTGTCTGTGCCCCTCTGTGCCCATCTACCGAAGTGTTTCTAGGATAGAAAGCTCCAAGTGAAACTGCTGTCTCCAAACGGCGAATGCATTTTAAAATTATGATAGATACTGCAATACTTCTTTCCCCTTACTCTCAGTAATACTGAGTATTATCAAAGCTTTAAAAGTTCTACCAGTATAAGTTAATATCATATCTAACTGTTTTAATAGTACTAAATTATTTGCATTTTTTCTTGTTGATTTGTATGGCTTCTTTATATATGTTGGATCCTTGGCTATATGTTGAAAATACTTTTCTACCTGTCTTTCACCTGTTTCAAAATGGTTTTTATGGTGCCTTTTGCCATAAAGTTTTAACGATTTTTCGTGGTCACATATACCATCCATTTTCTATGCATCTGACTTGCTATCCTGTTTAAAATGGCTCTCCTTCTCCAGAGATAATAAACTTACTCACGCGCACTATCTTCTGATCCCCTGTGGGATTGTGATACTATGGGGACTTGCATATTGCTGTGATGCTAGAAGCTATGCCGTCCGTATTCAGATACCAGTAGAGTCACCCATGGCGGACGGGTTTCTGTTGAGCTTCCAGACTAAGGCAGATGAGAAAGAAGGACCCGGCAGTCTACTTCTGAAAAGAACTAGCCTGTCAAAACCTTATGAATAGCAGCAGAACATTGTCTGATATAGTGCCGTAAGATGAGCCCCCAGGTTGGAAGGCCCTCAAAAGACAACTGAGGAAGAGCTGCCTCCTCAAGGTAGAGTCAACCTTAATGATGTGGATGGAGTCAAGCTTTGGGGACCTTCATTTGATGATGTGGCACGACTCAAAATGAGAAGAAATAGCAAACATCCATTGATAATCGGAATGTGGAACGTACGGAGTATGAATCCAGGAAAACTGGAAATCATCAAAAAATTAAATATAATGCACAAACATCGATATCCTAAGCATCAGACAGTGGAAATGGACTGGTATTGGCCAATTTGAATCAGACAACCGTATGATCTACAGTGCCAGGAATGGTAACTTGAAGAGGAATGGCATTGCATTCATCATCAAAAAGAACATTTCAAGATCTATCCTGAAGTACAGTGCTGTCAGTCATAGGATAATATCCATACACCTACAAGGAAGACCAGTTAATAGACTGTTATTCAAATTTACACACCAACCACTAAGCGGTTGAACTACTTCAACCACTAAGAGAAAGAAATTGAAGATTTTTACCAGCTTCTGCAGTCTGAAATTGATTGAACATACAATCAGGATGCACTGATAATTACTGGTGATTGGAATGTGAAAGTTGGAAACAAAGAGCAAGGATCTGTAGCAGAAAAATATGGCCTTGGTGATAGAAACGATGCTGGAGATGGCATGATAGAATTTTGCAAGACCAATGACTTCTTCATCGCGAATACCTTTTTTCACCAACATAAACAGCGACTACACACATGGACCTCGCCAGATGGAATACACAGGAATCAGAATGACTGCATCTGTGGAAAGAGACAACGGAAAAGCTCAACATCATCAGTCAGAACAAGGCCAGGGGCCGACTGCAGAATAGACTATCAATTGCTCATATGTAAGTTCAAGCTGAAACTAAAGAAAATTAGAACAAGTTCACAAGAGCCAAAGTACAACCTTGAGTATATTCCCCTTGAATTTACAGACTGTCTGAAGAATAGATTTGATGCATTGAATGCTAGTGACCGAAGACCAGACAAGTTGTGGAATGACATCAAGGACATCATACATGAAGAAAGCAAGAGGTCATTAAAAAGACAAAAATGGATATCAGAAGAGACTCTGAAATTTGCTCTTGAAAGTCGAGTAGCTAAAGCAAAAGGAAGAAATGATGAAGTAAAAGAACTGAACAGAAGATTTCAAAGGGCAACTCAAGAAGACAAAGTAAAGTATTATAATGACGTGCAAATAGCTGGAGATAGAAAACCAAAAGGGAAGAACACGCTCGATATTTCTCAAGCTGAAAGAACTGAAGAAAAAATTCAAGCCTTGAGTTGCAATAGTGAAGGATTCTATGGGGAAATTATTTAAATGACAAAGGAAGCATCAAAAGAAGATAGAAGGAATACACGGAGTCATTATACCAAAAAGAACTGGTCAATTTCAACCATTTCAAAAGGTAGCATATAATCAGGAACTGATGGTACAGAAGGAAAAAGTCCAAGCTGCACTGAAAGCATTGGCAAAAAACAAGGCTCCAGGAATTGACAGAATAGCAAGTGAGATGTTTCAACAAACAGATGCAGCACTGGAAGTGCTCACTCATCTATGCCAGGAAATTTGGAAGACAGCTACCTGGCCAACTGACTGGAAGAGATCCATATTTATGCCTATTTCCAAGAAAGATGATCCAACCGAATGTGGAAATTATTGAACAATATCATTAATATCACACGCAAGTAAAATTTTGCTAAAGATCATTCAAAAGCAGCTGCAGCAGTATTTCGACAGGGAACTGCCAGAAATTGAGGCTGGATTCAGAAGAGGACGTGGAACCAAGGATATCATTGCTGATGTCAGGTGAATCTTGGCTGAAAGCAGAGAATACCAAAAAGATGTTTACCTGTGTTTTATTGACTATGCAAACGCATTTGTGTGGATTATAAAAAATTATGGATAATATTGTGAAGAATGGGAATTCCAGAACAGTTAACTGTGCTCATGAGGAACCTGTACATAGATCAAGAGATAGGTATTCGAACAGAACAAGGGGTACTGTGTGGTTTAAAGTCAGGAAAGTGTGCGTCAGGGTTATACCCTTTCACCATACCTATTCAATCTGTATGCTGAGCAAATAATCCAAGAAGCTGGACTGAATGAAGAAGAACAGGGCATCAGGATTGGAGGACGACTCATTAACAACCTGCATTATGCAGATGACACAACCTTGCTTGCTGAAAGTGAAGAGGACTTGAAGCAGTTACTGATGAAGATCAAAGACCACAGCCTTCAATATGGATTACATCTCAACATAAAGCAAACAAAAATCCTCACAACTGGATCGATAAGCAACATCATGATAAACAGAGAAAACATTGAAGTTGTCAAGGATTTCATTTTACTTGGATCCACAATCAACATCCATAGAAGCAGCAGTCAAGAAATCAAAAGATGAATTGCATTGTGCAAATCTGCTGCAAAAGACCTCTTTAAAGTGTTAAGAAGCAAAGATGTCACCTTGTAGACTAAGGTAGGCCTGACCCAAGACATGGTATTTTTAATCGCATCATATGCATGCTAAAGCTGGACAATGAATTTGGAAGACAGAAGAATTGACTCCTTTGAATTATGGTGTTGGCGAAGAATATTGAGTATACCATGGACTGCCAAAAAAAATGAACGTATCTGTCTTGGAAGGAGTACAACCAGAATGCTCCTTAGAAGCAAGGATGGTAAGACTATGTCTTACATACTTTGGACATATTTTCAGAAGGGATCAGTCCCTTGGTAAAGTAGAGGGCCAGCGAAAACGAGGAAGACCCTCAATGAGATGGATTGACACGGTGGCTGAAACAATGGGCTCAAGCCTAACAACCATTGTGAGCATGGTGCAGGACGGGGCAGTGTTTCGTTCTGTGGCACATAGGGTCGCTATGAGTCGGAACTGACTCCACCACACCTAACAACAACAGTCTTCTAAGATTTTCATGATTTATTTTGTTCCCTAATAGCTCTGTAATCCATCCACAAGTTATATTGCCATGTATGTGAGAGATGTTATATTAATATTTAATACACTTATATTATAAAATTAGGTGGAAAAATAATATAATAAAATTGAAAATATAAAAAAAAACATTTTTTTTAAATGATGCATAGAAAAGAAATTAAAATAAGTATACCAAAACAGTACCGGTGATTGTTTGGTGTAGGAACTTAGATGTGAATATTTTTCCTTCTAATTGCTTGTGTTTTGGCTTTAGACAGTGTTTGTTTTGTTTATAACATGTGGTGACCTTTTATGTTCTTTATCTGCTCAGTGCAGTAACTATCTCTCTTCCATTTAACCCTAAGGAAGTCCGCCAATCACAGCACTCTACACTCGACCACAGGTGTGGGCTTGTGATCTAGACTGGGCCACCCAGAGTCCTTCCCTAGGATTTTTTTCACTGCTGCTTGTGGCCCTGGTCACAGGCTGAAGGATGTGTAGCCAGAGCTACCTGTGAACCTGGTTCCAGCTGACCAGATAATGAACCAGGTGACAGACACAGAGTGAGGGAGGGACACAAACACTTAGGAGGACCACACATCACTTCAACCCCCAGATCTAGTTTTCCCCAAGCTCAGCTCCATCTGTGGTTGAGTGATCTGAGCTGCTAAATTCCACCCCCCCCTTCTTTTCTTAAATTAATGTGAGAAGGATTTCTTTATTTGTTCCAAAAGGGTCCTGCATCAAACAAGCTATAGCAAAAGGAAGATAAGCGCTAAAAGGTTTAGAGATAGGAAAATATCATCAGTAGGGAATGATCATATATCTTAAATTGAGGCAATGCTTACTGCATGGAATCAGGGGCTTAGTGAGGGTAACGCGCACCCAGGGGCAATCTCTAAATTGCGCCCACCCCAATTTCGAGATGAATAGATGTTAACAGCAGCCTCGTGTCAGCAGAAACGCCTTCCCCCCTCTTGTCTGGCCTTTCATATTTGTGGCCCTCGGAATGTCATTCCGTATCTCGTCTGGTGCCCCCTTGGACTTTCACCTGGGGCCAACTGCCCCCCTCTGCCCCCTTCACTATGCCTCTGCGTGGAAACATAACCAAAAACTCATTGCCATTGAGTCGATTCCGAATCATAGCGACCCTATAGGACAGAGTAGAACTGCCCTATACGGTTTCCAAGGAGCACCGGGTGGATTCAAACTGCCAACCTTTTGGCTAGCAGCTGTAGCTCTTAACCGCTATGCCACCATGTTTTCTGCATGAAAAAGGAGGTTAATATAAAGAATATAACATAGCAACTGTTTGGTTTGTTGCATTAGGGCATCTTATTACCAAAGAAATAGCTAGCAAAATAAGATAGTAGCAAGCATATGCATAATTTCTGCATTCTCAACAAAGCAGGGAGGGGCCATGAAATTAAGGGTGATGCTGATAGGAACAAAGATGGCAGCCCTGATACATAACATCTAGAATTGACTTAGAAAAGGTATCCATAAATACACACGCATATCTATGTACATTCATAGACATACATGTTAGATTCCGCTTCTGGATTTTACTAATGGGTATTTGGCTTACTCTTAAAACATTCTTCAGGTCAATATCTTATATCATGGAACTCAAGAGTTGAAAGACCTTAAAGGTGCACCTCATTCATTTTAGAGGTGTGAGACCTGCAGAGGTCAGGTGACTTGCGCAGGGTCACATGGCTGGTAATTCCCAGAGAGGGACTCATACCCAAGTCTCTCAAGTGCCAGTAGGAGATGACTGAACTGGTCAGAAAACAACAAAGACAAAATCACACACCCCCCCAACACACACACTCACCAGAACAGCAAATATGTGTTACGTAAAAAAGAAAGCAATTCTATCACTTTCATATACACTAAAAAAAAAAAAACCCCAAGTCTTTGGGAAGTGTTGTAAAGAACTATGTCATACGTTGATTGTGTTGTTAAAGAGGGCTTAAGTTAACTGCTCACAGAAGAAACTTTTATCTGGCTAGGGATTTACACTTGACTTACATAGGCTCTCAGGGTAAAGATTGTAACAGACAAGAGAGTCTCTTAACCTTAGTCTATCTTTCGTACATTGCGATGACAGGCATCATATGAAATCATTTTTAAGTCTCCCAGAAGTGTGGAAAAACTAACCTAGTCTTACTTTTATAACCTTTTTAAAGGGCAAACATTTTACTTTTAGTCTTAAAATAATTTTTAAATGGAGCTACCACACTCAAGGAATCCAACTATTTAATGTACTCAAAGACATAAAAGGGCTTTTAGTGGTGGGAAAAATTTGGTGTACTTCTTCCCTGGCTGTGGTTAGATTTCATGATTTTAGGAGCCAATTATAATTTTTCTGCCTAATTTTAAAAAAGTGAATATAATGCCAAACTGAGTCTGGTTTTCTTAATATAGTTTCTTGGTGGATACGTGTAAAAAAAATGCCTTGGGTAACTTTGGGGTTCAGAGATCAAAGTTTTAGGTATCGTCATGACACAACCATTTTGGAAAATGATATGGCACTTCCTTAGAAAGCTAGAAATAGAAATATCATATTATCCAGCAATCCCACTCCTAGGAATATATCCTAGAGAATTAAGAGTCATCACATGAGTAGGCATATGCATACCCAATGTTCACTGCAGCATTATTCACAATAGCAAATAGATGGAAACAACCTAGATGCCCATCAACAGATGAATGGCTAAACAAACTATGGTACATACACACAATGGAGTATTATGCAACAATAAAGAACAATGATGACTCTGTGAAGCATCTCATAACATGGATGAATCTGGAGGGTATTATGCTGAGTGAAATAAGTCAATCACAAAAAGGACAAATATTGTATGAGACCACTACTGTAAAAACTCATGAAAAGGTTTACGCCAAAAAGAATCTTTGATGGTTATGAGTGAGGTGGGGGGAACACTAAATATGTGATAACTTTGGCGAAGGGTAAGACAGTACGCGATACTGGGGAAGCCAGCACAACTTGTACAAGGAAAGGTCATGGAAGCTCCATAGACACATCCAAACTCCCTGAGGCACCGAATTGCTGGGCTGATGGCTGTGGGTACCATGGGCTTGGGGGAAGATCTAGCTCAATTGGCATGACATAATTTATGAAGAAAATGTTCTACATTCTACTTTGGTGAGCAGCATCTGGGGTCTTATAAGCCTGTGAGCAGCTATCTAAGATACCCCACTGGTCTCACCCCTTCTGGAGCAAGGGATAATGAAGAAAATTAAAGATACAAGAGGAAGATTAGTCCAAAGGACTGTTGCAGCTGGCTGGTGCTTGGCTACCACCACTGACTGCTCTGATCACAATAGAGGGTCCCAGACAGAGCTGGAGAAAAATGTAGGATGCAATTCTAACTCACAAAAAGAAGACCAGATTTACTGGCCTGATAGAGACTGGAGAAACCCCGAGTGTATGGCCCCCGGACACCCTTTCAGCTGAGTAATGAAGTCACTCCTGAGATTCACCCTTCATCCAAAGATTAGACAGGCCCATAAAACCAAACAAGACTAAAGGGGCACAACATCCCAGGGACAAGGACTAGGAGGCAGGAGGAGACGGGAAAGCTGGTACTAAGGAACCCAAGTTGAGAAGGGAGAGTGTTGACACGTCATGGGGTTGTTAGCCAGTGTCATAAAACAATCTGTGTACTAACTGTTTAATGAGAAACTAGTTTGCTCTATACACCTTCATCCAAGTACAATAAAAAATATATAAATAAAAGTGTTAAGAATCGTTTATGATCATAAGAGACACGAGACGGCCAGTTACTCTGTGATTATAAAGTCACACCTGCTCCACAGCCCATTCTCATTCTGCCTAATCAGTGCTTCTCAAACTACTCAGCCAATGCGCACCTGACAGAAGAGATTTCATTTTGAGGGAGGAAGACGGAGTCTCCCCAAATGCCTGAGGCAGCCCACTGTTAACAAGCTTAGAGCTTTACTTTAAATTTTCAGTCAAATTTCACATTCTACTCTATACTATTTTTATATTTGTTTTAATATTAAAGAAATACACATTTCTACCTCCTTTGCTTTATGTTTCCTCTATAGCACTTATTGTTCAATGAAATAATGTATTTTACTTATTTTCTTTGGTCGTTGTTTACCCCTCTCCCCCATAAGAGTTATCCTGGCCACTGCTGCACACCAGTGTCAAGAAAAAGACTGGCACTTAGTAGGGCTCACTGACCCCCTGCTCAATAACCTTCAGTAAATGAAATAATTATTGTGTCTTAGTTTCATAGTGCTGCTGTAACAGAAATAACACAAGCGGGGTGGCTTTAAAGAACAGAAGTTCGTTTTCTCACAGTTCTGGAAGTGAAAAGGCCAAACCAGGGTCACGACTGTGTAGATTTCTTCTTGTTGGTAGCCCTGGGCATTCCTTGGTTCCTTGGTGATCTTCACAATGCATCTGTCTTCCTCGGCGTGCCCCTGTGTTTAATCTGCTTTTTTTTTTTCCCTAATAACTCAGAAGTGATTAGGTTTAGGACACAGCCTGCACTGATATGGCCTCATTAACAAAGCAAAGAAAACTCTGTTCCCAAACAGGATTACATCCACAGGTGTAGGGGTTAGGATTCCAACACAAATTTTAGGGGACACAATTCAATCCCTAACAGATAGAATGTTTAAATGATGATGTGTTTAAACACATTCTGTTGGCCGATGTGCCTTCCTTCCTAGAGCTGGTAGGCACTTCTCATCCTCAGTGGCAAGGATCCCTAGTTTGGGATGTCAGTATGTTACATTCGGGAACATGGGGGAAAACCTGCAATAAACGACTCCTTCTACTTGCTTGGTATTATGAAACCCATATCATGAGTGCACTGTGTCACCAGCCCAGTATCATGAGACAGTTATCCCTGATGAACTAGGTAATTTGATTTTATCTCCCATTAAATGTCCTCTGATTTCCTGAGACTGGTCTTCAGTGGCCTGCCCTTGCCTGGAAACTCTGTTCTCCCGGCCCATCCAGATTCTTTCCATTCCGCAAAGCCCAACTTGGACCCAAGCTCTTACGTACGGCACTGGGCTTCATTTGACGGTCCAAATACCAAGGCCAGTCCTTCTTTCCCACCCAGAGGGCAGCCTCTCAGAGCCAGCGGAGCCAGGGAATGAAGTACATGGGCTCTGCGGAGGTAGACCTGGGAGAAAGAAGCAGTTAATTCCCAAAATTCACAAGCTGATTTCAAAGAGTATACAGCAATTTTGAAAGAAGTACAATGGTGTAAATTAGTACAATCTTCCAACAAACTACTAATACCAATCATTGATTCACTTAACTCTGCCATTCCTCCCAGTTCCCAGGAAAATGTTTACTTCCTTTTCATCTATAGCAATTTCAGATATAAAAAGCTTTATCCTCCGCT
Organism: Dugong dugon; assembly: GCA_030035585.1. Taxonomy (NCBI): domain Eukaryota; kingdom Metazoa; phylum Chordata; class Mammalia; order Sirenia; family Dugongidae; genus Dugong; species Dugong dugon. The sequence continues at coordinate 3,820,072 of CM057474.1, forward strand.
TGACCACAGCTGCTTGACAAGATGTGGTTGGGCTTTAAAAGTACGTTTTACATGTAACAATCTTTGTTGGTTACCAGGGATGGGAGGGGTGGGGGAGAAATACTAAATAGACAATAGATAAGTGGTATCTCGGGTGAAGGGTGAGACAGTACACAATACAGGGGAAACTAGCACAACTTGTACAAGGAAAGGTCATGGAAGCCCCATAGGGCCTTCCCTGAGGGACTGAGTTGCTGGGCGGAGGGCTCTGGGGACCATGGTCTCGGGGAACATCTAGCTCAATTGGCACGACACAGCTTATAAAGACAATGCTCTACTTTCTACCTTGGTGAGTAGTGTCTGGGGTCTTAAAAGCCTGTGAGCGGCCATCTAAGATACTCCACTGGTCTCATCCCTTCGGGAGCAAGGGAGAATGAAGAGAACAGGATACAAGGAAAAGATTAATCTGAAGGACTAATTGTCCACAGCTACCAAGGCTGAGTCCGGTACAGCTAGATGGTGCCCGGCTACCACCACTGACTGCTCTGACCGGGATCACAACAGAGGGTTCTAGACAGAGCTGGAGAAGGATGTAGAGCATAATTCTAACTTACAAAAAAAAAAAAAAAGACCAGATTTACTGGCCTAAAGGAGACTGGAGAAACCCCGAGAGTATGGCCCCCAGACACCCTTTTAGCTCAGTGGTGAAGTTACCTCCGAGGTTCACTGTTCAGCCTGGGAGTGGACAGCCCCGTAAAACCAAATGAGACTAACAAGGTACAGGAGTCCAGTGACAAGGGCCAGAAAGCAGAAGGGGACAAGGAAGCTGGTGATAGGGAACCCAAGGTTGAGTAAGGATATTGTTGACGTGTTGTGGGATTGTTAACCATTGTCATAGGGCAACTTTTGTAGTAACTGTTAAATGAGAAACTATTTTGTTCTGTAAGCCTTCATCTTAAGTGAGAATAACAGCACAATTGGAAGAGCATAGTCAGTGTCATTGAACTGTGCATGTAGAAATTGTTGAAATGGTGTATCTTTGGCTATGTGTATTTTCACCAAAAAAAAAAAAAGGTTGAGAAGTTAGAGGGTTGATATGTTGTGGGGTTGTTAACCAATGTCATAAAACAACATGTGTACTTCTGTTTCATGAGAAGCTATTTGTTCTGTAAGCCTTCACCTAAGTACAATAAAAAAAAAAAAAAGTACATTCTGCTAGTTACTACCAGTTCTGAGATTACTTAAAGGAGCTACCTTATTATTCTCTAAGAGGATCCCGAACCACCTTGCTTATCTACTCTGTATCATATTCAGTGTAACAAGCCATTATATAGACCTCACCTGGCACCAGGTATGCTTCTAAGCTGACTGCACATATTAACTCATTATTCTACAAAACAACTTCACTATTGAATATCAAACAAACCAGACCCATTGCTGTCGAGTTGATTGCGACTCCTAGCGACCCTACAGGACAGTATAGAAATGCCCCATTCGGTTTCCAAGGAGCGCCTGGTGGATTCGCACTGCCAACCTTTTGGTTAGCAGCCATAGCTCTTAACCCCGATGCCACCAGGGTTTCCTCCTATTAGATAAGTACTGCTGTTTATATCCGGACAGCATTTTGTTCTCTTATACATAAAGCCGCTATGAGTTAGAACCCACTCGATGGTAACTAACAGCAACCAACCAACCAACCCATTGCCGTTGAGTTGATTCCAATTGTTGGTGACCCTGTATGTTACAGCGTAGAACTGTTCCATAGGGGTTTTCTTGGCTGTAATCTTTACAGAAGCAGATCGTCAGGCCTTTCTTCCGTGATGCCGCTGGGGGTTTGAAAATAACAACAACTACTACCTCCATTTTACACGTGAGGATACTGAAACACAGAGAGAGGAATAAGGGCACATAGCTGGCAAGTGGCAGAGCCAGGATTCGGATCGAGGCACTCTGTGTCCTGAGACCGTGTGCCTACCCACTAACCCCACTTTTCTCCTCTGCTAGCCCTCGGTACTTATCTGCCCACCACTTGCCAGGAGCTTTCCTCTTCCTGATCAGAGAAAAGATCCTCATGCCTCTCTAAAATCATCTCCCAAACCAACCAAGCTAATTGTCTTCCAGTTGGGATGGAGGCACTTCTAGCGATGCTTCTCCATTTTTGATAAACACTCACTGACATTGATTCATTCCCTTCTTGCGTGGTGCCTGCTGTTCACTCTCTGATGGAACACATCCATCTCCTAAAATGCACAAAATGAACTTTGTAATGAAATATTTATAAATGAAAAGCTGAATAGGAAAATACCATGATTAGAACGGGGTTTTAGAACCATGAATCTGATACCCATGTTTGGAGGGAGATGGGGAGGTGTGCAGGTGAGAAACTGGGTGTAGAAAGCTCTGTTGGAAACTTTCATTTTTGTAGTCATGAGATACAGTAGGAGTTATTGGGAATAGAAAGGAAGGGGTAGATTCAAAAGGCATTTCAGACGGGGGAGACGGTGTTTACAAGCAGCATATATAAAACAGACTTGGGCTTGCAAGCGGTTTCCAAACTCCATGAGCCTACTGAAGACTGACAGAAGAAAATACAAAGAGATTTGGAAAAAGCAGAAAAGATTCCTGGGTGTCCCAGTTATCTGACCCCAGCCTTTCATTGTCTTTGAGATACTTTACAACTCAGTAAATTACAGATAACTAATAGTGCAAAACAACCCTTGTCCACACACACATGAAGGATTTACTTCTGGTGGAGGTTCCATAGGTTTCCCTCTCAAAACCCACCACATGGATAAAAAAGTAAAAAAAGAAAAGGAGGCATTTCCAAAAGAACTATGGATTGGACTAGGGGAGCAACTGCCTCTAGGGATCCAGTGGAGAAGGGAGTTAAAATGAGACCAGTATTTTGGGACTGGATGATTATCATGAGCGTGTCATTACCTGAAATAGGTATGTCAGGAAGCTAACCTGATTCAGGGAGAACAAAAAGTTCATTGACTCTTCGTCATCCTCCTGCAGGAAATGTTCAGCAGTCGGAGGGCACCATAATGGAGCATTAAATGAGCCCCATCAAGCGTCTAACAGGGTAACCAGTTAACCACTTGCCATGGAGTCGATTCCCACTCAGGGAGGCCCCGTGTGTTCCACAGTAGAAATGCGATCAATAGGGTTTTCAATGGCTGTGACCTTTCAGGAATAGATTGCCAGGCCTTTCTTCCAAGGTGCCTCTGGGTAGATTTGAACCACCAGCCTTCTAGTTAGTAGCCAGGCATTTAAATGTTTGTGCGACCTAGGGACTTCTGACTCATGGCTACCCCGTGTGTTTCAGAGTATATGCTAAATCTCCAATGAGAATGACAATGAAATGGAGCTGAGGGTAAGGGCAAGTTTACACTGGCGTTGAGATGGCCAGGAATCTCCTCCAACGCTGGAATTTGGCATGGGATGTGAATGTAGAGGATGACCTACTGTACAGCCTAACCCCAAACAGTAGCCAAATGACTTTGTTACATGCAAAAATCCTTAGAAAGTGGCCACGTCATTAGATCTAGGCAAACTGGCTATGTGCTTAATTTCCAGGCTTGGTCTTGCTTCATATTAATTTTTTTAAAAAACAATCTTGAACCTCTCACTCCTGTTTGTCCAGTGGCCTCGATAATGCCAGTACAGAGTCTACAGATTGAACAATGAGAGCAGAAAGCTTCTTGGAATTTAGCTGTTATGATCAGGTACCCCAGGTAGAACTGTAGAAAAGAAAGCTAAATGATTTACAGACTTAGCACAGTGCTAGGGCAGCTCACTAGGCAGGGCCTAGAATGGTGTGGATGGGCTATGGGCATGTTGAGAATTCATCGTGTCAAAGAGGCTAGGAGACTGGCAGTCCGTGTCATGAAACAGTATTTCAAAACACAATTGACTGATGATTCCTATCAGGAACTGACCCTGAACCTCAGAGCGGCACCCTCTTTCCCTAATTCACGTGAGCTCAAGGGTCGTCGCCATGCGCATCAGTGACCATTAGGATGACCTGCTGCAAATCTCTTCGTTTAAACAAAGTCCGACTTTGACAGAACCCCATTTCCAGCAAAGTCTACCTTCCTTCGTAAGGGAATAAATAATCAGCCGCGGGTTAACCGTTTGCCCCAGCGGCTGAGCCAAGTGCTTTGAAGCGCGAGAATTTCGGAGGCTGTGGGTAGGGGAAATCAATCCAGTCCGGGTTTTGTCTGAGCGGGGCGGGGGGTGGGGGGGGGGAACGGAGGGCTGTGCCCAACGGCTCGCGAAGAGCGGGGCGGTGGTGAAACATACACAAAACAAACAGCTCGAGCCGAGGGAGGGCAACGTAGGCCGGAGCGCGCGGGCGCAGCGGGCCAGCAGAGGCGCGCGCGGGCCCGGCCGCCGGCCGCATGGAGCACAGCGCGGCCCGCGGCTCCCGGGCGGCGGCGGCGGAGGCGGCAGCGCGCCGCTCGCTCACACCCACCCCCGCCCGCGGCCGCCGCGCCGCCCCGCAGTAGCCGCCGGCCGCGGGCGTCTCCGCGGGCCGGCCCAGCGAAGGCGCCGCCCGCGCCTCTGCAGCCAGCGGCCGTTGCACGCCTGGGGAGGCGGCTCCTGCAGCCCCCAGCAGCCCCGCGCCCCAGGCGCCTGCGGCCATAGCGGCTGCCCGGGAAGGAAGAGGGGAAGGCGGCGACTAACTCCGGCCCCGCGCCGCGGCCCCGCAGCCAGGCATGCAGGCGCGGCGTCTAGCCAAGCGCTCCAGCCTGGGCAGCCGCCGCGGGGGCGCCGCGCTGCCGTCCCCGGGGCCCGCGCCCGCCCGGGCGGCCGCCCTGCCCGCGCTCCCGGCCCCCGGTCCGGCGGCCCCGGAAAGCTGGAGGCCGCCGCTGCCGCCGCCGCGCAGCGCCGGGACCGGCACCCCTCGGGCCGCCGGGGCCGCGGCCGCCTCCTCGCCGGTGCTGTTGCTTCTCGGGGAGGAGGACGAGGACGAGGAGGGCGGGGGCCGGCGGCGGCGGGGGCTCGGGCGGGTGGAGGAGAAGCCCCGAGGGGGCGCGGAGGAAGAGGAGGACGACGAGGACGACGAGGACGAGGAGGTGGTCGTCGAGGTGGTGGACGGCGATGAGGACGGCGAGGACGGCGAGGAGCGCTTCGTGCCCCTCGGCCCCGGCCGCGCGGTCCTCAAGGGCCTGGCCCGGGGCGCGCTGAAGGTGCGTGCAGGGCGCGGTGGCGCGCGCGGGACCCGCCGGCCCGGGGAGAGGGACGGGCCCCGGCCCTGGCTGGAGACGCGGGCTGAGGCCGGAACTGGCGACCCGGAGGGGTGTGTCTGCGGCGCTGGCTGCGGGCCGGGGCGAGGGAACTGTAGATTTGCTCGCGCCTCGAGCCCCCTTCACCACTCCGAGGCGGCTGCTCCCCCTTTTTCAAAGGCCAGGTAGAGTTTGTTGGCCCCTGAGGGTCCAGGAAAAGGTCGCTTCACCCTAGTGGGGTGGGGAAGTTGGAGATGGGACGAGGTAGACGCAGGTGTGCGCCCCGTGGGGACGGGCGAGGTGCGGGGTGAGATTTTGTGCTTTCCCAGGGACGCAGGAATGTCCCCTTCTCCTTATTTTGAGGGCTGTCCAAGCTTATTGCAACTGACAAGTGGCTTTCCTTGTCAGTCTCGCAGACCCTTCTTCATTCACCAACGTTGTTGATTCGTTTCTGTCACAGACACTTGTGAGAGAACCGGTAAGCCCAGTATTGCAAAAACCAAGGCCTGGGTTTCTCCATGCATTTTGCCATCAGCTTTTGGCATTGCCCCCTGCCTCCCTTGTTTAAACTCGACATTCTTTAGCATTCTTCCCCCTTCATAACTGCAAAGGAGGAAAAAAAAAAAAAAAGAGGAAATCAGGAAAAGCGAGGGTGGGGGTGTGTGTGTGGGAGATCTGGCATTTAAAATGTATGCGTTTCTGCCGAGAATTCTAGCGAAGTCTCCCATTCACTGAAACACCGAGAGAGCTTTCCGTTTGTGTATCTTCAGGAGATAAGGGGTTTATTATTACACAACTGAGTGGTTGGGCTTTCAGGCGTGCGATTGGACAAAGCAAACCAGTTGAGTTTCATGCACGGTGCATGTCGCTAAGAAGTTTTGAGGGCAGCAAGTGGTAAGCGATGGAGTGACTGATTTTTCTCCAGAGTGACTTTCAGAATCAAAACTGAATAACTGCTTACTGGAGTTTTCAGAAGACATGGTATTTCAGGAAGAAATAAACAAGTGACCTTAATAGATAGGGACTATCTAAAAATAATCTTTTGGGGCTTGGAAAAAAAAAAAAAAACACTTCATCAAGCATGAAATTGCAGTTCCAAAGAAATGTTAAACATTAGCAGTTAGACTAGACCCAGGGTAAATGTGGCACAAATTTCCTTCCTAGACCACCCTGGAAGTACCAGCACTAGGAGTGAGAAATAATCAGCAAACAGTCATTTGGAATGATTGTTTTTGACAGCTGCTTGTTAGAATCCAGACCGTGACCACGCTCATTACCATGGTGTGCTAAGAAGCCTGCCTTATATGACTACAGGATATAGCTGTGCTTGGCATTAAGTCACACGGCATCAGTGACATTGAGTAACAACAGTAGTGATTTGCCAGCATTTTTTTATCTAGAAATATGGAAAATACGTCTTGTGGTTTGAATAGTGATTGCACAATTTGTGATAGAAAGAAAAATTAATAATCATTTGTGTTCTGGGATCAAGGAAAATCTAATGTAGGAAAAAAATCAAATCTGTAATAACAGAAAAACTAGGATGTGATAATTCACATTATCAAAAAATATTGTTCACAGCTCCAAACAAATGTCTTTAAAAGTGTGCTTCATTTTCCAGCACTTTGGGATGCCCACAACTTTTCAGAAGCGTATGTATTAAATAGTTTCAGGTATAATTCGGTCACTTTTTAGTGCTTTAAAGACATCTTGACACTGCATCTGAAGAGATTTTTAATGGAATATAGCAAGATAATTTTTGGTATAATGCATATAAAAATGGCCCCATCTTACACATATTCATGTATTTATTTAGCAAGTATTTATTGACCACCTCCTATTGCCAGATGCTTTTCTAGAGCACAGTCCTGAACGCCTTCCAGATGCTCAAATCCGGTAGGGGGAATCATGGCAATAATCAAACACCTAGGTAAATAAGTATGACTTGTCAGATTGTGATATTATGCTAGGAGGGAAATACTGATACCTTAGCGGTTAGGAAAAAGAAAGCTACTATGGGGAAGACCTCTCTGAGGAGGTGACATTTGATCTAAGACATGCAGAGTGGATGGAAGATCTTTCCAGACAGAGATAATAGCAACTTCAGAAAGTCTTGAGATGGGAAGGAAAAAATGAGTGTGCCTGGAACTTTGTAGGTATGAGATGTGCCTGAGAGGCAGCTGGGGTGTTGAACCTAGTGGGCCATTTCTAAGTAGAGTGTGAAGTCTTTGGAAAGTTCTAAGCAGTAATGGCATATAAGGTAGTTTGTATTTTTTAAAAGGTCCTGCTGGGGGGAGTACAGAGGACAGCATTAGAAGCAAAGAGCCCACTTGGGTGGCTGCTTTCACTGCAGTCCAGGTGTGAGGAGGGGAGGATGGCTTGGACTAGGTTGCTGGGAGTTAGTAGAGGAGTGAACAAATTCTGGATCTGTTGTGAAGACTGACCTGTGAGAACCTGCTGATGGGTTGAGCGAGGGCATGAAAGGAAGGCAGGAATTGAGGATGAAAGCCTGATTTAAAGCTTGGTTAGATGCGCCATTTACTGAGAAAACTGGAGAGCAGCAGGGATTTGATGGAAAGCTTGATTAGATGCTCCATTTCCTGAGACTGGGAAACTGGAGAGCAGCAGGGTTTGTGAGGGAAGAATCAAGTGTGCTGTGTTGCGCTTGTTAAGTCTGAGGTGATCATTAGACATCCAAGGGGAGATTGCAGATAGGCTGACTAGGGTGGGATGTGGAGCTGCGGGGAGAGCCCAGATTAGGGAGGGAAATTGGAGAGCCATCAGCATGTTGATGTCATTTCAAGTCCGAGGACTGGAAAAGGGAGTGCAGTGGGCGAACAGGGGAGCTTTGGACCAGGCGGTAGGGCATAACACCATTCATGTTTGGACAAAGCCAGCAAAGATGGGTCAAGAATCAGCAGCTAAGTAGTTAGGAGGAAAAGGAGAGAATATAAAGTCTAGTAGCCAAAAGAAGAGAGTTCCAAAAAGTGGGAGTAGTGAACTGTGTTGGATATTGAATAAGATGAGGATATAGACGTGTTCATTTCGGTTAAATAATGTGGAACTTACTGGTACTCCTGACAAAAGCAGTTCCAGTGGTGTACCTCCAGTGGGTTGAGTAGTCAACGGGAGATGAGGATGTAGTGATACATATGGAAAAACTCTCGACCAGTTTTGTTGGAGAAGGGGCAGTAGCTGGAGGGGATATGTTTTAGTTGTTTTTTAAGATAGATGCAGTAGACTGTAGTGTAGTGACTAGAGCATGATGGGAATTATCTGTTAGAAGGAGAGTATATTAGCTTTCTATTGCTGTGTAATAAATTATACCAATTTGTCACTAAAAGCAGTCCTCACATTTTCTATGGGTAGGAGTCAGACTTAGCTTAACTGGGTCTGCTGTTCAAGGCCACACAAGGCTGCCGTCAAGGGCTGAGTTCTCATCTGAAGGTTTGACTGGGGAAGAATTTGCTTCCAGTGTCATTCAGGTTGCTGGCAGAATTCATTTCCTTACCTCTGAGGGCCTGGCTTGTGGCTGGCTGTCGGATGGAGGTTACCCTCAGCTCCTAGAAGAACCCACTGCCATTTCTTTTAATGAGGGCTTCCTCATTGTGGCCACTCACTTCACCAAGACAGCAAGGAGACTCTGTAGAGCTTGTCGCTGCTAGAGGATGGAGTCTCCTATAGTGTAATCACAGGAGTAACGTCCCATCGCCTGTGCTGTATATATCCTGTGGGTTTGAGCAAGTCACACTTAAGGGGAGGGGATCATACAGGGGCACGGATACCAGGAGGTGAGGACCATTGGGGTCACCTTAGAGAGGATCCGAAGTTGTAGACAGAAGAGGGGTAAGTGCAGGAGTAAAGCCTTTGGAAAAGTGATAGGGGCAGGGACCTGGAACCCAAGTAGAGGGGTTGGCCTTTGATAGAAAAGCAAGAGTCCTTTTGCATTGACTGAGAAGGCGGGAAGAATGAGCCCAGATGTGGGTAGTTTTGTGTATCGGTGGTGGTCAGATGAAGCGGTACTTGTCTGATGGCTTCTGTGTTCCCCACGTGGCAAGAGGGGCGATCATCAGCTGAGAGTGGTTTTAGTTAAGAGCTGAAGGCGTGCAGTAGCGTTTCCAGAGAGTGGGAGAGAAATAACTGGGGAAATGAAATAGAGTTTGTGGTTATGCATTTACAGTGCAGCAGTCCCTGTGTGTGATTTTCCCAACCTCATTCCATTGGCTCACGCACAGAATAGTAAATAATAAAAACAACAGAGCTAACGTTTATTAAGTACTTGCTGTGGCCAGTACCAGTCTAAGTGTATAATCTCATTTAAACTTCATAACAGCAGCATTGGTCAGGCATGCTGCTTCTTATCCTTGTTTTACAGAAGGGATAAGCAACTTGACTTCAGGAAAAGGGGTTTGAGCCCTGGCAGTCTAACTCCAGAGCTAGTTCTCTTGAACATTATACTTTACTGCCTCTTGTAGAGAAAGCAGAGAGCTAGATCCAACAGGGGTGTGGTTTAGCAAGGGGGGCAAGCAGTGGAAAGAAAGATAGGGTCATTGTTGAGGGAGTTGGCATGGCTGTGACTTTAATGGTGGACTGTGAGCCTGGTGGTGCAAGGTTAAGCACTTGTCTGCTAACCAAAAGGTTGGTGGTTCGAACCCACCCAGTGACCCTACAGGTGAAAAGACCTGGCCATCTGCTTCCGTAAAGATTATAGCCAAGAAAACTGTATGGGGCAGTTCTACTCTGTCACATGGGGTTGCTATGAGTCAGAATTGACTCAACGGCACCCAACAATAACAACAACATGGGCCCTAAGAGAGGTGAGGACAGAAGGAGAGTGAGGGATTGTGAAAAAATCATTGGTCAGTGAATTAGGGGAATCGAAGAATAAACCAATAAAACCGTTCTAAGAGTGGGAATGAGATGCATGACATTTGGAGTTTCGGGATAATGTTAATACAAATTAATATTTGCTGAATACTCATTATGAGCCAGGAACTGTGCTAAATGCTTTACAGGAAGGAGGATTTAATGAGACATTCTGACTTGGGAATCCATGTGGCTCCCTCATGCTTCAGCTGAGGATACTTAGGGGTGATGCAGCACACTGGAGGCCTACGGCCCAGGTGGGGAGCGTGGGTTCACATCTGGGCTGTCTGATGCCATTGCCTGTGCTTTTTTTATGATCACTGAACTGGAATTTCCCTAAATTTATTTGGGATTTATACCCCCATATAAATTGGGATGGATTGGGGTGGCTGAGGAAATGGAGGAATAGATCCTACTACCTATCGGTTGTTGTCGAGCTGATTCGGACTCATGACATCCGCACGTGTGTCAGAGTAGAACTGTGTTGAATAGAGTTTTGTTTTGTGTTTTAATTGTGCGTTAAGTGAAAGTTTACAGTTCAAGTTAGTTTCTCATACAAAAATTTATACACACACTGTTACGTGATCTAGTTGCTCTCCCTATAATGTGACAGCACACTTCTTTTTTCCACCCCGGATCTCCCATGTCCATTCAACCAGCTCCTGACCCTCTCTGCCTTCCCATCTCGCCTCCAGACGGGAACTGCCCACTTAGTCTCATGTATCTACTTGAGCTCAGAAGCACACTCTTCATGAGTACCATTTTATGTCTTAAAGTCCAGTCTAACCTATGTCTAAAGAGTTGGCTTCCGGAATGGTTTCAGTTCTGGGCTAACAGAGTGTCCAGGGGCCATTGAATAGAGTTTTTAATGGTTGTTCTTTTGGAAGTAGATTGCCTGGCCTTTTCTGAGGAGCCTCTTGGACTCAAACTTCTAACCTTCTGGTTAGCAGCTGAGTAAGTTAACTTTGCACAACCCAGGAACTACATAGATGCTACCAGGCATCTGAAATGTGTCACTGGATTACTCTGAGGGGTACTTATTTAGGCTTTAAATGAGACAAACAGAGAAACTTTGTATTACATAGTTTTCAGTCTCTGGCCAAAGGAAGCATACAAATTTATCTGCAGTGGGAAGTCCTATCCATGCCCCGCCCCACAAACTAAGGTCAGGGGTACTTGTATAAGAAACATTCCATAGCACAGTAAACAGTATCTTTTTTAGAGTTTAATGAAGGAGAAAACAAACAAACAAAACACAAGGACACTGCCAGACTTCGGAAGGATTCAGTAGTGAGTTGTTAGTGAAGGCAAGACAATAGGGGGCTGAGACACAGGCCCAGGAGTGTCCTCCGCAATGCTGTAGGACAGTTTAGGGCTGAGAACCCAGCCGGATGGATCATTGACTGGTATGGTAAATTGAGGAAAAACCTGGACGTGAAAGACTGCCAGTAGTTCCGTCAAGATTTCATCTACAAAAAAACGGGTGAAGAAAGGCTTTTAAATGCGATAATTTATGTCCAGTACTCAATCAGTATCATTCGAAAGGGAATCTGCTTCCTGAGTGTCAGCTCTCCAGGGAAGGTTAACACATCTCTTAGATTATCTCTTGACTATCACATGACTACTGTAAGAAGCCTTTGGCAGAGACTGTGTAGCAAACACTGAATCCCTGATTGAATTTGCTACAAGTCTCTGTGTGTGCACATGGTCTGTGGTGTTGGCTGGAGTGAAAGGCATATGCTTAAGATACGAGACAAAGTTGTCATTCACTGAATTGTAGACTGCTGGAGTTGGAAGGCAAACAGAGAGGATCTGGTAATCCAGCACCCTCATTTGACCAGTGAGGACACTGAGTCTGTGAGCGGTGAAATGCCTCGTGCAGCCAGGGCTGCGTAGCAAGTTAGGAGGGGCCTGGATTAGCAGCCTGGTCTGCTAACCCCAATTTATGGTCCTCCCCTCTGGGTGAGTTCCTTGTGCTCAGGCGTGATCTGCAGTTCAGTCCCTTAGTGTTGTGGTAAGAAAAGCCACAATTTCCTGAAGTGATCTACCCCTCACTGCTTCTCAACTTCTATTTTTGGCATGTTCACTTTTCATAAAGCACCTCAGATAGAGGCAGCCTTTCCTGTGGCTGGTGTGCTGGGCAGGGTCCCCTTTGAATCCTGCCTAGACCAGTCACCCCTTCTTGTGGGGTTTGATGTGTGTGCTCAGAGGATGATAGCAAACAGGAAGTGAGTGACAGAGTGTCCAAGATCGCTGATGGGGACTCGTAGTCAGCTGGCCTAAAAAAACAAACTCACACCAGTTGCTGTCAGGTTGATTCCAACTCATAGCGACCCCATGTGTGTCAGAGTAGAACTGTGCTTCGTAGGGTTTTCAGTAGATGATTTTTGGGAATTAGATAGCCAGTCCTTTCTTCAGAGGAACCTCCAGGTAGATTCGAATCACCAACCTTTTGGTTAGCAGCCAAGTGCATTACCTGGTTGCACCATCCAGGGACTCTGCTCAGCTGCTAACTGAAAGATTAGCAGTTTGAGTCCACCCAGAGGTGCTTGGGAAGAAAGGTCTGGTGATCTGTTTTCAAAAACTCAGCTTTTGGAAGGTGTATGGAGCACAGTTCTCCTCTGACACACATGGGGCCACCATGAATCTAAATCAACTTGACAGCAGCTGGTTTAAAGACGTAATGCTCAACCCCTAACTAGGGCCTCTCCTCCTTCACTAAAATCTTACTACTAGTTAGCCATGGAATGCCCAGTAACGCAAGTGTTAGAGAAAAAGTAAAAAATCAAGACCTACCCTGAATCGGCTACCCACCCCCACCCCCGAAGAAGGGCCGTGTGTGTGTGTGTGTGTGTGTGTGTGTGTGTGTGTGTGTGTATTCGACCTCTTAAAAGGTGGGACCATATTCATTAGTAAATCTGTTCCAGTCAGTGTCTTCTCATCTCAAGAGGGGCTTGGGGAGGAGGAAGCCTTTTCCTCCCGCTACAGTGTGCAACATCAGAACCTCTGATCTGTGAAAATAAACCAGCCTTGTCACAACAACTGAAGAGCCTGGTGGTGCAGTGGTTAAGCTCTTGGCTGCTAACCAAAAGGTCAGCAGTTAGAACCCACCAGTTGCTCAGTGGGAGGAAGATGTGGCAGTCTGCTTCTATAAAGATTTACAGCCTTGGAAACTCATGGGGCAATTCTGCTGTGTCCTGTAGGGTTGCTATGAGTCAGAATCGACTTGACGGCAGCGAGTTATGGTTACGGGTCACAACAACTTGATATAATATGTGCTGAACTTGAGGAAACTGGACCTTTTAGTTGACTTTGCAATCTCAAGGTAAATGCATGGTTTCCATTAGACTTTCTAAAATATTTGAGACTATTTGGAGACCTTCATAGCCAGCCTTCTTTCCCAACCAAATCTATAGCATCGAAATAAAGATAATTTTCTTTGGGTTTGCTGTTCATGTTTCTGTCCATTCCCTCAGGTAGCAGATCTTTTTTGAAGGCCACTGTTTGCTAGGTTCCTGGTATCCCCATCCGAGAGAGCAGTGAAGAAGCCCTATTTCCATCTTTAGGGAGTTCACATCCTAACAAAATGCCGCCAAGTTGCTTATAAAGAGGTTGGAAGCCCCTCTTGTTCAACATCCTTGAGCTCAAGATTAGATCGGCCATGAGATGTTACTTGGCTTCCACGCTTTGGGAAATGTAGTTTTGATCACACCTGAAAGTAATTACACCCAAAGAATTTCTGTGAAGGTTAGATGGTTCGGCCAGGAGCTAATTCCTGAATAGCTAGTCGAAGGGTGAGTTTAGCTCACTGCCTTTGGCAAAGAGCCTTCGTTACTTTTATGTAGTGGATGAAATGGAACAGACTAGAACTCTGAGATATGTGTAGTAGAATTAGAGTGAGTAAGCCTTACCACTTCATTGAAGACAGTGCTTTGGAAAATTCAGCATTACAATTTATATTTAGGGAAACCAGGATTGACTCTAGACTTTTAAAGAGAGTCTCTGATTCTAGGGTGAGCACCCTAGAGCAGGGAAGGGGCCCTGTCTGTATGTTGCTCTGTGCGGACTGACTTAGGATGTGCTGTGTTGTCCTTACACTTGACAGTTACCGGTGACACGCTGGCTTTTTTTATATTTTTGTCATAGTAGAAGGTTAAATGAAAGTAAAATCTCCCTGATTTGGACTAATTAGGTGGTTTGAACCTACCAGCTGCTTCAAGGGAGAAAGATGTGGCATCCTGCTTCTGTAAAGATTACAGCCTTGGAAACCCTGTGAGGCAGTTCTACTCTGTCCTACAGGGTCGCTATGAGTCGGAATTGACTCGACGGCAGTGGGTTTGGTTTGATTTCGTCAAAATAAGTGAATGCCGGAAGTGCTCCAGTATTTTAAACTAAACCTTTTTTTTTTTTTTTAAAGGACATGACCTCTGAAATACCATTTAGTTAAACCTGCAGACAGTATAATTTTAGTCCATTAATGTGGGCTCATTAGTAAAATGAGAGAGAAAAGACTTGAGTCAAAGTAAGGGATCCATCAGCTCCCTTCACCACACGCACACTGGTACCTCCCTGTAGAATAACAAGTGATACAACACAGGCTCTGGGTTCACATTCTGACTTCTCCACTAGCTAGTTGTGTGACGTTAGGCAGCTTGCTTAATGTCTTTATGTGTCACTTTAATCGTCTATATATAAAGTTGGGGTCATATGGTTCCGTCACTGGCTGTTGTTACGGTTGGCAGTTTGTTTCCTTTGTAGTTTCGGAAAGAAAGCTTTTTAAAAATCTTTATTTGAGGATTCAAAATTCCCCGCTTATTTTGACTGTGACAACCTCCTCCTTGTTCCATGCTACCGAGGTGTTTCAGAGAGCGAGCTGCTTCCGAAATGACTTTGTTCATCTAAACTCTGGGCGTTCCATCATCATACGTGGTGAGCTTTCATCTTCCCTCTCAGCCCACGAAGCCGTGAGTCATTTATCAGTTTGTGCAAAGGAGACAGAGACATTTGATCGCTCATGTTCACCAGTCTGTTCAGGTCTGTAGCTCGTGTGGTGGAGAACACCTGGCTCCTGTCCACAACGAGGAAGAAGACTTACCACACACACATTGAATAGTGTTGCTAAAAGCTGCTGTGGAAAATACAGTGATGTCACTTTTCCAAGACGACTCTGACTCACATGTGGCTGAGACTGTCTGAGGCATGAGCTTGCCTATCCGACCCTTCTCTGCCTTGGTATCTTGGTCTTGTACTTTTGTTTGGTGAAGAAGTCATTCTTTGGGTAGAGAGACAGGGAGCTCAAAGTATACCTCTATACCCTTGTATCAGCTTGCCTTCTCCTATTAGGGAGATGTCCAGCAAAAGGAGAAGAGGGCTGTGTGATTAAACAACTTTGGTAAATTCCAAGCTATATAAAGCTAAAAATGTAAATACAGATTTTTAAAAATTATACAATATTTCAAACATCGAAGAAATCGGAAAGGAATGTAACAAACACTCATATACCTATCAAGGAGTTGCTGACCATATGCCAAGGATCATGTTGAATTTTTAAGGGAGTGAATATAGGTTGTGGCATTTTATGTATTTATTTGACTACAGAGGCGCTTTTTTCCTATAGCAGGGGTCCCCTGGGATACATTGTAGGAATACTGGTTTAAAATTGCTTTTCTGTATAGGGAAGCCACGGATAAGTAACTAAAACTGCATTACTAAATAAATTATCAAGCAAATTTCACAAGCATAGAAAAGGGTTTAAAGGATTGTTAGTGGGTTATATAGGAGCCCCAAAGCTCTTGGCTGCTAACCGAAAGGTCGGCAGTTCGAATCTACCAGCTGCTCTGTGGGACAAAGATGTGGCAGTCTGCTTTCGTAAAGATTTACAGCCTTAGAAACCCTATGGGGCAGTTTTACTCTATCCTATAGGGTCGCTGTGAGTTGGAATCAACTGGACAGCAGTTGGTTTGGGTAGTGCGTTATACAAGCTTGGAAATATTTTTCTTCATAAAGGTGATATTTCTCCAGTATCAAGTTCCTAAAAAAAAGGAGTATTTCATGTGGTAAATTTTCACTTGTATATCTGTGAATACTGTTCTTGGTGTGTGAAGTTTAACAACTGGTAGAGAATACTACCTTTCTGGATAAATCAGGCTCCGTGGTGGTCTGATGGGGGTTAGGAGGGTGTGAAGAGTGTAATCTGTCATCATGGAATTAAAAAGTGCTGAGGGAGCAGAAAACCAGAGTGTGTTTACACCCAGGGAAATATACTTAATAATCTGTTTTACACATTCTAAAAGAAGAAAGATTGAAAATATTACAACAGTCTATTTAGACTTTTTAGGAAAGAATGTATACATTTATTACTAGGATTGACACATTTTATGTCAACAACAGAATGACTGTTGCAAATAAAGGCGTTAAGCACTGGAAACACCGAATATCTCCTGTAAGGACTCTCGGTTGGGTGTTGTTTACCCTTTAGTTCAGTGATATCCAACAGTTAACATGTTAGAGTTTACAGAGGGCACTTAGAGCTAACCTCGTTTGAGCTTAATGATAATCTGGGGAGGTCGATACTATTATCCCCATTTTATACATGTGGAAAATAGCCTCAGAGAGGAACAGAGCGGTTTTTCTATTTCAAGAAGTATGCATATAATAAGGAAATTTTACACCCCATGACATAGATATTTATCACATATTTCAGAAAACAGTTGGGACCAACAGATTTAACAAATAATTGGAATTGGTACCTAAGCAACAGTGGAAATTTAAGGAGAGAGGAGACTTTATTTTGGAGCAAACTGTAAGAACAATGTGAAATACAATTTAATATGTTGTCATAACCACCCTCATATAGCTTGTACATGCTTACAAGTCTGCTACCAGCACTTATTGAAGACCAGATCTCACTAATTTGTATTTGGGTTAAGACCCAAAGTTTAATTTAAAGAACAACTTAGAAAATGTTTTTGAAAATATTTTCAATTAACAGATTTCCATACTTACAACTCAAACTAGTCTAACAAAATATTGGGGAAAATGGTGAGAATATTAGAGTAAGGATTTTAGAAGTTATAAAAATGTATGTCTTTGAATAGGGGACATGGTTACAGATACTTCCTAGACATAACCAAACTCCTCTTGGGATTGGATTACTGGGTTTGGAGGCTTGGGACCATAGTCTTGTGGAACAGCATGGTCAACTGGCATAACATAGTTTATAAAGATAATGTTCTACATCCTAGTTTGGTGAGTAGTGTCTGGGGACTTAAAAGCTTGTGAGTGACCATCTAAGATACAATTATTGGTCTCTCCTCATCTGGCACAAAAGAGAATGAAGGAAACCAAAGACTCAAAGAAGAAACTAGTCCACAGAACTAATAGCCATATGCACCATGGCCTCATCTAGCCTGAGATCAGAACTAGATGGTGCCTGGCTGCTGCTACCAACCTTTCTGACCAGGGACACAATAGAAGGTCCTGGACAGAAAGGGAGAAAAGTTTATTACAAAACTGAAATTCCTAAAATAGACCAGACTTACTCGACCGATAGACTAGAGGAACCCCCAAGACTATCACCCTAAGATACTCTTTGAACTTGGAACTGAAGCCACTCCCGGTGGTCACCTTTCCTCCAAACAGCAGAGTGACTTATAAACAATATTGCCCATGAATACTGTGCTCCCTTAAATAGTCAACTGTATGAGACCAAACAGCCAACATTCACACTAAAACAGCAATGAGAAGCTGAGGAGAGGCAGGGAAGCTAGATTAATGGCAACAAAACAAAAAGAATGGAAATAATCAGGATGTTAACATATTGTGAAAAATGTAGTCAATGTCGTGGAACAAGTTGTATAATAACTGTTAAATGAGAACTGAATTTGCTATGTAAACTTTAACCTAAAACAAAATAACATATTTTTTAAAAAGTGAATGAAAGAAAAATAGCCTTGTTTCATCATTTATCAGTTGCAGTAAAAATTATCTCAGAAAGGGGGGAAAAGCGAATGACAGCCTATGTAAGCAATGAGCTTTAGTATTCTAGGGTGGGAAGGAGGGAGGAGTCACTCGAAGGTTTGAAATGGTCCAAGGTGGGGTTTATGGAAAGATAGAAGGGGCTACAGTTCTTGTTATAGTAGTGCTTGGTGGGTGTTTAAGAAGTTCTGAAAATGTGCTTTTAGCCTTCTGTTGGGTGACAGCATTTCTTTTAGCTCTTGATTCTTATTCTAAAAGAGTTCTGTATTTGAATACAGATTTTCGTCACTTAGATATTTCTTGCAGTCTAATAGAGGTTATTTGGGAAAATTGTCTTCTTTTAAAATTAGAAAGGATGGAGTTCTTATTGTTGGTAAACTATGTGTATCTTTATGTGTTAAAATTGAGGTACCTTAAAGATATTGGTTAAGTTCAGCGACAAGTTGATGCTTTGATTATTTTTCAAAAATATATTCCCATTTGGCTACAATTCCATGGCTGTTTTGTTCAACAGATATTCACCGAGCTCCTGCTTTTGCTAGCTCCAAGGACACATGATAGAATAAGACTTGGGCAGGGTCCCTGCTCCATTCTAGTTGGGGAGACAGGCAGGAAAAGTTGTGAATGGAGGTGTGTTACTGGGATGGGAATGCATGGAGGAAGAAAAGATTCAGGTTGGTAATAGGAGTCAAGAGTTCTGTCTTGCTGAGGTAAATTGGAGATGCCATTAGACCTCCAAATGAAGATGTTAAGTAGGCTGGAGTTCAGTGGAGAACATAAAGCTGGAGAGAGAAATCCAGAAGTCGTGGGCATATAGGCAATATTGAAAGTGAGGGATTGGGTGAGAACACTCAGGGAAATAATGTAGGTCGAGAAGGGAAGGCACCTAGGATTGAGCTCTGGAGCACTTCAAATGTAACGTTCCATTTCTCAGTCTTTCTCTGGATTTATTGTGATATAATTTACATACTGAGTAATTCTCTCTTTTAAATTGTACAATTCATTGGTTTCAGTATATTCACAGAGTTGTGCAACCATCACCACCATCTAATTTGAGAACATTTTTGTCTCTCCACACAGCAACCCCATACCCATTAACTGTCACTGTACCATATATCCTGAATAAAACAGTACTAGTGTTTTACTTTATTTTTCAGTACCAACAGGTCTTGTCTTATTCATTGTGTTTTATCAGGGGGGAAAAGAAAGGAGGGAGAGTGGGGAGAGGGTTGACATGTGTTAGCAAACACTAGGGGAGGTCAGGGAAAGGAAGACTCCAGTACAGCAAACTCAACCATTCAGTTACATATACATGAGAGATGGAGTTAGCACAGGCCATGAGGGTTCAGTCTTCTGCAGTTCAGGAATGAGGGGAATCAGAGATAGGATACAGGTTCTCGTGTGTGTGTGTGTGTGTGTGTGTGTGTGTTTTCTCCTCCTTCCTCCTTGTAAATTCAAGACAAAGTTTTGGTTTCTAACAGTGAACGTGGAGTTGAATTATATCCAGCCCACCATCCTATTACATAATCTTGTGTCTATTTTGACATATGTTTCTTGTGTCAGCAGAAGAGGTCCTGAGGGACTTGGATAGACATTTTTCTTTCCTTTCTCAGTCTCCCTTTGCAAGTTTCTATGTAGAAGTCCCACCCCTACTCCCGCTTCTCTCTGCCTAGGAAATAGTAACCAGAATAGGACCATACAGATCTAGCAATATGAAGTGCTTGACATAAATTCAGTGAGGTGTCAACTTTAACCAGAGGGAGTATGGGTTGGAGATGAAGGCTAGAGAATTCCTAGTTTATTAAGGCTTTTACTTGGAGCCCTGGTGACACAGTGGTTAAGTGCTTGGCTGCTAACCAAAAGGTTGGCAGTTTGAATCCACCAGCTGCTCCTTGGAAATCCTATGGGGCAGTTCTACTCTGTCCTGTAGGGTCGCTATGAGTTGGAATCGACTCGATGGCAATGGATTTACATAAGGTTTTTTCTTAGGATTTGGAGTCATCCCAAGAATTATTTTTCAAACTCTTTTGATAAAAATGCTTTGATTAACTTTCAAGAAAAGAAAAAGAAGTTTGTAAACAATACATACCCTTAAAGTAACATGGAGAAGGGTCAGTGCATTGTATTTGCACAAACTAGTCCACATAGCAGTTACCCAGTCAGCAGTTTCTGAAGTTCTGTAGAGCTCAGACAAATCCAAAAGATGATCCAGGATCAGGCACCCATCATCCGATGCCTTTATTACATTACCCCTATTTCAACACACAGGCACTGGTCAGCAAGGTAGGTTTACACTGATCTCACACACTGTAAATGAAGTCCCTCTTTTTTCCTCTAGCCAACAAGACACTGCTGTCACCACTGCAGCAGGGGACACTGGCCCTAGCACCACTGTAAATGAGGCTCTCATTTACAGGTCCATTTGGAATCCAAGCAGGAGAAGTACTGAGTTTTGAAAGATTTAAGGATTCTAGTTTTTGCTCCAAATATACATCCCCAGGCAGTGTGAGAGAAGAACAAAGGTTTCCTTCTTAAAATCTTGTTGCCCGATTCTATCTTGAGATTTTTATACATGCAAGGGCACACACACACACACGCACGCGCACACACACACACACACACGCATGCACACACATGCACACACACGCACACACACACACCCTTTTATGCTCTGTAGGCCTAGCCTGAGCCTATGAAGAATGGATATTATATGGAAGGCGAGCCAGTGTCCCAGGATCAGAGGTTTTGATCAGGAATCCTTAACTATATACAGGCAGTCGTCATTATTCACATATTCCTTATTTGAGAATTTTCCAACTTGGTAAAATTTATTTGTAATCCCCAAATCCATATCTGTGCCACTTCTTTGATCATTCCTGGACGTGCGCAGAGTAGTGAAACGTTTCAGTTGTGCAACATGCATGTTTCCAGCTGAGGCTGAACCAGGTAATACTCTGCTTTCTTGTTTCAGCTCATACTATAAACAAGTGTTCTTTTTATGGTCTACTTAGGGCCAAATAGTTTGCATTTCTGTGCTTTTTGTTAGTGATTTTGCTGTTTAAAATGGCCCCTAAGCGTAGTGCTGAACTGCAGTCTGGTGTTCTTGAACACAAGAAGGCAGTGATGTGTCTTATGGAGAAAATTTGTCTGTTAAATAATCTTTGTTCAGGCATGAGTTATGGTGCTGTTGGCCATGAGTTCAATATTAATGAATCAACAATATATCTTAAATAAGGAGTCTTTAAACAGAATCATGCATAAAGCAAGGTCGTATATTGATTGGTTGATGAAAATGTTGTGACCAGAGGCTTTCAGGAATGTAACCTTGTATTTCCCCTAGGGGCAGTGGTTCAGTACTTGCTAATTCAGTGATCGCAATGACTTTATGGACCATAACTACTGTGAATAATGAAAATCGACTGCACTTACAAGCCTCACCTTCCTTATTTCCACTCTGACCCTTTTCACCTATCCTATCTTCTGTTGACCTCTCTGATTCACCTTCCTGTTCAGGTTCATTCCCAATCATCCAGTAGAAGGAGGTAAAGCCAAAGTTGTTCTTTGGGACTAAAATTATTCCTGCTGTGTAGACCTGGACCTGCTGCTGACTTATACCTGAGATTGCTCATGTATCTGAGAATACCGTGCAGGGACAAAGGCCTGTAAGATTCAAATATTCAAAATTACAAAATAAAAATATTTGTATTAAGAAAAAAATTCAAAAATTTAAATATACAACAGGCATCATTTATACATAGCTATTGTTGTTGACATCCTGGCAAGCATGACTGAGGTTAGACCTATCCAAGGGAGCAAAAAAAAAATCACAACAAGCCAGAATTTCATAGAAGTGAGCCCTAGGGGCAGCAGATCTACAGCCATTTCCGCAGCCCGCCTTTTACTACTATCATAACTCATTTCTTAGGATAGTTCCTAGCACTTTTACCAGTAGTAGGTTGTGGAGGATATAAGACGGAAAAAAACCCTACCCTACCTTGACAGATTCCCTTCTACTGAAAGTAGTGACTTTTCGAGTCTATCATTCTCTTATGCTTTATCTCTTCACTTTAGCATAGAAACTATTATATATCCTTTATTTATATACCTAATTAACAGAGCTTCAGAATAAACAAAAATTTACAGAACCAAAAGGGAATAGAAAAATACATAATCATTGTTGGATGTGTTACATTATTCTCTTATTTATTAATATATTGGTAGACAAAAAAAGAAAAAGTAAGTATATAGAACATTTGAATAACACTTTCAACCAACTTAACCTAAATAACATTTATAGAGCACCACATTGAACAACCGTAAACATTCTTTTCAAGTGCATAATGAACATTTATCTAGATAGACTATATGGGGGGGCAAGTGTCAATGAATTTCAGAGGATTGAAATCATACAGAATATATTCTTCAATGACAATGGAATAAAATTAGAAATCAATAACAAAAAGTTAACTGAAAAATCCTCAACTATTTGAAAATCAATCAACATTCTTCTAAATAACCCATATAGAAGTTTGTGGAAGCTGAATCAGTGCTTACAGGGAAATGTGTTACTTTAAATCAGTGATCTAATATTCCGTTGGCGTCCCTGGGTGGTACAAATGGTTAAGCATTCGACTACTAGCTGAAAAATTGTTGTTTTGAACCTACCCAGAGGTACCTCAGAAAACAGGCCTGGAGATCTGCTTCTGAAAGGTCACGGCCTTAAAAACACTGTGGAGCAGTTCTGTTCTGCACACGTGGGGTTACCATGAGTCAGAACTGACTTGACAGCAACTAAAGACAACAGTAACAATCTTCTATCAAAAGCAGCTAAAAAAAGAAGAGGAAGGAAATAATAGATACAGCGGAAAATCAATGAAATAGAAAACAATCGAAAAAAATCCGTGAAACAAAAACTTATTTTTTAAAAAAGACCAATAAAACTGATAAACTCTTAGCTAAACTGATTTTAAAAAAAGGAAGAGAAAGCACAAATTGTTAGTATCAAAGGAAAGAAAAGACATCACTACAGATCTTATAGACTTTAAAAGAGTATAATAATGGCATACTATGAAGAGCCATATGACAGTTAATTTGACAAATTGGATGAAATAGGCAAATTCCTTGACAGATATAAATTAATAAAACTGACACAAGATGTATTAGGTTATATGAATAACTCACTCTTAAAGAAATTGAATTTTTAATTAAAAATTCTTGCATATAGAAAACATCAGGCCTGGATGGTTTTACTGGTGAAATCTATCAAATGCTCAAGGAAGAAAAAATGCTAATCTTGCAAAAACCCTTTACCAAAAAGAGGAGGATGGAATCTTTCCAACACATTTGATCAGGCCAACATAACCTTGATAATAAAACCATACAATGACATCATAAATGAAGAACATTGTAGATTTTCATGTACCTATACACAAAAATACTTAACAAAATGTTAGCAAGTCAAATCTACCCATATGAAAAGTGATAATACATTAAGACCAAGGTTTGTTCTTTTTTCCTTCCAGGAATGTAAGATAGATTAACTACTCAAAAATTAATCCAGGTAATTCACTACATTAATAGATTGAAAGGGAGAAGCCATATGATCATTTCAGTGGATGCCGTAAAAAAGCTTTTGACAAAATTCAGTACCCATTCATGATTAAAACAAACGAACAAAAACTCTCAGCAAATTACGAGGGAAGTTCCTCAAACTGAAAAGGGGCATCTATAAGAAACCTACAACTAACATCATACTTAATGGTGAAAGACCATTTCCCCAACTACTGCCAAGAACAAGGCAAGGATGTCCACTATAACTCTTATTCAACATTGTGCTGAGGTTTTAGCCACTGTGATAAGGCAACAAAAATAAATTAGAGGCATGCAGATTAGAAAAGAACAAATAAAGCTGTCCCTATTTGGAGATAACATGTTCTTATACAGAGAAAATCCTTAAGAATCAAGTCAACAAAACTGCTAGAAAAATAAATGAATTTTGTAAAGTTGTAGTATATACAGCTGGTTTACAAAAATCAGTTGCATGTACTGCATTTGGAAAATGAAATTTAAAAAAATACCATTTAAAATAGAATAAAAAAATTAAACATCTGGGAATACAATTAAGGAAAGATGTTAAAAAAAATGTGTGAAATCTATAAACTATTGATGAGAAAAACTAAAGAAGACCTAAATAAATGAATTGGATACCATGTTCTTCAGCAGGAAACTCAATATTGTTAAAATGTCACTTCTCCCCAAACTGATCTATAGATGTAATATGATCCAAATCAAAATCTCAGCAGGATTTTTTGTAGAAATTGACACATTAATGTAAAATGTATATGGGAGTGCAAAATACATATAATAGTAAAAACAATTTTGAAAAATGAGAGAATTAGACGACTTACTCTACTGATTTCAGGACTTATAAAGCTAAAATAATGCAGATACTGTATTACTGGCATAAGGATAGAAAGATTCATGCAACAGAATGCTGTTGTTGATAGGTGCTGTTGAGTCGGTTTTGACTCATAGCACCCCTGTGAATAAAAGAATGAACACTGCCTGGCCCTGCGCCATCCTCAGAATTATTATGCTTGAGCCCATTGTTGCAGCCACCGCGTTAGTCCATCTTGTTGAGGGTCTTCCTCTTTTTTGCTGACCCTCTACTTTACGAAGCACGATGCCCTTCTCCAGGGACTGATCCTTCCTGATAACATGTCCAAAGTATGTGAGACAAAGTCTTGCTATCTTTGCTTCCAAGGAACATTCTGGTTGTACTTCTTCCAAGACAGATTTGTTCGTTCTTCTGGCAGTCCATGGTATATTCAATATTCTTCACCACCGTAATTCAGAGGCATCAGTTCTTCTTTGGTCTTCCTTATTCATTGTCCAGTTTTCAAATGCATATGAGGCTATTAAAAACACCATGGCTTGGGTCAGGCGCACCTTAGTCCTCAAAGTGACATCTTTGCTTTTTAACACTTCGAAAAGGTCTTTTCCAGAAAATCTGCTCGGTGCAATACATTTGATTTCTTGACTGCTGTTTCCATAGGCATTGACTGTGGATCCAAGTAAAATGAAATCCTTGACAACTTCAATCTTTTCTCTCTTTATCATGATGTTTATTGGTCCATTGTGAGGATTTTTGTTTTCTTTATGTTGAGGTGTAATCCGTACTGAAGGCTGTGGTCTTCTTCTTCATCAGTGTTTCAAGTCCTCTTCACTTTCAGCAAGCAAAGTTGTGTCAGCTGCATATCCGAAGTTGGTAATGAGTCTTCCTCCAATCTTGATGTTGCGTTCTTCTTCATATAGTCCAGGTTCTCAGATTGTTTGCTCAGCATAGATTGAATAAGTATGGTGAAAGGATACAACCTTGACACCTTTCTGACTTTAAACCATGCAGTATCCCCTTGTTCTGTTTGAATGACTGCCTCTTGATTTATGTACAGGTTCCTCATGAAAACAATTAAGTATTCTGGAATTCCCAGTCTTCACAATGTTATCAGTAATTTGTTATGATCCACACAGTCGAATGCCTTTGCACTGTCAATAAAATACAGGTAAACATCTTTCTGATAGTCTCTGCTTTTAGCCAGCATCCATCTGACATCAGCAATGATATCTCCAGTTCCACGTCCTCTTCCGAATCCAGCTTGAATTTCTGGCAGTTCTCTGTCAATGTACCGCTGCAACCACTTTCGAATGATCTTCGCCAAATTTTACTTGTGTGTGGTATTAATGATATTTTTCGATAATTTTCGCATTCAGCTGGATCATCTTCTTTGGAACAGGCATAAATATGGATGTCTTTCAGTCAGTAGACCAGCTAGCTGTCTTCCAGATTTCTTGGTAGGGACGATTAAGTGCCTCCAGCCCTGCACGCATTTGTTGAAACATCTCAATTGGTATTCTGTCAACTCCTAGAGTCTTGTTTTTCGCCAGTGTCTTCAGCACAGCTTGGACTTCTTTCTTCAGTACCATCGATTCTGGATGGTGTGTTGCCTCCTGAAATGACTGAACGTCGACCAATTCTTTTTGGTACAGTGACTCTGTGTATTCCTTCCATCTTCTTTTGATGCTTCCTGTGTCGTTGAGTTATTTTGCCCATAGAATCCTTCACTATTGCAGCTCGAGGCTTGAATTTTTTCTTCAGTTCTTTCAGCTTGAGAAATGCTGAGAATGTTCTTCTCTTTTGGTTTTTTAACTCCATGTCTTTGCAACAGAATAGAGTCCTAAAATAGGCCTGCACAGGTATGGTTAGACAAAGTTACCAAAGAAATTAGTGGGGAAGTCTTTTCAACAAATGACTAGAAAGACTGCTCACATGGAGAAGAAAACCACTACCGTCAACTTTCCCTGTCTTACACCATACACAAAAATTAATTTAAAAAGAGTCTTAGGTAGAAATATAAAAGCTAAAGCTATGAAGTATCTAGAGGAAAACGTAATAGGCTATCTTTTAACCTTAGGGTAGTCAGAGATTTTTTAGACATGACCCAGAAAGGACTAATTATAAACAAAGGAAATTGATAGGCTATGAAAATAAAAACTTATGCTCATCATTAAGAAAATATGGTAATAGTTAAGTAAATTTCTTTTGCTGTTGCTTTTATCTGAGGACATCAAAGCATTGCATCCATTGAGTGCCTACTCTGTACCAGCCATTTTGTTGGGTGCAGGGAATATACTGTTGAACAAGAACAATGTGGTCCTCATGGAACATTGAATCTTGTGGGAGAAATAATCAGACAAATAAGCAATTACAATATGACAACTGCAAGGATAGTGAAAGCACAGGACTCATTATAGCTTTTATTTTACAAATATAGAAAACAGGCTGTGGTTAATAATTTGCCCCTGGCTACATCCGTTGCAAAGCCAGCCTAAACTCAAATTTGCTAACTAATTCTCCCTTTTTTTGGTATCTGTTGTTCTAGGCGAAAGCGAGTGTGGTTTTAAACTTTAGTGGCTAGTTTCAGGTAGAGGTTGATATTCCGATTGTAGTTTAGTATAAAGAGACGTGGAATTGTAGCTATTTAAAGAAATGTCATTTTAATGGTGCTGCCTTAAAAGCCTTGTTTGAAAATTAATTTTTTAGGATATGATACTAGCGTCCAAAGTAGGCAGGATTTCTCTAATTCTCTTCTCTTGCAAAGGTATAGCACCCAGACAGCT
Organism: Dugong dugon; assembly: GCA_030035585.1. Taxonomy (NCBI): domain Eukaryota; kingdom Metazoa; phylum Chordata; class Mammalia; order Sirenia; family Dugongidae; genus Dugong; species Dugong dugon. Next base: position 3,847,302 of record CM057474.1, read on the forward strand.
GGAAATAGCCTGCTGAGGCACTACCTCAAATCTCATGCTTTGCTACGTGTTTTTGGTGTATCTGTTAAAAAAAAAGTTGGTATAGTTGACAGGAAGGGTCTGGGGAGTAGAAGTAGGAAAAATATAGGACTAGGAGCTTATCACTGCAGAGAGAAGACTTTACTCTTTAAAGTAAATGTGTAACAGAAATGAATGCTGTTGTCATTCTTTCTGCCCTTGGATTTGTGACAGCAACACATCAAGTGTGTCTTGTGTTTTCTCAGTGGTTTGCACTCTTTATAGTCATCTCGCATACAGTATCTTAGATATTTCTTATAGTATCCTTATCAGTCATTGTTATTACAGTTTAATTGTGAGGAAACCACTGGCAGAGAGGTTGAGTGAGCAGCTCAAGATTACTGATTAATGGCGGAGCAGATTCTAGCTGAGGAAACCACTGGCAGAGAGGTTGAGTGAGCAGCTCAAGATTACTGATTAATGGCGGAGCAGATTCTAGCTGAGGAAACCACTGTCAGAGAGGTTGAGTGAGCAGCTCAAGATTACTGATTAATGGCGGAGCAGATTCTAGCTGAGGAAACCACTGTCAGAGAGGTTGAGTGAGCAGCTCAAGATTACTGATTAATGGCAGAGCAGATTCTAGCGTTTAGTTGTCAACTTCTCTCTTTCTCAGAGTAGCTTCTCCTCATTTTCATAACTGGTTCTACTTTCTCTCCATTCTTTCCCTTTTCTAATCCCCATGATCATGATCCTGAGATGTTAAATCCTTACTTTCTGATTTTTCCTGTCTTTATCCATCTGCCGTATGTATATTTATAGGAGTTCTTCATGCTCATATCTTCCGTTGTGACTCATTTTTGCTCTAGTCTTCTGTTTACCTGCATCAAACTCGTGACACTCATCTCGTTTCCTAGTCACACGCAGGCCATCCTCGGTGTCTTTCCTCCCCCACTCCCTGGCACAAAAAAGCACCCCATGATTCACATTTTCTCCATCATTTGAAGTGGCACCAACACTCAATAAAGGAGCTATACAGTAGGTGCTCAATAAATGTTTGAATGAGTAATAAACAAAAGAACACGTGAAGTATCTCTTTTTATAAACACTCCCTGATGCTTTTTCTCGATTAACTTTCTCCCGTGTCTCATCTATTTTGAAGTCCTATTTATTTTTTCCACTATGTGTTTTCATTCCCAAAGCTATTCTTTCTTGATTCCTGTAATACCCTCACTGCTTATTTTTTGCCTTGATTCCTTCCTTATTTAAGTCTGTTTTCCCGAGAACTGCTAAGATGATCTTGGGTTTTACATAACTTATTGTAGAAGCAATATGAGTGGAACATTTTAGTGTCCTGATAGGACAAAAGAAGGAACTAATAACCATCTAGAAGTCCACTCATCTTTCACAGTTAACCACCATTCATTCACCTTGCTGTGTATTCCTTTCAGTCCGCAGGAGTGATGTCACTTACTTGGCAAACTATTCTTTGTGACTCTCCTTGAAACAAAAAATTAAGCTAGAAGTGCTTGAGTAGCAAACAGATGCAGAAGTACCACTCGTATACTTGCTAATTCTGATCAGAAAACGTTTATTTGTGCTGTGGTGTGCAAAACACTGTGCCAGGCACTTTGTAGTTGTTGTGTGCCATCGCGTTGGTTCCGACTCATAGCAGCCCCATAGGGTTTTCAGGCTTTAATCTTTACAGAAGTAGATTGCCAGACCTTTCTCTTGTGGAGCCTCTGTGTGGATTTGAACTGCCAACCTTTTGGTTAGCAGCTAAGTGCTTAGCCATTGCGCCGCCAGCACTGCTTCTTAGGCACCCAAGGGACTCAAGTATCCAAATGATTGTTTCTTGCTTTTTAGTAGTTCCCGCTCCAGTAAGAAACACAAGCCCACTTCCCTACTCACTCTTATTTAAGACCGTGTCCTGACAAATGTTACGTGGTTTCTTGGCCCCCAGTAAATTAACAGTTGGAAATTATCAGGAAGGGGGTAAATCCAACTACAAGCAATCAGTGTCCTAACAGCAGCAGTACTGAAACTGACGTTGAAGGAGGAAATGGAAGAGAGATCTTAAACAACTGTCCAAGTGGGCATACAAAATAAATTATAGCACTCTGGGTCCACAGAATGTGGTGGCAAGTAGCTCCTGAGGGCAGATCACTGTTAGGGTTTAATAACATTTCCACAATGATAACCCTTTACTATCAGTAAAAAGTTCATTATGCTCAGTAACGAGACAGGAAAGCAGCTAATACATTTTAGAGAAATTGCAGCAAAAGTTATTTATCAGCCAAAGGGACAGAAACTTCTTTTGTTAAAAATAGATTCGTGGGACATATCTGCACTCATATTTATAGTATTACTATAGTTATTTTTACCACCAGTACAGCAATATGTAAGCGCATCCTCAAATAATTTCCTTCACTCCTAGTTGTTGTCCAACAGTTCTTGTCAAGGAAACCCTGTCTTGTATTCTCTGCCCTTCCTTTCCAGGTGCAGATATTAAAAGTTCAAGTGATGAAATTGTAGTCTTAATGTCCAAAGTATGTCGAACATTTAGCACATATAATACATAGTGTCTGCTGGCTGAGGGCACTGGATTCCTTTCTTAGCTGTTGCTTTCCCAGTGGGACTGCAGTCTAGATTTACTTACCAAAAAATTAAATCCCACTCCTCATGTGGCTGCTAACACGCAGGATCATGAAGGAGCATGAGTTTGCTTTCTCGGTCCTTGCTCTCTAAATGGGAGTCCAGAGAGGGCCCTGTCCAGGTTAGCTGCAAAAAAATAAATAAATTGTGATTCAGCTTTTCCCCAGACCTCGAGAATAGATTTGCCCCTGTTTGCCAAAAAATTAATAGCCCAATCCAGCAGGCTGGTGGCTGGGGATGATCAGCTTATTTAAAGTAGGAATCAGGCCTGTTCAACCTGTAACATGCTTCATGTCAGGCGCCTGCCTGTGGTACCCACCTGAGGCGTGCCCAGCAAGTAGGGGAAATAGACATACCAGTCGGTATTTACAGTCCAGCCTTTGGAGTTCTGCAATGACAAGCTCAGAAGTGTTCTGGGAACCCAGAAAAGAGAAAGTTAACTGCTTAGGGGAGTCCCTGAAGGCTTCGGAGTAAAAGATGTTAAAACGAAGTCTAACAGCTGAAAAGGAGATTGTAGTGTGGAGAAGGCAATGATGGCACTCTGGGTGAAAAATCAGATCAAAACAAAACAAAAAGGCACATAGCCAGTGCTGAGTTCAGGGGACAGAAAGGAGTCTGGTAGAAGGAAAGGGGATGGGGATAGTGGGATGCAGGCGTTAGTCTGCAGCTGCACCTGGCTTGCTGTCTTTGCTTGTCCATACCTCGCGGGTGCCATGCCGTCCTATGAGATGCATTTCAATTTTATAGGGAAGTGTCTTTGGAAAAAAGTTAGTGCTTTTTATCCCATGAATGCACTACAAATGATTTTAAAGTGGTGTTTGTTAAATACAGACATAAGAACTTCCGAAAAGATCATGATAGCCTACTCATTCTGGAACAAAAAAATGAAAACAGCTAAATTTGTATGTTAAAGAATGCTAACAGGGCAGGAAAAAAAGACAAATTTCTGATGACGTTAATCTCATATCATGCATGTGATATCAAGCAGATAGTGAGGCCGTATTTAACAAGCAAGCCACCGTATGAAACGTTTAGGAGTGAATTTCTACACAGTGCATGTGGTTAAGGCAAGTATAAATAAAGGTACAGAACAGCAACATTACAGTAAAATTGAGCAAAAACCTAACAAAGTGACTCTTGCATACGAATACAATAAAATCTTTGAGAAAAAACCTGATATGAAACATAAAACAAATTTAATGGAATGCCAGTGCTTTGCTCATAGTGAAGTAAAAGCAAATACTGGGAGGGGTGGGGGGCAACAAAAAATGAATTCTAATATAAACATGTTTCAGTGTCTAAGCTACATAACAAGTTCCCCAAATGTAAAGCAAACAAACAAACTATAAGGGTTTTAATCTTCATTCTCACTCCTTAAAAAGCCGTCACCTCTGAGCCACCTGAACAGAGCCTGAATCTACCACGCTGCTGAATCCAGCTGATGCTCTGCATTTCTGGAACTGGCTACAGGGGAGGTTGCGTCAGCTGTATGTGCAGAAGAACACAGCTACTCGGTCTTTACACTGTTTGTCATGAAGTTTATACTGTTTGGCCAGAACTGAATTGATAGCAATGCTTTTGAGCTAGATTACAGTAACAATCAATTTAAATCTAGAGTGTGAGGGAAGTAAACAGAAATCCCACCTCGGATTGACTGTATTTGTTGGCTCTGGCTTATTTCTGTGAAGAGAAGGACCTGTATGTCCTGGGATGTTTTGTGTTTGCCGCTGAGGTGGAGTGGTGGTGTAGCATAACATTGTCCTTAGGTGCCGTCCGGTCGGTTCCGACTCATAGCGACTCTGTGTACTACAGAACGAAACCCTGCCTGGTCCTGTGCCATCCTCACAATCGTTACGCTTGAGCTCTCGTTGAGGGCTCTTCCTCTTTTTCACTGACCCTCTACTTTACCAAGCATGATGTCCTTCTCCAGGAGCTGATCTCTCCTGACAACATGCCCAAAGTATGTAAGTTATAGTCTCTCATCCTTGTTTCTAAGGAGCGTTCTGGTGGTTCTTCTTCCGAGACAGATCTGTTCCTTCTTCTGGCAGTCCGTGGGATATTCCGTATTCTTCGCCAGCACCACAATTCAGAGGTGCCAGTTCTTCTTCGGTGTTCCTTATTCATTGTCCAGCTTTCGCATGCATATGATGTGATTGAAAATATCATGGCTTGGCCTAGGGGACAATGAGTTGAAGACAACGGTGATGGAATAATTTGGAAAAGGATAGTGAGAATAACAGCACAACTGGAAGAATGTAATCGATGTCACTGAATTGTACATGTAGAAACTTTCAAAATCATGTAACTTTGGCTCTGTATATTTTCACCAAAAAAAAAAAAAGGTCCTCAAGGTCGAGAAGGGAGAGTATTGACATGTCATGGGGCTGTTAACCAGTGTCATAAAACGTGTGTACTGACTGTTTAATGAGAAACTATTTGTTCTTTAAACCTTCATCTAAAGTACAATAAAAAAAATTTTTTTTTTAAAAAAAGAAGGTATCATGGCTTGGGTCAGGCACACCTTAGTCCTCAAGGTAACATCTTTGCTTTTCAACACTTTAAAGAGGTCTTTTGCAGCAGAGTTGCCCAATGCAATCCGTCTTTTGATTTCTTGACTGCTGTTCCCATGGGTGTTGTTTGTGGGTATTAGTAAAACGAACTCCTTGACAAATTCAATCTTTTTTCTGTTTATTATGATGTTGCTTATTGGTCCAGTTGTGAGGATTTTTGTTTTCTTTATGTTGAGGCGTAATCCATACTGAAGGCTGTGGTCTTTGATCTTCATCAGTACGTGCTTCCAGTCCTCTTCACTGTCAGCAAGCAAGGTAGTGTCATCTGCATAACACAGGTTGTTAGAATCTTCCTCCAATCCTGATGCTGAGTTCTTCCTCATATAGTCCAGCTTCTTGGATTATTTGCTCAGCATACAGATTGAATAGGTATGGTGAAAGAATACAACCCTGACGCACACCTTTCCTGACTTTAAACCACGCAGTATCCCCTTGTTCTGTTCGAACAACTTCCTCTTTATCTTCCTCATGAATACAATTAAGTGTTCTGGAAGTCCCGTTCTTCCTAATGTTATCCATAATTTGTTATGATCTACACAGTCACAGTCGGATGCCTTTGCATAGTCAATAAAACACGTAAACATCTTTCTGGTATTTTCTGCTTTCAGCCAGGATCCATCTGACATCAGCAATGATATCCCTGGCTCCATGTCCTCTTCTGAATCTGGCCTGAATTTCTGGCAATTCCCTGTTGCTATACTGCTGCGGCCACTTTTGAATGATTTTCAGCAAACTTTTACTTGTGTGTGATATTAATGATATTGTTTGATAATTTCCGCATTCAGTTGGATCACCTTTCTTGGGAATAGGCATAAACGTGGATCTCTTCCTGTCAGTTGACCAGGTAGCTGTCTTCCAGATTTCTTGGCATAGACGTGTGAGCACTTCCAGTGCTGCAGCTGTTTGTTGAAACATCTCAGTTGATTTTCCGTCAGTCCCTGGAGCCTTGTTTCTCGCCAGTGCCTTCAGTGCAGCTTGGACTTCTTCTTTCTGTACCATCAGTTCCTGATCATATGCTGCCTCCTGAAATGGTTGAACATTGACCAATTCTTTTTGGTATAATGACTCTGTGTATTCCTTCCATTTTCTTTTGATCCTTCCTGCATCATTTAATATTTTCCCCATAGAATCCTTCACTATTGCAACTTGAGGCTTGAATTTTTTTTTCCATTCTTTCAGTTCGAGAAATGCTGAGTGTGGTCTTCCCTTTTGGTTTTGTATCTCCAGCTCTTTGCATACGTCATTATAATACTTTGCTTTGTATTCTCGAGCTGCCCTTTGAAATCTTTCATTCAGTTCTACTTCGTCATTTCTTCATTTTGCTTTAGCTACTTGACATTCAAGAGCAAGTTTCAGAGTTTCTTCTGACATCCATTTTGGTCTTTGCTTTCTTTCCTGTCTTTTTAATGACCTCTTGCTTTCTTCATGTATGATGTCCTTGATGTCATTTCACAACTCATCTGGTCTTCAGTCATTAGTGTTCAAAGTGTCAAATCTATTCTTGAGATGGTCTCTAAATTCAGGTGGGATGTACTCAAGGTCATACTTTGGCTCTTGTTGACTTGTTCTAATTTTCTTCATTTTCAACTTGAATTTTCATATGAGTAATTGACGGTCTATTCCACAGTTGGCCCCTGGCCTTGTTCTGACTGATGATATTGAGCTTTTCCATCATCTCTTTCCACAGATGTAGTCGATTTGATTCCTGTCCCATCTGGCAAGGTTCACATGTATAGTCGCCATTTATGTTGGTGAAAAAAGGTATTTGCAATGAGGAAGTCGTTGGTCTTGCAAAATTCTATCATGCTATCCCCAGTATTGTTTCTATCACCAAGGCCATATTTTCCAACTACCAATCCTTCTTCTTTGTTTCCAACTTTCGCATTCCAATCACCAGTAATTATCAATGCATCCTGATTGTGTGTTCAATCAATTTCAGACTGCAGAAGCTGGTAAAAATCTTCAATTTCTTCGTCTTTGGCCCTAGTAGTTGGTGCATAAATTTGAATAATAGTCGTATTAACTGGTCTTCCTTGCAGGTGTGTGGATATTATCCTATTGCTGACAGCGTTGTACTTCGGGATATATCTTGAAATGTTTTTTTTTTTTGACAATGAATGCAATGCTATTCCTCTTCAAGTTGTCATTCCCAGCATAGTAGACCATATGATTGTCCAATTCAAAATGGCCGATACCACTCCATGTCAGCTCACTAATGCCTAGGATATCGATGTTTATCTGTTCCATTTCATTTTTGACGATTTCCAGTTTTCCTAGATTCATGCTTCGTACATTCCACGTTCCAATTATTAATGGATGTTTGCAGCAGTTTCTTCTCATTTTGAGTCATGCCACATAAGTAAATGAAGGTCCCGAAAGCTTGACTCCATCCATGTCATTAAGATCCTTAATGCCTTGAGGAGGCAGCTCTTCCCCAGTTGTCTTTTTTTTTTTTTTTTTTTGGTCTTATTTTTTTGTTGTTGTACTTCAGGTGAAGGTTTACAGAACAAATAGTTTCTCATTAAACAGTAGTACACATATTGTTTTATGACATGCCAACCCTCTAACTTCTCAACCTTTTTTTTTTTTTTTTTGGTGAAAATATACATAGCCAAAGGTACACCATTTCAAAAATTTCTACATGCACAGTTCAGTGGCATCGGCTGCACTCTTCCAATTGTGCTGCTATTCTCACTTTAGATGAAGGTTTACAGAACAAAATAGTTTCTCATTAAACAGTTAGTACACATGTTGCCCTGCGACAATGGTTAACAACCCCACTACACGTCAACACTGTCCTTACTCAACCTTGGGTTCCCTATCACCAGCTTTCCTGCCCCTTCTGCCTTCTAGTCCTTGTCCCTGGGCCGCTGTGCCTCATTAGTCCCATTTTGTTTTATGGGGCTGTCCAATTCCCAGCTGAACAGTGAACTTTGGAAGTGGCTTCACCACTGAGCTTAAAGGGTGTCTGGGGGCCATACTCTCGGGGTTTCTCCAGTCTCCTTTAGGCCAGTAAATCTGGTCTTTTTGTGTGTGTGTTAGAATTTTGTTCTACATCCTTCTCCAGCTCTCTCCAGAACCCTCTGTTGTGATCCTGGTCAGAGCAGTCAGTGGTGGTAGCCGGGCACCATCTAGCTGTACTGGACAAAGTCTGGTGGAGGCCTTGGTAGTCCATTAGTGGTCCATTAGTCCTTTGGACTAATCTTTTCCTTGTATCCTGTTCTCTTCATTTTCCCTTGCTCCCGAAGGGATGAGACCAGTGGAGTATCTTAGATGGCTGCTCACAGGCTTTCAAGACCCCAGATGCTACTCACCAAGGTAGAATGTAGTACATTGTCTTATAAACTGTGTGATGCCAATTGAGCTAGATGTTCCCTGAGACCATGGTCCCCACAGCCCTCCACCCAGCAATTCAGTCCCTCAGGGAGTTTGGATGTGTCTATGGGGCTTCCATGACCTTCCTTGTACAAGTTGTGCTGGTTTCCCCTGTATTGTGTACTGTCTCACCCTTCACCAAAGATACCACGTTATCTATTGTCTATTTAGTATTTCTCCCCGCCCCTCCCATCCCTGGTAACCAACAAGGATTGTTACTTTTTGTGTGTAAACTTCCATGGGTTTTAAAAGTAGAGGTCTCATACAATATTTGTCCTTTTGTGATTGACTTATTTCACTCAGCATAATGTCCTCCAGTTTCATCCATGTTATGAGATGGTTCACAGATTCATTGTTGTTCTTTCTCGTAGGATAGTACTCCATTGTGTGTATGTACCATAGTTTGTTTATCCGTTCATCTGTTGATGGGCATCTAGGTTGTTTCCATCCTTTTTCTATTGTGAGCAATGCTACCATGAACATTGGTGTGCATATGTCTATTCGAGTGATGACTCTTACTTCTCTAGGATATATTCCTAGGAGTGGAATTGCTGGATCATATGGTATTTCTATTTCTAGCTTTCTAAGGAAGTGCCATATCATTTTCCAAAAGGGTTGTATCATTTTGCATTCCCACCAGCAGTGCATAGGAGTTCCGATCTCCCCACAGTCCCTCCAACATTTGTTATTTCCAGTGTTTTTGATTTGTGCAAGTAATGCCGAGGTGAGATGGTATCTCATTGCGGATTTAATTTGCATTTCTCTAATGAGTAGTGATCATGTTTCCTCATGTGTCTGTTGGCCACTTGAATGTCTTCCTTGGTGAAGTGTCTGTTCATTTCCTTTACCCATTTTTGAATAGGATTATTTGTCTTTTTGTTGTAGAGGTGTTGGATTTTCTTGTAGATTATGGAGATTAGACCTTTGTCTGACTTGTACTGTCCAAAAATTTTTTCCCAGTCTGTAGGTTCTCTTTTGACTCATTTGGTGAAGTCTTTTGAAGAGCATAGGTGTTTGATTTTTAGAAGATCCCAGTTATCTAGCTTGTCTTCTGGGGTTTGTGTGTTGATGGTTATGGTTTGTATCCTGCCCAGTCATCTTTTGAGTGCCTTCCAACCTGGGGGGCTTATCTTCCGGCACTATATCAGACAGTGTTCCACTGCTATTCATGAGGTTTTCACTGGCTAATTCTTTTCACAAGTAAACCACCGGGTCCTTCTTCCTAGTCCGCCTAGTCTGGAAGCTCAGCTGAAGCCTGTCCACCATGGGTGACCATGCTGGTATCTGAATCCAGTGTCATAGCTTCCAGCGTCACAGGAACACACAAGCACCCACAGGTGACGAACTGACAGACGTGGGGGGTAGCATAATAGTATCTGGTAACCATTAGTCATACATCTCCTTTGGTGGGCAATCTTTTCTCTGTAATATGGATCCTAAGCATGAGATATATTTGGGGCATAAGTCCATGCATCTGGATAAGAAGGCCCTTTCTCACAGGTTATTCCATATAAATGAGGTTACTTGCCTTGGACTTGTTCATACGTTCAGCGGAATTGTGTGACAAACAGAAGTCTGATGCCTTTTTTCTCTGCATTCTTATTATATTTAAGTTAGAGCATGTAATACTTCGTACTTAATTATTCCATTAATATTCTTTGTGCCCTCAACTAGATTTTTAGCAGCTTAAAGGTATCATAGTTGTGTTAATTTCTCATCATGGGATACTACAATACTGATTGTTTATTTTATTATTTTTATTAAAGATTATAGTATAATGGAAAAATCACTGTTTCAGGGAATATAAACTTTAGAATAAGCTTGTCTATGTCTATAAGAAAACTTGCTGGGATTTTGATAGAAATTGCACTAAACCTATAGATCAGTTTGGGGAGAATTGACATCTTTATACTGTGTTGAGTTTTCCAATCCATTCACACAGTGTATCTCTCCATTTATTTAGGTCTTCTTTGATTTCTTTCATCATGATTTTGTAATTTTCAGGATGCGTGTCCTGTATATGTTTTGTTTGGAGCTATTGTAAGTGATGTTGTTGTTGTTAGCTGCTGCTGAGTTGATCTGACTCATGGCAATCCCACCTGTGCAGGGTAGAACTGCTCCATAGGATTTTCTTGACTATAATCTTAACAGATGAAGATCTTTAGAGCTTTTCTTCCCTAGTACCGCTGGGTAGATTTAAACAACCAATCTTTAGGGTATAAGTCAAGCACAAACTTTTTGCGTCACACAGGGACCTTCTTGTAAGCAATATTGTTTTTAATTTCAGTTTCCATGTGTTCATTGTTGGCGTGTAGAATTTCACTTGTTTCGTTTGTTGGTCTTCTGCAATCCTGCTGAACTAGGTATCTTTAAGGGGTCCTTTTAGCTCTGAAATTCTAAAAGGATATAGACTAGTTATTCTTTATGGCTAATGCAGATGGAATGAGTAGAAATGGGGTTAAATTTTTCTGAAGAAGTTTAGTCCAACATTACAGAAGAACTTATTAATCAAAAACATGAACACTTCAGCAATCTACCTAGAAAAGACCTCCTCCTTTGGGAGCTCTGACAAGGCTATAATTAACTGTGTGACTTAGATTTTGTTTAGCTTTTCGTGGAAGTCATATTGCTTGACTTTAGATGGTATATTTAGTCTCCTAGTAAACACCAAAAGTCTCCTAAATTCATTGTAAAATGAACTGATAAGTAACAGTATCTTCAAAATAGAAGAATTAAGGTAGGGGTGTGTGTGTGTGTGTGTGTGTGTGTGTGTGTGTGTGTGTGCGTGTGTGTGTGTGTGTGCGTGTGTGTGTGTGTGTATTAAATCTCTGGGTTTTAAAACTAGGTAGATAAATCTCAAATGTCTTTTAGTTCTTATCCTCCAAGATAAAATATCAATTGTATTTTGAAGTGTCTGCTTAGGGAATGAATATTTGATGCTGGAAACTACATGTAAGATTCATTCAAGAGCTACTGCTAAAAAGCATCAGTTGAGAATATACAGTGTTAGTCAGTGGATGGAATACATCAGCAGTATCAGTGTGGCCCTGAGTTACTTAGGTAGGGATGCAAATCTCCCTAAAACTACAAAGGCCAATTTCATCATGCAGGATCCACGAGCAGGATTTCTTCGTATGAACCCAGGGCAGCTGTATGGTCAGTACTTCAGAATATTTGAGCATTAGAAACAGCTCTCAGCTATCTAGAAAAACAGAACACATTATTTACTTATTTAGTATTTGAGAAATTAGTAGTAAAGACAGTTTTTGGCATAGCAGTGGTACAGGCTACTGTTTTACTTTAGCTGTTTTTATTAAAATCTTCAACTGAAGCACATGTTTCTCTGCCCCATGCAGATAATGAACATGGTGAGTCAGGAGCATCAGATAGGGTGCTGTGTTTTAATATGGAAACTCTCTGACTGCTGGAGTCCCTGGGTGGTGCAAATGGTTAATGTACTTGGCAGCTAACCAAAAGGTTGGAGGTTCAAGTCCATCCAGAGGTACCTCGGAAGAAAGACTTGGCGATATACTTCTGAAAAATCAGCCATTGAAAACCCTGTGGAGCACAGTTCTACTCTGACACGCATGGAGTCACCATGAGTCAGAACTGACTCAGCAGCAACTGATAGTTGTTGTTATGTCATTTGGGGCCATTAGCCCCTGAATTAAATGGCTCCAGATTGCTGTCATTTTGCAGACTTTTTGCCTTCCTCCTCTGTTTGGGGGTGTTTGGGTGTGCCTCTTCTACTTAGAAATTTTGACTTTATAGCCAGGTGTAAGTTCATGGTTCTGAGGATATCTCCCTACCACTTTCGTAACTGTAAAGTCTATGACCTTTAGGACCGATAGTCCCCTCACTGCTGAAAGACCTTTCAGATTCTCAGCAGTGTTCACAGAAGCACATATCTGGATGTGTGGAGTATTTCTCTCCTTAAAAGAGGACTGCACAGGACTGTAACATGCTGGCTCTTTTTGTTGTGATTTAAGCTGGGCAGTTAGTGTGAGAAAGGTACGCAGCCCAAGGCAGATCAACATCACTTTTAATCACATGCGGGACTTCCTAAAAGTAGCCAGGACTTCTCTTATCAGCGGGGTCAGCTTCCCGTGTGAGGAAATTGGTGTGCAAGTGCAGGAAATGATCTGCAGTAGATCTGGCACCGAACAGGCCCCACCAGCAACTCAGTGCTTGTATGGAGGCCCACGTGGTGCAGAATCACTGCAAAATTGAGGGAGGGTGTGGCATAGGTGCCCACCAAAAAAACCCATTGCCGTCAAGTCGATTCCAACTCATAGCAACCCTATAGGACAGGGTAGAACTGCCCCATCAGGTAATCTTTTCTTTCTTTCTTTTTAATACTATTTTACTGTGTTTTTGGTGAATGTTTACACGGCAAGTTTGGTTCCCGTTAGACAATTTCCACACCAATTGTTCAGTGACATTAGTTACATTTTTAACAGTGTGCCAACATTCTCTTTAATTGTGTTCTGCATGTTCAGTTTCCAGTACTCTAATCTCCCTGCTCCCTTATTTTCTCATCTTTGCTTTAGGGTAAATGTTGACCTTTTGGTCTCATACAGATAGTTTTTTAGTAGGATCTTATGGGTAATATCCTTTATTTTGTGTGCTGCTCTGCTGTTTCGCTAAAAGGTGATCTCGGGATTGTTTTGGTTCAAGATTTGAACAGTCTCAGGGAGATACCTTCAGGGAGTCCTCTGATCTCAACTGGCTCAGTTACTCTGGCCTTTGATGGTTATATCACTAACTAGATAGTTAACTTTGGTGAAGGGAAAGACAACACACAACATAGGGGAACACAACTAGGTCAGCACAACTTGACCCAGGCAAATTCATAGAAGCTTCCTAGACACATCTAAACACCCTGAGGGTGAGTTAATGGGGCTGAGGTCTGGGGACCATGGTCTCAGAGGACATCTAGCTCAATTGGCACAACATAGTTTGTAAGACAATGTTCTGCATTGTACTTTGGTGAGTAGCATCTGGGGTCTTAAAAGTTTGCAAGTGGCCATCTAAAATACATCTATTGGTCCCATCATATTCGGAGCAAAGGAAAATGAAAGAAACCAAAGACACAAGGAAAATATTAGTCCAAAGGACTAAAGGATCACACAAACCACAGCCTTCACTAGCCTGATCCCAAAACAACTAGACGGTGCCTGGCTACCACTACTGACTGCTCTGAGAGGGATTACAGCAGAGGGTCCCAAACAAAGGAGGAGAAAAATGTAGAATAAAATTCAAATTCACCAGAAAAAGTCCAGTTGCTTTGGGTAGAATTGACATTTTCAGAATGCTGAGTCTTCCTATCCATGAGCATGGTATGTTTTTCCATTTGTGTAGGTCTCTTTTGTGTTCTTGCAACAGTGTTTTGTAGTTTTCTTTGTATAGGTCTTTTACGTTCCTGATTACATTTAATCCTAAGTATTTTATCTTTTTAGGGGCTATTATAAATGGTTTCATTTTCCTTATTTCTTTTTTGAAATTCTCTTTGTTGGTGTATAGGAATCCAACTGATTTTTGTATGTTCATCTCTTATCCTGCTACTCTGTGGAATCTTTCTGTTAGTTCCAGTAGTTTTCTTGTGGAATCTTTGGGGTTCTCTATGTATAGGATCATATCATCTGCAAATAGAGATAGTTTTACTTCTTCCTTTCCAACTTAGATAATCTTCATTTCTTTTTCTTTCCTTATTGCTCTTGTTAGGGCCTCAGCACAATGTTAAATAGGAGTGGTGATAAAGGGCATCCTTGTCTTGTTCCCATTCTCAGGGGGAGTGCTTTCACTCACTTTCCATTGAGAATCTTTTCTGTTGGTTTTGTATAGATACCCATTATTATGTTGAGGAATTTCCCTTCTTTTCCTGTTTTATTGAGAGTTTTTGCCAGGAATGGGTGTTGGAGTCTATCAAATGTGTTTTCTGCATCGATTGAGATTATCATGTGATTCTTTTCTTTTGTTCTATTTTTGTGGTGGATTACATTGATTATTTTCTAATACTGAACCATCCTTATATACTTAGGTATGAATCCTACGTGGTTGTGGTGTATTATTTTTTTGATATGATGCTGAATTCTGTTGGCTAGAATTTTGTTGAGAATTTTTGCATCTATGTTCATGAGAGGCATTGGTCTGTAATTTTCTTTTTGTGGTGTCTTTACCTGGCTTTGGTATTAGGTTTATGCTGGCTACATAGAATGAATTTTGGAGTATTCCTTCCTTTTCTGTGCTCTGAAATAGTTTGAATAGTACTGATGTGAACCCTTCTCTGAATGTTTTTAGCATTCTCCACTGAAGCTGTTGATGCCAGGGATTTTCTAGGGGGTGCGGGAGTATTTTTTCTTACCTCGTCAATCTCTTCTCGTCATGGGTCTGTTCAGATTTTCTGTCTCAGTTTGTGTTAGTTTAAGTAGGTAGTGTGTTTCTAGAACTTTGTCCATTTCCTGTTGCCACTATAACAGATAACCACAAACTTGTTAGCTGCCGTCAAGTAGGCTCTGACTCATGGTGACCTTATGTATAACAGAACAAAACGTTGCCCAGTCCTGCACCATCTTCATGATCATTGGTATGTTTGAGTCCGTTGGAGCGACTCTTGTGTCAATTCATCTCAGTTAGGATTTTCCTTGGTTTTGCTGATCCTCTGCTTTACCAAACATGATGTTCTTTTCTAGTGATTGGTCTTTCCTGATGACGTGTCCAAAGTAAGTGAGCCGAAGTCTCATCATCTTTGCTTCTAAGGAGGATTCTGGTTGTATTTCTTCTAAGACTGATTTGTTCATTTTTGTTGCAGTCCATGGGATATTCAGTAGTCTTTGTCAACACCACAATTCAAATGCATCAGTTCTTCTGTCTTCCTTATTCATTGTCCACCTTTCACATGCATGAAGTCATTGAAAAGACTTAGTGGCTTAAAAAAATACAAACTTATTCTCTTTCAGTTCTGGAGGCCGTAAATCTGAAAATGGTTTATCTAGACTAAAGTCAAGGTGTCAGAGGGCTTGTTCCTTCTGGAGGCTCTAGGGGAGAGACCCTTTCCTTGCCTTTTCTAGCTTCTAGTGTCCATCTGCATTCCTTGGCTTGTAGCCCATTCCTCCATCTTCAAAGTGCATCACTCCAATCTCTTTTTCCATTGATACATAGCCTTCTCCCCTCCTATGAAATCTCCCTCTTATAAGGACATTGTGATTACATTTAGGGCCTGCCAGGATAATCCAGGATAAGCTCCCTATCTCAAGATTCTTAATCACATCTGGAAATTTTTTTGTCATACCAGATAATGCACAGGCTCCAGGGATTTTGATGTGGATATCTGTTCTGGATTGTCGTGGTTTGAATTATGTCCCCCAAAAAATGTGTGTGTCAGTTTGGCTGGGCCATGTTTCCCAGAATTGTGTGGTTGGCCTCCATTTTGTGATTGTAATTTTATGTTAAAGAGGATTAGGGTGGGATTATAACACCACCTTTACCCAGGTCACATCCCTGATCCAATGTAAAGGGAGTTTCCCTGAGGTGTGGGCTGCACCACCTTTTATCTCTCAAGAGATGAAAGGGAAGCAAGCAGAGAGTTGAGGACCTCATACCATCAAGAAAGCAGTGCAGGGAGCAGAGCGCGTCCTTTGGACTGGGGTTCCTGCGCAGAGAAGCTCCTAGTCCGGGGGAACACCGAAGAAAAGAAGGCCGACAGAATCCTTCCCCTGGAGCTGATGCCCTGAATTTGGACTTTTAGCCTACTTTGACTGTGAGGAAATAAACTTCTCTTTGTTAAAACCATCCACTTGTGGTATTTCTGTTATAGCAGCACTAGTTGACTAAGACATGGATTGAATTGTGTACCCTACAAAATAAGTGTTGTAAATCCTAACCTCTATGCCTGTGGCTATAATCCCATTTGGGAGTGGGTTGTCTTTGTTACGTTAATTAGGCAGGATTAGTGTAGAGTGTGTCTTGAGTCGATCTCTTACAAAATATAAAAGGGGCAGATTAGGCAAGCAGAGGTGGGGGAAGATAGATGCCAAACCACATGAAGATCTCCAAGGAATCAGGAAACAGAAGCCGAAGAGACAACGACCTTCCCTCAGAACCAACAAAGAAAGTCTTTCCCTAGAGCTGGCACCCTGACTTCAGAATTCTAGCCCCCTGAACTGTGAGAGTGGAGCCGTGGTGCTGCAGTGGTTAAGAGCTCGGCTGCTAACCAAAAGGTTGGCAGTTGAAATCCACCAGCCACTCCTTGGGAACCCTATGGGGCAGTTCTGCTGTGTCCTGTATGGTTGCTATGAGTTGCAGTTGACTTGATGGCAGTGAGTTTGGTTTTGTTTGGGTAAACTGTGAGAAAATAAATTTATGCTGGTTAAAGCCACCCACTTGTGGTATTTCTATTATAGCTGCACTAGATAACTAAGACAACAGCTTTGGGGGCTGTTATTTGGCCTACCACATCCCATATTCATTTGACCTTCTCCAATTCATTGTGTGCAGCCAAAAGCAAAAGACTAATCCAATCGTGTTACCTCCCCAACCCCCAGCCCCAGTTTAAACACTGTCCATGGAATCCATGATCTTAAGATCAAGACCACAGTCTTTACCTTGTATGGCGGTACCTGGTCTGAATGCTTCTATGCCTTTGGCTTCATCTTCTGTACCGTACCACCCTCCACTCTGATCTCCACCCATAATGGTTTTCTTTCAAGTTCTTAATCTTGCCACAACTTCTTGTCCCACTCGCTCTTCACTGAGTTAGCTCCACCTCTTCTCAGATCGCAATTCAATCATCACTTCTTCAGAGTTGACTTCTCAGACCCCTCTGATTTCCCCTTCTTATTTCCCTACCTAGCACCCCCGTATGCTCATAGTCTATCCATGTATCTCTCCATTGGAGCGGTTACAGTTGTAATATTACATATATTTGTGCAACTCTTTTATTTATGCCCCTCCTTTCAACTACAAGCTCCATGAGTGTAAGGACCTTTTATGTGATGTGATACACACACATATACACATACCTATGTGTATATGTGTGTGTATGTGTATATATATGTGTATATTGGTATTTGTGTGTGGGTATCACATCACAAAAAAGGTCCCTACACTCGTGGAGCTTGGATGTGTATGTGTGTTTATATGCATACATGTGTACGTTTGTATATGTGTGTATGTGTATCACATCAAAAAAAGGTCTCGCAACATGGTGCTATAGACAGAAGCACCACACTGTCCCTCCACAGCAAAGACCCAAAAAACTAAGTACAACAGAGACAAACATCAATCCTGGAACCCTGAGCATTTAATAAAGAGATAAAGAAGTCAGCCAAGCACTGAATGGAATAAGAAATTGACAGAGAACAGAAAGCGAGGAGAGAGAAGTGCAGAGGTCCCCTATCAGCTAACACAGCACAGATTCACCATCCTGGCCTCCTGTCAGAAATCGGTGGACAGGGAGTATGAGAAAGCAGCTTCATGGAGCTCTCAACAGGAGACAGAGTACTTGGTAACTGGCAATATACGCTTTCCCACCCCCTATTATTTTCCCCCCAGCTTGGCCTCCACTGCTTCCTAGCTGGCTGTGGTCACTCGGCTGTCTGGGAAGTGCAGGATCTGTGCTGCTTGGACTCGCCCCGCCCACATCAAAGAGCAGTAGACAAGGAGTATGGGAAAGCAGCTTCACGGAGCTCCCAGCAGGAGACAGAACACCTGGTAACCAGTGATCTGTGCTTTCCCACCCCCTGCTCGGCCTCCACCGCTTCCAGCTGGCCGCGGTCTCTTGGCCAGGAGACACTGGCTCCAGCCCAGTGCTGCTTGGATTCACCTTGCCCACACTGGCTGGCTCCATCAGTGCCATTTGTTTGTTGCTGGTGCTGCTTTTTCCCGATTCTTCTGGTTTCTTCCCAGCCTCTCACCACCTCCCCCTCCTTTTTCTTGAACACCTGGCTCTGTGTGCCGTCTTTGCTTCTTAAAACGCTGTGAAGCACCACTCAGCTGGGGAACTGCTTCCCCAGTCCTCACCACCATGCTGTTGGGCTCTCTGGGGGCTTTTTTTCTTTTTTGTTGTTTTGTTTTGTCATGTTTGTTTGTTTTCTTTTTCTTTTCATGGCTTGGGAGCCCCTTCTAGCTGGGCTGTATTGCCCAGCTTGGAAGCCACTTCCCCAGTCCGTGCAGCTGTGCTGGTGGGATCCCTGGGGGCTTTTCTTTTCTTTTTTTCTAATTTTTATTATTACTTTTTTCTTTTTCTCTTTTTTTCCCTTTTTGTTTTTCTGCATTTCTCAGTCTCTTGTCTCTTGTCTTTCCACTCCATTGGCAAGCTCCCTTAGCACTCTTGTGTGTGTGTGTTTTGTTTTTGTTTGTTTTTGTCTCCTGTTTCTCTCTGCTCTCTCTCTTCTTTCCAATACTCATCTTAGCTCCACCCATGAAAACCCCCTCCCTCTTTTCTGACTACCTGCACCCTGCACCCCCGAGCAGCACAGGCACTGCCTGCTGGAATCTGCCCTGCACTGATTCCCAGCCTGCCCTGTAAGCCTTAGTACATGCACAAACAACCCATCCCAGCCCCTCCCCTTCAGCTGGACCTGCCCGGCTGCACTATAGCTGAGAGACTGGCCCTGCCTGTTGGACAAGGAGGTGAAAAGTATCATGCCCACAAATGAGCAAACAACAAAGAGCACAGAGCCTGCCTGCTCAGACATAACCAAATAAAACCAAAAAAAGCAGGAGGAAACAAATAAATCTATAATCAATAAATGAAGAAAATAACTACTGAATGTCCCAAAGACAGCAGACGATATCAAAACATATTAAAAAAACAGGACAGGATGGTTCTAGTAGACATCTAAAATAAAACACCAGATGACTTTCCAGTAGAAGAAAAGGTACTAGAACTACCTCATAGGGAATTCAGATCTCTAATATTCAGAGCTATCCAAGAGTTGAAGCAAAAAGCAGACAAAAATGAGGAAAAAATAGACAAATTCATGGAAAAGACAGGCATGTTCATGGAAAATACAGACAAAAAAGTGGAACAATTCCAGAAAATAATACAGAAACAAAATGCCAAAATAAATTCACAACTAGAAATCATACAAAAACAACAATTAGAAATCCAGAAGATAAACAAGATTTCAGAAATGGACAGTGTCATAGAAGGGCTGAGGAGCAGCTTTGGAATGATTAAAGACAGGATCAGCGAAATTGAAGACAAATACTTGGATACAACTCTGTTTGAGGAAACATCAGAAAAAGAACGAAGAAAAATGAATAAACCCTGAGAGTTATGTGGGATACAATCAAAAGCAAAAATTTACAGGTAATCGGAGTTCCAGAATAGGAGGAAAAAACAAAAAACACAGAGAGGATCGTAGAAGAATTGCTGACAGAAAACTTCCCTAATATCATGAAAGAAGAAAACCTGAGCATCCAAGAAGCTCAACGAATCCCATATAGGATAGACCCCAAAAGAAGATACCCAATGCATATCATAAGCACACTCAATAAAACCAAAGACAGAGAAGGCATCCTGAGAGCAGCTTGAGAAAAAGGAAAAGTCACATAATAGAGGAGAAACAATAAGACTAAGCTCTGAGTACTTGGCAGAAACCATGCAGGCAAGAAGGCAATGGGATAACATATATAAAACCCTGAAAGAAAAAATTGCCAACCAAGAATAACATATCCTGCAAAACTCTCGTTCAAATATGATGGTGAAATTAGGACATTTCTAGATAAACAGAGATTAAGGGACTATGTAAAAACCAAACCAAACTTAGAAGAATTATTAAAGGGAGTCCTTCAGTTTGAGAACAAATAATATCAGATCACAGCCTGAATCGAGGATGCAAGATCATACCAGCCAGATACCAACCTAGGAAGTGAACTCTCAAGGACTATCCCAAACCAAAAGAATTCCAACAGGGAACCAGAGAGGTTAATCTGTAAATGACAACACCACCAGAACAATAAAAGAGGTAATAAACGATGTAGGTGTAGGACTTTGTAACGGAGCGGAAGGCAAGGTGATACCAAGTAATAATAGAGTGGTTCAAACCTAGGAAGATAAGGGTAAATTTCAAGGAAACCACAAACCTACTCATTAAAATAAAAAGAAGAAAAGCATAAAGTCTTAGTAAAAACAAACTCTACAAAAACTGAAGAAATGGAAAAAAAAAATCCACAAGCAAAAAGAATTCAGCACAGGAGAGTAAGAGGAACAAAGAAAACATCAGCACTACAAAAAAAAAGCACTATAAAATAACAGCAGTAAACTCACACCTATCCATAATCACACTGAACATAAATGGCTTAAATGCACCCATAAAAAGACAGAGAGTGACAGAATGAATAAGAAGAACAGAATCCCTCAATATACTGTCTACAAGAGACACATCTTAGAAACAAAGACGTAAATTTATTAAAAATCGCAGGATGGAAAAAAAAATATGTCAAGCAAACAGCTACCAAAAAAGCGCAGGAGCGGCAATACTAATCTCAGATAAAATAGAATTAAAAAAAATCCATCATAAAAGACAAAGAAGGGCACTATATAATGATTAAAGGGACAATCTATCATAAAGGCATAACCATAATAAACATCTATGCACCCAGTGACAGGGCTCCAAAATACATAAAACTAACTCAAAGAGCACTGAAAAGAGAAATTGACAGTTTCCCCAATAATAGTAGCAGACTTCAACACCCCACTCTTGGTAAAAGACAGAACATCTAGAAACAAACTCAGCAAAGATACAGAAGACCTAAAGGGCACAATCAGCCAACTGGACCTCATAGACATATAGAACACTCCATCCAACTGCTGCAAAGTACACATTCTTTTCCAATGCACATGGAACGTTCTCCAGAATAGACCACATCTTAGGTCACAGAGCAATCCTCAACAAAATCCGAAACATTGAGATAATGCAAATATCTTGTCTGACCACAATGCCATCTAGGTAAAAGTTAACAACAGGAAGAGCAAAGAAAAAAAAATCAATTACATGGAAACAGAATAATACCCGACTTGAAAACCACTGGCTAACAGAAGAAATCAGAGATGGAATCAAAAAATTCCTGGAATGAAACAAGGGTGAAAACATGGCATACCGAAACCTTTGGGACACTGTAAAGGCAGTCCTCAGAGGTCAACTTATAGCAATAGATGCACACATCAAAAAAGAAGAAAGGGACAAAATCAAAACATTAGCTATACAACTTGAACAAAAACAAAAAACAACTTGTCCACCCAGACACAGCTGGAGAAAAATGTAGAACAACATTCTAACTCACAAAAAAAGACCAGACTTAGTGGTCTGACAGAGATGGAAGAAACACTGAGAGTATGGCCCTCAGACACCCTTTTAGCTCAGTTATGAAGTCCCTCCCAAGGCTCACGCTTCAGGCGAAGATTAGACAGCCCCAAAAAACAAAACAAGATTAAAGGGACGCACCAGCCCAGGGGCAAGGACTAGAAGGCAAGAGGGGCCAGGAAAGCTGGTAATGGGGAACCCAAGGTCAAGAAGGGAGAGTGTTGACATGTTGTGGGGTTGTTAACCAGTGTCATAAAACAATATGTGTACTAAGTGTTTAATGAGAAACTAGTTCTGTAAACTTTCATCTAAAGTACAATAAAAAAAATTTTTTTTAAAAAGTCCCTACACATATATGTGTGTGTGTATATATCACTATTATCCCTTGTGCCTATAATACCTAATAAAATATTTATCGAATGAATGACTACTTTTCAGACAGACACTCTTTTCAAAGGTTTACTAAAGTATCTTTATTCCTTATTATCAATGGGAAAAAGGAGACTGGTATATGTGTGGGTTGGAATAAATATTTAAGCTTTAGAATTTTTATCTGCTTTGAAATCTTTTCTACAGCCTCTTTTATAAAGAGTTCCATGAAATGATCTTTAAATGAGAAAATTAAGAGGTGTTATAGTTAGAAATTAATGTATTAACATCTCCTTAAGAGTTGTGTATTACCCCACGATACAGAAGGTGTTTATATAGTGTCTATCACTTGTCTGCTGTTTTCCTGGAAGAATGTACGTTTCTGGCTGTCAACAATTTATTTGCCTTTTGAAGCTAGAGAATAAACTGTGGCTTATTCGTACTGTACCTTCTCTTCGTAGAATATCCTTAAATAGCTAACACCATAACAAAAGACTTCGTTTTACAACCTGGATGTGTGACCTGTGGCACTGAGAAACACGTTAATTATTTGCGCTGTGCAGGGTCCTGTTACACGTATGGTTTGGTTTCCAGCCAAGTTTCATTCTTTATGCTGGATGTGGGGCAGGCCATAGAGGGTCAGGGCCCATGGTTGTGTTTGTAAAAAAGATGTTCGTATAGAAGCCTGTAAAACTACTTATAAAATTATGCCTCCTACAATTTTGAGCTTTGAAAGTACTAAATTAAATAACACCATCCTACAAATATATAAACAATAAGTTAGTCCGTAGATGAAATATACGAGTAATCTTGGTGGGGAGCAGTTTCCTGCACATGATTTGCAGTGGTGTACAGCCGCAGGTACATTTCAGCAACAGCCTGAATGAAGTTGTCTTTTGACTCATGACTTGAATTGAAGATGAAAGCAGGCTGTTAGCAGGTGAGAAGATTGAGCCACTGCTAGCTTACAGCCGTGTTCTGGGTCTCTATTAAGGTAGTCTGAGTCTAAGATCCCACTGACCTGAGGAAGATGGCTAGTGTTGCTGGATAAGCTCTGGGATGCAGAGTAATGCAAGGAACGATGCACCGTTGCCGAGCACTCTCTCTCCCTGCTCCGCCCACCTCTGCGTCGTCCACTGTGGCCCCTATCTCCTCCGCTTTTCCTGAGTGAGGTTGAAAGCTCAGGAGGTGAGAGGATATGAATGATAAAGAGACGTTGATGGCACCACTTCGGGCTCACTCCATGCAAAACCTTTTAAGAGGCTTGGATGGGTTTCCATGATCTCTTCTTGATTTTATCGCTATTTCTGTTTTTGTTAGGACCCACTTCCTTCTCCAGGCTTCCCCTGGTGGCCCATGTCTGTTTTCTCTAAGTGGAGCCCCACTGTCCCCTACTAGGGCCTCCTTTTGTGTGTAATCCCTTGTACAAACAAACCTGTGTCAGATTGCTACAGTTCTTCATCCTTCATTGACCGTCACGTTGGGTATCAGTCGGTCTCACAGACTCATTCTCAGGAAAGTATTGCCAGAGGAGAGCTGAAGTTGTTTGCCTGTTTACCATGTGTCAGGCACTTTACTGTATATCTCCATTGGATCTCTTCAAGTAGCCCATCATCTCTGTTTTATAGAAAAGGTCCATACCTTAAGTCACAGAGAGGTTAAACAGCTTTTCCCCAAATCAGTCACCTAGCAAGTGGCAAAGATGGGATTAGATTCCAGCTTTTATATAATTTCAGGCAAACATAGACTCCTTTTCTGAGATACTTATAGTTTAATTATGGTGTTGGCGAAGAATATTGAATATACCACGGACTGCCAGAAGAATGAACAAATCTGTCTTGAAAGAAGTACAGC
The DNA here is from genome assembly GCA_030035585.1 of Dugong dugon. Classification (NCBI taxonomy): domain Eukaryota; kingdom Metazoa; phylum Chordata; class Mammalia; order Sirenia; family Dugongidae; genus Dugong; species Dugong dugon. The sequence continues at coordinate 3,871,429 of CM057474.1, forward strand.
CAGAATGCTCCTTAGAAGCGAGGATGGCGAGACTTTGTCTCACTTTACTTTGGACATGTTATCAGGAGGGACCAGTCCCTGGAGAAGGATATCATGTTTGGTAAAGTGGAGGGTCGGTGAAAAAGAGGAAGACCCTCAAGGAGATGGATTGACACAGTGGCTGCAGCAGTGGCTTCAAACATAGCAACGACTGTGAGGATGGCGCAGGACTGGGCACTGTTTCCTTCTGTTGTACATAGGGTTGCTGTGAGTCGGAACTGACTCGATGGCACCTAACAACAACAAGAGTGGAAGTAGCTAGAAGCAAGATGTTATTGCAGTAGTCCAAGTGAGAAAGGATGTCGACAATAGAAAAAGAGAGAAGTACAGTATTTTTATCAAATAATGAATGCCTTCTATTTCTGTTTGCCAACCATGCCCTCCTCCCACGAGATATTTTCATAAGTGCTGCCATGCCAATTTTGTTTTACATGTTGCTGTAAAAAAATTAACTTAGCGTACTTATGAAAATACATCACGGGGGAAGATGCGGTTGGCAAACAAACAGAAGGTGTGCATTGTGTGTGTAAAAATACAATATACAGATTCAAAATACATGTTGGAGGTACCAGACAGAGGAGGCTACAAAGGGAAAATCAGTAAATCCAGAAACACAGCGTTGTGTGCTGGATACTGTAGATTGGGTCATTCAACACCTTCTCCATCCCCTTCTATGTTATCTTCCTATGCTGCTGTGGTTAGAAGGTGGGGTGGGGACTACATTCCCCAGAATACGTTGCAACTAGGATTCAGTGTATGCCTGACTTAGGTTCCACCAAAATGATGCACACATGTGAGGTGTGTGACAGAAGGATAAGACAGACAGTGATGTGGTAGCCATGTGCAGACACAGTGGCAAGGGTTTCTGGTGCTGCTGGGCCGTCTGATGGAAGTTCTGGCTCTCAGTCCCTCTTTTCATGGAAGCTGAGTGGTGGGAGGCAATGAAGTGATACCTTTGCTAGTTCAGATTTGTGATGTGGTTGGACTGTTTCCTGGCTGCTTGAAGTGGCCCTGTGGAGCCTCCCAGCCTGGTTCTCCAGGCTTCTTGAAGATTCTGTCAACTGCCAATAACTCTTCTTCTGCTTAAAATAGCTAGAGAATTTCTTTCTTTTCTTTTTTTATAATTCTATTTTTGCTGTTGTTGAGAATATATACAGCCGAACATACCCTAGTTCAGCAATTTCTACATGTACAATTAAGTGACATTCATCACATTGTACCTACTCCTCACTTATGGAGTATCTCTTTATCTGACATTTCGCATTTGTGACGGTAGAAAAAAATCTGTCCAACTATTTTGCACATTAATGAGGAGCCAAGGCTGGAGGGGGAGGAGGAGGAGGAGGGTGGAGGGCACCGTTTGTGAGAGGGAGCAAGGCTATGCAGCCTCCGTCAGTTTGTATCACCTGGGTTGGGCAGAGAAGCCCGCCAGGCCCACAGTGAGCGCTGGGCTGGTGGGTGGCCGCAGGAAGCGGGGCAGTCAGGCCGCAAGGAGGCCGCGGAAGCTGGGGCCACAGAGGTCGACTGGGGGGCTAGGCAGTCTCTTTTTTCTGAAGAGGCCTCTCTGCCACCTCTGCGGCCTCCGCTGGGCTCAGGTGGCCGGGCTTCCCCTGCCTGCAGGCCTGGAAGCTGCTCCCCGCTGAGGCCCATCTTTGGGACGAGTGGGAAGGTGGATAGGTTAGGTGCACTGGTCCACATGGAGGCCTGGAGCTGCAGACAGGTGATGGTGGGCCCCTGCTCCTCAGGAAGCAGCAGGAAACCCCCAGCCGCCACCACCACCCCAACCCCTGCAGGGTCTACGGTGGTGGGGAAGGGAGGCCCGCCTTGCCACGTGTATCTCGAGGCACCGTGGGTTGGGGGGATACCAGTGCTGAAGATGAGGCATGGCCCCAACTCTTTCATAATGCCAGTTTTCACATAATGACCTGGTCTTCAGAACCCAACCATGTCAATAAGTGAGGAGTAAGTGTATTTAGGTTGCGCAGCCATTCTCACCCTCCTTTTCCAAGTTGTTCATCCCCCATTAACATATACTCACGGCCACCTAAGTTTCTTATGTAATCTTCCAAGTTGCTGTTGTCAGTTTGATCCCCCATAGATAGATCTTAAAAGAGCGCAATGCTCAAGGCAGGCATTCTTTATTAGTGAAGCTAAACTATCATTTGGTTTTAAGAAGACTTCAGGGAATAGTTTTGGTTTAAGGTTTAAAGATATCTCAGGGCAATCATTTCAGGTGTTGCTCCAACCTCCATGGCTCCAGAAAGTCAGGATTCCATGAAAATTTTAAATTCTATTCTGCATTTTCTCCCTTTTGATAAGGATTCTTCTATAGAATCTTTGATAAAACTGTTCAGTAGCTAGAGGATTTCCATTGTCTGCAAGTAAGAATCAAGAATGATTCTGCTATCATAAAGCCAAGAAAAGATGATGGTTGAAGGAGGCCAATTGTGTTTGGTACTGTTGAGAACGAAATTGAAAAGTGTTTATTAAATTTAGTGATATATAATCCACTTGTCACCCTGGCAAAAGCATTTTTTTTTGGTTTGGTGAGAGTAGAAAACCCTCAATGAGATGAATTGACACAGTGGCTTTAACAGTGGGGTCAGACATAACAATGATCGTGAGGATGGCACAAGACCAGGAAATGTTTTGTTCTGTTGTACATAAGATCGCTGTAAGTCGGAACCGACTTGATGGCACCTAACAACAACAGCAACAGAAATAAATTTACAATAATTTGGAGAATGAAAAGTAGGTAAGGAAGTAAAGACTGCTTGCATAAATGACTATTAATAACTTGACTGTGAAAATAATAGAATGGGGACAGTAGTTAAGCAGGATCAGGAGTCAAAGGAAGTTTTTTTGCTGTTAAGATAAGAGCTATGGGATCACGTTTGAATGCTGACGGGGCAAATCTAGTAGAAAAGGAGATGCAGGAAAGAGGGGGTGATGGGACAGATCTGTGAACCTTGAGTGAACTATTTAACCTCTCTGTACCTTAGCTTCCTTATCTATGAAGTTTGGATACTGAGATATTCCTCATAAAATTTTCTGGGATTTAAGTGAGATAGTGTAAATAAAGCAGGTTTTAAGGGAGTATCTTACACTTAGTAAGGGCTTAACAGATTGTAGCCATGATTATTATTACTGTCTTCTCTATGTGAGTATTATAAATACAGGCTTTCAATCACTCTGTCTCCTAATTTTCCATCTGTTCCTTTCAGCTCTTACAGGCTGGCCCCATTGCCATATTATCTTCAACTGTTCATATTCGTTAAATAAACATTTATCAAGTGCCCGATATGTGGCAGGTATGGATATATCAGGTACCTGGGATACAACATTGAGCAAAACTTGTTCTCTGCCTTCAAATAGCTTCTGGGCTATTGGGGGAGAGAAGTGGGTAAAGCATAAACAAATGCTTAGTGCCAGGTTCTACATTGTATCATTCAAAGTTCAGCCAGAGGAACAGAGACACTGGGAGATATGTGTGTGTATCTATTTATGTATTCGTTTATGTTTATGATTATGTTTATTATGGCTGTCTAAGCAAGCCTGAAGCCTACAGACAGAAGGATCACAAGCAAGCTGGAGCCCTGTAAGCACCCGTCTTGATCTTCAGTTCCTCCTACACTCATTTATCAGGGATTAGCCTAATTCTCCAGTAGAGCCATCCCATTTCTTAGGAAAGTCTCAGTGTTGAGAGGGAGGTGTCTCTCCCTCATAGTCCCATAGTCCCTTATACACCAGTTGGACCTTCATTTTAAAGAGTTAAGTTATGATGAGTAGATACACAAATCTATTCTAATATGTACTGCTTAATTTCGTGAATACACTCTAGCTGCATTTATTAACAGATTTTATTTAGTCAACTGTGCAGCTAGTAAAACTAATTGGCTGCTTGGGAATTAAGAACACAATCCAAGCAAAAATGTGAATTCATCAGTTTTCAACTTCACCTGCTATTTACTGTCAAAAGGAATGATGCATCATATTTTTAAAATAAAATATATATTGACAGAAGAGCCCTTTAGCAATCAGTATTTTTTTTTACTTAAAATCTGCTTTATAATCTGCTCTGAAAATTGAAGATGTTGTGTTAGACTGTGGCAATGAATGATAAATTTGAAAAGAACTATTTTTATAGTTCTTATTACCAAAGAAGTGAAAGGCACTGGTTTAGTTCAGCTTTTATTGTTGCAAGAAACTGAAATCAGCTTAGGTTTAACAAAAAGAAGACAGGAATGAATGAAAAAAGGAAGGAAGAAGGGAGAGAGGAAGGGAGGGAAGGAAGGAAAGGTGGGGTGAGTTGGGTTGGGTGAGCACCAAGTTCAAGGCATCCATGCATAGAACACTGCCTGCCGCCAGGCTTCTCAGATGTGAACTAGGACTGGAACTCTGTCCTGAGGATGCCTTGCCTCTTGCTTCTATTTCTCTCCCGTGTCTGCTCCACCCCCCTTGCTCCTTCCTGGTTTCCTCTGTGTCCTCATTTGCACATGGCCTGGCCTGGCTACCACGCTGCCTCGGTTCCCACTCTGTCACTGCCAGCCATGACACTAGTTGACATCCACCCTGGGTCCCTCAGTTCACATTCTTGAAAGAGTCACTTGGCCCTTTTGGTGACCAGAGAAATTGTGCAATATTCTTTTCCAAAACTGATTTGTCTGTTTATTTATATGTGTCAGTACTACATTCTCTAGCTTACTGAAGAGCTGTGTTCTGTCTTTTCGAAATGTGTTGTGTAGCCAGAGAAACTATGTTATCAAGTCTGGTTTGATTCCCAAGCCAGCTGCAAGTAACTCTTTAACTCATCAAGAAAATGAACTCCAACATATGGCTGCAGTTGCCATGAATCTCATTCCTCTTGCTGTGTGTGTTTATGCCTAGAATTCAGGGCAGGTGGGCTCAGGGGATCTCAGAGACCCTCAGGGGAGGGGAGCTGAGGGGCCTTTAGGGAGATAGGGATGGGCCCCAGAGGCCAGAGGACCTGTAGAAAAGACTGTGAAGTTTGTGGTTTCCAGAGCAGCCCCTCTGTTAAGTGTGTTGGGGCAGTATAGGGCTTGGAGAGGAGGTGTGATGGTTATGGTTGTATGTCAGTTTGGCTAGGTCATGATTCTCAGTGGTTTGACAGCTGTGTAATGATGTGGTTATCTTCTATTTTGTGATACAATGTAATCAGCTCTGTGATGTGATCAGCCAATCACTTGTAAGGGGAGTTTCCTTGGGGATGTGGCCTGCATCCAATATATGTGGACGTTCTGGCAAAGCTTGCTGGCTTTTGCTCGCTCTAAATCCTGCACCTGGCTTGCAATCATCTGACCTTCAGTTCTTGAGACTTGAGCCGTGGCATGCCGTATTGCCTGCAGATCTTGGGATTCGTCAGCCTTCATAGCCTGTGATCCAGCAGCCTTCTCTCTTACCTGTTGATCTTGGGTTTGTCAGTCGTGCAGCTGTGTGAGTCAGGAGAAGCCTCCAGCCTGACGCTTGACCCACAGACTTGGGACCACGTGAACCACCTTCTTGAGATAAATCTCCCTCTCTCCACGTGTGTATGTGTGTGTGTGTGTGTATGTGTATGTGTATACGCTTCACTGGTTTTGCTTCTCTAGAAAACCCAGCCTAAGACAGGAGGAGAATTTGGAATCCCTTGGGAGAAGCTCTAGTGAGGAAGGGTCAGAGACAGTGAAGGTGTCTTCTGTGCCCAGTGACCCCAGCTCCCTGGACATGGCAGTGCCAGTCAGCGAGGCTGTGTGTGTGTGTGTGGCAGTCCCATCTATTGGTATGAACATGTCTTTTGTAGGCTGTCTGTTTGTCGTCAACACATCTGCCTGTATACCTTCAGTACAGAGTAGGGGGTACCTGTGTGGCACAAACAGTTAAGCTCTGGACTGCTAACCAAAAGGCTGGTGGTTCGAAACCACCCAGGAACACCTCGGAAGAAAGGCCTGGTGATCTACACTGGAGCATAGCTTTAACCTACAGCACATGAAATTGCCATGAGTCAGAATCGACTTAGAGTCAGCTCAATGGTAACTAGTTTGTTTTTTTCTTTTTCTTTTACTGCTTCAAAAATAAATTTATTAAAAAAAAAAAAAAAAAAAACTTTGGGTGGGTCCTGAATTCTATCTGCATAAAATAGTCACTCTTAATTAAATGTGGAAGAAATAAAGGTGGCGTTTATTATTATTATTATTGACTATAAATATTAGAGCTCATTGGGGGAGTAAATGGACTTGATTTACTGTGATCCATAGACAGGTGGGAGGAAGTGCTGTCAGGCCTGGGTATCAGGCTGGGATGTGCTCAGGATGGTCAGTGGTCTTCCCCTGACACTTCACCCCGTATGGTGGAATCTTCACTTTCCATGAGTTTGGAAATAGTAATTTTAACCATGACTTGCTTCTAAAAATCTGATATTTTATCTCTGCAAGTTTATTTTGGATTAACCTGGTGGTATTTGTAGAAAGAAGGTCCAGAATCCCTTAATATAAACATTAAACAAAACCTATTTTCTCCATAGATTTTATTATAAAATAAGGGTGCATTTTTGGAGACAAAGTCCTTGAGGAAATAAAGTTGAATATTTTTGGAAGGAAGAGATTAAGATGGTGGCCATCAGTACTTAGTGTTCACCTATTCTGTCAAATTCCAGTGCAGCTCACCATTTACTTCTTAGGAGCTTGGCCCAAGCCCAAGCCCACTGCTATCGAGTTGATTCTGGTGCATAGTGATCCTATAGGACAGAGTAGAATTGCCCCATAGGGTTTCCAGTGAGCAGCTGGTGGATTCAGACTGCCAACCTTTTGGTTAACAGCTGAGCTCTTAAGCACTGCACCACCAGGGCTCTACTTAGGAATTTTTTTTTTTTTTTGATTAAGGGATTCTGTGACCCCCACACTTTACAGCTCCAGGAATTTGACATTCATCCTCCTTGGTCGGTGTACTATGATACATGCAGTCCTTTCTGAAAATTTGTTCATTTATTTTTTCCACAGATACTCATTGAGGGTCCACTATAGTTCAGACACCAAACTAGGTACTGAGGATACATCAGTAAACAAAACAGTAACATGCCTGCCTTCATAGAGCTAATATTCTGATGGAGGGCCCCAGACAATAAACATAATAAATTATTCAACATATGTTTGTTATAAGATAATAAGTGCTGTAGAAAACAATGCTATAGAATAGGGTATAGAGATGAGAAGTGCAAGGGGAGCATTGCAGTTTTAAATAAGATGGTCAGTGTTGTCCTCATTGAGAAGGAGACACTTGAGCAAAGACCTGGAAGGGCGAAGAAGCAAACAATGTGGATATCTGCAGGAAGAGCATTCCAGAGAGATGGAAGAGCTAGTGAAAAGGTCCTGAGACAGGAGTGTGTGTAGTGTGTTCAGGACCAGTAAGTGTGAGAGGAGAGGTCAAAATGAGGGAGAAAGTCAGATAGTGAGGGGAAAGTCACGTAGGGCCTTGGAGATCATTGTTAAGGACATTAGCTTTTATTCAGTGTGAAATGGGGAACCATTGGAGGGTTCTGAGCTGAGAAAGGGCATTGTCTGACTAGTTTTTAAGGAACCAAGCTGGCTCCTACTATTGAGAAGGAACTAGGGGTAGGGGGGGATGTCAAGGGTAGAAGTAGGGGTCCAGGTAGGAGCCTGTTGCACCAATCCAGGCAAGAGATGCTGGTGGCTTTGCTGAGGTGGTAACTGTGGAGGTGATGAGAAGTGACTGGATATATTCTGAAGAAAAAATCCACACAATTTTCTTATGAATTGGGTGTGATTGGTTGAGTTAAACTTTGATTTGTGTAAAACCAAATGGAATACTTAACCAATGTGATAAGTTCAAAATTTTGTAGACAGAAATTAAATCACAGCATGACTGAGAGATGCTGATAATCAATGCAAGTAACAACGCCAGTGGATGTATTAAATAATTTTCCCTCTTTAATATATGCATGTATGAATAACTGAAAGCTGGTAGAAGAAAAAAAATATTATATAAATGTGAGATTCTTGAGAAACCTACTGGTATAAAAGTTATACAGATCTTCTCATAATAGAATAACTTAATAGGGTATAAAATATAAAATTATACGTGGACATTATGAAAATTACAAACAAAATTTGCCTTTAAATCTTCCCCCAAAGAAAATCATTATTAACATTTTGGAATGTCCTTTCAGGATATTTTTTCTCTTTGTGTATGTACACATTCTTCCCCCCCATGAAATCATGTTACAGCTATTCATTTGTAACCTGCTTTTTTCAGTTAATATTGGACACCTTTCCATGTCAATAAACATAGAGATATGTTTTTGTTTTTAACCACACATTTTACTTGTGCATTTTTATTGATGGACATTTAGGTAACTTCCTTTTTTAAAAAAATATTATAAGCAGTGCTGTGGTAAGTATCTGTGTGTACTTTCTGGTTTTTTCTGAGACGTAGAATTGCTATGACAGAAGTAGCACAGAGTTAATTTTGCCACATGATCGCTGATTTGGCCTCCTAAACATGGGGACTCCCACCAGCAAGGTTTGAGAGCGCCAGCAACCTCAGGTGTTGACCAGCACAGAGCATTATATTCTTCATAATTTTTGTGACTCTCATAAACATACACACAAAATCTCTATCTTTTATTTTAATTTTTTATTTGAAAGCCTTTACAAAGAATCTCCCATAATCTCCCCACTTAAAAATTGTGTATGTTTGTGTGTGTATCAAACTATATAAGAAGTAAAAGGACCCTCTTGGTCCATGCAGCCCTCTCTTCCCTGATGTGTGTAGCTTTTTGACAAACTACTGCATTTTTTAAGTGCAGTGAAGCCATCCCTAACAGATTAGCCTGCAGTATGCCTGTTTCTCTTAATGGATATGGACATATTCTGATGTCCTTCTTTTTAGTGGACCTCATAGTATGTCCACTGATGGGTGTTCTATACTTTGTTCTGCATCAAAGAAAATTTAGGGTGTTGGGTTCAGCAATTTCAACCTCCAGAAATTTGTCTTGTAAAAATGCTTGCACAAGTATATGAAAGTATATGCATGTATACACAAAGATGTTTATTGTGGCATTACTTTTAATAATGAAAAATTGAGAAGTACCCCAATATCTATCAAGAAGGGATTCCTTTAAAAATATCTCATGAAATGTTATACTAGTCAAAAAAAAAAGTAGTAGATTTACAACTAGCATGAAAAGATGCCCATGATTTATTGTGAAGTAAAAAAATAAGTTGCAGAATAACACATGTAGTATAATCATATTTATGTTAAAACAATCCAGACTGCATATATGCACAGGTATTTTGGTTAATGCATTTTAAGTAATTTGAAGTTTTGCAGTAAATTGTTAAAAGTTGTCCTCCCTAAGGGGATAGAACCAGATAGACAGGTTTGGGAAGGAATAGAAAGCTCTCACCTTTATATTTTATACACATTTTTATTGAAATTTTAGCAGCAAGCGTATATTTGTAATAAATAAGCATTTAAAATGAAAAGGACATTTAAACTATACGAAAACAGTGAAACATAAAATGTTCCAGTGAGACTGGGCAATCTCTGGGATTCCTCCAGGTTAACAGTTTATGATTCGATGAAAACACAGTTAAAATAGAAAGCAGTGAACATTTCTTATAGAGACCAAATGTCACATTCATAATGTGGTAGAAGAAGGCTAACAGGAAGAGGAAGAGAAAATGAATCAGAAGGTCAGAAAGAAGTTAGCCTGATGAGGCAATGGGCACCATTGATCTCGTTCTAAAGGAGCACCAAACCAGAAGACCCACCCAGTTGCTGTGGATGATTCCAACTCATGGTGAGCCCGTGTGTGTCAGAACAGAGCTGTTCTTCATCCGGTTTCTAGAGGAACACAGAAGAATTTAAATTCCTCTTCTTTAAGAGAGACCTACAGATATTCAAGAGCAGTTACGTGGGCCATAAGCTTTCTGTTTTCTAGACAAAACATTAATAGTTCCTCCTAATAAGATCCTTTGCCATTCTGATCCCCTTATTGTGCTTATTCCAGTTTGTCAGTGTCCGTCTTGAAAGGTAGCAACCAAAATCAACCCTTCCACTTCCAATGTCATCAGTGTGAACTATCATCAGATTAGTTCTCCCTTGGCCAGCTGACACTTTGTTTTTTTCAGTCCAGATAAAGATTGTTCCTAAAACTCTGCCTTGATGGTCTCTCCTGAGACTTACTAGTCAACACCCTTGCTGTTTTTCTTCATTATTTCCCATAAAGGGTTTCTGGTTTGATAGTTTTATCTGAGTATCTTCCTCCTCAAATTTCAGGTGAAAGCCAGTTTTTTCCAGGTCAATGAGTCTCTTGACAAAGAAATTCTTTTAGATCTCACAAGATTCGTATTATCTTTGGCCAAGAGCTCGTTATTCTGGTGTAGAGAATCAAAAAATTATTTTTCGGCTTATTTATTTAGCCATTTATTACCTTGTGGTATCTTCCTTTACCTACTAAAGCTTCCAGTGGTAAAAGAAAAAAAAAAAAAACCTACAGGAAATTTCTAAATCTTTCAGTTTTCCTGGATAAGTCTTTAAGGCTTCTGGGGATAACAACTAGTTTTTTTTACTGGAATATTTATCCATTTGCAGCTGATAGCGGTAGGAAATTAGTAGACTTGGAAAATGACCCAGGCTTCAGGAAGACACACAACAGCCAACTTGTGAACATCAGCTCCACCCTGCTGCTTAGGTACCTCTTGTTGGGGAAATTCTCAGTCTCCTACCTATGCTTTATTCTCTTGCTTATACTTATAAAGAACCCCAAAGCCGTGGGAAGCCATCCCTTCTTTGACAAATCCCCATTCCCCCCACTAGATTTGAGCATCCTTACATGTTACTTAGTTCTGTGCACGCTTTGTTCCCTCTTTCTTTTTGTATTTAACAACTTTAATCCTGGTGTTGATTTCTCTCCATCCAGTCAGATTTTTTTCTTCTTTCTGGCTGTCTTCTGTTGTTGAGCCCTTTGGCTGCAGATGAGTTATAGCATAGAGTGATTTCTCAGATTGCCCCAGCCTTTTCATTCACAAGAATGTCTGCTCATATTAATGATTCACGTAATTAATTGATAATCATCTTCAAGGAAGGAAACAAATTTAGCCAAGTCCCTCAGATCACCAGAGCAACAGAGTCCTTTTGCTATCAGGGCATTGTGCAAATTGGGGAAAAATATTATTAAAAAAAGAATCAATTAGGAAAATTCCCTTCTCCCATGGGGTGAGGAAGCCTGGAGGCCTGGCTTGAGGGGGCAGATTTTAGTCCCGTCTCACAGTGCTGCAGGACACAACCGCACAAGTGTTTGTAGCTGCCTGTGTCTTAAAAAAAAAACAGATGCACAGTCTGTGACTCTGCCTGTTGGCGGCACAGTTTCCTGATTTCTGGTCTGAGGGTTCTTGGGATTAGTTTCTACGTGAGTTGCTCCTCATTTGGTTGGTTCTTTCTTTCTTTAAAAACAAAGAAACAAGCAAAAACCCCAGCTCTATTGAAAAATAATTTACATACCATAACATTCATCCCATTGTAAGAATATAGTTCAGTGATTTTTAGTAAGTTTATAGTGTTGTACAAATATCACCACCATCTAGTTTTAGTACTTTCCCACTACCCCCGAATGTTCCCATGTGTCCTTTTGCAATCAATTCCTGCTCCCACCTCCAGCCCCAGGCGACCACTGATTGGCTTTTTGTTTCTATAGATCTGTCTGTCCTGGAAATGCCACGTGAATGAGGGCACATCTTCCTTTTGCTGCTTTCCTCTGCTCATCTCATAGGGGTTCAGACAGGCTCATTTGCATTAGCTGTACGTCAGTTCTGCCCCCATCTAACGCTACTGCCCACTCTTACTCATTTATTTCCTTTTATCTGCCTCAATGTTCCAAATCCTCGATTATCTTCCATCATAAAACATTCTCCCTTGTCTAGTATCCCCCTCTAGCCACAACCCTGTTTCTCTGGGCTGCTTCCTAGCACAACTTCTCAAGAATTGACTTCATATACTTTCTCCTGTCCTGTGAAATCTTTTGTTTGTTTGTTGTTTTTATTATCTTCTTAAGAAAATATTTGGTATGAATAAAAGATCACAAGAAAGAGCACGTATTACATGTGTAAGCTTTTAAGCATAGTGCTAGAATTAATATCTGCACCTATTACCCAGCAGTACTACAAACCCATGACTCACAGTATCTGAAATATCGACTCATCTTTACAATTTTTTTGGTCTTCTCGGTCATTTCTGGTCATTTTAATTCAAGGAGTCTGGGCTAAATTGTCTCCAGAACCCATTACAGGGCTAAAATTCTCTGATTGCTATTGAGAGATTAATTTTTTGTTGAGAATGTATTATGGAAAAGTTATAGCTTACATTGTTGTATATTATTATAATGTATTTTATTATAAAATTTTGGTTAAGAGCATGGCATACAATTATAATTTCTCTAGGAAATTTATTCTTTATATCAGTTTGCTGTAGATGCTATTTTCCCCCCACTAAAATTTTGAAGCTAAAAAAGCTAAACTGCCTGTAATGTTTTTGTCTCTTTTTAAACTTTGATTGAATTCATTTAACCAGCCCAGTTGACCCCAAGGGAGGAAAGGATGTCAATTATTGTTCCAGCTAATACTAATGAATAGTTACATATTTAATGAGTGTAATGTTTGACACTTAGAGACGAGCTGCTTATAATCATGAGAACCAGGCCTTACCTTTCTTTTTTCATGCTTGGTGTTTACAGGACTCCAGCTGTAACAGGTTGGGAATGGGCTGCTATGGAAGTATGAAACACCTCCCTCTCACCTCCCTGAGAGTCTCTGGGTGGTGCAGATGGTTAAGCGCTCAACCACTAACTAAAAGTTTGGCAATTCAAACCCACCCAGAGGCACCTTGGAAGACAAGCCTGGTGATCTGCTTCCGAAAGGTCACAGCTTTGAACACCCTGTGGAGCAGTTCTGTTCTGCACACATGGGGTTGCCTTGAGTCAGAATCAACGCAACGGCAACAAACAAGTCACCTCCGTATCTAGGAAGAAGTTGCATGGAATAATGATAAGCGATGGATATTTAAAACGTTTGTAACGACGTTTGTCAGCTTTCCAAAGTACATTTTTATAGAAAAATCATTGCATTTTTGGAAGTTTGAAACATTTTATTTTTCTGTATTGTGTATTCATGTCATTAAAACATAGCTCTTAAAAGCAGACATTCATTTTTCTTGGGCCCTGAATTTATTTTATTCATGCATTCTAAGAAATATGGTGACTTTTTAATGAGTTACATGTCAACCAAAAGTGGCTCACCATTTTCCTGTGGAGGAGGGTAGAGGTCTGACAGGAAGACCATGGGAAGAGAATTCTCTCCTCTCCCTGACAAGCAGAGGCCCAGGAGAACACAGAGCTCAATTCAGAGCTCCGTGTGTTTATGGAAAGATGCATTCCAGCCTCGTGGATTCCAAGGCACGGTTCATTCCTGTCCTTCCGGGCTCTGGAAAATCTCCTATGCGGGCAGGTCCTGTGCATCCAATACATATATTTCTCAGAGCTTTACTCTGAGGCTTACTAGTAATTAATATCATCCTTTGCCAGTTTCTGCTATCTAACATGCGTATTCTCATTTCACTCTAAAAATGCCCTAAGTTTGCGGCTTTAGGTTCTAAACATTTAAATCTAGTCAGTCATTTATAGAAATTTAAAAGTCTTTGTGATTTTTCTCCTACTTAAAATTAAAAACAAACAAACAAGCATTTCTGTATTTAAGTGGGTGAATGAGTATTGACTCTACAGTTTGATTCCGGAAGAGGGGGTGGATTGTCGTACAGACCTGTGAAATGTCTCGTAGGTGTGCGCATTTTGAAACACCCAACTGACACTGATTAATGTGGCTAGAGTTCCAGATTTTGTTAGGTGCTGTCGAGTTGGTTCTGACTCACAGCAACCTTGTGTGTGACAGAATAAAACGCTGCCTGGTCCTGCGCTATCCTCACCATCGTTGCTGTGTTTGAACCTACTGTTGCAGCCACTGTGAGTTACCAGAGAGACTGATTCTTCATTGTACGCTTAGGACTTTAATACAGAGCTTCCCTTGCGGAGCTGTCTCCAGGGCTTCACTCTCACGCCTGCAAGCCCTGTGTTTATCGTGATCCAGGGCCTGCTCTGGCTGCCCTCTCAGCCTGGTGAGTCACCCAGGCTCAGAGCTTCCTGCTAGGGTGCTGGGAGCCTAGCTGGGCGCCAGGCCCCACAGAGGTGGAGGCTTCAGGCCCGGTTCGGCTCACTTTGGGATGTCATTAACCTCGCATGCATTTCTTCCAAACACCCTCTCCACTGCCTCCTCTTTCTTCCCTTCACAGCACACAGCAGTTTTGAGCTGCAGGGCCTCAGGCTGCCGTAGATGCTGGGAACCCAGAACAGGCACCCACTGGCTCGGTGCTACCTGTGTGTCGGCCCAGAGGCCATGGCCCCGGAGGAGGCCTGCTCTGCGCTGCAGCTGGATGTGCCCCTGCTGGCAGGAGGGAACAGAGGGCAGCATGGCCCAGCATCCCGGAGGCCGCCTGGAGTCCCTTCCCGAGGGAGGGGATGCCCTGCAGCTGTTGCTGCCACACTAACCACCTGGTTCATGTGAAAAATAGTGGGATATTAGATTTCTTTTTTATTTTTATTGTGCTTTAGGTGAAAGTTTACAGAGGAAATTAGTTTCTCATTCAACAATTTATATACAGAAATTGTTTTGTGACATAGGTTGCAATCCCATGATGTGTCAACACTCACCTCTTCTCCACCCTGGGTTCCACGTTTCCGTTCCTTCCGTTTTCTTCTCCTTCAGTTCTGAGTTAAAAGGGTGTCTGGGGGCCATAGTCTTGGGGTTCCTCCAGTTTCTGTCAGACTAGTAAGTCTGGTCTTTTTTTGTGAATTTAAATTTTGTTCTACATTTTCTCTGCCCTGTCTGGGACCCTCTATTGTGATCCCTCTCAGAGTGGTTGGTGGTGGTAGCCAGGCACCACCTAGTTTTTCTGGGCTCAGGCTGGTGGAGGCTGTGGTTCATGTCGTCTGTTAGGCCTATGGACTGATATTTTCCTTGTGGCTTTAGTTTTCTTTGTTCTCCTTTGCTCCGAACGGGATGGGACCAATAGATGTATCTTAGATGGCCTATTGCAAGCTTTTAAGACCCTAGACACTACTCACCAAAGTCAGATGTTGAACATTTTCTTTATGGATTATGTCATGCCAGCTGACCTAGATGTCCCCCGAAACCATGGTTCCCAGCCCTTAGCCCAGCAACTCGGTCCCTGAAGGTGTCTGGATGTGTCTAGGAAGTTTCTATGGCTTTGCCTTGGTCACATTGTGCTGACTTTCCCTATAATATGTACTATCTTTCTCTTCACCAAAGTTACTACTTATCTACTATCTAGTTAGTGATTTTCCCTCCCCACAACTCCTCTCTCTCACAGCCAAAAAGATTGTTTCTTTCTGTATGTAAACCTTTTCTCGAGTTTTTATAATAGTGGTTTCATTCAGTGTTTGTCCTTTTGTAATTGACTTATTTCACTCAGCATAACGCCCTCCAGATTCATCCATGTGAGATGTTTCACAGGCTCGTCATTGTTCTTTATCATTGCGTAGTACTCCGTTGTGTATATGTACCATAGTTTGTTTATCCATTCATCTGTTGACAGGCACTTGTTTCCATATTTTGCTATTGTGAATAATGATGCAATGAAAATAAGTGTGCATATGTCTATTTGCATGATAGCCCTTATTTCTGTAGGATATATTCTTAGGAGTGGGATTGCTGGATCACATGGTATTTCTGTTTCTAGCTCTTTAAGGAAGCGCCATATTGTTTTCCATAGTAGTTGTATCATTTGACAGTCCCACCAGTGGTGCCTAAGAGTTCCGATCTCCCCACAACCTCTCCAACATTTGCTATTTTCTGTTTTTTTGATCAGTGCCAGTAATGTCAGGGTGAGATGGTATCTCATTGTAATTTTGATTTGCATTTCTCCAGTGGTAGTCATCATGAGCATTTCCTCATGTGTCTGTTAGCCACCTAAATGTGTTCTTTGGTGAAATGTCTGTTCATTTCCTTTGCCCATTTTTAAATTAGGTTATTTGTCTTTTTATTGTTGTAGTGTTGCAGTATGTTATAAATTTTAGACATTAGACCCTTGCTGGATATGTTGTAGCCAAAAATTTTTTCCCAGTCTGTAGGTTCTGTTTTTACTCTTTTGGTGAAGTCTTTTGATGAGCATAAGTGTTTAATTTTTAGGAGATCCCATTTGTCAAGTTTATCTTCTGGTGTTTGTGCATTGTTAGTTATGGTTTGTATCCTATTTATGCCATGTATTAGGGCACCTAGTGTTGCACTTATTTTTTCTTCCATGGTCTTCATAGTTTTAGGTTTTATATTTAGGTCTTTGATCCATTTTGAATTAGTTTTAGTCTATGGTGTGAGGTATGGGTCTTGTTTCATTTTTTTACCAATGGGCATTTAGTTTTGCCAGCACCATTTGTTAAATAGAGTATCTTTTCCCCATTTAATGAGCTTTGGGCCTTTGTCAAAGATCAGCAGACTGTAGGTGAATGGATTTATGTCTGGGTTCTCATTTCTGTTCCATTGGTCTGTGTATCTGTGGTTGTATCAGTACCAGGCTGTTTTGACTACCGTGGCTGTATAATAGGTTCTGAGATCAGGTAGTGTGAAGCCTCGTACTTTGTTCCTCTTTTTCAATAATGCTTTACTTATCCTTCTTTCCTTTCCATATAAAGTTAGTGATTAGTTTTTCCATCTCATTAAAGAATGCTGTTGGTATTTGGATCAGGATTGCATTGTATTTGTAGATTGCTTTGGGTAGAATCGACATTTTCACACTGTCAAGTCTTTCTGTCCATGAGCATGGTATGTTTTTCTATTTATGTGGGTCTCTTCTGGTTTCTTGCAGTAGCGTTTTCTTCGTATAGGTATTTTACATCCCTGGTTAGATTTATTCCTAAGTGTTTTATTTTTTTAGGGGCTATTAAATGGTATTCTTGACTTCCTTTTTGAGGTTCTCTTTGTTGGTGTATAGGAATCCAACTGATTTTTGTATGTTGATCTTTTATCCTGCTAACTTTGCTTAATCTTTCTATTAGTTCTAGTAGTTTTCTTGTGGAATCTTTTGGGTTCTCTATGTATAGGATCATATCATCTGCAAATAGGGATAGTTTTGCTTCTTCCTTTCCAATTTGGATGCCCTTTATTTCTTTTTCTTGCCTTATTACTCTAGCTAGGAGTTACAACACAATGATAAATAGGAGTGGTGATAAAGAGCATCTTTGTCTTGTTCCAATTCTCAGGTGGAATGCTTTCAGCCTCTCTCCATTGAGAATGATGTTGGCTGTTGGTTTTGTATAGATGGCCTTTATTTTGTTGAGAAATTTCCCTTCTATTCCTAGTTTGCTGAGAGCTTTTGTCAGGAGTGGGTGTTGGACTTTATCAAATGCCTTTTCTGCGTTGATTGAGATGATCATATGATTCTTTTCGTTTGTTCTGTTTATGTGATGGGTTATGTTGATTAATTTTCTAATGTTGAACCATCCTTGCATACCTGGTATGAACCCTACTTGGTCGTGGTGTATTATTATTATTATTATTTTTTTTTGATATGATGCTGAACTCTATTGTCTAGAATTTTGTTGAGAATTTTTGCATTTATATTCATGAAATATATGGTTCTTTGTTTTCGTGGTGTTTTTGCCTGGCTTTTGTATCAGGGTTATGCTGGCTTCACAGAATGAATTTGGGAGTATTCCTTCCTTTTCTGTGCTCTGAAATAGTTTGAGTAGTACTGCCATGAGCTCTTCTCCGGATAGTAGATTTTTTAACATTGTCGTAAATGTGAAATGGATAACTAGAAAGGTGAAAAGTGAGGAGTAGGTGTAAATAGTTTTCTACAAATCTCATTTACAGTACCAATTACTTTCCAAAAACTTTAACTTCAATTTCCTTTTCAGTTATCACAAATTCCAAAGTAATATGATTCAGTGCAATCTGATTTAATTTTATATTTGTCATAAACCTTAATTGTCATTGCATTTAGTTAAAAATGATAAAATTAGTATAACTTCTTTATCATATGGCTTTTGAGGGAATGATAGTAAGACCTGAACTGACGTAGGTAGCAGATAAAAATCAGTTCTTCATGATCTAGAGAGAATGTGGGTGTGATCTATATTAATAGTCAAAGATGAGGCTTGGTTTTATATACAGGCAATCCCCAGGTTACAAATGTCTGACCTACTGACAACTTGTACTAAAAAACAAACTGCTATAAAGCCTATTATATTAAAATTTTGAGTTAAATACATACAATGGTTTGTTATAATGAAAGCACACACTACTTTGTGACACTCATGAAAACACTGTGCAGTTGGAAAGCGTTTCTTAAGTGGTTTATGTGCATCCTCATTGCTGTTGAGTCGATTCCATCTCATAGCGACCCTATAGGACAGAGCGGAGGTGCCCTGTAGGGTTTCCAAGGAGTGGCTGGTGGATTTGAACTGCCAGTCTTTTGGTTGGCAGCCGAATGCTTAACCACTTCGCCACCAGGGCTCCTTTAAAAAGGTAAAATATATACTATATACTAAGACAAACATTTGCTTAAATGATGCTGAATAAGAACTGTGTGTACCTGTTCTGACTTACCTACAGATTCGACTTAATGGCAGACTTAGGAACAGATCTTGTTTGTTACTCGAGGATTTCCTGTATAATCTTTTTTGAGCTCTCTTGTTTTAAACATAACCAGCATGAAAAATTTACGAGTTTGTTTACTTCATTGAGTTTTCTCAGTTCTAGAGGAGAAAACAAATGTTTTGAAATTTTAAATTCTTTTTAGAGGCTTTGTGCTTTCAAGTCTTCGAAGTCTTTGTACAACTGAATGGCTTCTTTTGTGTCTGTGGTGCTTCTTAGCATTATGACAGATGCACCAACCGTATATTACTTTGTAATGTTAGTTATTTTATTTCAGTGTTAAATTTTTTTCCCATTTAAAGTATAAAATCTTCAAGAAGAACAGGGGAGGACAGTATCTGTGATCTCTCTCCTCATAGCCATCTGCACATAGTTGTGCTAAGTCGGTGTTTTGTATGAGTAAGAATTTTTTTATTTCTCTTTACAGGCAGCGAGCATTAAGCGGGATACAACCTTCATGTTCCAGTCAGAGGACTTAAAACGTGACTCTGGTAAAAAAATCTCTCATCAACACTTGTTCCCCTTGGCCATGGAGGAAGATGTGAAAATAGCAGACACCAAAAAACCCAACCGAGTCCTTGACCATGAAAAAGAAAACACCCGCTCCATCTGTCTTCTCGAGCAAAAACGAAAAGTTGTTTCTTCAAATATTGATGTTCCTCCAGCAAGGTAAGAGAAAACCAGACCATATATGTGTCTGGCCCCATAAGTGGGTAGAAAGCATGCAAAATCTTTGCCATATCTCTCTTCAGTATATTGAGTAAGAAGGGTTTTTGCCAAGAATTTTCTTCTGTTGCTTGTGTGAACTACAGCAGGTGGCCCTGCTTTTCAGAGCTGACTTTGAGGCTTCTGTAATTGTCACTACTGTAGCTTTAGAAAAGAATGTTTTATTAGCTTTTGCTAAGTGAATAATAAAGAGAAAAGAAATGTTTTTAAAAAAAAAAAAAAAGGAAGAAACATGAAACGTAGGACTGTACATAACCACTTAAATGCAGCTATACTTGGTCTTTCTGTTGAGATGGCAGATACGGCCTGCAGGCACAATGTGGTCTTTGGACTGTTTTTGTATGGCCTGTGAGCTAAGAGTGGCTTTATGCTTTTAAAGGATTTTTAAAAAGTGATAAAATATGCCACCCAGACTTTAGGTGGCCTGTTGCTGTAAGTTGCCATCGAGTCGACTCCAGCTCATGGAGTCTTATGTATAATAGAACAACACATTGCTTGGTCCTATACCATCTTCATGATTGTTGGTATGTGAGAGTCCATTGTTGTGTCAAGGCATCTCCTTAAGGGTTTCCCTCATTTTTGCTGACCCTCACTTTACCAAACATGATGTCCTTTTCTAGTGATTGGTCTTTCCTGATGACATGTCCAGAGTAAGCAAGACCAGTTCTCAACATACTCTCTTCTAAGGAACATTCTAGCTCTGTTTCTTCCAAGACTGATTTGTTTGTTCTTCTGGCAGTCTACGGTATATTCAGCATTCATCACTTTGGTCTTTCTTTTTCATTGCTGAGGCGATTGAAAATACCATGGCTTGTGTCAGGCGCACCTTAGTCATCAAAGTGACAGCTTTGCTTTTTAAGATTTTAAAGAGGTCTTTTGCAGCGGGTTTGCCCAATGCAGTGTGTTTGATTTCTTGACTGCTGTTTCCATGGGCATTGAATGTTGATCCAAGTAGGATGAAGTTGTTAACAACTTCAGTTTTTTCACTGTTTATCCTGATGTTGTTTATTGGCCCAATAGGTGGTCTACAAAGCCTGAAATACTTAATTCCTGACCCATTGCAGACAAAGTTTGCTGATCCCTGGTTTATATCAAAGCAATCCTTTTTAAACAGATCTACCATAGAACTTGGCCAAGGGAGCTTATCTGAAATATCAACTGACCTTTATCACGTTGCAATTTTGTTTAAATATCATCCTGTAGCATTGAACTAAAGGACAGTATTATGGCAGAATGACAACAGAAGAATATGCATACTAGACCTTTTACATATTTTCTTTTTTGTAATTTATCTCACCTAAAATGTAAGCCCCACGCAGGCAGAGATTTTAGTTTGTTTTGTTCATGCCGGACCCTGAGCACTAGAACAGTGCTTGGTATTTTTGTTAGTTTCTGTTGAGACAGCTCTGATTCATCGCAGCCTTATGTGTATAGAATAAAACATTTCGTGGTCCTACATTTGGTAGATAATAGAGCCTCAATAAGTATTTCTTGAATAAAGGAAAGAAAAATGCTATAGCATGAAACTTGCTTACTTTGAATATTTTGTTACCAAGAATATTTATAACAAAAATTTATAAGCAGTTGCTGGAGAAGTCCTGTATTTGCTGGAGCATTTTCGAACAGCAAACTAGGGAAACATTAATGTTGGAGAAGAAATAAAATTTCCTTTTCCAGCTATTTTTTGTAATCAGAATTTTATTTTTTTCTGTATTAAATCAGAAGTATCAATTCTAGAAAATTGAATATTATTCTGTCCTGCGACCAAATTTGTCAGACTATCTAAAATTATAGGCCTTTTTGTTTACCTTAACCTTCAATGGAAAATGTTCACATATTCCTTACTTCTGGTTAATGACTTGGAATTATTTGCTCTTCTAATTTTTTCATATAAAGTATGTTCTTTAGGATTAGTTCCTTGTGCTGGGGGTTTATTCTTGAAAGATTATAAAATGTTTCATAATGCCCTGAACCTGTTAGACATCTCAGTACACATCTGTTGTTTGGTTGACTGATAGGCATAATGACATGTTAACTGTTTGGAATGTGAGGAACCTTGCTTTTTATTTTCTTTACAGGCTTGTAGGGCAAAAATTAGACTTCACAGTGTCAGATAGTTTAATGCCAACTTGCAGTTCTATAGTACATACTTTACATGAACCTTTCATTAGACTATTTTATCTGTTGAAAGACCTGAAAATAATCATTTCAAATTGACACAGGTTGTTTTAGCTACCATTATTCTTTAATTTCACCCCACCCACAGTAGTTACTGGGAGTAATAATCAAAAGGGGAGGGACAAAAATGGTTTTACCTTTTCTAACTCTGGGATGTAGATGTTTTTCCACCTTCTAAAATTCACTGAATGTACTTAAAAGATACGAGTCAAGCCAGTGTTTTCTTAAACAATGTGGGAAATTAAGTTTTAAATCCATTAATGTACAGCAAAAGTTCTCCCACTGGCAGGGTATAATTCAGATTTGTTAATCCATTTTTTAATCCATCACTGATTAAAGCCTCACTGTTTGGAGTCTCCACTAACACGCTTGTTTTCATTGCTATAGTAAGAATTTTTTCATCACAAATACGCCAGCAGTTGGTGAAATAAATTGCCCGTTTTTTATAATCAAGTATTCAGAAATTGTGGAGTATAATGCTCTAGCTCTCCATCTCTTTCTGTTCTATTTCCATTTACTGTTACCAAGTTATTTAGTAAATGAAAACTTTACACTATCATCTAAATACGTCAATATTTTGTTTTAAAGAAACTCCTTTACTTGACATGATAGGAAGAGATAGAATTCTTCTTTTGTTTATTAAGAAGAAATATATCTGTTGATAATGTTTAAATAATGAAGTTTGGGTAAATCTCCAATACAGTGACATCAACTGGTATAAGGAAACACAGTCTATATTTATCTGCATGATTATTGCAATTTGTTCTCCCGTAGCTAGACATTCAATATCAGCCAATTCTCAGAGAGGCAAGATAACCATTTTAGGGTATCATTGGTGCAGAGTTCCTCAACATTTTAAAAGCAATTCCCATATAATGCTTTCTCACCTTACCTTTTACTTATTCCCACTATAGCCAAGACGATTTTGTTGAACTTTACTTTCTATAGTTTGTAAAATGGAACTTGAAGTTCACTTTCTGTGGTTTGTCTAATGAAGGCAATAGGTATATAGAATATGCTTTTTCATATCCCCAGAGATCAGCACCCCTCCACCCCACCTAATCTCTATAGCTCACTGTGGTTGAACATCCCTGATTTGTTTTCCTTTGCCTCTCTTCAGCAGATGTGTATTGAGTGCCTGCTAGGAACCCATTACTCAGTAACAAAATGAATGACATAGGGTCTCAATCCTCCAGAAGCTCACAGTCTAATTTGAGACACAGACTCATAAGTAGCTAATTTCAAATGACAGTTCCTCATTTCCCCTCCTCAGTAGAACTGGATGGATTTGTAACTAAAGAAGCTTTTAATATTAGGAAACCTATTAATTTGATAAATATGTTTAAATGCTCCATTTTCTTTTATCAGTAGCTTCTTTGAAAGAGGGGTAAATGGAACTAAGAAAGGAGGAACTGTATCTGAGACCTATATTACAAAGTCCCTGGCTAGCCATTTTCTGAGAACCCCTTTAAAAGTTGTTAGTTTCAGAAAAATAAAAATTTAGGTAATTTATCAATACCGATGTGTTAGTGTGGGTCATCTGAGAAGCAAACATCTTATTAGGAGGAACACCTGTGAGAGGAACAGGGGAGGGAGCCAGAGGAGGCTGGGAGAGATCAGACCTCTGTGCAAGGCTGAGCCCCAGGGAGGGAGGGAGGAAAGGTTGGATGGCCCTGCCTACCGTATACCACGGCAGTCTGTGGAAGACTCTGCAGGCCCATCAGGAGTCTTCCAGCCAAGTCCTCATTTCCCAGAACCAGCCTGAACTCGGTCTTTGGTTGGGAATAAAAAGAACAAAACCCAAACCCGTTGCCGTCGAGTCGATTCTGACTTACAGCAACCCTATAGGACAGGGTAGAACTGCACCATAGAGTTTCCAAGGAGCAGCTGGTGGACTTGACCTTTTGGTTAGCAGCTGTAGCTCACCATGGCTCTTAAAATTGTGGTCTCAGCAAATGCATCAGAGGGTCTCAGAGACAGCAGCTGGGCCCTTGGCAGTTGTTTCCTGTCCTCAAAGGTCTGTGAGACACATTTTTATGGCTGTCTCCTCCCTGCCATATTTGTCTTTATGTATTAAAAGTGCCATAGGCTGTGTGGGTTTGACATAGGGGCCTAATCTTCCCTGCTCCTTGGGAGCTCTGGGACACCAGTGCGGACCAACTGGAATCTTAATTTTTTTTTAAGAGGCCCCCAAAACTTCCTGTGAAAAATGGTAACTGATTATATGTCCCAGGATCCCAGGATTAATTCTTTTGAGTCATAAGGGAAAAGAAACCCAAGCTTTCCTCTCTGAGTTGCCTTGAGTTGGTGGGGACACAGCTTAACATAGGAGAATCTCTGTACTCTTGGGATATGATTTGATTGATTTCAGGAAGAGGCAGTTTTTAGGGGGTCGGGGAGATGAGTGAGTGCATTACAGAGTCCAGGAACTCAGAATATTCCTCAAATTACTGCAAGTGTTTCAGTGGAAAACACTAAACAGCAAACCAAGAGCAAAAGGGATAGAGAGTGAGAGAGAGAAGGAAAGAGCTGTTTTCCTTTGGAGCTAAAGATCTAAAATTAACAAAAAGAAAAATTCTTCCCAACTTTAAGGACTGTTGGGGAGCTGTAATTTGGGTTGGGGGTAACCAGTACTACACGTGTTAGTGCCACAACAGAATCTTTAAAGGACTGATCTCGCTCTAAAGATTTCATCACTTATTAATTTATTAATGCCTGGTTATAAAAGATAAAACATGGCCCCCTACAGAAGAGATTGTGAATTGAGAATGCAAGTTAATTATAAATGTGTAATCTTAAATATTTTTTAATCTCTAGGGGAAAGTAGTTGCTGAATTGATCCCTATGACAAGTTGAGGAAAACAGCCTTTAAGTAAGGACGGGAATATAAAGAGTTTGGACTGTGAACTCTTGGAGAGTGAAGCCAGAGTAGAATTCCAATACTGTAGTTTGGCTCGATAAATTAATAAGAGACCGAAGTCAGTTACTAAGACAAAGGCCAGTTGGAGATTTCCTGTGGGCGGAGTTCAATGGTTCAATAGCCAAGACTGAAATTTCAGCCTGATGTGAAAAAAAATCATGAACTTGGGCCCAAATAAAAGGTGACTCAGGCTCAGCCTAGTGGTGG
Source organism: Dugong dugon (assembly GCA_030035585.1). Classification (NCBI taxonomy): domain Eukaryota; kingdom Metazoa; phylum Chordata; class Mammalia; order Sirenia; family Dugongidae; genus Dugong; species Dugong dugon. The sequence goes on from CM057474.1 coordinate 3,896,233, forward strand.
AAATTTGGGGAGAAAGAAAAAAGATTTGAAATCCAGAATAGGGAATTTACAGGCTGACCAGGGATGTAAGGTGTGGGAGCAGTAGCAAGGATCGATGAGTTTTTGAGATGTGTACCAGGCTGGCTGAGTGACATGAGACTTCTTCTGACTTGACTTGGTTGAATGTCGTTGTTAACACCAAGGCCTTTCACAGTTCAAGGAATATTAATTTCATCTTTGAACTGATTGGGTGGTAACTGGAGATGATAGAAAAAACTCAGAAAAGAGAACCTAAAGGACTCAGAAGAGTCAATTTTGGAGGAGAAATTTTCCATTTATTTTAACGTAGGTGGTTTTAGGAAAGCTAGAAGTGGTACTGGGTGTCATATGGTTTGGTTCAAGGTTTAAAGGTTTCCCAATCTCTTTTGGAAAATCGACTGGCCATGTATGTTCTGATGTCGATCTGTATGTCTGTTCTTACGCCAGTACCTCACTTTCTTGATTGCCATAGACATAGTAAGTCTTGAAATTAGATAACTTTGTTCCTCTTTTCAGACATTTTTTAACTGTTCTAGGTCTATTGAATTTCCATATAAATTTTAGATTATTTTGCCAATCTCTACCCAAAAAAAAGCTTGTTGGAATTTTGATCGGTATTACCTTGTATCTGTATTTCAATTTGGGATGAATGGGTATCTTAAAAATATTGAGTCTTCCAGTCTATAAACATGATGTCTTTCCATTTATTTAGGTCTTTACTTCGTCTCTGTAGTGTTTTGTAAGTTTTCGGTGCATACATAGGTCTTGCACTTATTTTGTTAAACTTATTCCTGAATATTTTACATTTTTAGGAGCTAATGTAAATGATATTTTAAATTTCAACTTCAATTCATTGATGGTGTATAGAAATAAAATTGACTTGTATTTTGACCAAGTATCCTGAAACTTTGCTAAACTCCAGTATGCTGTTGTAGCTTTTTTGATGAATTCCTTAGGAAGTTCTACGTAAATCATCCTGTTACCTGCAAATTATAAACAATCCACTTCATTTCCTTTCCCAATTGTTTTCTTTTTAAGTTTCATTTTGCCTTTTTGTAATGGCCTGGGCCTCCAGTACAATACTGAACATAAGTAGTAAGAGTGGACATCCTTGCCTTGTTCTTGAAGGTGAAAGTATTCAGTCTTTAACATTAACAATGACGATAGCGGTAGGCTTTTTTTTTTTTTTTTTTAATGAAAGTGAGAAAGTACTCTTTTATTTCTAATATACTGAGTTTTTATCATAGTAGATATTGAATATTGTCAGATATTTTCTGCATTTATTCACATGATCATATGCACTTTTATTTTAATATATTGAATTACATTGATTGGTATTTGAACATTAAGTGAACTTTGCATTCCTGAGCTAAAACTCCTTTATATACTGAAGGGTTAATTTTCCTTAAAATTCTGTTAAGGATACATTGCTTTCATTCATTTCCATCCACTCATGTGTCATTTTATTTCTTGTAATGTGTCTGTCTGGTTTTGATGTCAGTTTAATGCTGACCTCATAAAATGAATAGGGAAGTGTTCCCTCCTCCTCTGTTTTCTGAGTTTGTTTTAGAACTAGTCTACTTTTTTCTGAAAGGATAGATTCACCAATGAAGCCATTTGGGCCTGGAGTTCTTTATGCAAGTGTTTTTAATTACGGATTCAATTTTTTAAATTGATACAGGGCTTTTAGGCTTTCTGAACCTTATGGGGCAGCTCTTCTCTGTCCTGTAGGGTTGCTCAGAGTCACAATCAACTCAACAGCAACTGTTTTTTTGTTTTGTTTTTGGTTTCTTCTTGAGTCTGTTTTTGTAATTTATGTCTTTCAAAAATTTTATCCATTTTATTCAAGCTGTCTAGTTTGTTAGCGTAAAGTTTTCATGATTTTTCCTTATTTATTTATTTATTTTTTTAGTATCTGTAGGTTCTATAGTAACATTCCCTGTCTCATTTCTTCTAGTGGTCATTGTGTCTTTTCTCTTTTTTCCTGAACAGTCTGGCTAGGGGTTTATCAGTTGCATCTCTTCACAAAGAACCAGCTTTTGTTTACATTTATTTTCCCTATTGTTTATCCATTTTCTATTTCATTGATTTCTTTTCATTTTATTTCCTTCCTTTTACTTACTTTGAGTATAATTTCCTCTTCTAGCTTCTGAAGATAGAATTTTAGTTCATTGATTTTAGACCTTTCTTTACTATTATAAACATCTAATGCTGTACATTTCCTCATAAGCATTGCCTTACTTGTACTCCCTTATTTTGTTAGGTTATGTTTTCATCTCATTTGCTTTAAAATATTTTCGAGTTTTCCTCATGATTTCATTTCCCCCATTATTTTTTAAGAAGTATGTTGTTTGATTTCCAAATATTTGAAAAAAAACCTATCTTTCTTTTGTTAATTTCTAGTTTAGTTCTCCTGTATTCAGAGAATATATATTATTTCAGTCCTTTTAAATTCATTAAGACTTGTTTTATGGCTCAGAATATGGTCTACCTTGGTGAATGTTCCACACGCCCTTGAAAAGAATGTATATTGTGCCGTTGTTTGGTGGTGTGTTCTGTAAATGTCAATTAGGTCAAATTGCTTAATAGTGTTATTCAAGATTTCTGTATAGTTACTGATTTTTTTTGTGTACTTGTTTACTGATTTTGCCTGTATGTTTCTCTTTTCAGTTTGGTTAGGTTTTGCTTTATGAGTCTTAGAATTGGTATGTGTTTTTGCTGAATTGATCTCTATTATTATGAAATGTCCCTCTTTATGCTTGGTAATATATTTTATTCTGAAGTCTATTTTTTTATGTTGTTAATATAGCCATAGTATCTGTCTTAATCTTAGTATTTACATGGCACATTGTTTTCTGTCTTTTTGTCTGTGTCTTTATATCTAAAATTAGTTTTTTGTAGACAGAGTAATTGGGTCTTGCTTGTTTTTTTTTCTTAATCCAATCAGACAGTCACTGCCTTATAATTGGCATATTTAGGCCATTTACATTTAATGTAGTTATTGATATGATTTGATGTAAATTTATTATCTTGTTATTTGATTCCTTTTTCACTTCTGTTCTTTGCTCTTTTTCCCCTCTTTTCTTGCCTTCTTTTGGGTTGAGGTTTTTTTTTTTTTTTTTTTTTTTTTTTTTTTTGTATTTCATTTTATCTGTTCTGTTGTCTTATTGGAAATCCTGATGGTGTAGTAGTTAAGAGCTACGGCTGATAACCAAAAGGTCAGCAGTTTGAATCTACCAGGTGCTCCTTGGAAACCCTGTGAGGCAGTTCTACTGTGTGCTGTAGGGTCGCTATGAGTTGGAATCGATTCGAAGGCAGCAGATTTGGTTATTTTTGACTCATTAGGTAAATTTCTTTGTTTTTTTTTTATAGTTGGTTTAGAGTTTTCAGCATGGTGCTTCACCTGTTACACTTAACCCATTGCCATCAAGTCAATTCCAACTCCTAGCAACCCTTTAGGACAGAATGGAACTGCCCCATAGGGTTTCCAAGGAGCTTCTGGTGGATTTGAACTGCTGACCTTTTGGTTAACAGCCGAGCTCTTAACCACTATGCCACCAAGGATCCAACTTAAAGTGTGATGCACATAACATTATACCACTTCACATATAGTGCAAGAAACTTACAGTAGTACTCTTCCATTCCCCCTCCATCCTTTGTATCACTACTGTCATACATTTTCCTTCTCTATATGTTATAATGCCCATATTACACTTACTCATTTTCTTTTAGTTATTTATCCATTTTAAAATAGCTTTATGAAAGTATACACACAATACAATTCACCTACTGAAATGTTTTTAGTATATTCACAGAGTTGTGCAACCATCACCACAGTCACCACCCTGAAAACCTCCATACCAATTAGCAGTCACTCCCCATTCTCCCCCAACCTTCCAGCCCTAGGCAACCACTAATCTTTTGATATCTCTATAGGTTTGCCTGTTCTGCACATTTCATATAGATAGGATCATACAACATATGGTCTTTTGTCTCTGGCTTTTCTGAGTTAGCATAAGGTTTTCAAGGTTTATCTATGTATAATGTGTATCAGTAATTTATTTCTCAATAATATTGCATTCCATTGTTATACCACACTTTATTCATCCAGTCATTAATTGATGAATATTTGGGTTATTTCTGCTTTGGGTCTGTGATGAGTAATGCTGCTGTGATTAATGGTAACTGGTCTTCCTTTCCCTCTCCTCCTTCCTGTTTCTAAGTGTCTTACTGTAAGTGTTTAGAAAAAAGTTTCTTGCTTAACATTGTTAGACAGTTCACGGGTATGTATTTCTCATTATAGACTCAGTAAAAACTTAGTCGTATCCTTCTGACTCTATTAATTGGTTTATATCCAACAAAAACTAATTATATATTTTTCCATTAGTTTGTAGATGACATCTCTTAAGAAGAAATACGTACACACATATACTTTTAGTGAGTACAAATAGTGCCATGTTATTCAATTCCAGTAAGACCAAGAAGACGATATAAATAAGAGCGACCTGGTGAAATGTGTATTCATGTTCCATCACAAGAAAGCCATTTTATTCTTTCACTTATTCAATATATTTATTAACTAAATGGATTTTATGTGCCAAATATTGGAATACAGAGTAGAATAAATTAGACATAGTCCTTGCCGTCAAAGAATTGAGGAGAAATTCTAAACAATAAACAAACAAAATTATAAATTCTAATAATTTTAGTAGGTGGAATGTACAGGATGAAGGTCATACACAGGAAGACTTTAGATTGAGACAAAGGGAAAGCCCTCTAACAGTAAAGGACATTTTAGCCAAGACCTGGAGGATAAGGAAGAGCATTGTTGACTTGAGAGGAAAACGTTTCAGGTTGGTAGAGAGAAATGTGAAAGCCCTGAGGGGAAGAAAGAAGACCAGCATGGAGAACGGCAAGAAATGAGATTGGAAAGGTAGACAGGAGCCAGATAATGGTGAACTTTATAGATTATGTTAAAGATTCTTTAATGTTGTAATTTAAAGTCAGTGAGATGTTATTAAAGGATTTTAAGGAGGTGAATGACATGTGTCTTAGTTATCTAGTGCTGCTATAACAGAAATACCACAAGTGGATGGCTTTAACAAACAGAAATTTATTCTATCACAGTCTAGTAGGCTGTAAGTCCATATTCAGGGTGCCAGCTCCAAGGGAAGCCTTTTTCTCTCTCTTGGCTCTGGAGGAAGATCCTTGTCATCAATCTTCCCCTGGTCTAGTAGCTTCTCAGCACAGGGACTGCAGGTCCAAAGGACGTGCTCTGCTCCTGGCACTATTTTCTTGGTAGTATGAGGTCCTTTTCCTCTCTGCTGGATTCTTTCTTTTATATCTCAAAAGAGATTAACTCAACATACAACTTAATCATGTAAATTGAGTCCTGCCTCATTAACATCATAGAGGTAGGATTTACAACACATAGGAAAGTCACATCAGATCGCAGAATGGTAGACGATAACACAGTACTGAGAATCATAGCCTAGCCAAATTGAGGTTCGTTTTTGGGGAACACAATTCAACCCATAACAACATGGTTTCATTTATGTTTATGAAAGATCACTTTGGGTGTTACGTGTAGAATGGTTTGGAAGAGGACAAGGATGGAATTGGGGAGACCAGTCAGGAAACCACTGCATTTATGCAGAAAGAGATCATGGAAGCTAGGACTACAGTGCTCACAGTTGAGATGAAGAGAAATGAACAAACTTGAGATATATTTTTGAGGTGGAACTGAGTTTCTTGGATATAAGCAACAGAAAATGCCTCTGGCTGATCTAATAAAGGATGGGAGTTTTTTTGAAGGACTGTTGAGTAGCTCACAGAGTTGCTGGAAAGTTTGGATAACCAGGCTCAGAAAATGAAGGGTGGGTAGCTAGAAACATAGGTATATTCATTCATTCTACAGAACCAGTACCTGCAACTGGGCATTTTGGCTTCTAAGTGAGAGATGTATATACTCGGAAATTCTCCAGGCACTGGACAGCCAAAAAATTGACAGATGTCTTATAGTTAGGTTTCATAATTTTCCATTTTGCAAGTGAGTAAACAGACTCAGAAATGTTAAGTGATGCACTCAGGAGCAGACCTGAGACTTAAAAGGTAGGTTTCTGACCCCAAGTGGATTTTTGTTCTTTATCACTACTGTTAGTGTTTATCGGAGAACATTAATTCACTTTCATTTACAACTATGATGCCTTAAAATGCATTGATAATTCTAAATTGCTTGCTCTCAAACTCCTAAAAAAATTCAACAATTAGACAAATGTTACTGAATAACTTAGATTATTAGAGCATGGCATTTGTTATTCTCTTTTTGCCAGACAGTGGTTTTCTTTTCTTTCTTTTTTTGAGGTACTTTTGCTTAAATTGGTTGGATTTCACCCAAACAGCAATTACAATTTGATTATGCAAAGTAGTAACTGTCTTCTAATTGTAACTTTACAGCTAAAGAAAGCTATTAGCAAACCAGTTGTAACAAGGAAAAAAGAAACAATGTGGCCAAAAAAAATTCTCGGATCTAACAGCAGTTTATTAGAATATTACAGATTGTTAGTTTGTGGTTGAAAGAAAAGGAACCATATGGTACTGTTTGTTTTTCAGGGTTTTAAAACATAGTGATGCCATATTTATCACTTGTTGCATAAAATAAAATCATCTCTTTATAGGGTGCTGTCCTGAGAATTGTATAATTTAAAAGAGCTTCAGAAACTTGTTAACCTTTGGGTTCAAAGTTAGAAAAGCACAGAGCTATAAGCAATATCTCACATATACAATGGAATATTCTAAAATAATGTGGTTGGATACTGTTTTCAATGGTGGTGTCTATATTTTCTCCCTTGTCTTTAATGTAGTATATACTATTTATAGGAAAGTCTCCTATGTCACATTTGGAATTGAGTGACATAAAACAAGATTGGTATTGTTACTTCCAAATCTCTAGAGTTCTAGCACTTCTTGGAGCAAATGTTTAATATATTAAAAAATAAAAATAACTCTTCAGGTCATAAACTCTATAGCCAATATGAGACTACTGGGGAAAAAAAGCAAAAAGGTCACCGTAAGCTTATTTTATGGAATATTTTCTATTTACTAAAAATATATTGGGAGGGGAAGATAAATGTGCCCACTTATGTTGAGAAATATTAATACCTTACAATTTGTGAACTCCCCTTAAGAACTGAAGCAATCTCCATAAAGTAGCTATAAAACCAAAAAAAGAAAAAAAAGAAAAAAAACCCGTTGCCGTCGAGTTAATTCTGACTCATAGCAACCCTATAGGACACAATAGAACTGTCTTAATAGGGTTTCTACGGAGCAGCTGGTGGATTCAAACTGCCGACTTTCTGGTTAGTGGCCAAGCTCTTAACCAGTGTGCCACCAGGGCCCCACAGTAGCTATCAAGACTACTTTTTCCAGAAGCCTTTATCCAGTTCCATCCATTCCCGCTGTTTCAGTGATTCAGGTTAGCAACTAACGGTTGTCTCTGCCCTTGTTTCTCTTCACAGCAGTCAGGATGATCTTTCTAAGCACAAATACAATCATGAGGGTAGCCGGATGGAGAGAGGAAAGTGATAAGAACTAATTTAATTAACATTATGATTTGATGAAACGCATCATCTCATCGTTATACAGTCAAATCCCATCTTGCCTAGGATTTAACTTCCAAAGTCAACATGTAAGTCAAAAGTAGGTAGAGACAATATTCCTCTTTGCAATGTCTTAACTCACCTGTGAGCAGGTAGAATAGATGGGAATGTTCCAAAATTCAATGCTTGGGAGTGCCATTGTTCCACTTCTGCCATGCCGTTTACATAGGTTGCCTCTGAGTTTAGATTTGATGCAACACCTTTTTTTTCCTCTTAATAATAAACACTTGTTCAAAATTTAAACAACAGTAGAAATAATTGGATTTCACTACCTTCCACTCCTCACCTTGTCCTGCCAATATACTGTACTCTGCTTTTAATTACAGAAGGGCGCAAATGATAGTTAAACAGGATGTTGGTCATTTGTTTGAACAAAATAACATTTGAGCAGCACTGTCCCATAGAAATTTAATGCGAACCACATATGTAATTTCAAACTTTCTAATAGCTGTATTAAAAAAAGGAAAAAGAAACAGGTAAAATTAATTTTATGCTTTATTTCATTTAACCAATAGAGCCCAAATACCATTATTACAGCATGTCATCGATGTAAAAAGTTATTCATGAGGTCTTTTTGCATACTAAGTCTTGGAAATCTGGCGTGTATTTAACTTGAATGGCACATCTCATTTTGGACCAGGTACGTTTCCAGTGACCAGTAGCCACATGTAGCTAGTGGTGACTGTAGTGGAGTATGCAGCCTTAGAGTATAGCACAGGTTAGTGTTGCGTTTCCAGCCCAATTTATCATTGATCGCGAAGGCAGTGAGTTCTCTTTCCTCCCCTAATCCAACGCACATGAAGAAAATCCCTCACTCCCACTGACAGAGGTGGAAGAGTAGCTTTCTGTGGTAGTAATTATCAAGGGTTAGTGAGAAAGGAAGGTGCATCCCGGTAGGGAGGGAGACGTTTCCATATCTGTGGATCAGGAAATACTTAGTTGGAAAAAACCTGCAGCATAATTCCAGTGTGTCCCCCCAAGAGAAAATGGCTCCCAGTTGTGATACGTTAATACAATTATAATTCTTAGGAAAAGGTCTAAATTCCATCTAAACAAAGAAAAAGCTATGCTGGTATAGTGACAGCTCTGGTTCTTTGAAAACATAAAAGCGGCTTTATTTTTAGAGTTCGAGAGGGCTTCTTTAGCTGTCACCAGATACTCTGATATTCCCTGTGATAGCTGTCCTTAGAGCACTTTAAACATGCCCAGTAAATTTATCTTAGGCTTAGAAATGTAAGAAATATATCACATTTTATTTTATTTTTTTTTAAAAGACTTCTAAGTACAAACGGAGCCCTGACAGCACAGTGGTTAAGAGCTACTGCTGCTTACCAAAAGGTCAGCAGTTGGATCCCGCAGCTGCTCCTTGGAAACCCTATGGGGCAGTTCTACTCTGTTCTGCAGGGTCACTATGAGGCAGAATCGACTCGACAGCAATAGGTTTTTTGTTTTAAGTACAAACGGTTTACTTTGTTACTGACTTAAACTGTTACTGATTCCTCTTTTAATTATTAACTTATGTTCTTTTCCCTCCTGTAGATAGAGTTCCAGGTGGGGAAGCATTAAGAGATAAAGCTGAAGAGTTAGGAGCCTAAGTTGGAATACTTTTGAAATTTAGTTTTTATCTGTTAAGTTATGGAGAGCATTAAGGTGATGCTATTAGACTGGCGTTCAGAATAGTCACCTGGCGTCCTGTGGGGATGGCGTATAGAGAGGAAATGTCTATGAGCTTTGACACTGAAGGCAGAAAAACTAATAGAGAGACAGACACAGAAATCTGAGAGAGAGCTGTGAAACCTTAACCAGGACGAAAGCAGCGTGTGGAGGGACACTATGTGAGGCTCTGACTTGACAGAACTTGGGGGGACTGGAGCAGTGGGGAGCTGGGAGGGATGAAGGGGTGCTCAGAGTGGCTGCAGAAATTCTGGCTTGAGCATTTGGATGGCAAAAGTGGTTGGTGATGCTGTTCAGGAAACTAACACAAAAGAGAGTAGACGTGGATGGAGGGGAGTAAAGAATTTGATTTTATTCACGTTGAATTTAAGGTGCCTTTACTAATAAAACTAACGAAGGCCTGCATAGTTAGAGCAAACTTCAAATGCACAGTAATGTATTCATAAAGAACTATATGGAGATTAATTTAAGGAGCCGTGGCTGCACAGTGGTTATGCACTTGGCTGTAGCACGAAAAGTCAGTGGTTCAAACCCACCAGACAGAGAGAAAGATGTGGCAGTCTGTTTCTGTAAACAAGACAGCCTTGGAACACTATGGGACAGTTCTGCTCTGTCCTATAGGATCACTGTGAGTTGGAATTGACTTGACGGCAGTAAGGTTTGGTAGACCAACTTAAACGGTCAAGTCGTAATCATAATGTAAATGCACTAGAAATGCTTGCTATTTTAATAAATTTTGTTTTAAAGTAAATAACCACCTCTGTAAATCTTGCCACCACCTGTCTGTCAGTTTGTTGTACTGTGGTGGCTTGCATGTTGCTGTGATGCTGGAAACTATGCCACCAGTATTTCAAATACCAGCAGGGACACCCATGGTGGACAGGCTTTAGCAGAGATTCCAGACTAAGACTAGGAAGAAAGGACTGGCAGTTTACTTAAAAACAGTTAGCCAGTGAAAACCCTGTGCATCACAACAGAATATTGTCTGATATACTGCTAGGAAGATGAGCCCCTAGGTTGGAAGGCACTCAGAATACACAGTGACCTCAACAGTAGACTCGAGCACACCAACCACCATGAGGATGGAACAGGACAGGGCAGCGTTTTATTCTGTTGTACGTGTGGTTTACCATGAGTTGGGGCTAACTTGACAACAGCTAGCAACAGCAACAATAAGTCTTGATTTTCATATATTGCCTTTTCTTGAGACAAGTTTTACTTGTACAGCTTAATTCCTATATGAGGAAAAGATTTTGATCACTCTCCCCCACTCAGGATTTGTTTTAACTGGATTTGGCATATACATGTGTTTCTTCAACGGAGCTCACAAACTCAGGTTTCTTATCAGTCCCCCAAAAAGCATTCAGTCATGTATAGATTTCCCTAAATTTGCTGCTCCTTTCTAAAAACAACATCTTACAGGGTCATCTGCTATTTCCCACATCCAGTTTGCTACCACACACACTAAAAAGAAGGGCTTTGCTTTTACCTACAGAATTTGTAGATCTCACCACATCTCAGTAGAAACATGGATTTTTGTTTCTTTACATTGATTATGCCAAGATAACGCTATCTGTAATGCTTCTTAGATGCGATCAGACTTTACCAAGTTCTTCAAAGGTCATTGAAAAAAAACACAAAACTGTATCTTAAGTACTGGTATTGTGAACCGTTTTTGGAGAAACTGTTCCCTCTAGTCCCAGTTGATAAAAACGTTAACCATGTGGGTTTCAAACTATCACCTCAGTTTTTCACACATGCGCTATAATTTCACAAAGACTAAGCGGGTAGTGTTAATGATCATACAGAACTATCAGTTTTGAAAGTGCTAGACAGCCACACCACGTTTATAAGGAGGAACGTGGCGTTCAGTCCGTATTGAGCTGCTTAACCTTAGTAAGAAGCGTCATCCCACTGAGGGCTGTATTTAAGAACTGGGTTATCCTGCATGTGTTTTTCAGGACTAGCAAGTTTCCCTTTTGATTCATTCCCAACAAATAAGCGATGCTGTCATGTTTTCTACATTTCTACCGATGTGACAACTTGAAAACTAACATTGGCAGTTGAAGGGAAATGCTGCTATAAACCTAAAATGAGGTTCATTTTGTGACTCGCATGCAGTGTGTTCAGCCTCAGATCCATCTTCACGTATAATTGGTAATTATCCTTTTCTTTGTAGGCAACTTGAAACAAAAATAAAATTTACAACTTACAAATAAACCTTTGTTTTCAGCAGAAAATCACCTTGGAAAGAATATAATTTCTAATAATAAGAGAGTCCTTGGCAAGTATGGAGCCCTGGTGGCGCAGTAGTTAAGAGCTTGGGTGCTAACCTAAAGGTCAGCAGTTCAAATCCACCATCTGCTCCTTGGAAACCCTATGGGGCAGTTCTGCTCTTTCCTATAGGATCGCTATGAGTCAGAATCGACTCAGTGGCAACAGGTTTGGTTTGGTTTGGTTTGGTTTTGGGCAACTGTGTTTCTATAGTGGAGGTGAAGTAGCTCAGAATAGAATGGGCAGTTAAGAGGGAGGAATTTGGGGTTCTGCTGTTCACTGATCTTAAAGAAGTCCCTTGACCTTCCCCCGTGTATCCACAGGCATGGGAACCTCAGCTGCCTTTTGCCGCGAGCTCTCTGGTTATGCATTAGTTGCACGCCAGCTGTTTGTAGATTTTCCCTTCTCCCAGCACAGTTTATCCAAAGCTAGTGGAGTAATCCGTTCAAGTATGAACCCATTTAGTGATTTTAAAATAGTCAACTTAGGTTTACAAAGTTTTATTTCATGCACTAAATTCCTAAATTGTCAAACTTTTTTGTAACCGCAGTAATGGGTATGAAAAGATAGGCCATTTCCCCTCATCAGTGGGTCTGACAATAGTGTAGTATATATACGTCTAAATTTTTTATAATTCAAGTATTTTTCTATGCAAACAGAAAACGCGTTAAGTCAGAGCTGATACTTTCATAAACTAAGATTGCTTTCCATGCATTTATTTATTTTGATTTATCTAAGTAATTAAAAGTTTTTTTTCATATAAGTAATTGAAAATATTTTCTCTCTCAAAGTTTTCTTAGCGTACCTATTGCCTACATTTTCTGCTCTAAGTATGGTGATTCATTGCCCATTGGCTAAAGTTTGGGAAGGGGCTGGTTGTTAGAAATGTTTCCCAGTGGGTGCACCTCCTGCGCAGCCACCACCTGTCTGTCACTGGAGGTTTTCGTGTTGCTCTGATGCTGAACAGGTTTCAGCAGAGTTTCCAGACTAAGACAAACTAGGAAGAAAGGTCTGGCAATCTACTTCTGAAAATCAGTCAATGAAAACTATGGATCCCAATGGTCCAATTTGTAACCGATCATGAGGATGTCGCAGGATGGGGCAGCATTCCATTCTGTTGTGTCTGGGTTCGCCATGAGTCGGGGGCTGATTTAATGGCCGCTAACATTAGAGGTGTTTATCAACTGTCCACTTAGAAATAACCATTATGGTATGCTGTCCCAAGGCCTGTCCTACGCAGAATTCAGTAAGCTTTTTTCTCATTCTTTAAAATACACTTTTCTTCACTGGGGTGGGTGTTTTGTAGGAATCCGATGATGTGATTCTTAGTCTATACTATTGACTGGGAGGGCTTCCTGCCTGAGTTCACTGTGGTAGACGTTCATTATGTGATCGCAAAATCCACTTAATAGTGATGAAGAGAAGTAGCTGCTAGTTGCGCCTGAACGTAGCACAGGGTTATCTCCTAACCTCTGGGCAAGCAAGAGCCCAGGGCAACACATCCTAATCAGAGACAAGTCTCTGTAGCTTTTAGTTCATGTGAGTGGTGTTTCAGGGTGCAGAATTTTCTGTATTGACTCTTTCTGTTGCCGCACTTGTAAATGGAGACATTATTATCTTGAAATTACGGTGCTTGCATTTCCTTCAGAATCATGCCCAGCTGAGCTGAGTCTAATGTTTACTTCCTTTGATCTCAAAAGAGACGCTAGACGAGTTCGCTCCAGCACATGTAGCAAAGATGTGGAGTTTCTGCTTCAGTCATTCAGTTGATGTCATGGGAGACTGCGTGCAAAAATGAAATAAGAAGCTATTTCTTCATGCATACATGGTGCCAGCCTGAGGACAATATGGCCCTGAATAGCAGTTGTCACATCTAGATGTGACCCAGTGCCAAAGGTGTTTGCCATGAAGGATGCTGCTCTGTCAGCTGTCAGTCTTATTCTTTATTAGTCCCAGTCAAAACCAGACAAATTCACTGCGGTAGCAAGGATATGCCACTGGAATAGGGAAGGCCCGTACTCTTGGTGATGGTGTTTGGACTCCCCGTTGCCAAGCCCTGATTTAGTCCTATTAAGCTTCAAAGGAGACAGCTTTAATGGAAAAAAAAATTCCAAGAATAGAAATGAAAAACACTGAGGTTTTTTTTTTTTTTTTTTTTTTTTTTTTGGTTTATAGCAGGCAGTTCATTGTCCACGTGTTTGTTGCTTCCTCTTTATTTCCCAGACTGAGTCATTTAATTATGTTAATTACAATTGTCCACACTGAAAAAAATCAACCTTTTTTCTGCCTACCTGGGTTAGAGGTAAAATGGGATATATTGTCCCGATGATACCTATAAAACTTGTCAGGTGTCAACACTGTATGTGCTGTGGATAGTGCTGACTACTGTGGTCATTGTGTGATGCCAAAGTCTGGTTTTATTTCTCATAGTGCAGCATGAATTATGAACATCTTGAAAATCATCTGGTCCATCTGCCTTATTTAAATGATGGCAAAACCTGGTTTAAAAACTAGTTAAGAGTTTGGATTTGAATAACGGACTTAAAACACTTTCTAAGAGCTGATTTTCAGATTTTAACACATTTCCATTTGCGAGGCAGCATTTAAAATTCATCATGCATGACTTTATTTGCTGATGTGCTAATAGTCTTCCTTCTTGAGGAAGAGATGCTACTTTCTGCTCCATCCCATGAAACACACCACCTGCTCCACCAAGCTGGCACGTAGTATTTTTCCACTGCGGAGTGCGCTTGTGTTTGTAGTTAGAACACAGCAGTGCCGTATGAAGACCACACTGACAATGGCATGGGATCAAATGGGGGAGGCGACAGCAGGTGGCAGCTTAGGGGGTGATCAGTGTAACTAGGATGGTACGTTGCTGTCTGCAGACACACAGGAGCAGAATGAGGATTCTAGGGTAGGAGAGAAAAATTAAAAACCAAGAACAGGCATATTTTCATGTAAATCTGACCATTCTAGGGAAAAAAAAAAACTATTACTATGTTTAGAGTTCTGATCAATCTTTTGGAAAATGAGATACTTAATTCAATGGCTAGAATGTTGAACAAGTCTCTTTGCTTTTTATTCCTCTACCTTTCTGACACTAAAAACAAATGAACAAAATTTTAAAAAGAAAATTTAGCTAGAAAGAAAAAAAATGTTTCAATAAGAGTTTTTTTTTTTTTAGTTTTCATTGTTCATTTCTTGACTCTGAGACTATATCTCACAGTTGAGTGAAATTACTTCCAAGTAGCATTTTCTGGGGTATCTAAGTGTGGATGTTAGATCAAGGCTGGGTCCCCCATGATTCCAGAACCCATAAGGTAGTTGATGACTTATCACCAAAGACCCTGAAGTTGAGTTGGTGTTGGTTCCAGGTTGTGGGCTAGGAAGTGCCACACAGTGTCTTAACAGAGAACTGGGATTTCCTTACTCCAGTTCGTTCTCCATACTCAACAGATCTGCAGCATCAGAAGCCAGAGGTGCTAGAGATGACTTCTTAAAAGGCAATAATAAGAGACAGCCCAAGATGGCGGCTTAGTCACACACACCATGCTGTCTCCCTACAGCAAAGAACTGAGAAATCAAGTAGAACAGATACAGGTGACAATCTGGGAACCCAGTACAGCAAACAGAAGGATGAAGAAGTAGACTGAACACTGAAGGGAAGGAGAAACTAAATGAAAGCAGCAAAGGAGGAGACTTACAGACTGCAGACCCTTCTAGCTGGCCTGGCGTGGCATGGCCATCTTGAGACAAAAGTAAGAGCATTCCTGGGTAAGGGTTAGGGTTAGGAATAGGGAAAGCCCCTACTCTTGGTGTCTTGACTCCACGTTGCCAAGCCCTGATTTAGTCCTATTAAGCTTCAAAGGAGACAGCTTTAATGGAAAAAAAAATTCCAAGAATAGAAATGAAAAACACCGAGTTTTTTTTTTTTTTTTTTAGTTTATAGCAGGCACTTCATTGTCCACATATGTTTGTTGCTTCCTCTTTATTTCCCAGACTGAGTCAACTTCACGGAATCCCCAATAGGAGACAGCTTCTGTATAGACAAACATGGAGCTAAGCAAGGTGGGCAGAACATGAACTGGATCTAAGGAGGTAAAGTGCAGGAAGGTAGGGAAGAGCCCTGTGGATCCAGCAAACCATAGAGCAGGGAGGGAGCTAGAAAATAGGGACAGAAGTGTCTACCAGCAGCAGTCCCTGAACATTTGGGTGGGTGGCACTGGCAGAGTGGAGGATCCTTGGAGTGGCAGCTAGAGATTCCTCACCCAACAGAATTCTGGATAGCCCCACCCCCTGAATTGGTTGAGGCCAGGTCCTGATTTCTGGCTGCCCTCTGCAAGAAGTGCCCCAGTGCCCACGCCAGAGACTGGGGAAACAAGTTCCTCCCCTCCTCTCCCCACCTTCCTGCTGATCAGTGGTGTGCCCCTGCTCCACCCCTGCCCTGCCTGGTATTCTGCAGCATATGCTCCCGTGCCATCAGACCTACCACCAGAGGTTTGTGCCCTTTCTGCCCACGCCTGTGCCGCCTGCACAGCTGATGATTGGCAGTGTGTGCTCCCACTGCCAGACTGGCAACCAGAGGCGCAAGACCCTGTGCTTCCTGGCCCACTGCCCTGCCCACCTGGCGACTGGCAGTGCAAGTTCCTGTGCCACCCACCCAATGACCAGTGATACGTGCATCCTCGCCCCAACCACCTGACAACCTGCAGTGTGTACACACAGCACCCAACCCATCGACCAGTGAGAATGCTCCCTGCACTCAAGCCCTGGTGGCCAGCCAGTCACGGACAGCCAGTCACGTCCTGACAGGTGCCATCTGCACCTCTGCCAGACAACAAGTGGGAGATTCCAGTGCCCTCATCCAACGTCCATCCATCTGCATTGTCACACATCCCACACCCAAACAGTTCCTGCAGGCCATCTGCACTTGCACTGAAACCGCTTAATGCCACAACACCTACTGAGACACCAATTCGTGCACACACAGCAGGCCTACACAGTCCATTTGGGTTGCATTCCTTCACAGTGGATATGGAGATGTCCTGCCCTGACCTCCAGAGCATACTCTAACTGCTAGGACCAACCCTGAAGGACCCCACAGTACCAAAAAGGCTGTGGAGGGACCCTGACCACTCAACACTTGTCACTCAATATCGGGTAAAGAACCTGCTCTCCCACCTCCACTCAGTCCAGTAAGGGGAAGACCTGTGAGCCTAACCACAGAGGACTCACATATGGGTGTGACCCACCATACTCACTGGTGAGAGGGAATCACACCTAGCCAACAGCCACCACCAAAGTCATGCAGAGACCAGAACCACAAAACAACATATGAGCCCTGTTTGGTGCCATTCTCTCTTAGCCCCAGGATTTATTTGGGAAGGTGATCATGGGAAGGAGTGGTGAGTAAAGTGGAGCAGGGTGAAAGGGGAAGACGACAGAGTCAATAGAAGGACATCCTGCCAAATTGGCCATGCCATGGGGGATCTTGAGATGGTCTCTAAATTTAGGTGGAATATACTCAGAGTTGTACTTTGGCTCTCCTGGACTTGTTCTAATTTTCTTCAGCTTCAACTTGAACTTGCATATGAGCAGTTGATCGTCTGTTTCACTGTTGGCCCCTAGCCTTGTTCTGACTGATCACATTGAGCTTTTCCATCATCTTTTTCCACAGATGTAGTCGATTTGATTCCTGTGTATTCTATGCAGTGAGGTCCATGTGTATCGTTGCCATTTATGTTGTTGAGAAAGGGTATTTGCAATGAAGTTGTAGGTCTTGCAGAATTCTTTCATGCGATCTCTGACATCACGTCTATCACCAAGGCCATATTTTCCAACTATTGTTCCTACTTTATTTCTAACTTTTGCATTCCAATAAACAGTAATTATCAAGGACGTGCACGTGGATTTGACCCACCGTACCCACTAGTGAGAGGAAATCACACCCAGCCAACAGCCACCACCAAAGTCACACATAGACCAGAACCACAAAACAACAATTAAAATAATACAAAGGAAGAAAGACACTCTAAAGAGAAAGAGAAGAAACAAAGCTCTGGATACATCAAAACAAAACAAACAAACAAAAAAAATCAGCTCAAAGCAAACATACAGCCAATAAAGAAATATAAAAATAAATTAACACTGTAATGCCTCAGAGACAGCAGATAATAACAAATCATATAAAGAAACAGGATAAGATGCCCAAACAAGTGAGCAAAATCAATGAGCAGAAGACATTCCTGAGGAAGAAAAGGTAATAGGACTACCTGATAAGGAATTCAAAAGACTTATATATAGGATCCTCAAAGAAATCAAGGAAAACACAGACAAAACCCTAGAAGAATTCAGGAAAACAATACAAGAACAAAATGGCAAAATAGACCATTAGAAACCATACACAACGAATAACTAGAAATCCAGACGATTAAGAATAAAATATCAGAAATAAGTAATTCAATGGAAGGACACAGAAGTAGAATTGAATCAATGGAAGAAATAATTGGCGAAAATAGAGGACAAATCTTTTGGTACTAATTTGTTTGAGGAATAATCAGCAAAAAGAATGAAGAAAAATGAAGAAAGCCTAAGAGTTATTTAGGACACTAGCAGGAGGAATAATTTACATTTAATAGGAATTCCAGAAGAGGAGGAGAAAAAAAAAAAAACGGAGAATTTTTGAAGATTTATTGGCAGAAAACTTCTCTAATAGCATGAAAGACAAGAAGGTTCCCATCCAAGAAGCTCAATGAACTCCATACAGGATAGACCCCAAAAGAAAGTCAACAAGACATATCATAATCAAACTTTCCAAAACCAAAGACAAAGAATTCTGAGAGCAGCTTGTGAAAAATGAAATATTACTCACAAAGGGGCACCAGGAAGAGTAAGCGCTGATTTCTCAGTAGAAACCAGGCAGGCAAGAAGGCAGTGGGATGATATATATAAAATGCTGAAAGAAAAGAATTGCCAACCACAAATCATATATCCAGCAAAATTGTCTTTCAAATATGGTGGCAAAACTAGAACATTCCCTGATAAACAGAAATTAAGGAATTTGTAAAAACCAGACCAAACTTAGAAGGAATATTAGAGTCCTTCAGACAGAGAACTGACATTAGACAACAACCTGAGATTAAGATGCACAACAACATCACCCAGATACCAACCCAGATAAAGAAATCGCAAAGGTAAAATAAAGCTGCCAAACTGGAAATGAAACCAGAGATGTCAATCTGTGAATGATGACAACTTCAAAACAAAAAGGGGGAATAAATGGTGTAGTTACAGAACTTCCAAATGGAGAGGAAGTCTAGGTGATATCAAGATATAGCAGACTGTTTTAAACTTAGGATGATACAGGTAAATTTCTGGGTAATCACAAAGAGAATTAATAAATCTACTCACCAAAAGAAGAAAGAAGAAAATCAAAAAGACTCAATAAAAGGCAGTGATAAGTCTATTAAGTGTTATACCCTTGATTTTCCTACTACTTCCTTACTTCTGATCACCATTACAGGGCCCACACACCAGTCCATGATGAAGTTTTCAGTCTAATGGATAGGCTTTTGTTTTGTATCCTGCCCTACATTTTTGGTGTTGTGAAAGCATTATGATAGATAATAGGTTAATTGTGGAGTAAAACAAAATGTTAGCAACTCCATGTTGGTTTCCAAAGTTTTTTCTTTAATTATCTTGGGTCTTGAAATCTCAAAGTCTGGAAACTAGAGAAAGGAACTGTCTCTAAAAGTCAGCAGGCTTAGATTCTTCCACTCCACTGACTGTGTAACCGTGGTAAATTGCTTGAACTCCATTTTATCATCTGTAAAATTAGGAACTTGGACCTATTGAGCTCTTAAAATTACTTCTAACATGGACAGTCAAGAAACATTAAGATTCATCATTAAGTATTTTTCCTTGTCTCAGGAGAAGTCAGCATTTCTCTTGGGGTTCAAGTGGAAACACTGAAAGATAAATCCAGTTCAACTCCAGTTTATGATTTAATTTAATATTTCAGCATAATGCATTGCTATAATTATTCCTTGTAAGTTTTTATATGTGTAATTAGATGCATCCTAGAATTAGGAATAATGGTAATTTCCAAGTTTTATTTGTTTTCTGAATAAGAATCAGTTTTTCAAAAAAGCAAACGGTTACGGTTCTCTGTTTAAGGGACATAAATTTTACAACAGCCCAAATCAGTTGTTCTCAACATATGATCAGCGTCGTCATCAGCACCACCATGCCTCATCCTACCAGGAGGAGGTATTTGGAAATGTCTAGGAGGGTGTTTTTGGTTGTGTGAGATAGTCCTGCAGAATTGAATAATTCTCCTTCCCAAAATGCCAGTACACCCTCATTGAGAAACCTTGGTTGATGTCATGATTCATAAAATGGTGGAATAACAGTTGAATATAATTAGATTATTACATGAACTACACAAACACTATATATCCCTAGCATTATACAACACTGAAGGTAACGTGTAGTCTGACCTCAAATGAGTCTTACTGAATCAGAGCGCTGCTCAGATGCATTTTTTAGCCTAACATAATGTAAAAGAGTATTTTCCATGTTCCAGTCAGTCCTGGATATATTTGGCTGATTGTTTGAAGAAACAAAATCTTCCTGCAGGCTTCAGTTATTAAAATAGAACCAACCACCCACCCATTTTATAACATTCTGTGGAATGTATTTGAATGACAGTCTAAGTATTTTAATTGGTCTCCCGCTGATTTATAACCCCTTGTTTTATGGTTCACATTTTATATCTCAGAATTACAAGTTACAGTGACATTTTTATTCTGTGCCATTTGAACAGAGCAAACAGTATTTTTTT
This sequence comes from Dugong dugon, assembly GCA_030035585.1. Taxonomy (NCBI): domain Eukaryota; kingdom Metazoa; phylum Chordata; class Mammalia; order Sirenia; family Dugongidae; genus Dugong; species Dugong dugon. The sequence continues at coordinate 3,916,702 of CM057474.1, forward strand.
TAAAAAGGAAAAGGCAATTTCCATTCAGAAACCCAAGGGTCATTCATTTGCATCGTCTCTTCGTTTTGGGTGCTAGCACTTTTTGTCTGTCCCCACTGAGTCTCTCTGCTGCTATTTATATAAATTCTCCATATGCCTGTTAGGGCTGGGGAGAGGTCCTTCACAGCTGGATCCTCTCTGCTTCCAGGAAATAGAATATGTCACTCATCTCCTGGTTTTGAACGCAGACTTGCTCAGTTCCGTGTTTATCCTCTGTTCATGCTGTGGTGTTTTACTTTTGTTTCCGTAAACTTACATGAAAAATTCCTCGAAGTTCTACTGATTGGAGCATAGAGGTTAGGCAGGAAAAATAGTTCTTGAGTTTTTCCTCCACCTCTAAGCCCCAACTTTAATTGTAATTTCATCATTTTACGTTTACAGTCGACGGTTCACTTATTCAGAATTACTTGTTGGTGTGTACCCACCCACAGCTCTGTGTGTCCACGCAGAAGAGGAATCCATCAACTGTGCATTTGTTTGCAAAGACCTTAGCAGTTTTACTGTTTGATCTCTTTCACCTAGGAGCTTTATTATGTTGTTTAGCTTTTTACTGGGAATAACTTAAACGTGTTGGGCAATTAAAATAACTTTTTAGTTTCTTACAGTGTGCCTTTTGTACTTCAGAAGATACCACGCAGCCCAAAATAGTTAACGTATCTTCTGAAGAGTATTTGTATATTGGTTGGCTGGCTTTTTTATGGGCTGTTTCCTGGAAAGAGTTTTGAAGTGTTGAGCTGCAAGATGAACAGCAATTTCTTTGAGAGTCAGCTTGATTTAATAATTTTCTTACATAATTGTCGTTAGACGCCAACTCCGAATGATTACTATATGTTTCTTAATAAGGCCAGTAGAACTGAAGAAGCTCAACTCTCTGCCCTAAAGTTACTTGTATTCTTACGAAACAGACCAGCTAGGCAAAAATGTCACAAGTCACCAAAAGAATATTGAGGTTTCCTTAGCAGTAATAATTTCTCTTCCTTGTGGTGAGTATGCATGCATCTCGTTTATTCCTATTTTCACTGCTTATGCCCTCTTATTTTTGTAACTTTGTTACCTCTCAGTTTTGTCCAATTAATGTCAGCTTTCTTATTATTTATACCAAGAATAGATTTTAGCTGCTGTCTATGCAATGATTCCTACCTATTTTCAGCTCTTATTTAGGATGACTTTGCCACAGTATTTGAAATTTTTCAATTTCCTTATTTATATTGGATGCATTGAGCAAGTAGGAGTAAATCACTTTCCCTTCTTCCATTAATGAAGAGGTGACACTGCAGTGTCTTAGATAACCAGTTGCTTTCTTGCTGCCAAATCAAATAACTCTTCTCAGTTTTCCTCCTGCCGCATAGAAGACAGTTAATGAAAAGAATGAATGAAATCTCAATTTATTGTGGCATTTTATATTGACACATCGCCCGTTGTTGACTATTCCCTTTTTGTTTACTGTTCTTTTCCTCTTACCCGTGCATTTAATTGTGCTCTTACTATAATGCTGTGCATATCATCTTAAAGAATTTGTAAATACAGATAAGCAGAAGGAAGAAGACAAAAAGCACCCATAAACCAGTCATTTGGTGATACCTACCATTAACACCTGGATGTATATTCTTCCATTCATACCTTTATTTATATATATATAAACCATATTTCTTGCAAATAATGTGATTACATGGTACATAGTGTTTTGAACTTTTTCATATGTTTTAATTAATACATTGTGAACATGTTTTAGGGGAGCTCTGGTGGCACAGTGGCTAACCAGTCAGCTGCTAACCGAAAGGTTGGCAGTTCCAGTCCGCCAATTCCAATCCACCAGCCACTCAGAGAGAAAGAGGTGTGACAGTCTGCTTCGGTAAAGATTACAGCCTTGGAAACTCTATGGGGCAGTTCTACTCTGTCCTATAGTGTCTCTGTGAGTCAGAATTGACTTGATGGTAATGGGTTTGGTTTTTTTTTTTTTTTTCCCGAACATGTTTTATATTAATAAACAGTTATCTGCATTCATCTAGAGCATAATTTTTAATGAATTAATTGTATTACATCATATGTGTGTACCTTTTTACTCAACCAATACTCTATTGGACATTTTAGTTTTTTTCATTTATTTTTTATTACAAACAGCACTGTAGTTAACAGAATTAGTTACCTATTACTGGGTAACAAATTACCCCAAAAACCTCAGGGCTTAAGACAAAACACGTTTATTTATTATCTCATAGTTCTGTGGGTCAGGAATCTAAGCAGGGCCTAGCCAAGTCCTCTGCTTCAGAGTCTTTCACAAGACTGCAATCAAGGTGTTGTCCAGGGCTGGGGTCTCATCTGAAGGCTAACCAAGGACGGATCCATTTCCAAACTCCTACGATTGTTGCAGAGTCCATTTCCTGAAGGACTGTTGAACTGAGAGCCTCAGTTCCTAGCTGGCCGTTGGCTGGAGGTAGCCGTCAGTTCCTTTTCAAGTGGGCCTCCCCAGCATGATATTTTGGTTCTGCAAAACCAGCAAGAGGAATCCTTTACTCCTGTTGGGTTAAAAGGGTCTCATGCATTTACTATGCCAGGGAGAGAGTCTGCTTGCAAGATGGAAGTCAGAATATCAAATAGCCTAATCACAGAAGTGACATCCTATTACCTTGGCTTATCCTGTTGGTTAGAAGCAAGTCAGTAGGCCAGCCCACATTCAAGAGGAAGGGATCATGGAAGGGCACGAATACCAGGAGGCAGAATCATTGGGGGCTGTCTCAGAATATGCCTGCCTCGTTAACTGTCTTAACAGCTAAGCCTTGTGTTCATCCTTACACATTTCCAAAAGATAAACCTGAGAAGATACATTTCTGAATTAAAGGGCATACACACTTTTTAGGGGTTTGATATTTATTGCTCAGTTGCTTTCCAGAAGCTGTTCAAGTTTCCATTCACCAGCATTTACACTCTCACCAGCTCAGAGAACCTGAGAAGTTCTTTTTTCTCTCTTTTTAAAATCTTTATCATTCTATTAGGTATAAATGGAACCACCTTGAAACTTTCCTTTGACTTTCATGGTGTGCAGTACCTTCTTTTTGGTTTCTTTCTTTACTCTTCTTTCTATCCTCACAAAGGATGTGCCCCCAAGGCTCTTGTCTTTGTTTCCTTGTGCTGTTGTGACATAAATACTGCAAATGGGTGGTTTTAAAGAACACAAATATATTTTCTCATAGTTCTGGAGGCTGGAGGTCCAAATCAAAGTCTCAGCCATGTTGGTTCCTTCTTTATAAGTAGCGGAGGTGTTCCTTGTCCTTGGCTGCTAGAAAGTCCTCACATGGCGTCCGTCTTCCCCAATGTGTGTTTGCATCTGTGTTTAATCTACTCTTTTTAATGACTACGAAATAATTAGGTTTAGAACATACTGTACACTGATATAGTCCCATTAACATAACAAAGAAAACTGTCTCTAAACAGGATTACATCTATGAGTATGTTGTTGTTAGGTGTCACTGACACACAGTAACCCCATGTGGCAGAGTAGAACTACCCCGTAGGGTTTTCTGGGCCGTAATCTTTACGGGAGCAGATCGCCAGGTCTCTTCTCCCGTGGAACGGCTGGGTGGGCTCAAACCAACAACCTTTCAGTTAGCAGCCGAGCATTTAACTGTTGCACCACCAGGAATCCTTCATATACAAATACAGAGGTTAGGATTCCAACACGTATTTTGAGAAGGACATATTGCAGTTCATAACATCTCTTCTTTCAGCCTTGTATTTTTCTTTCTGTGGTAATTCAGCAGCGATTAGAGGACGACCGTGTGCTGTACCTCCATCGAGCTCACCCACTCTGTTGTTGTTGTTGAGAATATACACAGCAAAGCATACACCAGTTCAACAGTTTCTACATGTACATTTCTGTGGCATTGATTACATTCTTCCAGTTTTGCAACCATTCTCACCCTCCCTTTCTGAGTTGTTTCTCCTTCATTGACATAAACTCAATGCCTCCTAAGTTTCCTGTCTACTATTTTGAGTTGCTGTTGTCAGTTTAATCTCATATGGATAGATTTTAAAAGAGCACAATGCTCAAGGCAGAGATTCTATACTAGTTAAACTATTGTTTGGTTTTAAGCAGACTTTAGAGGATATTTTTGGTTTAAGGTTTAAAGACTATCTTTGGGTAATAGTTTCATGGGTTCATCCAGCCTCCATGACTCCAGAAAGTCTGGAGTCCATGAGAATTTGAAATTTTATTCTGCATTTCCCCCCTTTTGATCAGGATTCTTCTGTAGAATGTTTGATCTAAATGTTCAGTAATGGTAGCTGGGCACCATCCAGTTCTTCTGGTCTCATGGCAAAGGAGGCAGTGTCCACAGAGGCAACTAGCCACACATTCCATTTCCTCCTTCTCTTCCTTACTCTCCTTCTTCTGTTGCTCCAGGCAAATAGAGACCAATTGTTGTGCCTCGGATGGCCGGCCGCTTGCAAGCTTTTAAGACCCCAGACACTATGCAGTTAACTAAGAGAAGAGAAGCACTAACCAGGTTGTTAGGCCAATTAAATGGGTTGTCCCATAAAATCTTGGCCCATCAGCAGATGAATGGATAAGCAAAATGTGGTACATACATACAATGGAATACTACTCAGGCAGCAAGAGAAATGAAGTCTTGATACATGCTACAATGTGGATGGAGCTTGAAGACATTCTGCTGAGTGAAATAAGTCAATCACAAAGGACAAATACTGTATGCCCTCACTTATATAAAAAGACAAGAAAAGACTAATGTATAGAGACCAGAGTTTATTAGTGGTTACCAGGGGCAGGAGGAAGGGGGACAAGGGGGTTAACGGTGATGGAAAGAGGTCTTTTGCAGCAGATTTTCCCAGTACATCATTTGATTTCTTGACTGCTCCTTCCATGGGCGTTGATTGTAGATCCAAGTAAAATGAAATCCTTGACAACTTCAGTATTTTCTCCATTTATCATGATGTTGCTTATTAGTCCAGTTTTAAGAGTTTTTGTTTTCTTTATTCATGTGTAATCCATAGTGAAGGCTATAATCTTTGATCTTCATCAATAGGTGCTTCAAGTCATACTCTCTTTCAGCAAGCAAGGTTGTGTCACCTGCATAGCGCAGGTTGTTGATGAGTCTTCCTCCAGTCCTGATGCCCTGTTCTTCATATAGTCCAGCTTCTCAGATTATTTGCTCAGCATACAGACTGAATAAGTATGGTGAAAGGATACAACCCTGACACACACCTTTCCTGACTTTAAACCACGCAGTATCCCTTTCCTTAATAAAAAACTATGTTGATTAAGGGTAGGGTTGCACAGCCCATTATTACAATTGCTGTCAATAAGTTGTATACCTATATAAAGTTTAATTGGCAAAAGGTGTGTGATTTGATTACAGCGATGACCAAAAGTAACAGAGTAGATTCTGAGGCTGCTTACATACAACCAAACACCTCATGGGATTTGGTTCCTTGGTTTTGAGGGTCATGTGCTGCCAGTGTGGGAGTAATTCCCAGGCTTCCCTTGGACTCTACTCTCACAGTTCCCGCCACCTGGAGGCATGTATGTGAATGTCCTGGAAGTTTTTCCAGCTTGAACCCATCACTTCCTTGCACCTTTCCTGCTTTCCCTCGCTGACAGTGCCACCACCGTTCTTTCAGCCCATATAACTGCACACAGAGGGGGTGAGTTGGGGGAGCCTTGGCACAGAATAAGGAAGCGTTTCCGAGCGTGTAGGTAGGAGCCACTTCTAAAGTAGTGGAGCTCAGTGAGTCATGTCCTCCAAGGAATCAGAATCTGCTTATAAGAATGTGGTTCCCATAGCCTGCGATTCGGCGGTTATGTCCCCACTAAGAATGACCCACCTCCATGGGTGGTGCAACGTCTCCTTCAGGGTTTCCTCTTCTTATTGTTCTCTTCTTCCTTCTCCTTGGGTTGTTCCATAGCATCCTCCAATAATCTTAGTATCATGCCCTCACAGATTTTTTTCCTCCCCAGATTGCGCACACTGCCTTTTGTGTCCCCACTTAAGTCTGTACCATCATGTCACCCTATGATTTCTGCTGTCAGCCTTCTAGTCAGTTTTCTTACTTCATCTCTCTCAACACGGGGACTCATTAGGCTGTTGCCACAGTCAGCTTGTATCATCATCACTTGATTGCTTTCCTGCTCATCATTTCCTACCATTGGGAGGGGGAGTTTGTAAACCTGTTTCATCTTAGTTACGTGTTACATATGTATTTTATGTGTGTGATTTTCCTGCAACTTTCCAACATACCAACTCCACTGTTCATCACTGTCCTTTGCCCTTGGCCATTTCTTCCTTCATCCCTTTCATATTTTCCCTTCTAGAATGTTCATCTTCCTTCTCTCCACTGATATATGTCTTTCCCATCCCCAAGGGCCAACTCAAGGCCTATCCTCTATCACTCTAGCCCAGTGAATTTCAACCCTGACTGCACATTAGAATTACTTGAGGTATTTTTTAAACAATATTTTACCTGAGCCCAATCCTAGAACAATTGAAACCTAAAGTCTTAGGTGGGTGAAGCATCTTTGTTTTTTCTAAATTTTCCAAGTGACTCCAATGCACATTAAAGAGTTAAAAACAACAGCTTCCAGCTTATACAACCATCCTGGAAATGCTTTGGTATCTGTAACCACTTTTACACTGGTTTCCTTCCACCTCTTTTAACTTTATTTCCTAACCAAATTCGGAAGTGCATACTGGTCAGTAAATGTCTATTGATTGATTGATTGACAAGTCACTTTATTTTAATATACCAATAACATATCCTCTATTTCTTCTTGGCAACATTTGTTGGATCTATGATCCTTATACCCATTAAACAGAGACAGAAAGACAACCCTGGGATAAAGACAGAAGCTTTGGAGACAGTTTTTAGGTGCCGTCAAGTCGATCCCAACTCATGGCCACCCTGTGTACCACAGATCAAAACACGGCCTGGTCTTACACCATCCTCACAATCGTTGCTTTGTTTGAGCCCATTGTTGGAGCCACTGTGTCAGTCCATCTCACTGAGGGTCTTCCTCTTTTTCACTGACCCTCTGCTTTACCAAGCATGATGTCCTCCTGGGACTGTTCCTTCCTGATAACATGTCCAAAGTACCTAAGACAAAGTCTCACCATCCTCCTTTCTAAGGAGCATTCTGGCTGTACTTCTTCTAAGACAGATTTGTTCATTCTTCTGGAAATCCATTATATATTCAGTATTCTTTGTCAACCCCATAATTCAAAGGCATCAGTTCTTCTGGGGTCTTCCTTATTCATCATCCAGCTTTTGCATGCATATGAGATGATTGAAAACACCATGACTTGGGTCAGACTTCTTAGTCGTCAAAGTGACATCTATCTGTGCTTTGTCACACTTTAAAGAGGTCTTTTACAGCACATTTGCCCAGTGCTGTAATGTGCCTATGTCATTTGATTTCTTGACTACTGCTTCCATGGGCATTGATTACGGATCCAAGTAAAATGAAATCCTTGACTAATTAAGTATTTTCTCTGATTATCACGATGTTGCTTATTGGTCCAGTTGTGAGGATTTTTGTTTATGTTGAAGTGTAGTCTGTACTGAAAGCTGTAGTCTTCGATCTTCGTAAGTAAGTGCTTCAAGTCCTCTTCGCTTTCAGCAAACCAGGTTGTGTCCTCTGCATAATGCAGGTTGTTAATGAGTCTTCCTCCAATCCTGATGCCATATTCTTCATATAGTTGTTTCTTGGATTATTTGCTCAGCATACAGATTGAATAAGTATGGTGAAAGGATACAACCCTGGTGCACACCTTTCCTGACTTTAAACTACACAGTATGCCCTTGCTCTGTTTGAAAAGCTGCCTCTTGGTCTATGTACAGGTTACACGTTAGCACAATTAAGTATTCTGGAATTCCCATTCTTTTTAATGCTATCCATAATTTGTTATGATCCACACAGTCAAATGCCTTTGCATTGTCAATAAAACACCAACAAACATCTTTCTGGTATTCTCTGCTTTCAGCAAGGATCCGTCTGATATCAGCAATTGCTTCATTTTATTCTTCCAGTGTTTATTGTTGAAGCTGAATCACATGTTATTTTTAGTGATTATTTATAATCTTTGTAGGGTTCTACCATCTTTTACAATCAGTTTAATATAGCCTATAATAGCTCATCTAAATTTATGATTTATTTTTGCTGCTATATCAATTTCCAGATGATAACTAAAGTTTGATGGGGGACTCCAGCATTGAATTGTCTCAGTAACTTGTTCTTCAACCACCAGAACGTAACACTATGATGCTGGGACACTCCACACTTACAGAGCCTCAGAATCCCATGCCAGTTCTTAATCGCTTCTTCATTTTGAATCATCAGAAATGCTGTTTTTCACAGAATCATTCTAGTTTATTTCCAATGAGTCTGTTTTGGAGTATGTTTACCTATGGGTTTCCTTGGTTTTAGGATTATGTCACTGTATAGGAAACCTCGCTAATTGAAATTAATGGTACATAGGATGTTATTTCATTTTACTTTAATACTTCGTAATGCTTTGACATACTTTATCCCCCAATGACAACTTTTATTCTGAAAAATTTTTATGTAGTAAATATGTATGTAACAAAACACTTGCCATACCAACATTCTTCACGTGTATGGTTCTTTGGCGTTAACTTACATTCATCATGCTGCTCAGCCGTCATCCTCATCCATTCCCAAATTTTTCCATCACCCTTAACAGAAGCTTAGTGTCCCTTAAGCACCGAGTTCTCCTTTCCCCCTCCCTTCCACCTGCCTCTAGTAACTACTAGTAAACTTTGGTTTCTATACACTTTCCTATTCTGGATATTACATATAAGTGAGATCATACAATATTTGACATTTTATGACTGACTTGTTGCACTCAGCATAATGTTTTCAGGGTTCATCCATGTTGTAGCATGTATCGGAACTTCCTTTCTCTTTATGGCTGAGAATATACCATTGTATGTATGTACCACATTTGTGTGCTGAGGGACACTTAGGTTGTTTCCATCTTTCGGCTGTTGTGAACAGTGCTACAGTGGACATTGGTTTCTGTTTGTGTTCCTGCTTTCAGTTCTTTGGGGTATATACCTAAGACCGGAATTGCTGAGTCATATGGTCATTCGCTGTTTAACTTTTTGAGGAACTGCCAAGAAGTGGCTGTGCCATTTTGCATTCCCACCAGCAGTGGATGAGGGTGCCAGTTTCTCCACTTCCTTGCTAATACCTGTTATTTTTCTTTTCCTTTTTTTTTTTTAATAGCCATTCTAGTGGGAATGAAGTGGTATCACACTGTGGTTTTGATTTGCATTTCCCTATGACTAATGACGTTAAGCATCTTTTTGTGTGTTTGTTGACCATTTATATGTCCTCTTTGGTGAAATATCTATTCAAGTCCTTTGCTCCTTTTTTAACCAGGTTGTTTGTCTTTTTGTTGTTAAGTTGTAGGAGTTCTTTATATATTCTGGATATTAAACGCTTATTAGATATATGGTTCCCAGAATTTTCTCCTAGTTTGTAGGTTGTCTCTTCACATTGTTGATAAAGGTCTTTGATGTACAAGAGTTTTTTGATTTTGATAAGGTTCCGTTGATCTATTTTGTCTTTGACTGTTCATGCTTTTGGTGTCATTTAGTAACTAGGTCCCAAAGCATTACCCCTAAGTTTACATCTTTTAAGTGGGTATTTTTAAGTTAGTTAAGGGTACTTAATTAACACTGTTTATCGGTTAGAGTCCATCTGGCAGCACATAGCAGAAACCTGACTAAACAGTGGCTTAACCAAGTTTGATTTTGCCCACCTTATGTAATAAGCCTTAAAGAAGAACTCTGTAATGTAGACAGTAGCTCAGGTTGTCATAGGAGGCCTGGACTCCACGTGTCTTCATGCTTCACCTTCCTTCATGGGTGGCTGTTGTCCTGTGGACATAAGATCCTTTCTACAGGTTCTGGCATCACACTGGTTTTTTTTCCAGGCAGACATAAGATAAAGGCAAAGAGCAAAAGGTGATTCCGTTTGCCCTCTTTTAAAGAGCTTTCCCTGAATTCCCACCCTACGCCTTCTAATTATGTAATTACTAATTGGATACAACCATCACTTGGGTACTTCTGCAGCCTGGGATGTGTAATTTTTAGCTGGAACCTTTACTGTTCCAATAAACCAAGCGTTCTGTTAGTAAGAAAGGAGGGGAGACTGGTAGCAAATAGGTGCTAATAGCATCCACCCTTCTATTTCATTAATTATTTTAATTTTTCTTCTTGTTTCATTATTAAAAGTTATGAATTGTATGGTCTTTGAAGAAAATGTTTATTAGCCAAAGCTTAGCATTTGCTAGATTTTTATAAATTATAAATGAGTTTGGTTCTAATGAGTGAGGTTTTACTCTGTTGGTTTCCCTTGTTTTATGTTTATTAAAGTATTTAATGACTATAATTGTTCTAATAGTTTTTTATCCTGTCACTGCATATTGTGTAAAATTCTGATTATTATCACACATATGATTTTACTAATAAAAATTAAAAATTCATAAATTCATGCTGCCTAGTGTTTTGATTTTGAAATTTACAGATATCCTTGAAATGCTGATAATATAGGAAAATAGTAACCTGCTGGATTACTATGACTACAATATGGCAAAAAAAAACAAAAACAAAAAACTATCCCCCCCTCATCAGAATGGCTACTTTTAGATGGGAATTTTATTGTAATTAAGATTCTATGCAAGGTAATTTTTTTCCAAAAAAAATCTTTTATTAATTAAAAAATCCAAAATATTGTGAAAACAACAGCAATATAAAAAGCAAGATTTTTTTTTAAAGAAATTTGTCTATATTTTTTTTCTTCTCTCACACATATTGATAATGCTTGTTGGCAATTTTCAATCACGAGCTCCATTGGGAATTAATGAAGTAACTTAGTTTTGCACCACAGACCCAGAAATAGGAAAGAGGGAGGGTAGAACTGAACTGTGATTATCATTACCAGAAAAGATACTGGGGAAGGGTAAACACAGCGAAATAGCGTTTTGCCTTGCTGGTTTAAAAAAAAAAAAAAGACAAAAGCTATAGAAAATTAGAAGAATCAGCCATTCTTATCGACTCAGTTAAAATGTATTTTTCATTTAAATCCCTGATGATTTCATTCTGACATAGTTTATCAGAAGAATATTGGTGCAGGCTTAAAATGCAGTTACCACTGCATGGTGCCATGGCTGTGTTTGTTGGGAGCATAGCTCAGGAAGCTCTTTTATTTCCTAACTATTGTGGGGTTTTGCATTATCATTTTCCTGAGTAAGAACATCTTGATGACATGATTAGACTCTTAGGACTTATTTAACAAGAGTGAGGGTGTGCCTATGCGTGTACACACGTGTCAATGTACCTGTGCTCCCATGTGGATAAATTTTTGAGGAAAAGAAGAGGTGAAGGGAAAAGGAATCTGGCAGCATTTCTGAAAAAGGTGTTCAGAATTGCCTGATTTCCTTGGATGCTATCCCAGAAGCTTCTCATCAGGTGAACTAGCACACAGCGTACAGCAGATATAAAATAGTGTTCAAACTCATTTCTCTGCATGAGGTTATTGCAGTGGTTCAAATATTTGCTGTAATCTTAGCAATTAAAGTGTATACTATCCACCTCTACTTCAGTCACATTTTATTCAATAAAAACAAGTGTCTTCTGTACTTTAGTACATTTTACTTTTGCATTTAATAACTAATGGGGCTTACTAAAAATTTGTTGTTTTTGCATAATAATCAGAAGTCATATTTATTCATTTCTTGATAATAAATGCTGGTCTTTTGGGCTATAAACATGGGTTTAGAGTATAAGACTGTTTTTTAAAAAGCAGCTCTTATTACAGTTTACAACTTTCTGCATTAGGAGGCTTGATTTTGATTTTCAGTGAGTCCAGTGTATAACACTATAAGGGAATCTCCACCACAGCATCCAGGTCAAGCCAAAGCTGATCTAGTCCCTAAGCACATCTGTTCACAGTTAATGATTTTTCAAGATAAACCCATTACCTTTTTTTAAAAAGCTCCGATTTTTACGGAGTTTTTCTTCATACTGATGTCACATTTTCTTCCATATAACTTGCATGGCTGGCTCAGCCCTATGGAACAACACCAGATTATCTCTCTTCTATGAGACGGTTCTTCTAATATTTGAATATAACTCTTATGTCCTTTCTAAATATTTTCTCCAGACTAAACATCCCTGTGGAAGTTTGAAGAAGGAGAAGAGTAGATGTGCAGTGTAGCAGGACATGTTTTGAGTGAAGGCTAATTGGCCCCAGGCTGACTTAGAGAGCTCATCAGAGTTGACCAGAGAGATAAAGGCAACTCAGAACCTAGGAGTCTCACATGAGAAAGGAGTTCAAATCCAGATTCCGTATTTATACGTATGTGTATATACACGGGTTAGTATACACATATGTATTTTTACTCTTTTAGCTGAGAGGGCCTAGAAGCAATAACACTTCAGTAGCAACAAGCACACTCATCACCCAGATCTTGGTTTCTAATAACATTCTCTAATAAAAGGAATCAGGATTCCTTGGAGAAATTGGTGATTCTAGGACTGGGACAGGAAATATACAGACTAAGCCTGGAGGATCTTGTAGTGCCAGAAAGTAAGGAAGTGCTCAAAAAAACAAAAAACACAAAGTTCAATGATGGAGGTGTGTCAGAGGAGCACAGAATTCTGCTAGAAGAGCTCCAGTGGCCAAAGCTGGAACAATTTAAGCAACAAAAAAAGTAACATCGGATTATAACCCAAAGTATAAAATAAATCCATAGATATAAATGAATCATTTAGTAAATAAAGGGGAGAGAATAGATAAATTTTCTATGCAGAAGAATTCCAAATAATTTATGTAGATATCCTCCTCTTCAAAAAGGTAGAGCATAACTCCCCACCCCCTAGGTGTGGCCTGCACATTGTGACTTCCTTCCAAAGAGTACAGTGTGGGAAGGGGAAAAAAGAGTACACACTACTTCAGCCAAGTGATTAAGGTCTACATCAACACTGATAAGTCATGTTGATTGTATGTATCCTTGATATGATGTGATAAAAGTGGCACTTTACCTCTGCCATCTTCCTCCAAAAAAACCCATCACCCGAATCTAATCATGACAAAAATGCCAGACATCCCAATTGAGCGACAGTCTACAAAAGACCTAACCAGTACTCCTCAAAACTGTCAAGGTCATCAAAAACAAGGAAAGTCAAACTGTTGCAGCCAAAGAAGAGCATAAGGAGATGTGATGACTAAATATAATGTGTCACCCTGGTTGGGATCCTGGAATAGAAAAGAGGCATTAGGTAAAAACTAAGGGAATATAACTAAAGTATGACCTGGGCACAGTCAGGCCTTGGTTCCAGAAGTCTATACATTTATGGCTTTGACCCGTTAATGCTTTAATTTTATATTTAACTCTCAATTATTAACAGTCCTCTTATTTCCAAGTACTTCCTCCAAAGTACTACTGGCAACTCCAGTCCCTTTAAATATGCTTAATAAAACATATTTTCAGGCTCTTTCTTGCCCTGGTCCTCCTCTTCCTCCTCTTCCTCCTCTTCCACTCCCATGACTAAACACCTTTCCTACTATTTTATTTTAATGTTTCTTTTAAAACCTAATGCCCAGAACTGTCTGGAGGACTCTAAGCATCATCTGATCATTTCAGAGGCAAGCAAGTGGACTTTTATACTTCATCTGGACATTGTAATTGCCTTAATGCAGCCAAAAATTATATTAAGTATTTTAGCAGCCCCATCTCACTAGCTCTTGTTGAGACTGTAGTCAAAAACATCCCCAAGGCCATTGTCCTGTGAACTGCTGTATCACACAGCTGCTAGTAAAGCCGTCTGTCCTCCTACTTGTGCTGTAATAATTGAATCTCTTTAAATGTAAATGCAGACAATTACATTTGTCCTAGTTAAATTTCATCTTGTTATTTTGGGCCCAGAGTTCCAGCTTGTTGAGCTCTTGTTGAATCTTGATTCTGTCTTGGATTTGTGTTCTGTGTACTTGCTTACGTCTATGACCTAGGTAGAGGAGGCTTGTAAATAGACTTATCCCAGCTGGGCTACCTCCAGTTCAGAGGTACAGAGAGGAGACGGGAGTGATGGTTGCCCAGGGGCAGAGAAGGCAACCTACCGTGCTGTGACAGGTCTCTAATATTTCTGGTGGCAGTTTGCAGTCCGACATTGTGAGATGTGTAGAAACTAATGTATTTCTAATTACTTTTACAGAACTGAAGTTTAACTTCAGTTAAACTAACTTATAAATTAGAGTGAATTTGAGACTCTGTCGTCCCTCCCACTGACTTATTTTCTCAGAGATATTCTTTTTTTTAAATATTTTTTTGTGTTTTTGGTGAAAGTATACACAGCAAAACAGGTTCCTAGTCAACAATTTCCACACGTAATGTCAGTGACATTGGTTACAGTCTTCACATTGTGTCAACATTCTCATTATTGCCATTCTAGTTGTTCCATTCCCGTTAACTTACTCTCACTGCCCCCCAGCCTTTTCATCTATGCTTTAGAGTAACTGCTGACCATTTCATATAGATAATTTCTTAACAGAGCTCAGTACTCAAGGTTGACATTCTTTACTTTTTGAGCCAGCCTGCTATTTAGTTAAAAGGTGACTTTAGGGAATTGTTTTGGTTCAGGGTTTAAAGAGTATCTCAGGGCAATAGTCTCAGGGATTCCTCCAGTCTCAGTGGGTCCCGTAAGTCTGAATTCTTTGAGAATATGAATTTCTGTTCCACATCTTTCTCCCTTTATTTCAGGATTCATTGACTGTGACCCTGATCAGGACATTTGATAGTGGTAGCCAGGCACCATCTTGTTCTTCTAGTCTCAAGGCAGAGGGGGCCGTGGTTCATGGAGACAGTTCTGTAGACTGGTTTCTTCTCTGATTCCTGGGTTTCCTTCTTTCTCTTTTGCTCCAGATGAATAGAGACCAATGGTGAGTCTTAGATGGCCGCTTGCAAGCTTTTAAGACCCCAGCCACTACTCACCAAACTGGGATGCAAAACATAAACTTTACTATATTATGCCAGTTGACTGAATTGTCCCACAAGATTATGATCCTGTCTTCCAATCAAGAAAACTAATCCCATGAGGTGATCGGTTATGTCTAAGAAGTGCCAGCATTCTGTAGCCCCTATTTTTTTTATTTCGTATGTACATACACACATACATAGAACTATATATATATATATATATATATGGTTGTTGAGATATTCTTTAGTGGTAGAAAAAGGGGCGGAATTAAACTAGTAGGAACCAGACTTTATTTTCTTGGCTACAATCTAGAAACTGAGTTTGCTCATCACTACTCCAGGACAGAGGCTCTCAATTTATTTTTCAGTCTGTGCTTGAAGGATCATGTCCCTGTGAGTGACAGACTTCCCTACGTGTGGTTGCACATTGTGGGCCATTGCTTGTGAAGAGACTGCTAGGGTGCTAGGGATTATCCTGGGTACATCAAACATTCCTCTACTCCCTTCTCTCCTGCTGGTTCACAACATGCCACTGGCTTGAAAATCTCAGTTCTGACATTTAAAGGAGCAGTTCTCAAACTGCAGCATGTTAAAGCGATGGTCAGCTGTGGCCCGTGGGTCAGATCCGGTTCACTGCCTGTTTTTGTTCATTTTCAAATGGCTGAAAAACATCAAAAAAGAATATTTTATGACACATAAAAATTATATGACGTTCAAATTTCAGTGTCCATAAATAAAGTTTGTGGGTAAGTTCGTTTATTTATATTTATTGTCTATGGCTGCTTTTGTGCTAAAACAGCAGACTTGAGTAGTCGTTGACAGAGATCTTCTGGCCCAGAAAGCCTAAAATATTGACTCTCTGGCCCTTAAAGAGAAAGTTCGCCTCCTCCTGTGTTGAAGGATAACCTGGAGAGCCCACACCACTGTTACAGGCGCCTGGGATTCTATTGGAACTGTGGATTCTGGAGGCCACCTCAGACCGAATGAATCAGAGTCTCTGGAAACGGGCCAAGAATGTGTATTTTAAACAAACTCTTGAAGTTTACACTTAGGCAAACACTGAGACAAGATAAATGATGATGAGCGGAAGATATGGGAAAGGAAAAGATTCTGCCCAAATTATTATCTTTTTATCCTATGTACCACAGTTTTTCTACAGACTGTATAAATTACCTTGATCAGTCTCTAAGCCTTCCCTCCAAATCAGCTCTTCCAGACTTTTCTATGGTAAAAATAATGTCTAAGTTTCTTAGGCTGCTGTAGCAAATTACCACAAACTGTGTGTTGTAAAACAGCAGAAATGTATTTTCTCACAGTTCTGGAGGCTAGACGTCCAAAGCCCAGTAAGGCCATGCTTTCTCTGGGGGCTCTAGGGGAGGATCCATTCTTTGCCTCGTCCAGCTCCTGGTAGTTGTCTGCATTCCTTGACTTGTGGCCACATGGCTCCATCACTGCCTTTGTGGTCACATTGCTTCCTCCTGTTCTGTGTGTCTTGTCTTCTGTCTCACCTCACCTCCTGCTTTTTTTCATAAGGACACTTGCCATTGTATTTAGGGCCCTGATCTCCTCATCTCAAGATCCTTAACTTAATTACATTTACAAAGACCCTTTTTCCAAATAAGGTCACATTCATAGGTTCTTGAGATTAGGACGTGGACATATCTTTTGGGGGGCTACCATTTAACGCACGGAAGATGCCATTCTTCTCCTTTTGACCCAATAACCAATTGGTTTATAAGTCTGGAAGATTCTGTCCCTTTCTCTCCAGTCCTACTGATACCATTTTGAACCCATTCTGTGCATAGGAATTACTCACTTAGAAATTTCTGACGGTTTCCCATTGTTTGAAAAAATTAGAACATATTCCCAAGCCTGTAATTCAGGGCTCTCAGCGATAATGTTGACAACTTATTTTCCATTTTCTTCTTCCCTACAAGTTCTTTACCCTCCAGCCAAACTGTAATATTTGCAGTTCCCCAAACCCACACTGCTCCTTCCCTCTTCGTGAACTCATTCGTGCTGTACCTTCCTCCTGGAAAGATTGGCTGTTTCTCCATCCTTATCACTGTTACCCCTACTCATGCATCACCTAAGGCCCAAACACCTTTCAAAGCCCATTTGAGGTACTACCTCCCCATCAGAGCTTTGCTACTTCTTCCCTTTGGATATGACTCTCTGAGCCTTCTGTACCTTTTCTGGTGTTTACTTTATTCTACCTCATGTCCGAATGTCTGTACATGCATTATTATGGCCATAGATGATAAACTTCCTCAGGTCAGGGACTGTGAGAGACAGCATTGCACAGTGGCTGAAAATGTGGACTTTCAGTCAGACTGAGCCAGTCCTGATCCTTTACCAAGTGTCCCTGGGCAGGTTATTTAATGTCCACACTATAGTTTTCTTATCAAAATGGGGATAATAATAGTAACTTTCTCCTGGGGCTGTTGTGAGGATCAGATGAAATAATGCATGTCAGGTGCCTGGAATATAGGAAGCACACAATAATTAGCTATTATTATTACGTCTTATTTATGTCTCTTTCCTGATGACTAATAAGGAACACTTCAAGTGGGTCTAAATAAATATTTATAGAATGGAAACTAAAACCTGAGACCAAGCAGGAGGGCTGGGGTTTTCTGTTCAGACCCCATATTTATCAACTCTAGGTAAGAGATGTCTTCAGTAAGAGCAAATATAAATAAATCCAACTTTTCTGTCTTTTTCTAGATGTGAGAATTCTGTTGTAATGTTCTTTTTGATACCATTTCTTTTCATCAAATGGGTAGTTGGTAGCTAAATATGATTTTCATATTTTAGTGATTTCTATTGTGGAGCCCTGGTGGCACAGTGGTTAAGAGTTCAGTTGCTAATCAAAATGTCAGCAGTTCAAATCCACCAGCCGCTCCTTGGAAACTCTATGGGGCAGTTCTCCTCTGTCCTGTAGGGTTGCTATGAGTCGGAATTGACTCCATGGCAACGGGTTTGATTTTGGTTTTGTTGTGCAAACTAGCTTTTAGCCAAACACTCCGTCAGCCTGAGCAGTCAATAAGTGGAGGCAATTTTATGAAGTCCGCTGGTAGGAGCAAGTTGAATGCCTGGTAAAAGAAAAATAACCGTGTGCCTGTGATACCTGCCAGTAACTAGCAATTTATAGATTTCATTTTAGACTATGGCAATACTCATAAGGAAGAGTGTCCTTGCGGCAAATTCCATTCAAAGTAGCCCTCACAGTAGATAAGTGGCAGCTTTGGTGGAGCGTAAGACAGTACATGATGCTGGGGAAGCCAGCACACACACAAAAAAATTTTTTTAAAATAGCCCTCAAAGAGTTCACCTGCTTCATGACTTGTGATCCAACAAACTCTGCTATGAACTGCGGGCTCAGACAGAGAGCACACACTGCCCTCGGTTGACCCTGGGAATGGAGGGACGTAGAAGGTGAGGAGTCTGTAAGCTTCTTAACTCAGTTGGTGAACATGGTTCTAAAGATACTTTAAAGTGGGTTTTTCAAAATACCAGGTCCTGGTGCCATGGTAGGAAGTTGTAAAGGAATGTGGGCAAAGCTCTAGATTAGAACTAGATTTTGAACAAACTTCGGAGAAGTTACTATAATTATAGATGTGGGCAACACAGCTGGATTGCATTACTGGTTCCATCTGCACCAATGCAGAGGTAACAGGTTTATAAAGTTAGGGACCTGATTAATCTGATGTTGGGTTCTGGTGTCAGGCTCTCTGGTCTCTCCCAGGATTTTGCTCTTTGAATACTCCGTGAGATTTTACCGAGCAATCTTTGGTGCATACAGCTTTTAGACATCATTAAACTCCTTCGTACGTAAAATCCCCAGCTAACAAATGGGTTGTGCTTATTTAACAATCATTTATTCTGGAACTCAATGCATGTTTTCGCCCATGGAACCAAAGTTATTAACTTCAAAGAATTTAAAAAAAAAAAATTCAATTTAACCCATAATGTAGCCAAAATGTAATGCATTGGCAATAAAAAGTATTTTTAAACACATACTCTCCCAGCCTTTGTCACACCCCAGCTACCCACGGGGAGCATCCTGAGGTCAGGCAGGCTCCCCCTGCCATAGAACCAGGAAAGGATAGCTGAGCAGATAATCTGCATCTTTCTCTCCAAGCTTCCCCTTATATGTAGGCTTGGAAAGTCTGTTGGGTTGAAAGCTGAAGCTCTTGGATAGGAATTGACCTCTCTGGATTTTAGGGACACAATCAGATGGCCGTGGGTTTTTTTTGGAATAAATTTGTGCCAGGGTCTCTAGTATGTGGGGTTTCTCGTTCAACCCACATGTGACCTCTGGTGCCTAAAGAATCATAATTACAATGATTTAAAAATAATAACCATCACATATAGCACTCACTATACACCAAGCACTGCTCCAAATGCTTGTATTAATTCATTTTATCTTTACAACAACCTTATGAGATTGGTTATCCCAGTTTTACAGATGAGGAAACCTAGACACTGGAGAAGTTAATAAAGATGCTAAGATCAAACCAGTAATAAAGCCACAATTCCAATCCAGGCAGTCTGGTCCTAGAGTCCAGGCTCTTAACTGTAGATAGGTAAGAGTAATTCTAGAATTTAGTAAAGTGACTGCAAATAAGATCAATTAAAAAACAATCAGCCACCCTCTAACTAGATAATACAATTTAATAAAAAATTCTCAATACCAAAGCAATATAACTAGGAATACTGTTAATAAGAAATGTATGATCTATAGGAAGAATTTTTTTTTTTAATTTAGAGATACAAAAGATGATTAATAAGAGATGTACACTATTTTCTTTTAAATAATGTAAAAATGTCCTCTCATAAATTTATTTTCAGGTTCAGTGTAAGTTTTTTTTCCTGGGACTATTTTTACATTTTATTTATGTAATAAAATACTGATCAAAATTCCAATAGGATTTCGGAGATACAAGTGAAGAGAGGAAGGGATAAGGCTGGGACTTAAAAGGATTCCAAAATTTATTGAGAATAATACACAGCTAAGGAAACTATCAGACAAATCCACATTAAAAGGCATCCCGTGAAACCAGTGGCCTGGACTTTCAAAAAACATCATGTCATGAAAAACATAGAAAGAGAGAGGGAGGGAAGAAGAAGCAAGGGGACCGAGATTAAAAAGACATGAAAACTGAATATAATGGGTGATCCTCCATTTTTGTTGTTGTTGTGTTTTTGGGGAAGGAAGAGGAGTTATAAAGTTAATTGTGGGGCATTTGAATAAATTTGAATACTGACTGTGTAACTGAGTATAATGGTATTCTGGTTATAAAAGAGAATGTGCTCGTTCTTAGGGGATATATACTACAAGATTTAGGGATAAAGTGTCATGATATGTGCAGGCTGCTTTTCAATAATTTAGAAAAGAAGTGTAGATTTATGTTGCATGTGTACAATTAATTACAGAGAAAGAAAAATACAATGTGATAAAATGTTAATAATTGGTGAATCAAGGTGAAGGATATACAGGTGTTTGATGTACTTTTCATTCAGTTTTTCTATAGGTTTGAAAAATTTCAGAATAAAATGTTGGGGACACAAAGTATTCCAAACAGGAGAGAGAATATTAAGGAAAAACTGAAAAATAATAACGAAGGCCGCTAGCCCCACCAGATTAGTGTTCATTCAACAAGCAGTTATTGATTACATGCTGTATTCCGGGCACTGTTCTGTATTGCTTCACTTATTAAAACAGTGTGGTAATGGTACAAGGCTAAATAGAGATCGATGGACTGAAGTAGGCAAAGGACATCAAGTAACTAAGAATTTCTTACATGATAAAGCATCAAAATCAATAAGGACAGGATTATTCATAAAATCATATTGGGGTTCGCCAACAACAACCAAAAAAAAAAGTATGCCATTATAATGTATGCATGTATGTGTATGGGTATATCTATGTCTGTGTAGATGTACACACATATAGGTGTAACTATATATATATGTATATTCAGGTATGTATGTGCATGCATATATATAATAAACTACAGAGGGAGCACAGTTATGGAAACTTCTTAGCTGTAACTATACACCTCACAAATTTGGTTTTCTGGGTCTGAAGGCTTAGGACCATAGTCTGGTGGGACAACTTGGTCAGTTGACATAATATAGTTCATAAAGCTTATGTTCTACATCCTACTTTGGTGAGTAGCGTCTGGGGTCTTAGAAGCTTGTGAGTGGCAGTCTAAGACACAACTATTGGTCTCTACTTATATGGAGCAAAAGAGACAGAAGGAAAGCAAACACTCAGAGAAGAAATTAGTCTACGGGACTAATAGTCTACATGAACCATGGCCTTATTTATCTTGATACTGGAAGAAGTAGATGGTGCCCGGCAACACTGCCAAATGTTCTGATCAATAGATGAATCCTAAAAGAAAGGGAGAAAAATGTGGACCAGAACTTCCAGTTCTCAAAGAATCCAGACTTACTGGGCCCACTGAGACTGAACTGTTGCTCTGAGATACTCTTTAAACTTTGAACCGAAACTATCCTCTCAAGTCATCTTTTAACTAAATAACATGTTAGCTCAAAGAGTAAAGAATGTCACCCTTGAGTCGAGAGCTCTGTTAAAAAATTATCTATGTGAGACCAAATTGTCAACAATTACCCTAAAGCAAAGATGAGAAGGTAAAGGAGCAGGGAAACTATATTACTAGAAACAGAACAACCAGAGCAGAATTAATGAGAATGTTGATACATTGTGAAAAACGTAACCAGCGTCACTGAATAATTTGTGTAGAAATTATTAAATGGGAACCTAATTCTCTGTGTAACCTTTCACCAAAAATACAATAAAATATTATTTTTTTAAAAAATGATATTGGGATCAATTCTCAGCAGTTTGTACACACACACACAAAAATCAACTTTGCCCTTCCCTTCAAAATAAACACGGAACTAAATTATATTGGATAAAAAGTAAAAATATAAATAAATATAAAAATGGAAAGAAATATAATCTTCTGATGAATTATATCCTAAGCCTAGAATAAATTAAACAAGTTACAAAGAAATGAATCAGCCATTTAACTGTATGAAAATTAAAACTATTACATTAAACAGCATTAAAAGAATTATTTGGGAAAACAATTTGCAAGTTAATATTTTATTGTAAAGAGTTCATTCAAATTGATAAGAAAATAATGCCCAAATTCCAGGGGCCGCATGGCAAAGGTCAACAACAGATGATTCACGAAAGAAACACAGCTAGTACACACCTGCTGATTAAATCACTGCAAATCAAACAATACCTCAACTCTAAAATCAACTTTTTTTTTTCTTTTTTAAACCATGACTTGCTGGAGAGGGTGCAGAGGAGCTGCTGTTCTCCTAAATTATTGGTGAAATTACAAAGCCATACAACTTTGTTAGGAAATAGTAACATTTCTTATTATGAGTCATACAGATCATCATACTATTGATTCAGGAAATCTACTTTGGGAATTCTAGCTTAAGTAAATAAACCCAATTAGTGGGTAGGGTAAAAACTATGTGCAAAAAAGATGTCACTCATGCTACTATTTATAAAAGTGAAGCATTGCAGGTGAGGTAAAGGCTTAGCAGTAATGGACTGCTATAGTGAGTTATGGTAAAAGTAAAGTTTAAAAAAGTTGAAAATTTACATGCGTCTAATACAAACTTTAAAACCAAGTTTATGAGCTACTCTATCATTAAGATAAATATTGATTTGTCTGGCCCAAGTTTTTACTCTTTATGGTATATCTTTTTTCCCTTGAGGAAGAAAAATAACAATCCAATGCTGTTTCCTATCTCAGGCAACATGTATTTGTGTATTAGAGTAAACTTTCGTTACTCGCCATTCCACTCTAGAATTGTCCAGAAAAATAAGTATTCTGTTGTTATTCTTGCTTTATAATTTTCTCAGTTTCCCACCCTCTCAGTTTTACTACTCCCTGAGTAAATAAAGAAGGAGATTAAAGAAAAATATTCTCAGTGAATAGCATATTTGGAATATTCAACTAAATGATAGTTAAATTTATGAAATTTTTATTTAGCATAGATTTGGCCCCATCTGCTTACAGTATGTACATATCTACTATTCTGTGCTATTACACACTGAAAAATAACTTTTTTGAAAATGTCTTTATAATTTATTTTATCTTCAAGCACTTTGCAGTCCCTCTCAGATGGCACCATGATAAACACAGCAAAGGCAGACAGACCACTAGGATGGCCGAATCATTAGCATTCATACTTTTATCCAGCTGTAAGTGGCAAAGTTGATATTCTGATTTAACAACTATTATGTCATGTAAATAGAGAATGAAATAAAAATCACAAAACCTATAATCTTCCTTACATACATTATCAGTAAACTCTTTGCAGTTGAACTAAGCTAAATTTTGTTTTTATAAGCAAGATAGTGATGCTCCATAATTATGGCAAGAATATCAACTGATTTGTTGGGATCCAGTGATTTTTTTTTTTTAAATCCTTAAGGTGACAAACTAGATTAAAAAATAGCTGAGTGGGAATCCCCTGCTTCTGGGAAGATGGAGTGAACATACTTTCCCCTATTCTTCCTACTAAGTACAACTGAAACTCTGGACATTACATTTAAAACAACATTAATGTAAAAGGCAGGGAGAAGAAGGCAGACTAGCTAGAGACCTTAGAACCCAAGGAATGGCACAGTGGTGAGTTCCCTGGGTTTTCTTTTTGCCTTGTATCTCTGTACGCTAGCAAAGAAACACATAGCCGCTGAAATGTAAAATGCAGTATCATTTACAGTTGCCCGAAGGAAAGATAATACTTAGTGCAAATCTAGCAAAACATGTACAGGACTTGTATGCTGAAAAGTACAAACCTGATGAAATAAGATAAAGAAGATCTAAATAAATGGAGAGACATACGGATTCATGGATTGGAAGACTCAACATATTAATGATGGCAGTTCTCCCAAATTGATATCAGGTTTAACACAATTCCTTTCCAAATCCCAGCAAGTTTTTTTTTTTTTTTTTGTAGATGTAGATAAGATAATTCTAAAAGTTGAGGAAAGACAAAGGAACTAGAATGGCTAAAAACAATTTTGAAAAAGAATAAAGTGGAAGGAATAAATTTCAAGATTTATTATATAGCTATATTGGAAACCCTGGTGGTGTAGTTGTTAAGAGTTCGACTGCTAACCAAAAACTTGGCAGTTTGAATCCACCAGGCACTCCTTGGAAACGCTATGGGGCAGTTATAGGGTTGCTGTGTCAGAATTGACTCCACGGCAACGGGTTTGTTTGTTTGTTTGTTTTTAATAGTAATCCAGACTATGGAGAGGAGAGAGATTTTTGGAGAGATAGACACATAGATCAATGGAACAAAACAGAAAACCCAGAAAGAGACACATACAAATATGTTTGACTGGTTTTTGACAAAAGTGTAAAAGCAATTCAATGTAGGACAGATAACCATTTCAACAAATGGTGGTGGAGCAATTGGACATCCATAGGCCACACACACACACAGTAATAATAACCTCCACGTAAGTCTCACATCCCTTATACAAGATTTAAAATGGATCACAGACTTAAATGTAAAATATCTACTTATAACACTTTTAGAAAATCTTGGATATCTAGTCCTAGGCAAAGAGGTTTCAGACTTGACACCAAAAGTACAAATCATAAAAGGAAAAATGGTAAATTAGACTTGAACGAAATTGAAAACTTTTGCTCTGAAAAAAATACCCTGTTAAACAAACAAAAATCAGTTGGGTTTCTTTACACTAGCAATGAGAAATCTGAAAGGGAAATTAGGAAAACAATTCCATTTACAGTAGAATCTAAGAGAATCAAATACCTAGGAATAAATTTAACCAGGGACATAAAAGACTTATACAATGAAAATTATAAAACACTGCTGAAAGAGATTAAAGACTGCAGTGCAATGGATCGCTTTTATGTGTCTTTCTAGTCAGGTCTTGTAACTCGCACAAAATGATTGGCGGGACTATGCAAATGGAGTGACTTAGACTCTGCCAAGTGGATCAATCTGTTCATAGTCCTGTTGGGAGGGCCATGACTTGAAATTCACAAGGAGTAGGCTTATATAAGAGCCCATCCAGAAGAGTCTAGAGCAGAGCATGTCCTTTGGACCCAGGGTCCCTGTGCTGAGAACCTCCTAGACACAGAAGGAAGAGCTGTTTAACAGTGAAGATGGCAGAAGACTATGAGAGACAGCAGTGGTGGGCTTGCCGGCCCGCAGAGCGAGAGACAGCAGTGGTGGGCTTGTGAGCCCATGGAGTGAGAGCTGAGGCCTTCAGGCAGGACACTTGCCAGCGGAGCTAAAAGAGCTGTAACACTTGCCCATAGATGGCAGAGACCTGAGTGTGTCCCCTGCAGGAGCTGCACGCTTCCCCCTCCTGGGCAGCATGGGCCCAGGTAGCGTGGTGGCAAGAGAGCCCCAGAGGCCTCAATGGCTTGGTGGGAGCCAGTGACAGAGGCTCAAGAGATCCTATGTCTTCCCACCAATGAGGCAAGGCCCCACAGCAGAGCAGAAGCCTCTGAGCTGTGTGGGCCCCCAAGCAACGTGGTAGTAGCTAGAGGCAACAGTGATGTGAACACAGCATCTGACCTAAACCGTGGGGTGCCTGCCCAGTGATGTAAGAATGGACATGGATAATTTGGGGAAGGAGCCCTGGTGGCACAGTGGTTAAGAGCTTGGCTGCTAACCAAAAAAAAGGTAGGCAGTTCAAATCCACCAGCGGCTCCTTGGACACCCTATGGGTCAGTTCTGCTCTGCTCTATAGGGTCGCTATGAGTCAGACTTGACAGCAATAGGTGTGACTGACCTGGGAAGGAGAATTAAATACACTAAAATTTTTACTTGTCTACACATTGTAGTAAACTAAAATGTTACCTCGCCTTTCGGCACAGGCTGTAGATTGTCTGTGTGCCCTCAGTGCTTATCACCAGGTCTAGCACGTTAGTTTTCAATAAATATTTGTTCTACGCTTGGACGAACAGGTGAAACCAGTGATGTGCCAGTAAATGTTTAACAACCAGCTCTCCAGAAGAAACAAAGAAGCCCCGATTTGTAGCGTTTGCCAATTTCCCTGGTATAAATACTCCCACCTGGCTGATCTCAAGCTGCTTCCAAGGTGATAGGAGCCCTAGTGGCTCAGTGGTTAAGAGCTCAGGCTGCTAACCAAAATGTCAGCAGTTCTAATTCACCAGCCGCTCCTTGGAAACCCTATAGGGCAGTTCTGCTCGGTCCTGTACAGTCTCTATGAGTTAGAATCAGCTTGATGGCGATGGGTACCAAGGTGAAACGTCTAAACACAGAGTTGGGAAGAGACGTGAACAGTCATTCTCTGTGAGACAGAATGAACGGGCTCCAGCACCACTGGACGGAACTGGGCTGGATAGTGCATGATGCTAAGTGCCCAGAGTTCTGATGTCAACTTTGTATGGTCCAGTTTAAATTACAGAGAAACCTGGACCGTGGGTTATTTGCTAGTGCTTTCCGTGTATTTATTAAAATTGTTATGTTGGCCAAGGAGACCCAGTGGGGAGCAGTAGTTGGCCCAAAGCAAATCCATGACCTTCACCTACAAAAGAAAAACAAAATATATATATGTGGCTTACTGATGACTGTCTATCCTAGACTATGTTGTGAAGGACAGCACATTTATGTGGAACTCTGAGCAAGGTGTTAACTATTATGATTTTCTGGTGTCCAAGTCATGAGGGAAGCAGGCTAAACTTTCCTGCTTAGATTTTTTTATTTCCTTTTAGGGCTGATGTACTTATGGGAGATGTACTTGAAAGGACATACCATAGAAAGCTTTACTTAGCATCGTAGTAAAGCATCACTTCTAACATCTGCTTGTGTGCAATCTTGCTGACTGTTTCTAAGAACCATCTCACAGACAATATTTTCTCCTCGCTGTGTCCCGCGGGTACTCTGTAACGCACACTCAAAGCTGTGTTGCAGCACACGTACCTGTAGGCCACAGTCTCTGCCACTTTGGCGTGGTTGATTTATTCCAAAGATATCTGTGCATGTGGGTTGCTATAGAGATTTCAAGTGAGCTAAACTGTCCAAGAAAACCTCAGGGAAGCCAGTTTAGTATCTTGTGAAGCACAGGTGGTTAGCAGACCCAGGTATTCTTAAAATGTGTGCTTTAAACAAAGGAACCCCTCCCTAGGAAAGATGGTTTGATAACCCTGGTGTCAGAGTTTCAAGGAGAGGGTGCTTTTGAAAACAGCAGAAAGGCTGAGTAAAGAGAAGCGTGATCATTTCTCTGTCAAGGTCACTATGAGAGAACCCCTGGGGTGCTGATTAACACACCAAGGGCTGTTTCTTTGGGGCATTGGCTTGTAGCTACTCAGTAGTAGTAAATTTACAAAACTAATATAGGAATTACATCAATCAAGGTCATTGCTTATACCAATATCAGAAACGAGACATGAGTGATTTTTTCTTTCTATTTTCTATATTTCTGTATTTAATGTGCATGTATTAGATTGATTAAAATGATACATGATTAAAACAATGAGACCGTGTTATTTTAAAAGAAACTGTAATTGTTCTTACTAGTTATGTAGCAAATATTATGGTCTTGAAGTAAAACAGTTAAACTAAACCAGAGGGAAGAGAGTAAAAACAGTTCTTTTATTTAAAGAAATACTGCTGACCGTGTGATTCTCAATGTGGTTACAGCCAGAATGAGTCATTTTATGGGTGAAATCAAATACACAGTACTTAATTTTTGTAAGTCATTTATTAATCAAGTTAATTACAACTCTTTGAAAGATGACATATTTGGGAGAGATCTTTACAACAAAGGTCAAATTATTTAAATTAATTGCTGGGACCTAGAAGTAATGTCAAGGGACCCTGGGGATGCAACTGGTTAAGGGCTCGGCTGCTAACCAAAAGGTTGGTGGTTCGAACCCACCCAGCGACTCTGTGGGAGAAAGACCTAGCTATCTGCTCCCATAAAGTTGGCAGCCAAGAAAACCCAATGGGACAGTTCTACTCTGTCATATGAGGTTGCTATGAATTGAAATCAACTTGATGGCACCCAACAACAGAAGTAATGCTGAATGATGGACAGCACTCACTGGAATGGGTGCTAGCAGGTCAAGTTTTGGGAGATTCTGGCATGGACTAACATTCATCTTGGAAAGTAGCTGGACCTGTCTCTCTAGGTTGCGGTTTCCTCAGTGGTTAATGAGAGAGCTTGGGTAACCCTGAATGTCCCCCCACTTTAACATTCTGTAATACAGCAGTAAGCCTGGTGTGGTGTGATTTGGCAATAGAACAGTCATTTCTGAAGGATCTTTAAACAAATATGAGGGACTCAAATATTTCAAAACATCAGTAACAGGTTAGGAAAGGACAGTCTGAAATAGTAGAAAACCTTGACTGATGTCTCAGCTAAGTCTGTTTTGAATGGAGGTGACTGAAACTCAGTTTACACTTTTTTGGGTCCCAAAGGGAGTTTCTGATAAGGCTTCGGTGACTCCGAGTAGAGCAAGGATGCAGCTGGACCTTGATAACTGTAGCAGCAAGAACTGAAAGGAACAAGACTCTCCCTATCTGTCTCTGAGTCTCTCTGAGAAGTAAATCAATGGCTGTGACCAGAGAAATGGGTCCACACTAGAATAACTAATTGGGGTTAGGAAAGTAGCATTTTCCACTTTCCTAAGAGGAAGGGAAAGGATTGCTGCTGTTGTTATTTGTTGTTGAGTTGGCTCTGACTCACAGTGACCTAATGTATAATAGAATGAAACGTTGCCCAGCCCTGCACCATCTTCCTGATCGTTGGTATTTGTGCATCTATTATTGTGGCTATTGTATAGCGCCTTCCAACTTAGAAGGCTCATCTTCAGCACTATATTGGACAAATTCTGGTGTGAGCCACAAGGTTTTCCTTGACTAAATTTTGGGAGTAGATTGCCAGGCCTTTCTTCCTACTCTGCCTTAGTCTGGAAACTCTGCTGAAACCTTTCCACCATGGGTGACTCTGCTGGTATTTGAAATACCAGTGGCCTAGCTTCCAGCATCACAGCAACACACAAGCACAACAGTATGGGTGGTGGGAAAGAAGAGGCTATGTTTACTTAAAGAAGGGATGGAGTAGTCGTGAGACAAAAAAATGGTAAAGTTTACTAAACTTTTTTAAAAAATTGTTAAATGAATATTTGCAGTAGCTACACTAATGAGCTATTGCTTGGTAATGAAGCATGGTGTATTAATACTATGCTAGAATTTACCTGGCCCTTAGTGGGTGCTCGAAAAATAGTAAACTTATTTTTATGCTCTAACCGAAAGAATAAAATCACAATTGACATTTTGGTATCAACTCCTTGATAGCACTGCGAAGGTCACAACACAAAGAAATTAGCTTTTTAACCAAGTGTATTAATTATCTATTGCTGCGTAACAGATTTCTACAAACTTAGAGGCTTGAAGCAACATATGACTTATTCTCTCACAGTTTCTGAGGGTCAGGAATCTGCGCATGGCTTAGCTCAGGGTCTCTCTCACAAGGCTGCAATTAAAGTGCCAGCCGGGGCTGCAGTCACATCTGGAAGCGCAACTGGGGAAGGATTCACTTTTTAGCCCACTTAACGTGGTGGTTGGCAGGATGCACTTCCTTTTGAGGTGTTGGTCTTAGGACCTCAGTTCCTAGCTGGCTATTGGCTGGAGGTAACCCCTTGCTACATGGGCCTCACCAACATGGCAAATTGCTTCATCAAAGCTAGCAAGGTAGAGAGTCAGCTAGCAAGATGGAAGTCACAATCTATGTTGCCTAATCCTAGACATGGTATCCCGTATGACTTTTACCTTATTCTGTTAGTTACAAGCAAGTCACGGGTCCCACCACACTCGTGGGGAGGGTTTACACAAGGTGTGAACATCAGGAGGTGAGATTCATTGCAGACCATCTGAAAGTCTGTCCGCCATACCAAGGTGTTGATTTAAATAATACTCACCACACTGAAGCTGGTGTGTGGGAGTGAGACATTTGGCTAGTGAAAGAAATGGCCCTTTGTGAAAAAAAAATTGCCCTGAAAAGAAAGCCCGGACTTAGATCTAGTCTTATTCTAGAGCCCATCAAAAGTCCCTGGAGCTGAACATTTTAGTTAACTGCTCAGATATGCACAGTCCCTAATTAGTTACATTAAAAGTTGTCTGACTCTTCCTTGTGTGCCCAGCTGTCTTGCCTTGGTGCCTAACTCATAACTGATGCTGAGTAAGTGCTGAATGAATGAGTGTATACCAGTTCAGAGCATAAACTCTGGAGTCAGAAAACCTGGGGTCACATTTTTGCTCTGCCATTTACTTGCATTGAGACCTTGGGCAGTTTACTCCAATTCTCTAAGCCTTGGTTTCTTCATGGGGATAGTAGTCCCATATCTTATTACATCTAAGACACCATGGATTTTCAGAATACAGCATCATTTTATGAGTCACTAATAAAGAAAACTTGTGGCCAGTTAAACTATAATTTGATTGAAGATGCATCCTGATTTCAAATAAATTAACATGTTGAAACATGTGTACGTTAGAATTGATGGAGTGTGGTAGCGCCTACCTCATATGCTTTTTATAAAGTTTAAATGAGATAGCATACGTACCTTTCGTACAGTAAGAGCCTAAGAACTATTAGCTGTTTTATTGTTATTCAGGCATTATGGTCGTCTTCTTGCAAGCCCCTAAAAAGAATCATCGTGTTTTGTTTTCTTTTGTAATATCTTAAATCGTGTTACAAAACATATCTACAAAGCCATTGTTGATTTTTGGAAAATAAGGAGTGGGATATTAGCGAATTGGCTGTCTCAGACCAGATGATCTGTAATGAATGTCCTGTGGTTCTGTCCAAATTGTTTAATAAGTGTGACACTTAACAAAGGCCTTTTGGTAATAACTGTGCTTCCTGCACTTCATGTCTTAAACAAAGGTGGAATAAAGACCCAGATTGTGCTTAGTGATTCAGCAGATTGGGAGCCAGCGTTTAATGCAGCTCTGCTCCCCTGCTCCTGTGATGACTTATCATTTGGAGACTAGCTAAGCAATTGCTCCACAGTGAACCGAAGGAAGGCCTTTACGCACGAGGCCGGCAATCCTACAAAATCACAATGAAGATTTATTTGAAGTAACGTGATATCGGTATCAGTTGTTCTAAAGGCACAGCGGTGATTCAGCACCATAGTATCTGAAGTCTAGAGAGAAAGGGTATATGTTAAATTGGCTGCAGGTATAAGAAGCAAAGCCCTGTACACTTCAGTTGTGTGGAAGTACAGCTGGCCACCCATTTGTCTCCTTGGACACCTTGGGGGTCTTCCTGATACTTGTCCCATCATACCCCTCAGCTCTCTGTTGTTCCTGCTGTTTAATTGCCTGTGTGTCCAGCTGGACTGTAAGCTCTGAGAGGCGGTGGTTTTGTCTGTCCTACTCCTTGTTATATCCGCAATAACTAACACTTGCAAGGTTCTAAAATCTTGTTGGATGGTTGAGTGAATACTGTTTAAACTTAGCCAGAGAAGTGAGTATTGTATAAGGGTGCCAAACATCATCAAAATGGGAATGGTGATCAATTTTCTCCAATATGCAATTGTTAAAATTACACATTCTTGTCTGCCTTCAATAAAGCATGGCCTTTGGGTTGTTAATCCAAGTTCCTGGAGCACAGATGTTATGACAACTGGAAGAGCATGTAGAAAGATTATTATAAACCACTTGTCCTTCAGTTTTGCTCCATATTATGGGACAGTATATGAACCCCAGAACCCTGGTGGCGTGGTGGTTAAGAGCTCAACTGCTAACCAAAAAGTCAGCAGTTTGAATCCACCAGGCACATCCTGGAAGCCCTATGAGGCAGTTCTAATCTGTCGTCTAGGGTCGCTATGAGTCAGAATCAACTCAGTGGTGACGGGTTTATATGAACCTCTTTATTCTTAAACATCTTCAGTGATATTTATAGCCACGTGACAATGGGCAGGTCACTTAAGCTTGTGGTCTCAATTGCCTAATTTGTAAAATGGAAATGATGATAATATCTCCACTGGGGTTATTGTGAGAATAAGGCAAAATTGTATTTTAAAATACCTGTTACTATCCATGGTGCATGATAAACAGCGAATGAATGGTAAATAACAATATCATCCTCATAGTGGAAACTCATGTGTTCATATATCTGGGTGCAAAGAGACTTTGGGTGTTTTTAGGGGCAGTGAGAGTAAATAGTCTTTCTCTCATAAGGCTGTCCAAAAGATTGATGTTTCAGATGCAGCCAAAACATGTTGTTGGTGGCCCCCACTGGTACTGTAGCTCTTCAGCTCTGCTTTCTCTGCTAACAGACTCCACGTGTCTGTTGTGTCCCTCAGGCCCATTTACTCCCTGCCCTGACCCTGTGTCAGGGGTTCTGCAGGCTGATTTCTACGCTGTCCTATAGGGGCATCATGAGTCAGAATTGACTCGACAGCAACGGGCTTTAGTTCTAAATATTATTTTTACTAATACAACTATATTGTTCAGGTTAGGCTAGGTTTGTTGTGGTAACAAGCAATCCCAAAATCTTAGCGCATTTAAACAACAAAGGTTTATTTCTGGCTTATGCTTCATGTCCACATAGGACTCACGTAAACGTGGCAAGAAAGAGACCATGGTCGTCGGAGCACCAACACTGAAGAAGTAACACGCCACTTCTGTGTACAGTCCTTAGGTCTAAGCAAATCCCGTATGGCCACGCCTAACTTCAGAGGAGCTGGGCTGTGTGGTCCCACCCTGGGCCTGGAAGGAGGCAATGGGAATATTGCTGAACCGTCCTGGAGACCGTAGCTCTAAGAAGGTTTGCTCATTTGTTTGGCAGCAAGTAAATTCTATTTGCATTCATCCATTTCTGAAATCCCCAACTGGAATAGGCATTCTATAGAACAATTCTCGGTGTTATGTCTAGTGAACTTACTCTGTATACAGATTATTGAGTGCTTTCAAGAAATTTTGTGGAGGGTTTTTTTTGTTTTTTTTTGCTTAAATATCTGTTTTAAATTTTAATACGCTATTTTTAGAGCAGTTTTAGTTTCACAGCATTGATAAACCAGTATTGATATATTATTTACATTAGGGCTTGCTTTTTTCATTGTACAGTCCTAGGGGCTTCGACAAATGTGTAATGTCGTGTGTCCATAATTACAGAATCATAGAGAATAGTTTCACTGCCCCCGAAATGCTGTGTTTCACCCATTCGTCCCTTCTCCTCTCCCCCGGACCCTGGAAATCACTACTTTTCACTGTCTCTGTAGTTTTGCCTTTTCCAGATGTCATATACTCGGAACCTTTTGTTTTAATTTGTTGTTAGAATATTTTTACTAATTCTAGCGTGGAAGAATGGTTACAGATCTGGAGATATTTTTATTCTTTCCTTTTATATATTTGTGAGACTAGTTAGAGGTGACTTTGTGGAGAAAAGACTTATCCAAACCACTGAGTGGCTTCCTGTTTGATGTGGCATTTACGGAAGATATTGGCTGTCCCGTTACTATTATTCTACATTTATAAGCCGTCAGAGATATGACAGGGTATTGAACTGATAGAAATACTGAAATCAACCCAGTAAATATGATTGTAAGAAAAAACACTGGAAAACAAAATTAGGGAGAATCCCTTTAGGTTTGGGAGTGGACAGGAGAGACATTGATTTTGCTCATTTCTGATGTCGTTTGTAACAAGTATGAGTCAGACTGACACCTGGCTGCTCAGGGTGTGTGTATCGAAGTCTCTGCCCGTGGCACGTTTCCTCCTGGTGAAGAACCCTGATATTTCCATGACAGGTATTCTTGTGGCAAAGCTGCAGAATGCCAGGGGGCGTTCTAACTGGGTCTGCATTTGAGGGTCTGAGGGGCCTGGCCATTTACTGTGTGTGCCTTTTCCATTGACTGTGTAGCCAGTTTTGGGATTTAACTTTTCTCTGTGGCCACCACACGTTTAAGGAGCCCTGGTGACACAGTGGTTAAGCACTTAGCGGCTAACCGGAAGATCGGCAGTTCAAACCCACTAGCCGGGAGAAAGATGTGACAGTCTGCTTCCATAAAGATTTACAGCCTTGGAAACTCTATGGGGCAATTCTTTTTTTTTTTTTTTTTAAACTGCCCCATAGCTTTCCCTAGGCTGCAAATCTTTTTTTTTTTATTTTTTTTTATTGTGCTTTAGGTGAAGGTTTTCAGAACAAACTAGCTTCTCATGAAACAGTACATATATTGTTTTATGGCATTGGTTAACAACCCCATGACATGTCAACACTCTCCGTTCTCGACTTTGGGTTCCCTATTACCAGCTTTCCTGTCCCCTCCTGCCTTCTAGTCCTTGCCCCTGGGCTGGTGTGCCCCTTTAGTCTCGTTTTGTCCTGTGGGCCTCTCTAATCTTTGGCTGAAGGGTGAACTTCGGGAGTGACTTCATTACTAAGCTAAAACGGTGTCCAGGGGCCATAGTCTCAGGGTTTCTCCAGTCTCTGTCAGGCCAGTAAGTCTGGTCTTTTTTTGAGTTAGAATTTTGTTCTACATTTTTCTCCAGCTCTGTCTGGGATCTTCTGTTGTGATCCCCGTCAGAACAGTCAGTGGGGGTAGCCAGGCACCATCTAGTTGTGCTGGACTCAGTCTGGTGGAGGCCATGGTAGTTGTGGTCCATTAGTCCTTTGGACTATTCTTTCCCTTGTATCTTTAGTTTTCTTCATTCTCCCTTGCTCCTGAAGGGATGGGACCAGTGAAGTATCTTAGATGGCCGCTCACAGGCTTTTAAGACTCCTATGGGACAGTTCTAATCTGTCCTGTAGGGTCACTGTGAGTTGGAATTAACTTGACAGCAGCAAGTTTTTACCACATGTTTGGAGTCCCTGGGTGGTGCAAAGAGTTAACATAACATGTTCTGCTACTAACTGAAAGGTTGGTAGGTCAAGTCCACACCAAAGGTGTCTCAGAAGAAAGGCCTGGCAATCTACTTCTGAAAAATCAGCCGCTGAAAACCTGTGGAGCAAACACCAGAAGATAAACTAGATAACTGGGAGCTCCTAAAAAGTAAACACTTACACTCATCAAAAGACTTCACCAAAAGAGTAAAACGAGAACCTACAGATTGGGAAAAAAAAAAATTGACTATGACATATCTGACAAGGGTTTAATCTCTAAAATCTATAGAATACTTCAACACCTCCAGTCAAAAAATGGGCAAAGGATATGAACAGACACTTCACCAAAGAAGACATTCAGGCGGCTAACAGACACACGAGGAAATGCAATCATTAGCCGTTAGAGAAATGCATATCAAAACTACAGTGAGATACTATCTCACCCTGACGTTAGTGGTACTAATCAAAAAAACAGAAAATAACAAATCTTGGAGAGGTTGTGGGGAGATTGGAACTCTTATGCACTGCTGGTGGGAATGTAAAATGATACAACCACTATGGAAAATGATAGGACACGTCCTTGAAAAGCTAGAAATAGAAGTACCATACGATCCAGCAATCCCACTCCTAGAAATATATCCTAGAGAAATGAGAGCCATCACACGGATAGACATATGTACACCCATGTTCATTGCAGCATTGTTCACAATAGCAGAAAGATGGAAATAACCTAAGTGCCCATCAATAGAAGAATGGATAAACAAGCTACAGTACATTCACACAATGGAATACTACGCGACAATAAAATACAATGATGAATCTGTGAAACATCTCACAACATGGATGAATCTGGAGGGCATTATGCTGAGCTAAATAAGTCAGTCACAAAAGGACAAACACTGTATGAGACCACTATTATAAAAACTCAAGAAAAGATTTACACACAGGAAAAAAAAAATCTTCGATGGTTACGAGGGAGGGGAGGGTTAGGAGCAGAAATCACTAACTAGAGAGTAGACAAGTGTTAACTTTGGTGAAGGGAAATACAACACGTGATACAGGGGACGTCAGTACAACTTCACCAAGACAAAGTCATAGAAGCTTCCTAGATACATGCAAACACCTTGAGGGAGTTACTGGGGCTGAGGTCTGGGGACCATGGTCTCAGAGAACATCTAAGTCATTGGCATAACACAGTTCATAAAGTGTTCTATCTACATCCTACTTTGGTGAGTAGCGTCTGGGGTCTTAAAAGCTTGCGAGCAGCCATCTAAAATACATCTCTTGGTCCCATCATGTTCAGAGCAAAGGAGAATGAAGAAAACCAAAGACCCAAGGAAAATATTAGTCCAGAGAACTAATGGACCACATGAACCACAGCCTCCACCACCCTGAGCCCACAAGAACTAGATGGTGCCCAGCTACCACCACCAACTGCTCTGACAGGGATCACAATAGAGGGCCCTGGACAGAGTGGGAGAAAAATGTAGAACAACATTCAAATTC
This sequence comes from Dugong dugon, assembly GCA_030035585.1. Taxonomy (NCBI): domain Eukaryota; kingdom Metazoa; phylum Chordata; class Mammalia; order Sirenia; family Dugongidae; genus Dugong; species Dugong dugon. The sequence goes on from CM057474.1 coordinate 3,953,164, forward strand.
ACAAAAAAAAGACCAGACTTACTGGTCTGACAGAGACTGGAGGAACCCCCAAGACTATGGCCCCCTGGCCATCCTGCTAACTCAGAACTGAAGCCACTCCTGAAGTCCACCTTTCAGCCAAAGATTAGACAGGCCTGTAAAACAAACAATAATACATGTGAGGAACATGCTTCCTAGTTCAATCAAGTCTACGAGACCAAATGGGCAACTCCTGCCCAAAAGCAAAGCCAAGAAGGCAGGAAGGGACAGGAAAACTGGACGAATGGATATAGGGAACCCAGGGTGGAAAGGGAAAGGGGAATGGTTTTGACACATTGTGGGGATTGCAACCAATGTCACAGAACAATTTGTGTATAAATTTTTGAATGAAAAACTGTTTTGTGCTGTAAACTTTCACCTGAAACATAATAAAATGATTTAAAAAAAGAAAGAAAACCTATGGAGCACAGTTCTGCTCTGACTCATGTAGGGTTGCCGTGAGTCGGAATTGATCTGATGACAACTGAGTTTTTTTAACCACATGTTTGGAGAACCCAATAGCTTCAACATGGATAATATTACTTTCAAGATTTTGAAACACTGTGTCCTTTTCAGGGAAATTTGCTTCATTGCTTCCCTTGCAAAATATCTCCTTAGAGAGTGGGACACATTGTACTAATTAAAATTGGGAGAAGGAGAGCATTCTTCAGAGCCCCGTCCAGAGCTCCATGCTTTTGAAGAAGGAGTGATGTTTGACACAGAAGTGCATCAGTGAGGACAGCAACGTTTAACTTTTGTTGTTTGGGTTCATCACTGGAACCAAACCAGTTTTTCTTGTCCCTTTTTGTCTGAGTGGCAGAAAGCCCAGAAATAGAAGTCTGTGTGCCAAGAGATGACTCTAAATATAGTGCTGGGTGGGCAGGAAGATTGTTTCCTCCCGAACGCAACTGGTGGGTGCTGAGTACTCCTGGCCACACTCCGGCGGGAAGGGGCACGTTGGCTCTGCGGGGCAGAGAGCCGCAGACTCCTCCCACTGGCAGAGTTTCGGAACGCCAGCCTGGGCAGGCTTTCTTGGCACTCACACCTCTAGCCAAGATTTGCAGATCAAACAGTCACTACCTAGCTGGCTGTTTTCATGCTGTAGGATTTAGGAGTGTAATTAAACACATAACAATGACCAGCTTCTAGAGACTGGGAAGAATGCATTGTGTATGCCTTGTTTAAACACAGATTGTTTATGAAAGGTATAAAAACGTTGCTTTGTCTTGTGTTTGCTTGGAAATACAGGAGGATTTTGCTGGCTACTGTTTACCAGCCAGCTTTGAAACTTGAATCCTTTTCACTTGTTCATCAGGAAGCTTTTTGCTCTTTCATACCTGTTTATGCTTGATACAACTGAAAAGGAAACAGAGCTGGTGGGATTATTAGAGCAGCTTGAAAATGCTCGCTTTAAAAGATTGGTTCCCCCTCCCACCCCCCAGTTTCTCCCAAAAGCAGAGCAGGCCAGTGCCATAAAAAGCTTTACTCAGAAACCCTTACCCACTCTCTTGCTCTCTGCAATTAAATGAACTGTGCTTTGAAACCTCAGCTTACAAATCAGATTGCCCCAAGGGGATGGGGAGAGCTGGTTTGATCATTGTTTTGGTCCAGTTACTTGATAAAGATTTACTTTATCTCACTATGTCGTTCTGGTTTTCTCCCCCTTGGCAGTCGACATAAAATGACAAGTTGGCAGATTAATGCTGATTTGGTTTTTATGGTAAAAGCTTACGCCTAAGGAAATACTGTACTGCAGAGTAGCCAGAGCATGTTATGTAACGTAATCATCTATGTTGAATGTGTTCACCATTGAGCAATCAAATTCAGCATGTAGTTGGTTCTAAAACCCAGTGCTTTTCTGCAAGAGACCATGAACTCAACAACAAAGAAGCCGTGGGAGGACTTCATCACAGGAGAATCCTGGCTGACAGCAGCCACACTGCGGAGACGAGGACAAAAGAGTGATCTCATGGTGACCACGAGCGTCAGGAGTGGTTTGTGTTACTCTAAGACTTCTGAGTCCGTGGGTTATGCAGGCCGTTAACATGCTTGGTTGCTAACCTAAAGGTTGGATGTTCGAGTCCATCCAGAGGCTCCTCGGAAGAAAGGCCTGAAGATCTACTTCTGAGAAGATCATCCATTGAAAAACGTATGGACATACAGGGGGTCACCATGAGTTGGAGTCAACTCTATGGCCACTGGTGTGGTTTTAAGACCAGTCTTCAGCATCATATAGCTTCAGAGATTCTTACATGTACTTTTAGGTTCCATTGATTGGGAAAATGCTAATGAGAGAAAGCTACTAGGAATTCATTCATGTTTTTAGATGAATGTTTATTTTATCCTATTATGGTATCTTTCATATATCCTTGGAAAATAGAAATGCAAATATGTGGTAGACACCTCTCAGCCTCTAAAACAGGGGTTGCCACATAATTGGCAGTCAATAAATATTTTTGACTACAAATTAAACTTTATTCAGGCTGTAAGGGGACCTGCGAGCTCCTTCCAGGACAGAGTTCAGGTAGAACTCCTAAGGCCAAAAGGCTGGTTGCCAGAGTAAGAAGCAGTGATGCCAGGTCTGGGAGGGCTGGATGGTGGCCTTCATCCAGACCTTCCTTCCTGAGGCAGCTGCCTTCTACTATTGGTCAGTTTGCCCTTTCCAAGGAATAAAGAATCCTTCATTCTTACTTCACCATACACACTTTTCCAGCTCATGTGAGAGGGATTCTTTAGTATACCCAGATTGGGAAAATGCGCCAATTAAACTTTGGGTAGGGCCCCTTCTTATTGGATATACCAGTGATTTTATTTCTTGGTATGTACCAGCCACTGTTTTTGGATGGGCCATCTCTATATCACAACTGCTCTCTTTTGACATTCCAGACAGCCCCTCTGACTATAATAACTTGCATAAATCCTTGCCATTCATAGAAATACTGCTCTCTGTAACCACTATCGTAACATACCAGGGGGAAAATGAACGGCTTTAAACATTTGTCAACATCTACTTAAATGGTTCAAGGTTCCGATGACTTGAATGGCTTCATCATAATTGCTGATACAATCAGGAAGGCCTTGAGTTTGCCGGAGTGTGTGCCACAGAATGAGGATGTGCTGAATATAATCTGTATTTCTCTAATGAGATCCTTTATCCAAGTTCATTTGAATGCCACAGTATTTGGAAAGAGTTTTAAGTGTTCAGAAAACAGTAATTTTCTAAGTCCTTGTCCTCAGTCCCATTTCCCACTTGTTTTTTCAGAGGTTTGAGTAGTGTATAAAACAAAGCAGTAAATGCATATCAGTTTTCCAACAGGGTTAGTGTTTTCTGTACCACTTTGTAGCTCTGGCTATTTGTGGTATAAACTATGTTCAAGTCTCATGAACAGAGCCTTTCAATTAAATTGAAAAACATCATTAAGTGCTTGGTGGGTTCCAGAATAGCAAGAAATCTTGGTTGTTTCCAAAGCCTGTTTCTTGCTTAGAGGCCAGCAGGGCCTACCATGGGGCTACACCACAGACTGTGAATTTAGCATATCCCAGAAACTCGACTGGAAGTCAGAATTGGCCCCATAGGATTAAAAACAATTTATTCAATTACCCACTTCCTGCAGGCAGAAAGCTAGAAGCACTGGGGTCTAGGATACAGCTGTGGAAAGCCCAGATTAGGCCCGTGTGTTAGGAAGACAACATATTGTTCAAGACAAGCATAAACTGGATTCAGGTCTGCGTGACTGTTTGCCGTTTAAATACTATTGCCCTTAAAGTGGAAATAGTACTGCTTTTCATTGTAAAGGACTTATGAATTAGTGTTTTCTCAATTTGATTCTCGTTTAATCTTAATAATATGGTCAGTTTGTGAATACACTGTGCCTCATTTACTTCTTCAGATTGCATTTAAATGCCCTTCCACCAGGAAGCCTTCTCTGACCCATTCCTGCCACCCAGGTCTAGGTTTGGTGCCCCCATTGCACTGGGTCCTTACCCGTCGTGCAGGACCTCCCACTCTCCATTTGCTTGCTGCCATCCTCATTGGACTTGACAGCAGAGGTTCTAGCTGGTTGACTCTTGTGTTCCCAGACTTAGCACAATACCCAGCACATAGAAGATGCTACATTGAATTGAATTATGGACAAGGAGACTGAAGTTCAGGATAATGAAACATTTTGCCCAAGGCACTAGAAAGTAAACTCCATGAGACTAAGAACCTGGACCCCCATATTCAGTATGGTACCCCCAACATCTAGAAACATACCTGCTACAAGGTGAGTGCTCAAAAATGCGAAATGAATGAATAAAAGTGAGTGGTAGAGCCAGGACATAGCCCAAATCTGCAGTAATTCAGTCCTGTGCTCTTTCTATCATGTCCAGAGACATGAAAGGCCATTGGAGATATCATTTAAGAATCCCCTACCATGTGCACAGAGTCCCCAGGTGGTGCAAATGTTAATGTACTTGGCTGCTAACCAAAAGGTTAGAAGTTTAACTCCACCGAAAGGTGCTTCAGAAGAAAGGCCTGGAGAACTACTTCTGCAAAAATCGGCCATTGGAAACGTTATGGAGCACAGTCCTACTCTGACACACATGGGGTTGCCCTGAGTCAGTCAACTGAGCAGCAACCTGTTTGATTTTGGCTTACCACGTGCACAGCTCTGTGTAAGACACTTTTTCATGCACAATCTCATTTAAATCTTCACAGCAGTTCTGTGATCCTTGTTGTACAAGTCTTTTGTGAAGATCTGTTTACATTTCTCTTGGCTAAATACCTAGGACTATAGAGGAGATATTTAATTTTATAAGAAACTGTCAGTTTTCCAAAGTGATTATTCTGTTTTACAGTCCTCACAGTCGTCTTGAGAAAGTCCATGTGAGGAAGTCTGAGGTGTACTAGGAAATTAAATCTCCCTTCTCTTGACAGAAATGTGCTTCATCAGCTAAGAGTACTGGAGACTATCTTGATGTCTTCCCTTGTCTTCCTAAAGGGCCTGCTTGTTCCTGGTTTGTATGCTCTTTGTCTGTCTTTAGAATCAGCCTGGTTCTGAGCTCATGTCCCACTTCGTTTTGAAGTGCAGTGTTTTTGCAGCTGCAATTTGACATGTAGAATTCAGCCATGCTCGTGTACATTTACTGATGGCTTAAGATATGAAAGCACTTCTAAAATTGGAAAAAGAGGAATTGCAAAGTAAGTTTTTGAAAGGACACACTTATGTACTGTAAGAATCCTTCCTGTTGTCATATGCATGCTTTCTAGCAAAACTGGTTGTAAATTTTATAGAGTATACTATTTATTAGAAGTTTAAGGCATAACCCTGACTTAAAACTTTGGTTGAATCTAGCTCAATTGGCATAACACAGTTTATAAAGAAAATGTTCTACATTCTAACTTGGTGAGTAGCATCTGGGGTCTTAAAAACCTGTGAGCAGCCATCTAAGATACTCCACTGGTCTCACCCCTTCAGCGGCAAGGGAGAATAAAGAAAACAAGATACAAGGGAAAGATTAGTCCAAAAGACTAAACGGACCACAGCTACCAAAGCCTCCACCAGACTGAGTCCAGTACAGCTAGATGGTGCCCGGCTACCACCACTGACTGCTCTGACAGGGATCACAATAGAAGGTCCCAGACAGAGCTGGAGAAAAATGTAGAACAAAATTCTAACTCACAAAAAAAGACCAGACTTACTGGCCTGACAGAGACCGGAGAGCCCCTGGACACCCTTTTAGCTCAGTAATGAAGACACTCCCGAGGTTCACCCTTCAGCCAAAGATTGGACAGCCCCATAAAACAAAATGCGACTAATGGGGCACAACAGTCCAGGGACAAGGACTAGAAGGCAGGAGGGGACAGGAAAGCTGGTGATAGGGAACCCAAGGTTGAGAAGGGACAGTGTTGACATGTTTTGGGGTTGTTAACTATTGTCATAAAACAATATGTGTATTAACTGTTTAATGAGAAACTGCTTGTTCTGTAAACCTTCATCTAAAGTACAATTGAAAAAAAAACTTTGGTTGAGATAGATAGCCAGTTTATTCGGATACTGGACACGGTCCACATATAGCGTTATTTTTCCTGGAGAGGTCATTCCCACTTGCAGTTAAATTTCCCTGTAAAGCATTTTTCTGGTGTCGGAACTTAGCCACGTCATTGCCACAGCCCTCTCAAGCAACTAAGGAATCCCCTGTGCTTGAGGATTCCCTGAATTGCAATTTCTCTTTTTACCTTGATTATCTTTAAAGCTTAATACAGTAGAAAAGAACATTGCAGAAGCAGGGGCTGACAAAAATATAATGTACCACTGATGCAAAATTCCATAGTGGTTCCAAAAGTAGTAGATTATTTAGTCCCTTAATTATGAACTCAGAAATTCAAAATTTGATATGATACCTATAGTTAAACTATATTATAGCAGAATTAAGGGGGAAAATGGTATGCTAAGGATGTTGTGAGGATAGAAGAGATGGCTTTCCTCTTCAAGAAAACAGATTTTTTTTATTCTAAACTTACATATTTAAAAAGTTGATCATTCAGAAGAAAACCAAAGACACAAGGGAAAGATTAGTCATAAGGACTAACGGACCACAACTACCACAGCCTCCACCAGAGTGAGTCCAGCACAACTAGATGCTGCCCGGCTACCACCACTGACTGCTCTGCCAGGGAGCACAATAGAAGGTCCCAGACAGAGCTGGAGAAAATGTAGAACAGAATTCTAACTCACAAAAAAAGACCAGACTTACTGATGTAGAGAGGCTGGAGAATCCCTGAGAGTATGGCCTGCAGACACCCTTTTAGCTCAGTAACGAAGTCAGTCCTGAGGTTCACCCTTCAGCCGAAGATTAGACAGGCCCATAAAACAAAATCAGATGCAAGGGGCACACCATCCCAGGGGCAAGGACGAGAAGGCAGGAGGGGACAGGAAAGCTGGTAATAGGGAACCCAAGGTCGAGAGGGGGAGAGTGTTGACATGTCATGGGATTGGTAACCAATGTCACAAAGTAATATGTGTACTAATTGTTTAATGAAAAGCTAGTTCTGTAAACCTTCATCTAAAGTACAATGATGTTAAAAAAAGAAATGTTATTTGATACTTTAAATAACATTTATGCACAGACAATGATAAGTAGAATTTACCCTATTGGAGTTAAGGTTTCTTGAATAAAAATTGTTTTGATTCAAAAAAAAAAAAGAGAGAGTGGCAATTTAGAGAAATTTAAGAAACAAAGATCATGTATAAACTAAGTATGCTTCATTCATTTACAGTGCTATTAACATATCATGATCTTCATTATTAAATTACTCATTGCCTTCAAAAAAAAGTTGATCATTCAAATTGTAAATGATTATTTTTCTAAATGACCATAGATCGTTTTACGTAGAGTTCATCAATGTGTGCAAGTGTTTCTGTTTATTTGTTTTATATTGTTTTGATTTGGTTTTATAGCAATTTACTACATGGAAATAGGTCAGAAGTTTAGGAGCTAATGAGCTTTGAGGATTGATCAAAAATAAAGATGCATATATTTATTCTGTAGCTTAAACAAACCAGGTAATTAGCTGCTTGGAATATTTAATATTGGTTAGTTCATGTGTGTCTTCTCATTCCCTCTGGCTTCCCCCGTGGTAAGAGGGATGCTCCCTTAGTTAAGCGCATTGTTCTGAGCAAAGATCACGCTTGTCCTGACGCCGTGCATAGATAAGTGTATTGGTGCCAGTCGAGTGAATTGTGATAAAAATGTCACACACTCAGTTGCAGCCAGATTAGATCATGACAAATGTAGTATGTTGCAAGGATGGCAAGAAGATTTCTTGAAAGGGTATTTGGAACTTTCCCGTTCTTCAAAAGTCCCTGAGCACTTTGCTCTCATAAATGATTACACTCTGCAGCGGGGGAGAGCGTACCTAATGATGTATGATTAGCAGTTTGTGACATATTTGGCTTTGTGTTCCCTCGTGACTGAGTTACTCTCAGATGGTACCTTGGGGAGATACAGTAACTCTTTCAGGACCCTAGGATGTGATACAGTGAAGTACTTCTTTCAGTACTACATCAATGTTCTAGAACAATGCTGTCCAAAAACATGTATTGCAAGCCACAAATCTGAGACATACATGTAATGTTAAATTTTCTAGTAGCCACATTTGAAAAGGTAAAAAAAAGGATGAAATTAATTTTAATACTGTATTTTCTTCAATCCACTATGTCTTAAATATTATCATTTCCGCATGTAATCAATATTAAAAAATTATTAATGAGATATTTGACGTTCTCTTTTAAAAAATAAGCCCTCAAAATCTGCTGTTTATTTTACACTTAGAAAAAGAAAAAAAACAACCCAGTCACTGTCCAGTTGATTCCGACTCATGGAGACCCCATGTGTTTCAGACTAGAACTGCGCTTCATGGCTGTGATCTTTCAGAAGTAGATTGCCAGGCCTTTCTGCTGAGGCTCCTCTGGATTGATTCAAACTGCCAACCTTTCAGCTGAGCACTTAACTGTTTGCACCACCCAAGGGTTCCGAGCACACATCCGTTCAGACTAAGCCACATTTCAGTTATGGCCGGCAGCTGCTTCATCGGACAGCACAGGCCTGGAAGTGTCACCTTATCTCGTGGCCTGGACGCTACTCAGTGGGTTTTGTCATGAAGATTCCTAACTTTTTTTCTTAATTTAGAGCCACATTTCACTATCCTTAAGTCTTAAGTTTATTGGAAAGGGAAGTTTGAATGATTATCAAAGTTAGCACTAAATTATCTACCTGCTAAACCCATTCATTATCTCATTCACTTTTCACAGCGACCCTATGAAGGCAGGCATCTGTATCCCTATTTAACATGAGAAAATGGAGGCACAGAGAGATTAATTCACCTGCTTGGGGTCACACAGGTAGTAGACAGCAGAGTGAAGATTCGGATCCGAGTTTGCTGACCCACCTTTAACTCTCGGAGCTGAGAAAGGGAAGTGATGGTGGTGGCAATGCTGAGCACATGCTGGTGGTTCTGCTAGGCTACCAGGGACCCTCAAAGAGCTCAGAATGGAGGTGAACAGAACGGCATCAGGCAGCTGGGAGAGCTGCTAAGTCAGCTTGCGAACCAGCCTGCTTTTCTGAGCGTCCCCAGGCATGTGCGTCTCTTTCCAGTCAACATTTTGGTTCGTGTTTGTTTAGTGGCCACGTAAGGGTACTTACCCACTAACAGCAGAGAAACACATCCTAGGCATGTTTACAGATTGCCTGAATTCATAAGCCCCATATTGCTGGATGGGGAGAAGCCACCATTTTCGTTTTACCAGGAGTATGAACAGGGAACTGGAACTGGGAGTCTCCCAGCTATAGACGTAGGCAAGCAAGCTACCTACCTCTCTTTCTTTGCTGCTCTCAGAGACAGTGCTTTTCATGGAAGGGAAGGAAACCATAGATGGCTTCTTATCATACTTTCTTTCTAAAAGAAAGCTAAAGAGAAGGGAAATGTTTTGCAGTATAAATGATTAGATGATGTACTATCTCCTGTTGGACGGCTTTGCTAAGCCACCCTGAGTTTGACAGCATGCTGAGTGTATCAGAAGTCAGCCCTTTCCTTTAGGAGTTGGTTTGGTTTCTCTGTCCAATCTACATAGCAAGTAGGAGAAGGGGAGGAAGGGACTTGGAGGCTCACTGCCTGCCTCTCTGTAGGTTTGCTTCTGTATTCCAGGGAGACAAACGTTCCAATTAAACCAAAGAGCAGGACATGCACCTGAGCCATCTGGACATCTGCAGTATAAGAAAAAATGGAAAGAAAGGCTGTAATGGTTTTCCCTGGAACCTAGGCTTCCAAATGCCGAGGACTTGGAGAAAATGACTTGTTGGGTATGACCCAGAAATATGTTCTTAATCTTTGGTGGGATGGAAACAGTCTACTACTTTAGAAATCCAAAAATTATACTCAGTGCCTGAGTGGATTTCTGGAGTTAATATTTGCTGAAATAACCCAAATTGTTATCTGCTCTACAGTCATAAGAACTCATTAAAATAGGAGCAAGGAGAACTCAAACTAGCATTTCCTGCTTGTCCTGCAGTTCCAGACTCTGAGCCCAGGTTCTATGGTGTCATTCTGGTATAGGCCCTGTCACACCTCAGCTCTGACCTGAGTGTTAGGGATTGACCACTTTAAGTTTTAGTGTTCCATGACAGACATTCAGAAGGGTGTGGAGAACATATGAGGAAGAGGACTCGTTTTCTTTTCATACATTAAGTCTTTGCTAAGTGCCTGTGTACCGGGTGCTTAGGAGAGACAAAATATATAAGCTATGTCACTGCTTTCCAGGAGCCTCCTGCCTGATTGGAGAAGTCAGATGTACATCTGAGAAGCAAACTACAACATGATGTAATCAATCTTTGTATTACCCTGTCTGACAAGATCTTGGGATTTTATAGACTATTAAAAAATGTGTTTGAATGGTACTAACAGTTTCTCATTAGTACAAAGGTTCAGTAAAAAGAATATATAGACTCTGGAGTCATCCAACCTATTGTCAAAACCCAAGTCTTACTAGCTATATGACCTCGGACCTAACCTTTTTGAGCTATGGGTATCTTATCTATAAAATAGGAATAGTGAGAGTCCTTATAGGATTATTAAAAAATTAAATAATAGAATATATATGTGTGGTTTTAAAATGTCCACACATATCTTCTTTACATAAGAATCCTAAATAATATACGTAGATGTCCCTCCCTTTAGGAAGTGGGGCTTAAACTCCCTTCTCTTTGAGTGTAATCTGGAAAGGAGAAATGCTAACTTTACAGTTGGAGAAACCTGGTAGATACTACCTTAATCAAATGATCAAAGTTAACGGCACCAGTGATACGTCATATTGATATGATGTGAAAGGCACCTCACCTCTTTATACTTCCCAAAAACGCAAAACCCCGGTCTAATCATGAGAAAATACATCAGCCAAATTGAGGAAGATTTACAAAGTACCCGAGCAGCACTCCTCAAAAGGTCCTGAAAAACATGGAAAGACGGAGAAACTGTCACAGACCAGTGGAGACTAAGAAGACATGATAACTAAAGTCAGTGTGGTTTCCTGGATTGGATCCTGGAAGAGCAGAAAGAACATTAATGAAAAACAGGTGAAATCTGATTAAAGTCTGGAGTTTAGTTAGTAGTAACGGAACAATGTGGCTTCTTAGGTTTGACAAGTATACCACGATAATATGAAATGATAACATTTAGGGAAACTGAATCTGAGTTAGGGCTATACAGAAATTCTCCGTGTATTTCCTTTGTAACTTTTCTGTGAATCTAAAATTATTCCAAATATTAAGTTTATATTTTTAAATGTATACAAATTCTTTGATACGCCCGTCTTCAAAAGGTGGAATCTAATTGCCCTCCCCTTGGTGATTCACTTCTAATGAATAAAACGTGGTGTAATGGACAATATGTGATTGATGGGGCTCAAACGTCAATATCTTTTAAAAGCTCCCTTAGTAATTTTTATGAGCAGCCAGGGTGAAGAATCACTGATATAGAATCACTCAAGAAACATTTTCATAAAGACTACTGAAATTTTAAGACCTCTGAACTTAGGAGAAGAAAGTTATATTTCTTGCTATTTCAGCAAAATATACCTTATGCATTGGGGAAAATGTGTTGCAGAAAAGAGATTCAAAAACTGTCTGTTAAAATAGCATGTCATTATATATAGTTTCCTTTGAAGGAAATGAAGCACGCTTGAACTAACGGAGTTTATCAACTGGTAGGCAGAGAAATCACAGGATAATTCTGTTGACCTCACAGCAGCAAAGCAGGTTATTTGTGGATTGTATTCCAAAGGGTAGTTAACGTTTTGCTTGGTTAATATACTGAACTGGAATTCCTTCCTTACTGTTTATATATTTTTCTCTTTGTCAAGCATAAGCACTAAAAGCCTTTGCTGCATGTGAGTCTAACAGAATTCTCCACTTAAGGCATCTCGGTAAAAATTTAGTTCCTAATTTGCTTAAATAACCTTTATTGGACAAAAAAACAATTCTGCATATTCTATACTGAAAACATGGAGCCATGAAGTAGATAACCTATAATTAATGTAGAAGAATTTGTCATTTCATCCCCTCACAAGGAAGGAAATAATCTATCTGCTGTGGTCAAGTGCCAGGTCTCTACCAAAATGAGTTTTGACCTTTGTATTTTGTCATCTGGGCAGTTTATTTGGCAAAGGAGTGAAGCAAATTGTAATTCCTGGGCTAAGCAGGCTCATTGTGGTCCAATGAAACTTTTTACTTAGATTTGGAAACTAGGTTGAATATATTTAAAATGCATTTGTGGGACATGGATTCTGTGTGTGATACTTCAGAAGATCCCAAAGAGGCTGCTCCTGCCTCATCCGGTTTGCAACATTGATAAGATGAAAGGTAGTAAACATTTCAAATGTTTGCATTATAAACTGTGAGTAAAATATGATTTCAAAGAAAACAATGGCAAGCATGGATCGGAGCTGATGGAGAAGATACATAGGAGAAGGTAGTCTTTGTGCCTCGTAAATAGAGCGTTGAGTCCTTGATGTTTGATGACCAAATCACAAGTATAGTTTGGATAGATGAAGAAAACAAAGCACATCCAAGTTGGAAGAGACTCGTAAAATCAAGAATAAGCATCATGTGGGGAGTAGTGAAATGATTGGCCTGAATCAAGTGGAGATTTATTTTAAAAGTAATAGAAAGTGATTTTGACCAAGTAGGTCAAGACAAGATGTTGGAGACCTCGAAGGCCAGGCTGAGAACCTGGAAGCCAGTGAAAGTTCTTGCGTGGATTGAAATCAGTGGAGTGTTTACAGAGGGGGGAGGAGTCTCTGCTGGTGCAATTGGCTAACACGCTTGGTTGCTAACAGAAAGCTTGGATGTTTGAGTCCACTTGGAGGTGCTTTGGAAGAAAGGCCTGGCAATCTACTTCTGAAAAAGCAGCAATTTAAAACCCCATGGAGATCACAACAGAGGGTCCCGGACAGAGCTGGAGAAAAATGTAGAACAAAATTCTAACTCACAAAACAAACACCAGACTTACTGGCCTGACAGAGACTGGAGAAACCCTGAGAGTATGGCCCCCAGACACCCTTTTAGCTCCGTAATGAAGTCACTCCAGAGGTTCACCCTTCAGCCAAAGATTAGACAGGCCCATAAAACAAAATGAGACTAAAGGGGCACAGCAGCCCAGGGGCAAGGACTAGAAGGCAGGAGGGGGCAGGAAAGCTGGTAATAGGGAACCCAACGTTGAGAAGGGAGAGTGTTGACATGTCGTGGGGCTGTTAACCATTGTTATAAAACAATATGTGTACTAACTGTTTAATGAGGAACTATTTGTTTTGTAAATCTTCACCTAAAGTACAATTTAAAAAAAAACATTAAATAAACTTTTTACTCTTCTACCATGACACACACGGAGTCATGGTGAGTCGGAGTCACCCAAACAGCAACTGGTTTGATTTTTGGTTGCAGAGAGGAGGGGCAAGGAGTAAGCAATTTTCAGGATGGTTTGGGAAGAGTCGAAAATTAGAAGGATAAATAAATCTGAGACGTGGTTGAGAAGAATTGAGAAACTTGGTGATTAACTAAAAATCTCCTTTTATTGTCTGTGTCTCAGCCTGAGTACCAGCTTCAGGTGGCAGAGAGCAATGAACAGGTAGTGATGGAGGGTGAAAATACAATCAACAAATAACCTGCTTTGAAAATTTGAATCCCAGATCTGTAAATCAGGAATGTCTCCTGTCATTCAGCTGGATACATCATGAAACTTACAAAGGTAATGTGATAAAACATTCATCTTTCTAGTTGAGATAAATCCCTAACTATTTCAACATGAAATAAGGTTTTTTCTGTGACGTATACTTAAAATATTCCTTTTAAAATCACATAGTTACATCTAGGAATTTGTTTCCTCCATTTCTAATCAAAAATACCTAAAAATTTGAGTTCAACAAGGCTGTCAAAAGCCCTGTTCAGTTTTTTAGCTTCTCAGTTGCCTTTTCCAGAATCAGCAGACACCCTAGTGGAAAAGTGCCCCCCGCCCCCGCACCCCAAACACACACAGCAGGCACACCTCTCTAAATGTTCTCCTTTTGACTTATCTTTCCTGTAATTCTGCCTTGTTAGATCCTTGATGCCTCGTAGAATAGGGGAATGAAATTTGGAGTCCAGAATCTGCCAAAGCTGGAGGTGAGGCTGGTAGATACCCCACAGTCTGGACTGGGACACTGACGAGCTAAAGCAAAAGCGAATTAGAAGTAGACTGGCCCTCTCAGAGCCTGAAACTCAACTTCAGATCATTTTAATCCATGAAACTGGATCAAGATGACCTCATATTGTGGGTCTCTAAACCTGCCAATAGCAGAGTCAACTTCCTCTCAAGGGAGAGAATGTCATCAAGACCTCAGATTATCTCTACACATTTTCACAAACGATGCCCAGTACTCGAATAATAACAGCCAGTGTCATGAGGAAATAAGACAACAGGAATGAAAAACAGCAAATAATGGGAACCATAATAAAGTTAGCAGACACAGACTTTTAACGTCTTAGTATATTGCAAAGATAAAAGACAAGACTGAAGATTTTAGAAGAGACATCAAAACTTTTAAAAAGAACCAGCAGAAAAATCTAAGAACTGAAGTTGAAAACTTCATGGATGGGTGGATTAGCTATTTATTGATGTATGACAGATCACCCTAAAACTTAGAGGCTTAAAACAACAATAATCATTTAATATTTCTCATGGTTTCTGTGGGTCAAGAATTTAGGAACGGCTCATTTGGATGATTCTTGTTTGAGGCGTGCGATGGGACTGCCATCAGATACTGGCTGAGGGGACAGTCATCTGAAGACTTGACTCAGAACTGTTTGACAGGGGTGCACTCCATGGATGGCAAACTGCTGCTGGCAAGTTGGTTCCTTTCAACATGGGCTTCTCCAAGGTGCTGCTTGAGGTCCTTACAACAGGGGGGTGGCTTCCCCCAGAACTAGAGATCCAAGAGAGCAAGGCAGAAGCCACAGTGCCGTTGATGACCTAGCCTTGGAAGCCACACATCATTTCGCCATAGCCCCTTGGTCACACAGAGCAGCCCTGATTTAATGGGAAAGGAGATGACACAGGGTGTGAAGATCAGGTGGGGAGGATCACTGGGGGTCAACTTGATAGCCGGCTACCATGATGAGTTTAACTGCAGATTAGAGATAGCAGAAGAGAGAATTAGTGAAAAGGAAATTAGTCAACAGAACAAAACACAAAGTGAATAAAAGGAAGGAAAGTTCAGAAGAGGGGATACGGTGTGTAATGAGAGTTCCAGAGGAGAGAAGAGGGAGAGAATGAAGAGAGAAATGTTTAAAGAGAGAATGACTGTGAACCTCCCAAAACTGATGAAAGCTATCAAAGCACAAAATAAAGAATCCCTATGATTTCCAAGCAGGGTTACAGACAGCGCAAAACCATGGTCTCTTCTGTACTACGTTGTTGTTAGGTGCCATTGGGTCGATTCTGACTCATAGCATCCCCGTGTGACAGAGCAGAACTGCCCCATGGTTTTCTTGTCCGTAATCTTTTTTTTTTTTTTTTTCCTGTGTGACCCACATTTGATGGAATTGAAATAATTAAACATCAAGCATTGGCGAAGCCACATTTGGTGGTCAGAGGAAAACTGAGTCAGAGAGGCGTTCAATAGTAGGAGACTTTAAAGTGACCACATGGGAAGGGGCCTCAAGTAATCCTAATCCTGTTGGCAGCCACCCGCCTAGGTGAAATTCTGTGTCCTACTCATCACCAAGGAGGTCTAACCGTCCCTACCACCTCCCCACCTCAGCAAGGCTGAACCAGGCATTTTGTAGCTTTCACAGACATTTTTGCCAGGGGGAACACCGTAGCACACTTATATTTTATTTTTTTTATTTTATTTTTTTTTAATATATATTTTATTGTACTTCAGGTGAAAGCTTACAGAGCAAATAGTTTCTCATGAAATAGTAGTACACATGTTGTTTTTTGACATTGGTTAACAACCCCACAATGTATTAAGCCTCTAAATTCTCAACCTTTTTTTTTGATGAAAATTACAGATGGCCAAAGATACACCGTTTCAAAAATTTCTACATTCACAGTTCAGTGACATTGACTACGCTCTTCCAACTGTGCTGTTATTCTCACTTAAGATGAAGGCTTACAGAAAAAATAGTTATTCATTTAACAGTTACTACACATGTTGCCCTATGACAATGGTTAACAATCTCACAGCACATCAAGAATATCCTTACTCCACCTTGTGTTCCCTATCACCAGGGGGCTTCCTTGTCCCCTTCTGTCTTCTGGACCTTGTCAGTGGACTATTGTACCTCTTTAGTCTCATTTGTTTATTTATTTATTTATTTATTTATTTATTTATTCTTATTTTATTTAAACACCATTTCAAAACTTTTTACTTACACATTTAAGTGATATTGACTATGCTCTTCCAATTGTGCTGCCATTCTCGCCCAAGATGAAGGCTTACAGGACAAAACAGCCTCCCATTTAATAGTTACTACAAATGTTGCCCTATAGCAGTGGTCAACAATCTCACAATACATCGACAGTGTCCTTATTCAATTTGTGTTCCTTATCATCAGTTTCCTACTCTCCCTCTGCCTTCTGGCCCTTGTCACCGGACTCCTGTACATCGTTAGTCCCATTTAGTTTTACTGGGGTGTCCATTCCCAGGCTTAACATCGAACCTTGAAGGTAACTTCCCCTCTGAGCTGAAAGGGTGTCTGGGGGCCACACTCTCGAGGTTTCTCTAGTATTCTTTAGGCCAGTATATCTGGTCTTCTTTTTTTTTTTTTTTTTGGGAGTTAAAATTATGCTCTACATCCTACTCCAGCTCTGCCCAGAACCCTCTGTTGTGATCCTGGTCAAAGGAGTCATTGGTGGTAGCCGGGCACCATCCAGCTGTACTGGGCTCAGTCCCGTGGAGGCCTTGGTAGCTGTGGACCATTAGTCCTTCGGACTAATCTTTTCCTTGTATCCTGTTCTCTTCATTCTCCCTGCACACTTATATTTTAGGAGAAGTGAGCTCTTCCTGAATTTTCAGCATTTCAAGGATCTAGAAATACTGCACATTGAGCAACTTCTGCCTTTAGCATCCATGCTCAGACACTAGAAAATGGTCAGTCTAACGAAGGAAACCCAAGACTCAGAAGAAACTAGTCTACAGGGCTAATATTGGCTATAATCTTTATGGAAGCAGATCGCCAGATCTTTCTCTCGTGAAGCCGTTGGGTGGGTTCAAACTGCCAACTTTTCGGTTAGCAGCAGAGCGCTTAACCATTTGCGCCACCAATTATATATAAACATATAATTGGTCTTTATTTAATATCTTTAGCCTCTTTTTTAAAGAAATTATTACTGGTTTGAACAGGGCTCTTCATTTTTATAATTTAAGAAAAATCCGGTCTTGATGTGAGGTGAGACTTTTGCATTGTTTGTGTTTCATTCTTAGGTATTTCTAGTCCTCTGTGTTACTATAACTACCTTTGGACCAGCCTGAAGCATTAAAAAAAGAAAAAAGAAAAAACCAAACCTGTCGCTGTCGAGTCAATTCCAACTAATAGCAACCCTGTAGGACAGAGTAGAACTACCCTGTAGGGTTTCCAAGGAGCACTTGGTGAATTCGAACTGCCGACCTTTTGGTTAGCAGTCAAACTCTTAACCACTGTGCCACCAGGGTTTTCGCCTGAAGCATTAGATAAGGGAAAATATTATAGCACAGAATAGAGCTCCAGTTAACTTGGTGTTATTTAGCTATCTAACTTCAACTATTACTGACCGGTACTTTCAGACATATAAAAGGCAGTGATAATTGAAATTCATAAAGATGATTTTGAAGTATTGAAATCCTATCAGAATCTTTATTTTAAAGTTATGTTATACTTATTACACTTTGAGATTAAATATATCCTCATGTGATCTAATTTTTTTAAACTTTAAAACTGATCATTTGTGTGTAGCGTTGGTAATTGAGTATTTCAATAACCACACACCCCATTCCTTTGCCATGCTGTATCGGCAGGAGTTAACTTGATATACACCTAACTCTTTTGTTTAGAAAAATTGCCAATTTTGCTTCTACAAATTGTTTTTAAATGGCAAGTGTTTAAATAATAAGATTTAACAATAGGAATTCTGATTAACATCAAGCCCACTTAAATGTTGGTCAGAACTGTGAAACAGTGGATGCTGTCCACTTAGAGATGGAATCTAGTTCAAGACAGGTAGGGACAGATGGCCACTCTAGCCCACAAATGTTGATTTTGTGGCAGTCATAAGGAAGACTGGGCTTACTCCATGTCTTAGTCATCTAGTGCTGCCATAACAGAAATACCACAAGTGGATGGCTTTAACAAACAGAAGTTTATTTTCTCACAGTCTAGTAGGCTAGAAGTCGAAATTCAGGGCATCAGCTCCATGGGAAGGCTTTCTCTGTTGGCTCTGGAGGAAGGTCCTTGTCATCAATCTTCCCCTGGACTAGGAGCTTCTCCATGCAGGAACCCTGAGTCCAAAGGATGCACTCTGCTCCTGGGTCTGCTTTCTTGGTGGTATGAGGTCCCCCACTCTCTGCTTGCTTCCCTTTCCTTTTATCTCTTGTAAGGTAAAAGGTGGTGCAGGCCACACAGGCCACACTCCAGGGAAACTCGCTTTACACTGGATCAGGGATGTGTCCTTAGTAAGGGTGTTACAGTCCCACCCTAATCCTCTTTGACGTAATCCAGTGTTAACCACAGGCAGAGATCAGGATTTACAAAATGTAGGAAAATTATATCAATCACAAAATGGACGACAACCACACAATACTGGGAATCATGGCCTAACCAAATTGACACATGTTTTGGGGGGACACAGTTCAATCCATGACACTCCATTATTTCTTAGACTGTTGGAAAATTATCAAATGAACTTGTTTTTCTTCAAATACAGGAGTATTTGAACTATGTCTTCAAGCGTCAATTCCAGTTATCAAATTATATGATTAGATTTGTTTTCTCAAAATTTTTTTAAAGTATCTTATTATGTTTTAAGTGAAAGTTTACAGAGCAGATTAGTTTTCCATTCAACAAATTGTACACAAAGTATTCCACGACATTAATTGCAGTCCCCACACTGTGTCAACGCTCTCTCCATTTCCGCCGTGGATTCTCTGTTTCCTTCCATCTGGTTTTCCATACTCCTTCCTGCCTTCTCATCTTTACTTTTAGGCAAATGTTGCCCTTTTGGTCTTGTATAATTGTTCTGTAGAGCACGTTCTTTTCAGGTGTTAAGTTATTTATTTTATAGGCCTGTTTATTGTTTGGCTGGAGTCCTGGTGGCTCAGTGGTTAAGAGGCCAGCTGCTAACCAAAAGGTCAGCAGTTCAAATCCACCAGCCACCCCTCGGAAACCCAATGGGGCAGTTCTGCTCTGTCCTGTAGGGTCGCTATGAGTCGGAATCGACTCGATGGTGTCAAGTTTATTGCTTGGTTGGAAGGTGATTTCTGAGAATGGCTGCAGTTCCAAGTCAGAGGGGTGTCTTCAGGCTACAGTCTCGGGGGTTCCTCTAGTCTCTATCAGGCCAGTAAGTCTGGTCTTTTTTTATAAATTTGATTTTTTGTTCTTCATTTTTCTCTTGCTTTGTCCAGGACCCTCTGTTGTAATCCCAGTCAGAGCAGTTGATAGTGGTAGCTGGGCACCATCTAGTTCTTCTGGTCTCAGGGTCGTATAGGCTGTGGTTCATGTGGTGCGTTAGTCCTTTGACTAATTGCTCTCTTGAGTCTTTGGTTTTCTTCACCCTCCTTTACTCAGAACAAGAAGAGACCAGTAGTTGTATCTTAGTGTTTTTTCAAACTTTAATCAAGGTTTTAGAGCATAGGAAGCTCTGTCACATTTTTCATTTCCTAATTTGTAACAAATTTTACTGGTGATGTTCCTGCGCTGTTACAGGTCTTTACAGAGAGTAGCCTCTCCTGGTATACACTGCCCATTTAACTGTATCAGGGCAAGTACTGTTTGCAAACCTCCAGTCTAAATATGTGGGGAAGGAGATGCTCCCACAGTTGGAGAAAAGAATTCTGGTCTTCCCTTATAATTTCAAATGTATTGTCACTCTTGGTAGTTATTACACTTTTATCATCTGGGACCATAATTAGCTAAATCTACGACTATTTGTGAATGATTGCTAAACCAATACAGCAGATGTTCAAATATAATCATGAAGTATACAACAAATATTTTGTGGACACATGTGTTTTTCGTTTTTAAATGTAACAGAAGAAATAGTTCGTAGGGAATTATATTTTTTATTCTGCTTCCTCATCTTGTTACTGAAGTTTAAAGGTCCTTTCTTAGTGCCACTCTAGCATCTCCCCAGGTATGTCCTGTTTCTGGCATCCTGTGGCACAAATTTTGGGGCTGTTAATATCAAGCTGCCTAATTTGCCTACTAGGTGTTAGAACTGGGCATGGAATTATTCTGTGGGCAGAAATCTTAGGCAGAGATAAGCAGCAGCCGTCCAGCTGATTCTCTGTGATAAGACTGATCAGAAATCTGATCCCAGCTCAAGGGAATGCCAGCAGTAATCAAAGTCTATTCTCCATGGGTGAGATTTCACTGTTCCTAATCAGCCCAGGCTTAATGAAATCTCACACACAGAGAATAGGTTCTGTATCCAATTGGAATCCCCCAGAGCCATGATTGTATTTCCTATCAGCACTACAGCTGACTTGAAGTGTTCAGTTCAAGTCAACCAGACTGCACTTCCGAGTCTGGCAACTGGTGTTGAAACCAAAATGTTCAGGAAAAGGTGATTGGGAATGAAATGGGTTCTGGTGGAAAATCTTCAGAAAAAAATTCACAGAAAAGTGATATTTCCTGCTTAACCCAGTGAAACAGTGGTTTCGCTCTGTGACCCAAGAAGGAAATGCCAGGCTTCAGGTACGGTGACAGGGAGTCTAGGTCCCTATTCCTAGTCATCAGACTCTTTGTTAAGCCCGTAGTGCACACTGGGAACTGTGCTCAGAACTGTATATGTATTATTTGATCCTCACAACAGTACTCTGAGGAGTGTATTATCATCTTAGGTAACACTGAAGCTCAAGTAGTTTGAGGGCACTGAGATCACCCAGCTAGTGTGGCAGAGCTTGTACCCAAATCTGCATCCTCTGACCCTGGAGCTCCCTGTGACCCTCCCACCTTCTCAGCCCTTACGCTAAATTTTCTCCCTTTTGGAATCTCTCATCCCTTCTTCTGTGCCCAGTTTTTCTTCTCATTCTTTCTTTCTGTTCCCTTCATCCACTTTTCCTTTCTCCAAACCCCTGGTTCAAATAAAGAGCTAAACAGATTATTGGAGGAGTTAGGGGACAGGGGAAACTGCAGGCATATTCCATTTGTTTCCGCGTGTTCCTTTAAGTATTCTCACAAAGGGGACTTCTGTTCTTGCAAAGAGAAGGATTCAGCATTTCATGACTGCCTCCTACAGCTGGGCCCTGGGATGGCTGCTTTAGTCTCTCAGTTACTTTCTCCTTATTCCCATTTTGTAGATGAGGAAACTGAGACTGGGGAGGATTAATAACTTGTCCAAAGTTACAAAGTATCTGTTGACTACAAATTCTGCGTGTTTTACCATAGCATGCTGCTTTAGAATTAAAGAGACCTGCCTTCGAACCCAGAGCTCCCAATTACTCTGGGCCTTTTGACGATTTACTCCGTTTTTTTATTTGTGTCACCTGTAAGGAAGGGATAATGGTAGCCACAGCCTGGGGTGATTATTGCAGTAGATGACTGAGCCGTGTAATTTGCATTGCGAAGTGCCTAGCTCATGGCAGGTCCTTACTAAATACTACCCCCGCCTTTTTTAAGATTTTTTTTACAAAATGTGGCATTTAATGAGGTGACGAATAGCAGGCATGGACAACATTCCAGCTTTGTGATTTCTTGGTTAAAACAATCCTTCCTCCTGTGTTTTATATTGAGTTACTGTTAGATCCTGCTGTGTATCAGAGCTTTGCCAGTTGCTGCTTTCTGTCCTCAGGTAAATGACTTACCTATCTGGGTAAAGTGTGCGTGCATGCATAAGGAAGTGTAGGGGTGTCATGCTTGTCTTGTATGGTTGCAAGAGGTTAAATTAGATAATATATAAAAAACATTAAACATAGTTCCTAGTGTAAGATCAGAGATAAATAAATGATAATGATTTTGTTAGTATTTCATTTTATTGCTGTGGTTATGTCTTTAGACTCTTGGGCTAAAAGATTTTGAAAACATCCAAACAGAACCTATGTCCATGTGTCTCTCATGCTTGTGTAACTAGACCCTGTTTGGGGACAATGCTGGTGACCTTCACAGTCTGGTAATCGGTCACTTATTTGCTGATAAGCCCTGTTTTCCTTTTGCGCTGGAGCTGATACTAATGCAGGCAATGTGTTATGTTTCCCACAGCACTCGAATAAAATGCCATTTCCTCAGGAACAGCCAGAAATACCGATGCTAATTTTTTCCTGTGCTCAGGAAAAGCAAGCGCTACCACTGCAGAGGGCTGGAAGGAGCTCTCCAGAAACATTATGTCATCCTAATTTGCACTGCCGGGGATGAGCTCATCGGGCAGGGTCTCGCGGGGCTACAGCTCTGCCAGCTCCCCGCTTGTGATGAAGTGCGTCCTCCAAGCTCGCCTCTCCCTTGCTACCCCCTGCCACCCACCCACTACCTGCCGGCATCAAACAAGAGACACTGCATGATGAATTATTTATAAAACCTGAAGCAATCTCCTGCAAAATACAACCAGGCATCAGAAGGCACCAAAAAAGCAAATTGTGTGTTTTGGCTACCTTGTATCATTTTTAGAAACAGTTGCAGAACTGCTCTGGTCAGTGAGAAGAGACTTGGGCTGGTTGTTGTTGCTTCTCTTCCTTTGTCTGAGTGCAATACCTTTCCCGTCTTCTGCTTTAAGCAACAGCTTGATGGGTGGCTGAGCGGATCAGAAGTCTGGCCCTGAGCTACGTGGCTGTGGCAAGGGAGAAATACGTCAGCGATCTTCCACATTTTTTCATCATAATATGTACTGGGACTGTGTTTATTTATACTCTTAATATTTCTACTTGGCAGTATAGGTAGTGGTTAAGGTTAGGGGCTTTCAAGTCAGGTAGCCTGGATCTGGATCCCTACATGGACACATTACCAACGTTGGAGAATTAGGTCACCTCCCCACACCTCAGCTTCTTTATTTGTAAAATGGGGATATTAACAAAGCCTAGGTCAAAAGATTGTTACAAATGTTCACTGACTATTCAGTCGTCCTCACTAAGCACAGGGCCTGGCCACAGAATGGACTCAGTAAGGCTGAGTGATCATTCATAAGGTACACATGCTCAACTGCTTTATTGACAGCTATAGAAAGAGAAAAAATATATGTAAATACAATTACATGCATTGGAAGAGGACGTAAAGGCATAACTGATGTTTTCAGGGAAATTTTTCACTGATGTTTTTTCAATAATATTACAAATAATGTTGATTTAATAAATATGGAAATTTTCAACATGCACTGAAATAGAATCATATACTGAGTCCTCCATATGCCCATCACCCCACTTTAGCAGTTAGCAACATTGAGCAGCTTGGCTTCATCTACTCCCCATCCTTTTTTAAGATGGAATATTTAAAGGGCAATTCCAGACATCATATTGTTGTACTGATAACGTTTTAGTATATATCTCTAACAGAAAAGGATTTTATTTTTAACTTAACCACAGCTATTATGACACCCAGCAACATTAAAATAATTCCTTATTGTCATCTAATATGCAGTCCATCTTCAAATTTCCCCGGCCGCTCAAAAATGTCTTTCTATACCTTCTTTGTAGAAATCACAGGTAGAAAATATTCCTCAATGCCTAGATGTTTTCTAAGCGATTTCTAAATCCATCATGTGAATTCTTGCTTTTTTAGAGGTGAATTTTAAGCTGATTCAAAAACATAGATTGATAGTTATACAGTAGGAAAAAAACAAATTGCTAATTTTTATGAATTGTTAATCTGAATGATTTGTTTTTAAACTAAGAGGTTTTCTACTGGTTAGGGTAATTAACAGATAGCATTCATTTTTTAATCATTAATTTTATATCTGTGGTTTAGTTGGCCAATATTTTGATATGCTCCTTATCTAAACCTATGATTTAAAATCTTACTTAAACCAACACTTGGTGCATTAACAAGATCTTAATTTATTGATTCTCTCTCTGCTGTAGATATTCCTTAGCTTGGTTCATCTTTACATTAATGTGTGTAAATCACTACATACACTAGAAATTTGTTTAGAAAAATAGTGTTCAGTATTGCCAACAAGCTTTTCTTGGTTAAATGTCAACATTTAATCTTCATAAAATATATCTCTTTCCATTCGAGGGCAAGCTTTGTGTGGCTACAGATGTGTTTGGAATGCATATTATCAGTGTTAACGGTAATTCCCCAGGGAGACATGACTTATGTCCATGAAAATTTATGTGTACGGCACACTCTACTTTCCCTAAATGACATTGTCTCTCGTGTCATCACTGAAC
Organism: Dugong dugon; assembly: GCA_030035585.1. Classification (NCBI taxonomy): domain Eukaryota; kingdom Metazoa; phylum Chordata; class Mammalia; order Sirenia; family Dugongidae; genus Dugong; species Dugong dugon. The sequence goes on from CM057474.1 coordinate 3,977,763, forward strand.
ATAGTTCCTAGGATGACATCATAGTCCTCTTTGACAAATCAAGGTCATTCAAAAGCCTCTGTGATCTGGCCCAGATTACTTTCCTAGTGATATCTCCCACAATGTCCTCTTTCCCCCACTCGCCATACACCTCAGACTCCAGCCATGTTGGACCATTTGACATTCTCTTTGTGCTCTTCCTTCCCTGCTTTTCTTATTCTCTAGACATTCCATATATCTGAGGTAGGGTTGCCAGGTTTAGTAAATAAATATACAGGAGGCCCAATTAAATTTGAATAAACAGAAAATTAATTTTTTGTATATCCAAAATATAGCATGAGACATGTTGTTAGGTAGCGTCGAATCGGTTCCGACTCATAGCGACCCATGTACAACAGAACGACACTGCCCGGTCCTGTGCCATCCTCACAGTCGTTGCTGTATTTGAGCCCATTGTTGCAGCCACTGTGTCAGTCTGTCTCATTGAGAGTCTTCTTCTTTTTCGCTGACCCTCTATGCATGATGTCCTTCTCCAGGGACTGGTCCCTCCTGATGACATGTCCAAAGTACGTGAGACAAAGTCTCGCCATCCTCGCTTCTAAGGAGCATTCTGGCTGTACTTCTTCTAAGACAGATTTGTTCGTTATTCTAGCAGTCCACGGTATATTCAATATTCTTCGCCAACACCATAATTCAAAGGCATCAATTCTTCTTCAGTCTTCGTTATTCATTGTCCAGCTTTTGCACGCATATGAGATGACTGGAAATACCATGGCTTGGGTCAGGCACACCTTAGTCCTCAAGGTTACATCTTGGCTTTTTAAAATTTTAAAGAGGTCTTCTTCAGCAGATTTGCCCAGTGCAATGTGTTGTTTGGTTTTCTGACTGCTGCTCCCATGGGTACTGATTGTGGATCCAAGTAAAATGAAATCCTTGACAACTTCAATCTTTTCTCCGTTTATCATGTTTCTTATTGGTCCAGTTGTGAGGATTTCTGTTTTCTTTTATGTTGAGGTGTAATCCATACTGGAAGTTGTAGGCTTTGATCTTCATCAGTAAGTGCTTCAAGTCCTCTTCACTTTCAGCAAGCAAGGTTGTGTCATCTGCATAACACAGATTGTTAATGACTCTTCCTCAGATGCTGATACCGAGTTCTTCTTCATAAAGTCCAGCTTCTCAGAGTATTTGCTCAGCATGCAGACTGAATAAGTATGGTAAAAGGATACAACCCTGACACACACTTTTCCTTATTTTAAACCATGCATCATCCCCTTGTTCTGTTCAAAGGACTGCCTCTTGGTCTATGTACAGGTTCTGCATGAGCACAATTAAGTGTTCTGGAATTCCCATTCTTCACAATGTTATCCATAATTTGTTATGATCCACACAGTCTAATGCCTTTGCATAGTCAATAAAACACAGGTAGACATCTTTCTGTAATTCTCTGCTTCAGCCAAGAACCATCTGACATCAGCAGTGATATCCTTCATGCCACATCTTCTTCTGAACCCGGCTTGAATTTTCATGGGACATACTTAATAGTAGTTAAATTCTGTTTGTTGCTTATCTGAAATTCACATTTAACTGCGAGTTCTGTATTTTATCTGGAAACCCTAACCTAAGGTAACCGTTCTTATCCTGCCTGGGCCAGCTTTTCTTCGAGAAAGTCTTCCCTGTATGCTGTCCTTCTACACTTCTATCAGCGCACTTTTCGGGACCCTCTGCTAAAATACATAAGCACCCTAACATTTTATAATTAGCCATATCTTCCCATCACTTTGCGAGCCCTTGAACACAAATACCATATTTTATTCCTAAAATTCAAGGATTTAGCATTTTCACCTACACGCCCCCTCCCCACTGTGGGGGTCAGATATCACTAAACCATCATGGCGGTTTTCCCCAGTGAGTCTTATCCTGGCCACGGATTCTTTCTTAGAACCACCTTCCAGTGCCAACACCAAGTGAGTGGAGTTGACGTTTGAGACTGAATCTTGTGGACATCCCTGTTATGGACACTGTATGCTCCTCTCTGCTCTCCTGATAGCAAGGACCACTCGACCCTCACTCTCTGGGGCCACCTCCTTGCTCTCCGAGACCTCGTCCGACCCTACGCAAGTGGGCTCAGCATATATCTAAGCAAAGTGGTTTTTTCTTTCCTTTAGTTTCTTGTTTGTTTTCAGTTTTCTTCATGCAAATCTGTATAGCCTCTCTCCATAGTCACTGGCTGCTCACAATGTACCAGGCACTGTAGGAGGCAGTGGAGTTAAAGGGGCAAACAGAATGCGTTTCTGACCTTTGGGAACTCACAGCTCATAGTTTAAAGATAGAAACATGCACATAAACTAATCACTGTGGTCCATTGTAATAACTAGGGAAGTATTTTGGTAGGTTAGTTGTATTTGACAAATACTTACTCAAAGCTCACCCTGTGTAAGGCACTGTTCTAGGCAGGGGTGTCCAGCAGTTCACGAGGAAAGCCCATGCCCTCCAGGAGCTCACATCCTGAAGGAGTGTCCTACTTGGTGGTTGTGAGGGAGAGCACCAGGTAATCCTCCAAGATTTCTGATGAATAGGCTGAGTCCTGAAGTAGATTAAGAGTTTGCTAGACAGACAGAGGAAGGGAACGGGCACTCCAAGAAGAAAGCTGGACATATGTGGAGGAATGGGCGATGAAAAAGCTCCAGAATGTAACCACTATAGATGCCACTGGATACTTTAAAAACGATGCTACAACCTGGATAGACTCGGTCGTATCTGCTGCTGTAAATGCAGGGCATTGAGTAGTGCCTGGCCCGGGGAGGCACTTAACAAACAGTTGAATGTGTGAATGAGAACAAGCATGGTGCAATGAGAGAAAGCCAAGAGGTTTAGGGCAGCTGAGTGAAGGGATAGGAGATGTCACTCCAAAGGTCGACAGAGAGCAGATCATGATGGACTTTGTAAACCACGCTTCGGGATGTAACATTAAGTTAAAAACCACGGAGAGCCATTGAAAAATTTTCCCACCTGAAGTGGCATGATTTAATTTAATTTCTGAAAACATTACTTAGGACGCAACTGTTTTGGGAGGAAGGACTCAACAGGGAGGTCTGAATTAGACAGTAATGGTGAAAAAATCAAAATAAGAGAAGGATTTTAGGGTTATTTTTCAAGGAAAATCACTGGAATTGTGGACTGATAGGGTGCGGGAGTAAGGAGTAAGGAAGGAGAAAGAGACCTGCATGACTCCCAGGTTTCTGGGTGCAGGCCTGCAGGAATACAGCTATAAAAGTCTGGACAGGAGACAGATTTGGGGAAATTATCCACCAGTATTTAGAGTTGGGTAGCATAAGCAGTTAATGCACTCAGCTGCTAACCAAAAGGTTGGAGGTTTGACTCCACCCTGAGGCACCTCAGAGGAAGGCCTGGCGATGTACTTCTGAAAAATCAGCTATTGAAAAGCCTGTGGTGCGCAGTTCTACTCTGACACACATGGGTTTGCCACAAGTTGGGGTTAACTCGAGAGCAGCAGGTTATTGAGGCTTGAAGCCATGATAATGGATGAAATCAGCCAGGGAGAGCTTATAAAATTAAAATAGAAGAGGGCCTCGTTCAGTACTTTGGGAAATGCTATTTTGTAGATACATGTTTTTCGTAAGTGAAAAGAAAGAAAAAAGATGATGGAGTCAGTCCAGGCCCAGCATTAGCCTGGAAAAGGAGTACTACCAACTGTCATTGTGCCGACTCCAGCTCATGGTGACCCCATATGTGTCAGAGTAGAACTGTGCTCCATAGGGTTTTCAGTGACTGGTTTTTCAGAAGTAGACCACCAGGGCTTTCTTCTGAGGCACTGCTGGCTGAACTCCAGCCTCAATATTTGGGTTAGCAGCCGAGTGCGTTAACCGTTTGCACATCCAGGGACTTAGTGAGTCACTGATATGACCTTGCTATTCTAATCCAGAATGTTTTTATAAATAGAAGTGTTTTATTTGATTTACTGTAGACACCATCCTTGAGTCCCTGAAGAAATATCACAACCCCTTTCTGACGACCTCCTCCATATTTCATCAGGCTTTGTTAAATACAAATTGAATACAGTGGATAAAGTACTTTAGTAACCACATGGAAGAAAAGAAAATCTTGAAAATCCCAACATCGTAAGATATCTATTGATGATGATAATATTATTAAAAAGTAAGTCCCTTCTAAGAATCTTCACAACCACACCATTTCTAGAAACTTGCGTGAATATAATACAGTCCCACCTAAAAGGCTCATAGAGGGTTTTGTGAGTATAAAAGCTGATAGGAACCAGTGTGTGAGTCACAACCAAAGAACGTTTCCCTCATTAATAGCTAAATAATGAAGATAAGGGTCTTTCACAACTTGATGACAGTAGAACACCGATGAACCACCTCCTTGGGTTAACCAAGGTTTTCTGTTCTGATGCCTCAAACTCACAGCTGACAGGTACTCTCTATATCAAGGGTTTTCCAAAATTTTTGCCCATGAATCCTCTACAAGAATTTTGAAAACAGTGTACCCCCTCACACATTTTAAAGTTGACATCTAAAATTTCTCGTAGGCTTAAATAGCTGCAAAGCGTATAATAGTGATATTTTAGTAAACTGTAGCATCACTTTTTTTATCGTGGTAAAAATATATATAACAAAATATTTGCCGGTTCAACATTTTTTACATGTACAGTTCAGTGACATTAATTTGTCATGCTGTACAGCGATCACCATTATATGTTTCCATATTTTTCTATCACTATAAACAGAAACTCAGTGCCCCCAAGTAGTGACTCCTTCCCTCCCCACTCCTGCCCCTGGTAACCACAAATAACAGTTTGTCTCTGTACATTTGCCTCTTCTAGGTGTTTCATATAAATTGGATCATACAATTATTTGTTCTCTTGTGACTTACTTATTTCACTTGGCATAATGTGTTCAAGGTTTATCCATGTCGTAGCATGTTGTAACATCACTTTTATGAAGTATCTAATAGGATTTAAATACCATAGAGGTTTGAAACCCACCATCATCCATTTTTAAAATGCACAAATAACGTCTTTCTTAACTGGCAGAAATTTTACTTGTCCTTTTCTTAACTTTAGTTCCCATTCCACTTTCTACACAGAACTTTATCTTAATGTAATATATTTGTAATTTAAAAGTGTTTACAAACGTAAAATATTTTACATTTCCTGTGACCATATGATTCTGAGTGGTTAACATTCTTTTCTGGTATAGGTCATAAGTACTAGTAGTACACATTTGATCAACACAACATATATTCATTAAAAATTTCATACACAAGTGAACATAAAAAATAAAATTGTATTAAAATTTATGTCTGTTACTGAGAGGAGTTTTTAAAAATTGACTTAGATGTGGATGAATACTTTGTGTTCCTGGAATGAGACACTGTTCAGTGTCAATCTTATTCCTACTTTTCTTTTTTAACGTAAGCGCTGAAGACGACTTGTACACATAAACGACTAAATGGGAGTGAAGGAGTGTTGAACTGCTTCTGAGAGAAATAAATGCCAACTATCATATAGTACTGTATTATCGAATACTGTTTTTAATGCTCTGTCAGCTAGTAACTTGATAAGGTGTGCTTTCATTTTTCTTGAAATCAAAGAATTGGAAACCACCCAAATTCCAAAATGATTTTTTCACCCAGTGCTCACAGTCACTCCCGTTTTACAGCACCACAACCAGTTTTTCTAGTTGTCTCATTGGAGGTCTGTCCACCTGGGGGAAAGTTGTAGAAAAACGGATGAAAATTTGCCTCTTTTCATAAAGTAAGAGAAAGGTGGTCTGGGGTGTGGACAAAGAGAACCCTCTATTTCATTAGCAGGTTTTAAGAGAGAACGCTAGAAAAGTTGCATACAAGTTAAGGAGTATAAAAATGAATTATTTCTGTGAAAACTAAGTTGATTGCTTTGAAAAAGGCAAGTTGCTTTAAAACTTGATGACAAAGTAGGTACTACAAGACACGATAAGAGATGGCAAAATCTTTAAAATGTTAAGGATTATGTACTTATTTTGTTTGGTAAATACCTTTAAATTCTTTTTTTTTTTAAATCATGTTTTACATGGAATTTTACAGAGCAAATTAGTTTCTCACCAAAGAGTTAATACACATATTGTTTTCTAACATTGGTTCCCAACCCACGATGTGTCAACACTCTCCCCTTCTCAACCTTGGGTTCCCCATTACCAGCTTTCCTGTCCCCTTCTGCTTTCTCGTCCTTGCCCCTGGGCTACTGTGCCCCTTTAGTCTTGTTTTGATTTATGGGCCTGTCTAATCTTTGGCTGAAGGGCGGACCTCAGGAGTGACTTCAGTACTGAGTTAAAAGGGTGTCCGAGGGCCATGCTCTTGGGGTTTCTCCAGTCTCTGTCAGGCCAGTAAGTCTGGTCTTTTTTTGAGTTAGAATTTTGTTCTACATTTTTCTCCAGCTCTGTCCAGGACCTTCTATTCTGATCCCTGTCATAGCAGTCAGTAGTAGTAGCTGGGCACCATCTAGTTGTGCTGGACTCAGTCTGGTGGAAGCCGTGGTAGTTGTGATAAATATCTTCAAATTCCTGTTCCACTTTATATCACAGCTAAAAATTTTGTACTGTTCAATTCATGATTTATGCAACTGATAATTAACATTTATTGAGAGGCTACTATGTGACAAGACCTGTCCTAATTAATTTGTTTGTATTTACTAGTTAATCCTCATGACAGCCCCATGAAGTAGATATCTTTTTAAACCCATTTTACAGATGAGAAAATTGAAATACAGAGAAGCTGACTTGCTCAGTATCACACAAATAATAAGTGATGCAACCAGGCAATCTTGCTCCAGAGCCTGTATTCTTAATAAGTGGACCTATACTCTAAGAAAAGACCTTGACTTAAATTCTGAATATTTGTGAATGAATACACATTTATATTTTGTGTTAAAAATAAACTGTATAAGGTCCAAATAGAGAATTTTTAAGATTTTCCTCTTTAATAAACTTCTTTTATTGTCTGACTAACTCCTTGACCATACCAAGTATATTAAGAGGTCTTTCACTGGACTATATAAATCTCAAATAATAATCGTTTTAGAAACTATAACTCAGGAATGATGAAGGCCATCTTTAGTCTACAGAAACTCCTAAATCACTTTGACCACAAAAGCATAATGAGTCATTGTGTACATGGTAAAAATGAACATCAAAATGTTTTAAGCAACTCTCAATGGGTTATCCTAATTTTTAAACAAATAGGCTATATATTTCTCTCATTTTAGCACTGCTGGGGTGAGGGGGAGGGATTCTCACAATATCTTCAGGCAAACCCTGAAGTATAGTTAATGATATAAATATCAATATATTTTAGTTAACCCCCTGTGCAACTTCTAATGCAAAACATCTGTGACCACTTACTACATTCACTTCTGCCCAACCTTCCAGTTCTTCCCCAATTCCCTGCTTTCATTTAGCATGTCCAGGATATTCAGGCATGAGCATCTGTATATTCTCTTCCTTTTAATAAGGAACCTCAAGCTCCCTCCTCTATTTTCTTAAAACTTCCACGTCATTCCAAAGTAAATTTAGTTTTATCAAGGCTTAACACTTAATTCATAAATCTCTATAAGTATCTAACCAGTTACCATTAAGTTGACTTGGACTCGTGGTGATCCATGTGTGTCAGAGTAGAACTGTGCTCCATAGAGTTTTAAATGGCTTTTTTTTTTTTTTAATCTGAGATTAGTATTGCCACTCCTGCCCTTTTTTTGGTTACTGTTTGCTTGATATATTTTTTTCCATCCTTTGATTTTTATTATTTTTATGTCTTTGTGTCTAAGGTGTGTCTCTTATAGACAGCACATTAACAGATCATGCTTTTTTATCCATTCTGCCACTCTCTGTCTTTTTACCAGTGCATTTAAACCATTTACATTTAGTGTGATTATCAGTAAGTATGAGTTTATTACTGTCATACTGCTTTGTCTTTTTTTATGGTGCTGACATTTTCTTTGTTCCTCTTACTTTCCTGTGCTGTGTTCCTTTGTTTGTGAATTTTCTTTTCTTTCGCTATTATAGATTTTGTATTTACTAAGGCTTTATGTTTTTTTTTATTCTGATGAATACTTGTGGTTATTTGAAATTTACCCTTATTGTCCTAAGTTTGAACTAGTCTCTTATTACTTGATATTGCCTTGACTTCTTCTCCATTTGAAAGTTCTATACCTACACTGTTTATTCCCCTCTTTTATTTTTTTTTATGTTGTCATCGTTTACAGATCGATGTCTCTGTTTCCCTGTTTAAGTCTTTTAGCTTTGTTTTATTACTGAGAGTTCTGTATCTAGGTTGATATCTGGCTGATGCTGTCCTGAGTCCTAGACTCTGGTTGTGATCTAATGTTGTTGGTTCTCTAACCCAAGGACTCTCTTTAATATTTCTTGTAAATTTGGTTTGGTTTGGTTTTTACAAATTCCCTTAATTTCTCCTTATCTGGAAATGTCCTAATTTTGTCATTTGTATTTGACAGAGAGTTTTGCAGGATATGTTATTCTTAAGAGCGCTGGTGGCACAGTGGTTAAGAGCTATGGCTGTTATTCTTGGTTGGCAGTTCTTTTCTTTCAGGGTTTTGTATATGTGTTCCCATTGCCTTCTTGCCTGCATAGTTTCTACTGAATAATCAGAGTTTAGTCTTATGTTTCCCTTTGTAAGTGACTTTTTTTTCCTAGAGCTGCTTTCAGGATTCTTTCTTTGTCCTTAGTTTTGGCAAGTGTAATTATGATGTCTTGGTGACTTTCTTTTGGGGTCTATCCTATATGGGGTTTGTTGAGCTTCTTGGATAGTCAGCTTTTCATCTTTCATGATATTTGAGGAGTTTTCTACCAGCAAGTCTTCAGTAATCTTCTCTGTGTTTTTCATTTTCTCCCCCTTTTCTGGAACTCCAGTCACTCACATATTTTTGCTCTTGATTGTGTCCCACATAATTTTTAGGTTTTCTTCATTTTTCTTTGTTCTTTTCTCTGATTTTTTCTCGAACAAAGAGGTGTCCATGGATTTTTTTTCAGTCTTTCTGATTCTGTTTTCCATTGCTTCAAATTTGCTCCTGAAACTTTTATTGAGTTGTCCATTTCTGAAATCTGTTTATCTTTTGGATCTCTAGTTGCTGTTTTTGTATGATTTCTAATTGCTTATTTATTTTGACATTTTGTTCTTGTATTTTCTAGAATTCTTCTATTGCTTTGTCTGTGTTTTCCTTGATTTGGACTGTGTTTTCATTGGTTTTGTCTGTGTTTTCCTTGATTTCGTTCCTAATCTCTTGGAGATCCCTAAATATTAGTCTTTTGAATTCCATATCAGGTAGTTCCACTGCCTTTTCTTCTACCAGAACGTCATCTGATTCTTTATTTTGGTCACTTGCTGGAGCCATCGTGTCCTGCTTTTTTATATGTTTTGATACTGTCTGCTGTCTCTGAAACATTAAGGCATTATTTTCTTTATTTATTGATTGTATGTTTGTTTGTTTCATCCTGCTTCTTTGTTTTGTTTTGATATATCATGGCAGGTGAGCCAGGTGTGCTTTGCTGCTTGCTTGTCTGTGAGCACGATAGCTCTCACCACCTTGTCTGGGTGGGCAGAGCAGCAGCAGGCAGGGCGACCCCACTTTGCTGTATACCTGTTTGGTGAGGTGACTGAGGGTGGACTGGGCGGGCACTGTCTGCCTCCTGATGTTGGTCCACACTGCTGGACACAGCCCCTTGCCAAATAGGTGGGGGCATTGGTTGGGGAGTGATACAGGCTTGCTTCCTACTGTTCAGCAGCTGGTTGAATGGTGGGAGGAGAGGGGCAATGCGGGCCCCAGTGTGGAGGTGAGCCTGAGCTCTGGGGACACTCTAGCTGTGGCAGCATGGTGGGGACCGGCAGGAGGGTGGTGTACTGGGCTAGGTGGAGGGAAGAAGAAATGAGAGAAAAAGAAAAGAAGGGGTAGCCAGTGGATGGGGGTGGGGCAGACCTGGGGGCTGGTGGGAAGGGAGGTGGTATATGGGGCTAGGTGGGAGGTGGGAAGAAAATAGAAAGAATAAATGCCGGTGCGGTGGGGGCCAGGAAGACCCAAGGTGGCAGCGGACTGGCATACCAGTAGCACTCTGTCCCCATCAGAGCAGTCAGGCCCAGCAGGAAGTGGGGCACAGGTGGCTTATGGGGCTAGGTGGGAGGCAGAAAGAAAAGGAGGAAAAAAAGAAAAAATGGCATGGTGGGAGCTGGCTGGTGGGACAGGGCAGGCACAGGGTGGCAGTGGGCTGATGGTTCTTTGACCCAGCGGGAAGGGGTGGAGGTTGCATATGGGAGTAGGTGGGGGAGAGAAAGGAAAAGAAGGGTAAAAAATGGTGTGATAGGAGCTGGCAGGTGGAGACGGGGGAACCTGGGGCGTCGGTGAGCTGGTGACTATCCATGGCACTATGGCATGGCCCATCAGGGAAGCGGTAGAGGTGGTTTATGGGGCAGAAGTATGAGGGGTGGGTAGATGTTTTTCTTTGGTTTTTGGGTGCTCTGTTTCCTTTTGGGAGCTCCATGAAATTGCCTTCGCCTACTCGCCGTCTGGCATCGTTGCTGGCTGTATTCCAAGATGGTGATACTGTACCATTTTAGTTGGCAGGGGACCTCCACTTCTTTTTTTTTTTTTTTTTTTTAATTGTACTTCAGGTGAAGGCTTACGGAACAAATAGTTTCTCATGAAACAGCAGTACACATATTGTTTGATGACATTGGTTAACAACCCCACAACATGTCAACCCTCTAACTTCTCAACCTTTTTTTTTTTTTTTTTTTTTTTGGTGAAAATATACATAGCCAAAGATACACCATTTCAAAAATTTCTACATGCACAGTTCAGTGACATCACCTACGCTCTTCAATTGTGCTGCTATTCTCACTTTAGATGAAGGCTTACAGAACAAAATAGTTTCTCATTTAACAGTTAGTACACATGTTGCCCTATGACAATGGTTAACAACCTCACAACACATCAACACTGCCCTTACTCAACCTTGGGTTCCCTATCACAAGCATTCCTGTCCCCTTCTGCCTTCTGGCCCTTGTCCCTGCACTGCTGTGCCTCATTAGTCCCGTTTGGTTTTCTGGGGCTGTCCACTCCCCGGCTGAACGGTGAACCTCGGAAATGACTTCACCACTGAGCTAAAAGGGTGTTTGGGGGCCATACTCTTGGGGTTTCTCCAGTCTCCTTTAGGCCAGTAAATCTGGCCTTTTTTTTGTGAGTTAGAATTTTGTTCTACATCCTTCTCCAGCTCTGTCCAGAACCCTCTCTTGTGATCCTGGTCAGAGCAGTCATGGTGGTAGCCGGGCACCATCTAGCTGTACTGGACTCAGTCCAGTGGAGGCCTTGGTAGCTGTGGGCCATTAGTCCTTCAGACTAATCTTTTCCTTGTGTCTTGTTCTCTTCATTCTCCCTTGCTTCTGAAGGGGTGAGACCAGTGGAGTATCTTAGATGGCTGCTCACAGGCTTTTAAGACCCCAGATGCTACTCACTGAGGTAGAATGTAGAACATTGTCTTTATAAACTGTGTTATGCCGGTTGAGCTAGATGTTCCCTGAGACCATGGTCCCCACAGCCCTCCACCCAGCAATTCAGTCCCTCAGGGAGTTCGGATGTGTCTACGGACCTCCACTTCTTATCTCTCCTCATTCTCTGTTTTCTTTAGTTTCTTCTTCTGTTCGGTTTTTGATCTAGTTCTTTATCCCTTCAGTTAATGCTTAGGGTTCCAGTGTTGACGTTTGTATCTGTTTTACTTAGTTTTTTGGGTCTTTGCTACAGAGGGATGGCATGATGCATCTGTCTAGGGCACTGTGTTGACTCCCCCTCACATGACTGATTTTTTTTGGAAGTAGATTATCAGGCCTTTCTTCTGAGGTGCCTCTGGGTGGACTCGAACTGCCAACTTTTCAATTAGCAGCCAAGTTCATTAACTATTTGCACCACCCAAGGACTTCTATCAAGTATCTACTACAAGCCAGACACTGTGTTAGGCTGTGGAGATAGAGCAGTGAGTAAGAAAGTGCTACCTCCCTCATGGAGCTTATAGCCTGGAAGAGGGTGCAAGCAATTGAACTGCAATCACAATAGAGTGTGATAGTGATACAAGAGAGGTGGTGGCCACACTACGTGAATGGTGCTCCTGGGAGTTGTAGCACTTGGCAGGCCTAGTTGATGTGCTGTCTATCCCTGACCTCCACCTGGCCCGTGAGCATCTGATGCCTGGTTGGCTGATACTGATTTTACTAACTCCCTGGTTGACTGGCTAGATGACAGAAATTGATGGGAGTGACCATCAGGCAGTTGCTGATTATGTTCTGAATGGCTAGTTGGCTGGCTGACTCCAGGGCTTTGGTCCAGGGGCCTGTGGAAACATGGATCTTCCTGTTATTTTCCACTTTAGCATTGAGGGAAATGAGAGGAACGTTCTGTTGGTTTTCCCACCGCCTCCCAATCCCCATGGCTTTGACAGCTGTGGCTGCTGCTGCTAATGCTTAGAAGGAGAATAAACTATAGGCAGCAGGAGATGGTCCCTTTCCTCACCCGGGCACTTAGCCATCTTCATGCTGAGTTACTGAAATGGAACATTCTGGACTAATACAGGATGTGGTTCATATAGGAAGTGCCTCTGACTATAAAACAGACTGGTACATGAACTAGTCTTGGGAATTTACCTCATACTTTAGCATTCCCTATGTACAAACATTTACAAGAAGAAAATTCAGAGGTTCCCTAATAACCTTCATGACCTTGGCTGTGAAAACTTTGAACAGGTAGGAAAAAGGAAAGAAAGCAGAACTGGCTTGGTGACTAGGGCTAAAAGTCATGGAGCTGACTTCCAATGGAAGTGGGGCACAGAAATTTACATCTCGTTATAGAGGGGGATTCTTAGGCTGGCTTCTCTAGAGAAGCAAAACCAGTAAATCATGTAAACATATATAGAGATTTAGATAAAGGAAATGCCTCACGTGCGGGTCAGGCAGGAGGCTTCTCGTCATTCACATAGCTGCAGGGGTTGGCAAACCCAAGATTGGCAGGTCAAACAGCCGGCCTCTGGCTCACAGGCTGCAGAGACCAATGAATCCCAGGATCAGCAGGCAAGACAGCAGGTAAGCTGCTAGCTCAAGTCCTAAGGACCAGAGGCTGGATGAACAGGAGCCAGCTGCAGGATACAGAGTGAGCCAAAGCTACTCACAGAAGATCCTATCATGGAGGTGATCACATTCTATCAGATCTTATCATGGAAGTGACTACATTGTTACATGACTGCCAAACTACATCGTAACTGCCAAACCACTGAGAATCATGGCCCAGCCAAGTTGACACACAACCTTAACAATCTTAACAGGGGGCTTGTCAACTTTAGAGTTAACCTGGGCAGAGGCTGACAGGAGTCAAATATAGGTGATGGAGCAAGGCAGCAGAAATCTCCAAAGGAAGGCAGCCTTGGTGTCCTAAGAAAAGCATATACTCCAGAGGAAGACAGGCAAACTCAAATTCAAATCCTGGCTTTGCCATTTAATAGCTGTGTGACCTTGGACAAGGTCCCTGGGTGGCACAACTGGTTTGCACTTGACTACAAACCTAAAGGTTGTTAGTTCAAACCCACCAAGCAGTGCTGTGGAAGAAAGGCTTGGTGATCTGCTTCCATAAACCTTACAGCCAAGAAAACCCTATGGAGCAGCAGTTCTACTCTGTAACACATGGGGTGGCCATGAGTTGGAATTGACTCAATGGCAGCACGTTTGGTTTGATTTTGACTTTGGACAAATTAGTATCGCCTCATTTTATTCATGGTGTTATTGTAAGGATGAAATGAGACAATATGTATAAAATTGTCACAGTGACTGTGTTCCATCTGTTGTTAGTTCCTTCCATTTCAAGTAAGCTAAGTGATTTCCTGAGGTTACACAGTTGGTTATGTGGAAGCCAATCAGAGCATGGAAGGCCAACTCAGTTCCCAAACTGGAGTCTGCATATTCTCATGTACTCAGTAACCTGCCAACCTCAACAGTGACCTGCTTTCTCCCTGCCCTCAGCTCCTAAACATTTCGTAAAAACAGTGATAAAGTTCTTTTAAGCTAAACATCCGTGAACTAGCTGAAATCCTTTGTGAAAAGGAAGAAGATGCCCCCAAAGACTGGTGAGAACAACAGGCCTTCGGAGTGCATGTTAAAGGCCACAAATCTGCTATATACAAGAGGTAGCCTCTTTGTCCTAGCTTCTTAAAGCTTTGTGATAATTGACCTATGTCACATTTTGAAAACAGTAGCCCTGTCATTACTGCCCAAGTAACTACTAGTTGTTTGTATACTCATCAGTGGTTATTCTGACTCATGGGGCTTCGAACCAGTTCATTCCAGTTTGAACCTCTGCTGAGAATTTGCATTTCCACCCCATATATACTGAATCAATCTACAGTTTAACAAGATCCGCAGGTGATCCTTATGTATGATAAATTTTGAGAACCACTCCTCTACTTAGTGGTTCTCAGAATTGGTCCCTAGCCAGCAGTATTAGCATCACCTGGGAACTTGGTAGAAATGCAAATTCTTAGCAGGGAATTGAACTGGAATGAACCAGTTCAAAGCCCTGTTTGACTTGATCCTTCCTGGAAGCATTCCCTGGAAGTTTGTTGAATAGTTTTGACTGTACCACCACATGGAGCACACACATTAGCCTTTTGATGATAACCAAGATATCATTAACTAATGGCTCCCTCTGTTGATATTTTTAAATCTTCGTAAATTCTTTGTTATCCAGTTGAAATCAGCAAAAATGTGTCTTTGCTACTGCCTTTCAGGAAATATACTAAGATACTTAAGCACTCAAAGAGGCAGGAGTTTGGGCTCCTGCCTACCAGAAGCTTATAGTTGTGGGAGGGAAACAGACGTGTACACGGCAGGCTAAAATACAGAACTGTACAGACCCTGTATCAGTTAGCTCTTGGCACACAATAACACTGAGTAACAAACCACCCCAAACTCAGCAGCTTAAAACAATATATATTTTTTAATTTTTTGATAAATATATATGGAATAAAACTTTTGCTATTTCAACTTTTTTTTAAACATTTTATTGTGTTTTAGGTGAAAGTTTACACAGCAAATTAATTTTCCATTCAACAGTTCATACACAGATTGTTTTGTGACTTTGGTTGCTATCCCAGCAGTGTGTCAGCACTCTTCCCATTTCTACCCTGCCTTCCCCGTTTCCATCCCTCCAGTTTCCCTCTCCCTCCTTGCCTTCCCATCTTTGCTTTTGGGCAAATGTTGTCCATTTGGTTTCATATAGTTGATTATTCTAAGAAACACATTCCTCATGGGTGTTATTGCTTATTTTATAGGCCAAGCTATTATTTGGTCGAAAGGTGACCTCCTGGAGTCGCTTCAGTTCCAGATTAAAAGGGTATCTTAGAGCAGTAGTCTCAGGGGTTTCTCTAGTCTCTATCAGTCTGGTAAGTCTGGTCTTTTTTATGAATTTGAGTTTTGTGGTACATTTTTTATCCCATTCTAACCAGGACCTTCTATTGTGTCCCTGGTCAGAGTGTTCAGTAGTGTTAGCGAGGCACCATCTAGTTATTCTTGACTCAGGCTAGAGGAGGCTGTGGTTCGTGTGGGCCGTTAGTCCTGAGGACTAATTGTTTCTTCGAGTCTTTGGTTTCTTTCACTCTCCTTTGCTCCAGATGGGAGGAGACCAATAGATGTATCTTAGATGGCTACTCACAAGCTTTTAAGACCCCAAATGCTACTCACCAAACTAGGATGTAGAACATTATCTTTATGAACTATGTTATGCCAACTGACCTAGATGTCCTCCCAGAATATGGTCCTGAGCCTTCAAACCCAGTAACTCAGGCCCACAAGGTATTTGGATATGTCTAGGAAGTTTCCATAACTGTGCCCCCAGTGTGTTCCATTATATATATGAATATATAGATATATGAATATATATATACCTCATGGCGACTTGGTGGCCCATGCTTAAGCATGCAGTTTCTTCTAAGGCCCAGTAACAATAAACAAATGCCAACAACTATACCTATACGGAGCCCTGGTGGCACAGTGGTTAAGAGCTTGTCTGCTAACCAAAAGGTCAGCAGTTCAAATCCACCAGCTACTCCTTGGAAACCATATGGGGCAGTTCTACTCTGTCCTATAGGGTTGCTATGAGTCAGAATTCACTCAACGGCAATGGGTTTGGTTTTCTGTTTTATACCTGTACATGCACACTCATGTATTCCCATCCTCCCTCCTACACCTGTGGAGCACACATGTCTACCTGTGTAAACACTCACAAGTTTTTGGTTGTTATTACTGTTGTATATGTTATAGCATTTACCCTAGTTACCCTTTATTCTTGTGTACCTCTCAGTGCCTTCATTTACCTTGGTCATGTTGTGCTGATTTCTCTCGTATTGTGTATTGCCTTTGCCTTCACCAGAATCAACACGTGTCTACTATATAATAAGTGATTCTCCCTGCCTCCACCTCCCATCCCTGGTAACATCAAAGAAATTGCTTTCTGGGTATAAACCTATTTTTGAGTTTTTATAAAAGTGGTATCATGTAATATTAGTCCTTTCGTGACTGGCTTATTTCACTCAGCATAACGTCCTCCAGACTCATCCATGTTATGTTTTGCAAACTTATCATTATTCTTTATCATTGTGTAGTAATTCATTGTATGTATGTACATTTTGTTTATCCATTCATCCATTGATGGGCACTTAGGTTGTTTCCATCTTTTTGCTATTGTGAATAATGCTGCAGTGAACATAGGTGTGCATATGTCTATTCATGTCACTGCTCTTATTGCTCTAGGACATATACCTAGGAGTGGGATTGCTGGATCATATTGTATTTCTATTTCTAGCTTTTTGAAGAAGCGCCATAACATTTTCCATAGTGGTTGCACCATTTTGTATTCTCCTCAGCAGTGTATAAGAGTTCCAGTCTCTCCACAACCTCACCAGCATTTGTCGTTTTCTTTTTTTTTTTTTTTTTTTTTTTAATCAGTACCATTTTTGCAGGCGTGAGATAGTATCTCATTGTAGTTTTGATTTGCATCTTTCTAATGGAGCCCTGGTGGCCAAGTGGTTAAACAGCTTGTCTGCTAACCAAAAGGTCAGCAGTTTGAATCTACCAGCTGCTCCTTGGAAACTCTATGGGGCAGTTCACTTTGTCCTATAGGGTCGTTATGAGTCAGAATCGACTTGACAGCAATGGGTAATGGCTAATGATCGCAAGCATCTCTTCAAGTGTTTGTTAGTCACCTAAATGTCTGCTGAAGTGTCTGTCCATGTCCTCTGCCCATTTCTTGATTGGATTGTTTGTGTTTTTGTTGTTGAGGTGTTGAAGTTTTCTACATATTTTAGAGATTAGACCCTTGTCAAATATGTTGTTGCCAAAAATTTTTTTCTCAGTCTGTAGATTCTCTTTTTACTCTTTCAGTAAAGTCTTTTGACAAGCTTAAGTATTTAATTTTTAGGAGGTCCCAGTTATCTAGTTTATCTTCTGTTGTTTGTGCATTTTTAGTTATGTTTGATAGTGTATTTATACCATAAATTAGGACTTCTAGCTATGCCCCTTTGTTATTTTCCAGGAACTTTAGGTTTCATATTTAGGTCTTTGATCCATCTTATGTTAGTTTTTGTGTATGGTGAGAGGTATGGATCCTGTTTCATCTTTCTGCAAATGGATATCCAGTTTTGCCAGCACCGTTTGTTAATGAGACTATCTCTTCCCCATTGAATGGACTCTGACCCTTTGTCAATCAACATTCTTATGCACGGTTCGGCAACATATTTATTATGTTGTTCAGCTGGCCCCATTATTTGCTTCTAAATTTTTCTGTCACTCATAACAGAAACTCACTGTCCCCTAAGCAATTAGTTTCCCTTACCTTTACCCTTCCACTTACTCCTGGTAACCACTAATTTAGCCTGTATAAACTTGCCAATTCTAGATATTTCATATGAGAAAGATCGTACAGTATTTGTCCTTTTGTGACTGACTTGTTTCACTCAGCATGTTTTCAAGTTTCATTCATGTTGCAGCATTTATCAGGACTTCATTTCTCTTTAAGGCTAAGTAATATTCCATTGTATGTATGTACCACATTTTATTTTTCTGTTCACCTACTGATGGACATTTAGGCTCTTTCCACCTTTTGGCTATTGTGAATAGTGCTGCCATGAATACTGGTGTACAAGTATCTATTTATGTTCCTGCTTTCAGTTATTTTGGGTACATACGTAGGAGTGGAATTGCTGGGTTGTGTGGTGATTCTATGTTTACCTTTTTGAGGAGCTGCCAGGCTGTTTTCCACAGCTGCTGGACCATTTTGCATTCCCACCAGCAACGGATGAGGGTTCCAATTTCTCTACACCCTCCCTAACACCTGTTGTTTTCTGTGTTTTAATCATAGCCATCTTAGTGGGTGTACAGTGATATCCATTGTGGTTTTGATTTGTATTTTCCTAATGACTATGACACTGAGCATCTTTTTGTGTGCCTACAGGCCATTTGTATTTCTTCTTAGGTGAAATGTCTGTTCAAGTCCTTTGTCTGTTTTTTGATTGGGTTATCTTTTGTTGTTAAGTTGGAGGAGTTCTTTATATATTTTGGATAATAAAGCCTTGTTAGATATATGGGTCCCAAAAATTTTCTCCCAATCTGTAGATTGTCTTTTCACTTTCTTGATAAAGACCTTTGATGAACAAAAGTTTGATTTGATTAGGTCCCATTCATCTATTTTGTCTTTTGTTGCTCATATCTAAGAATCTGTTGTTACAAAATAGGTCCTGACGCACTACCCTCATGTTTTCTTCAAGGAGTTTTATGGTTTTAGTTCTTACATTTAGGTCTTTGATCCATTTTGAGTTAATTTTTGTATATGGTGAAAGATACCGGCCTAGGTTCATTATTGTGTTTGTGGAAATCCTGGTGTCCCAGCACCATTTATTAAAGACTCTTCTTTTCCCATTAGATGGACTTAGCACCTTTGCCATCCAACCTAGGGGGCTCATATTCCAGCACTATCTCGGACACTATTCTGTTAACCTGTAAGATTTTCATTGGGTATTTTCAAAAGAAGTTTGCCAGGCTTTTGTTTTTAGTGTGTCTCAGTCTGGAAGCTCTGCAGAAACCTGTCCATCATGGGTGACCCTGCTGGTATTTGAAACACCAGTGACATAGCTTCCAGCATCATAGCAACATAGAAGCTACCATAGTCTGACAAACTGAGAGACAGGAGGTGGCTTCATTGTATAGGATGTCATCTACGAAAAGTGATAGTTTTACCTCTTCTTTCCTAATTTGGATACCTTTTATTTTCTTGCTCAATTGCTCTGGGTAGAACTTCCAGTACAATATTAAATAGCAGTGGTAAGAGCAAGCATCCTTGTTTTGTTTCTCATCTTAAGAAGAAAACTCTCAGTCTTTCTCCTTTGGGTATTACATTAGCTGTAGGTTTTTTCCATAAATGTCCTTTATCATATTGAGGAATTTCTCTTCTATTCCTAGCTTGTTGACTGTTTTTATCATAAAAGGGCATGAATTTTGTCAGATGCCTTCTCTGAAATGATTGAGATCATGATTGTTTGATCATTCAGGTAATTGTTTTTCTTTTTTCTACTTATGGTGTATTACATTGATTGATTTTCTAATGTTGAACATCCCTTACATTCCTGGGATAAATCCCACTTGATCATGCTGGATAACCCTTTTAAAATGCTTTTGGATTTGGTTCGCTAGTATTTTGTTAAGGATATTTGCATCTGTATTCATAAGGGATATTGGTCTGTAGATTCTTGTTGTGTCTTTGTCTGGATGTTTGCATCTGTATTCATAAGGGATATTGATCTGTAGATTTCTTGTGGTGTCTTTGTCTGGCTTTGGTATAAAAGTAATGCTAGCCTCATAGAATGAGTTAGGAGATATTCCTTCCTTTTCTGTTTTTTTGGAAAAGTTTAAGAAGGATAGTAATCACTTCTGCTTAAATATTTGGTAGAATTCTCCAGTAAAGCCATCTGATCTGGGACTTTGCTTTGTTGGGAGGTTTTTGATTACTGATTCAGTCTCTTCCTTGGTTATGGGTTTATTGAGATCTTCTACTTCTTAAGTCAGTGTAGGAAGTTTATGTGCTCTTAGGAATTTGTCCGTTTTGTCTAGGTTTACTAATCTGTTGCTATACAGTTGTTTGTAGGATTCTCTAAAACAATAGTTGTTTATTCTCCTTCATATGTAGGTTGGGCTGGGCTGGGCTGGACTTCAGCCTGCAGGTTGGGTTCAGGTTTTTCCGTGTGGTTCTTGTGCTAGGGCATGTTCTTCCCGTAGCGATGGCAGAAATGCAAGAGGGGCAAACAGAAGTGTGCAGTGCCTCTTGAGGCCCAGGTTCGGAACTGGCATACATTGTTTCCACCCACATTGCAGTGGCTGAGACAAGTCCCGTGGTCAAGCACCGCCCCAGTGGAGTAGAGAAGAATCCCTTAAAGGGAGGAACTATGGCGTCCAATGGGAAATGGCTTGGACACACAGAGGGGTGAAGTACTGGGGACAATAATACAGTCTACCATAGAAATATAATGAAAGTTGTAAGTGTTGAGGGACATAAAATAAAGACTAATTCATTCTAGCCTGGGAATCAGTTGTTACTTTCTAGAGAACAGGCATTTGAGATAACCTTGAAGAGTGGGTAGAATTTCAAAAGCTAGGCTGAAGATTAGGGCATTGCCAGGTAGAGTGAGCACCATGAAGAAAATCATGGATAATAATGACTTTAACAAGGCAGTGAAAAATCTGCGGTGGCTGAAGCCCTGGAGGATGGGATCGTTAGAAGGTGGAAACAGAGACTAGGTTGGCACAATTTAGCAGGTCTTACGTATTTTGGGGTCATTTGAAAATTTGTTGAAATCTCTGAAGATTTATCCTAGAAAAATGCACAAATGCGTACTTGTTCCGCGTTGTAATCGTATACAAGAGAAGGAAATTTGTAAATGTGCGAGTTGTTGTTAGTTGCCGTCAAATCAATTCTGACTCATGGCGACCCTGTGTGCCGAGTGAACTACTCCATAGGGTTTTCAAGGCTGTGACCTTTCAGAAGCAGATTGCCAGGCCTGTCTTGTGAGGCGCCTCTGGTTGGGTTCAAACTGCCAGCCTTTGGGCTAATAGTTGAGCGCTTAACTGATTGCACCACCCAGGGACCTAAATATGAGCGAGGAGGCCACAATTCTAGGTTTAGAATCAGCTCCCGAATGGCCTTGAATGCCATACCAAGGGGCTAGCCTTCATTCACCCTGTAATGTGGAGTCGTCAAAGATGTGCAGTCTGGAGATGTCACAATCAGAGCTAAAATTTCAGCAAAATTATGTAGGTGGCAGTTTGAAGAATCAGTCAAAGACAGTGGCTAGAAAGGGAGAAGAAAAATTTAAAACAAAACAAACTAGAGGTAGATGAGCTGGCCAACTGGCAGTGATCCCACCAAGGGGACAGTAACTAGGAGAGGAAGGGTTGGGAAGAATTTGCGGGAACAGAATCAGAAGGGTCTAGAATTTAGTTTGGCAAAGAGGAGGCAGGAGGAGGCAGACGTTTTCATGTACAGTATCTCTCAGTTCTCACAGGGCCCTAAGAAGTAGGTATTACTGTTCCCATTTACAGCTGAGAAAACTGAGATGGAGAATAAATAGCAAAACAAAAACTTTCACCCGGTTTTGCAGGCTGCAGAGTCTCTGTTTGTTCCTGTCGTTCTCCTGTAAAGGGTAAGCTGCATGAGCCCAGCTCTCCAATTTTCCATTGTGTCCTCAATGCCCAGCCCAAACTTGCACGTAGTGGGAACCCATGAATATTTTACTGAAGAAATAATTAAACGAATAAGTGATGATGCTGCATACGTGAGTGGTGTCGTGACAGAGTAACATGATACCTGAACGCCCTCCGTGATGACGAGTAACAGTCCTGCTGTTAATGCAGGATCTGTGTCATGATGGGTGGACTATAGTTGGACTTTTGACATTTTCACACGTATTTTATACTTCTACCTTTCCCTGTCAAGGAGCTTTTACATTAGCTAAAAGTGTCAGAGAGTCTTTAAATACCAGAGTTATTTAAAGAGCTATTTAAAGAGCACGGAAAGCCTTTGCGATTCAAAAATGGAAGTGTGATAAAGTTTAAGCAGTGTTTTAATTGGCCTTTCTTAGTTTTCCCTCAGGCAAATAAACCAAACCAGCCGAGGAAGCTGAAGTGAATAATAGCAGGTAACAAATCTTGCTGATCCGGCACTTAGGATTGTCTCTGACAGCACATGCCTTCAACGTAGAGTTTAATAATAAAGCTCCTTCAGTGGGTAAGTGGGATGAAAATTGTAATCCCAGTTTGAATAGACTCTTGAGTTCTTGTTTTCAGATTTTAGGAACAGACGTACAACCCTGAGGGTACAGAACAGAAACGGGTGCCCAGAATGTAATTATTTTACTTGAAATTGCTAAATTGTGAACAACAATTTAAATGACTCAGGATGGATTAGTAGAAGTTTTCTGAAGATGCAATTAATTAGACATCTGTCCAGAAACTCTTCCGGTAGGTGAGGTCCAGACATAATGAGCTTCCTGTGAACAGTCGGTACCAGATACAGTTTTTAAGAATGGCAAATGTCTTCTTGGATACTTGGGCTCCAGATCCTGGAAGGATAAGGGACAATGTCTTTGGATGACCCAAAGATAGGTTCCTTCTGTGGATTGTGGTTTTTTTCTTTTCTTTTGAGTGATGAGATTTCCTTTGACCCTAGTGAGGCAAAGAAGTGTTTTAGAAAGCAGCCTGGGCAGATTGATCCTGCTAAGCCTTGGAATGACTTGACCTACAAGCACCAAGACTTTTGAAGTTAAACTTCCATAATTCCAACATGTCACATGACTTGGTTTAATGCTCCTCTCCCTAGTGTTTATAATAAAGAAAATTACATAGTATCAAGAGAGCCCTTCCAAAGAAGTCAGTACAACAGGAGTCCCCAGTCTCTTGTCAGGAGGGGTTCCTCATCTATTCACCTACGACTCAGTAGGTGTGTGCCGACTCAGTAGTTTTTTTTTCCTTGTAAAAATGTATATAGCAAAATATTTGCCGATTCAACCATTTTTACATGTAAAATTCAGTGACATTGATTACATTTATCATTATGTGCCACCATCACCACGATTCTTTTCCAAATTATTCTGCCACCATTAACAGACACTCAGTGCCCCTAAGCAGTAACTCCCCCTTTCCCCCACCCCGAGGTAACCACAAACACGCTTTGGTCTCTATGTACTTACCTATTTCAAATAAGTGATATCGTACCGTATTTGTCCTTTTGTGACTGATTTCACTCAGCACAAATGTTTTGAACGGTCAGCTGTGTTGTAGCATGTGTCAGGACTTCATTCCATCAGTCCATTTATTCGTCGACCACGTTTAGTGTATCCGTTCGTCTGTTGGCGGACACAGAGGTTGTTGCCACCTTTTGGATACTGTGAATAGTACTGCAAGGAACAGTGTGCAGACTGATGTTTGTGTTCCTGCTTTCAGGCCTTTTGGGTAGATAGCCAGGATTGGGATTTCTGGGTCATATGGTAATTCTGTGTTTCACTTTTTGAGGAACCACCAAACTGTTTCCCACAGTGGCTGTATCATTTTTCATTCCCACCAGCAATGAATGAGGATTCCAGTCTCTCCACATCCTCACCGATACCTGTTATATTTCATTTTTTTGATCATAGTAAAACTCAGTAGTTCTTAAGTCAGGCTACTCTTTAGAATGTCCTGGGGGAGTTTTTAAAATATGTGTGTCCCAGCCCCACCCCAGAGATTCTGACTGTGGTGGGTGGGCATCTACATTAAAAGTTCTCTAAGGGATTCTGATGTGCAAGGAGGTTTGGGAAAGGCAGGATTAGGCCAGTCATACAAGCAAGTCTCTGGAAGGTGAGAGTGGAGGAATCTCTGTCTCCACCCCCTCTCTTGGGCTTGACTCCCCGCCCCCGCCCAAAACAGCCCCATATGCCCAAGGCAGAAATCAGAAGGCACAGTTCAGAAGGCCCAGGAGTGTGCCACTCCAATCCAAATAGCAAGATCACTGCCACAGATGAGTTGCCCCAAAGTGCTGAGCTGTCTGGAGCCTGTCCTGAGGCTTGCAAAGTGCTCAGTGCCCCTGAGGGCCTCAGTGCCCCTCGCATCTAAGGAAAAGAACAAAATGCTCACTTTGGGGAACAGTGAACATATGCATATAAGAGAGTCTTATGGAAAACAAAGGACAAGGCAATTTAATTCATATCCGGTGTGGGCTTAATAAATTAATAGTGATCCTAGAAATGCATCCTATGTTTTCTGCATGTGGGAAGAGAGGCATGAATTATCCTTTTGCAACATTATCTCATTCCCAGTCACATCTGACAGACATCAGTGCCTGAATGCAGCATATACTTATTTGGCCTGTATTTTAATGACTAATTTAATTTGATGAGTCAGAGTCTGGGGTTTTACAGCCAAGAAATATGCTCAGCGTTTATCCATAATTCTTTTTTAATCTCAGAAATCACTATTGTTTCCATGGAATCAGTTGACTTGATGAATATTAAGAAGTCTGACTTCTCCTTGTACGCATGGAGGCAAAATGGCAGAAAGGAAAGCTCAGTGGTGATAGAGGAATTTTGTGTAAAACGAAATATTTGTACTGAAATATCACAGTCTTGGCTCCATCAGCCTCCTGCTGCCACCCCCCCCCCAATATGACCTAAATTGGAACCTGTATGTTACCCACAATTACACTTTTGAGATGACTTATCAATCAAATGGAAACCAGTGGTTCCTAATTGAAACTTAAGTAAGTTTGGAGCCTCTTTTCTTGAAGAAAACCGCTGATGTAACCTGGGAGACCAGGAAGAACATTGTTAAAGACAGACGGAGGCAGCCCAGAGGAGATCACTAGTGAGGCCCAGTCTTCTCATGGAATGATTTGAGCTTGCCTAGAGATACCAAGGAAACCCTGGTGGCATGGTGGCTAAGTGCTGTGGCTGCTAACCAAAAGGTTGGCAGTTCGAATCCGCCGGGTGCGCCTTAGAAACTGTGGAGCAGTTCTACCCTGTCCTATAGGGTTGCTATAAGTCAGAATAGACTCGATGGCAACAGGTTTGGGTTTTGGGTTAGAGATACCAAGAAGGAATTAAAAAAAACAAACAAAAAAAATCCAGAAAGTTTAATTCTCAGATGAACATTTGAAAAAAGGGTATGGACAAGAGAACTTGCAAAAAAGGTGAAAGTTTTGAATAGTGCCAGATTTTTCATTAATGTGTTCACTTGTTCAACAAATGTTTGTTGGATGCCACATGTCAGTCACAGTTGTAGGCTCTGAGGATGCAGCTCCTTTTCATTGGGAGTGATAGGCTTTCATCTCAGAGATGTTAGAGGTTCAGGAACAGGCGTTACCTGTGGTACATTTGATTTCCATTAGCCACAGCAGGCCTTCCCTTAAGTCAATTTCTCTCATTCTACAAACTCCCCAGAAGACGGCACGGAAGAACTAGGCACGGGGTGCTACTGAGGGTGAAATAATTTGGACCAACCAACACCCTAGGCACCTGGTCCTGTTTATCCAGAAAGAGGTGGCAGCAGTGTTAGCAAGGCCTCTCGAACGCAGCAAACGGAAGCTGTTACTTTAGGATCAGAATGTGTTCTTCTAGGACCAGAAGCAAGACCCTCTTGAGTGAGGCTCGCGGCCCAGCCATCCACATGGTGCATCACTCTGGGTACTACTGTGAATGTCTTCCTTGATGTCAGCATCAGATACAAGGAGGACACTTTATACAGCATGCACTGAAATGACTCATAGGCATATATCTAAATGTCGCTAACAGGATTCTAAAATAACAGAGAAAACAATAATTTCCACTGAAAGAAATTATAGATTAAAGGGATACCCCTAAATGACTTATCACTGTTTGAAATGACTTTGTTTATGAATTTATTTCTGTATTTATTATCTGTCTTTCAATGCCTTCTCCACAAAGGCAAGTATCTTGTCTTATTCACCAATACGCAGACCTGTTGCTTGATTTGAAGTCTATGAAATATTTCATGACTGCCTGGCTGATAGCTAATGATAACCTGGGAGAGCAAACTCCGTAGGCCAAATTTCTTGACTCAGTGGAATGGCCCGCTGAGCTGGAAAAGTGACATTTAAGAACAAGAAAGGCGAGGTCTACTGTTTAACCCTCAATTACCATCTGCACAAAGGTAGGATGGAGGAGACTTGGCTTAACAGCCACTACTATAGAACACTTAGGGGATTTAGTTCAATATGAGTCAATAGTATGAAAAGCAGATGCCCAGCATCATTACTAAAAGTGAGTCCCCCATTATGGTCAGATGGTGTTGGGACAACTGGCTATCCGTATGCAAAAGAATGGAGTTGGGCCCCGATCACACTCCATATATAAAAATGTAGGAATAAATTTCATAGCCTTGGGCTAAGCAGTTGTTTCTTAGATGTAACGCCAAAAGCATAAGTTACAGAAGACAAAATAGCTAAATTGGAATAGATCAAAATTAACAGCTTTTGTGCTTCAAAGGACCATCAAGAAAGTGAAAAGATGACCCACAGAATAGGACAAAATATTTGCAAATCATGTATCTGATAATGGTCTAGTATCCAGACTATATAAAGAACTCTTACAACTCATCAATAGAAAATATCTAATAATAACCCTGTTAAAAAATGGGTAAAGGATTTGAATAGACATTTCTCCTAAGAAGATATATAAATAGTCATAAACACATGGACAGATGCTCAACATCAGTAGTCATTAGGGAAATGGCAAATCCAAATAACTTCATACCCACCAGAATGGCTATAAGATGGACAATAACAAGTGGTGGCAAGTATGTGGAGAAATTGGGACCCTCATACATTGCTGGTGGGAATGTAAAATGATGTAGCTCCTTTGGAAAACAGTTTGGTGGTTCCTCAAAAAATTAAACACAGAGTTACCATATGACCCAGAAAATCTATTCCTAGGTATATGCCCAACAGAATTGAAAAATATGTCTATACGAAAACGTGTATATGAATATTCAAAGCAGCATTATTCATAATAGCTAAAGTAGAGTCACAACCCAAATGCCCATCAACTGATGAATGAGTAAACAAAATGTGGTATATCCATATGGTGGCGTATTATTCAGCCCCGAGGAAGAATGAAGTACTAATACGTGCTACAACATGGATGAACCTTGAAGGCATTGTGCTAAGTGAAACAAGCAGAAACAAAAGTCCACATATTGTACAATTCTGTGTGTGGGAAATGTCCTGAGTGGGCAAATGCATAGAGACAGAAAGTGAGTGAGTGGTTGCCTAGCGCTAGGAGGGCGAGGGAAATGGGGAGTAACTGCTCATGGGTATGGCTTGTTTTGAGAGGTGATAAAATGTTCTGAAATGAGATAGTGGTGATGGTTACACAACACTAAAAATCACTGAATTTATAGTTCAACAGAGTGAATTTTATAGTATGTGAATTCTACCTCCCCACCAGAAAGCTGTTATTAAAAAAAAAGTGAGTCCCCCAGAGAACAAAGTCCCGTTTTATAGAGTGCTGGTCACACTGTGCCTGAAATACCGAGTTTGGTCCTGGGTGCAGGGCAGGGCAAATTTGAGCCTGTCTCACCAAGGATAGAACAGCTTGGGTAATTAGAACATGTAGACTATCCGGGTAAAACACTGTTGATGATGTTGCTGTTAGCTGCTGTCAAG
The DNA here is from genome assembly GCA_030035585.1 of Dugong dugon. Taxonomy (NCBI): domain Eukaryota; kingdom Metazoa; phylum Chordata; class Mammalia; order Sirenia; family Dugongidae; genus Dugong; species Dugong dugon. Next base: position 4,005,553 of record CM057474.1, read on the forward strand.
TTAGCCCCGGACTCATGGGATCGGACTGTTGTGATCCATAGGGTTTTCATTGGCCGATTTTTCAGAAGTAGATCACCAGGCCTTTCTTCCTATTGAAGACATATGGAATAGTGAATCTGTTTGAAAAAGAAGAAGCCTTATAGGGAGCATTCCAGTCTAAATTTGAGTGACAGTCATGTGGGAGAAGGATCAGTTGTTCTGTCATCCCGGAATACTGTACGAAGATACGGAAAAGGCTCATGTGGATTCAACACAAAGGAGAACTTTCTAAACATTGAATTGTCTAATAAACGCAGGGGCTTCCGCTGGGGGTGATGAGATCCTGGCGTTGAGAGCAAGGGCTCAGTGTTCATCTGGTGAAGATGCAATGGACGACCTCAGTGGCTTCAGATGACAGAGTAGACCAGCTGACGCCGAGATAGTTTTCCTGTCAATGAATTCTATCATTTAATCCCAGGAAACTCTGCTAGGTTGTAACTCATCACTCAGAGCTTACATCCTAGAAGTTTGTGAATTTTTTTTTTTCCTTAATGCATTCATTACATTGTACTTTGCCACATTAAAGCATACCAATGTTTTGTCCATTTAATAGACTCTTAAAATATCTCTGAAATCCATCGTCATCGACTAAGAAGTCAGGGTCTTCTGCAGACCCAGAGTTCTTTCCGTACCTTCTCCCCCTCAATCATTTATACAGTGATCCTAAGCAGCAGTTTCACAGAAACGTGGTTGTTGTGTGTGATTCCAGCCAGAGAAGAGCCCACTCATTTCTGCCTTCCCCTCCCCCATCTCTAAAGAGTCTCCATGACAAAGTTCTCGCTAGAGCAGTAAGGCAAGAGAAAGAAATAAAGGGCATCCAAATTGGTAATGAAGAAGTTAAACTCTCCCTGTTTGCAGATGATATGATACTATACATAGAAAACCCTAAAGACTCCACGAGAAATTTACTGGAACTAATAGAAAGATTCAGCAGAGTAGCAGGATACAAGATAAACATTCAAAAATCAGTTGGATTCCTATACACCAGTAAAGAGAACGATGAAAAGGAGATCAGGAAATCAATACCATTTTCAATAGCCCCTAAAAAGATAAAATACTTAGGAATAAATCTGACCAGGAATATAAAAGACCTATACAAAGAAAACTACAAAACACTGCTGCATGAAACCCAAAGGGATCTACATAAATGGAAAAACATACCATGCTCATGGATAGGCAGACTCAACATTGTGAAAATGGCAATTCTACCTAAAGCAATTTACAAATACAATGCAATTCCGATACAAATACCAACAACATTCTTCAAAGAGATGGAAAAACTAATTATTAACTTTATATGGAAAGGGAAGAAACCCCGAATAAGTAAAGCACTACTGAAGAAGAAGAATAAACTTGGAGGACTCACACTACCTGACTTGAGAACCTACTATACAGCTACAGTACTCAAAACAGCCTGGTACTGGTACAACAACAGAGACATTGACCAATGGAACAGAATTGAGAACTCAGATGTAAATCCATCCACCTACGGTCACCTGATTTTTGACAAGGGCCCAAAATACATCAAATGGGGAAAAGACAGTCTTTTTAACAAATGGTGCTGGCAAAACTGGATATCCATTTGTAGAAAAATGAAACAGGACCCATACCTCACACCATATACAAAAACTACTTCAAAATGGATCAAAGACCTGAATATAAAGCCTCAAACTATAAAATTCATAGAAGAAAAAATAGGACCAACACTTCAGACCTTAATACATGGCATTAACAGGATACAAACCATAAACATCAACACAAAAAACCCAACAGATAAACTAGATAATTGGGATCTTCTAAAAATCAAACATCTATGCTCGTCAAAAGATTTCACCAAAAGAGTTAAAAGAGAACCTACAGACTGGGAAAAAATTTTTGGACAGTACAAGTCAGACAAAGGTCTAATCTCCATAATCTACAAGAAAATCCAACACCTCTACAACAAAAAGACAACCAATCCTATCAAAAAATGGGCAAAGGAAATGAACAGACACTTCACCAAGGAAGACATTCAAATGGCCAACAGACACATGAGGAAATGCTCGCGATCACTAGCCATTAGAGAAATGCAAATTAAAACCACAATGAGATACCATCTCACCCCGGCATTACTGGCACGAATCAAAAACACTGGAAATAACAAATGTTGGAGGGGCTGCGGGGAGACGGGAACTCTTATACACTGCTGGTGGGAATGCAAAATGATACAGCCATTTTGGAAAATGATATGGCGTTTCCTCAGAAAGCTAGAAATAGACGTACCATTCGATCCAGCAATCCCACTCCTAGGAATATATCCTAGAGAAGTAAGAGTCATCACTCGAATAGACATATGCACACCTATGTTCATGGCAGCATTATTCACAATAGCAAAACGATGGAAACAACCTCGATGCCCATCAACAGACGAATGGATACACAAACTATGGTACATACACACAATGGAGTACTATGCAACGAGAAAGAACAATGAATCGGTGAACCATCTCATAACATGGATGAAACTGGAGGACATCATGCTGAGTGAAATAAGTCAATCACAAAAGGACAAATATTGTATGAGACCTCTATTGTAAAAACCCATGAAAAAATTCACATGCAAAATGTAACAATCCTTGTTGGTTACCAGGGATGGGGGGGGGGGGAATACTAAATAGGTAATAGGTAAGTGGTAACTTGGGTGAGAGATGAGATAGTACATAGTACAGGGGAAACTAACACAACCTGCACAAGGAAAGGTCATGGAGGCCCTATAGACACATCCAAACCCCCCGAGGGACTGAGTTGTTGGACGGAGGGCTCTGGGGACCATGATCTCGGGGAACATCTAGCTCAATTGGCATGACACCACTTATAAAGATAATGCTCTACATTCTACCTTGGCGAGTAGTGTCTGGGGTCTTAAAAGCCTATGAGCGGCCATCTAAGATACTCCACTGATCTCATCCCTTCGGGAACAAGGGAGAACGAAGAGAACAGGATACAAGGAAAAGATTAGTCCGAAGGACTAATGGTCCACAGCTACCAAGGCCTCCACGGGACTGAGCCCAGTACAGCTGGATGGTGCCCGGCTACCACCAATGACTCCTCTGACCAGGATCACAACAGAGGGTTCTGGGCAGAGCTGGAGTAGGATGTAGAGTATAATTTTAACTCCCAAAAAAAAAAAAAAAAAAAGAAGACCAGATATACTGGCCTAAAGAATACTAGAGAAACCTCGAGAGCGTGGCCCCCAGACACCCTTTCAGCTCAGAGGGGAAGTTACCTTCAAGGTTCGATATTAAGCCTGGGAATGGACACCCCAGTAAAACTAAATGGGACTAACGATGTACAGGAGTCCGGTGACAAGGGCCAGAAGGCAGAGGGAGAGTAGGAAACTGATGATAAGGAACACAAATTGAATAAGGACACTGTCGATGTATTGTGAGATTGTTGACCACTGCTATAGGGCAACATTTGTAGTAACTATTAAATGGGAGGCTGTTTTGTCCTGTAAGCCTTCATCTTGGGCAAGAATGGCAGCACAATTGGAAGAGCATAGTCAATATCACTTAAATGTGTAAGTAAAAAGTTTTGAAATGGTGTTTAAATAAAATATAAATAAATAAATAAATAAACAAATGAGACTAAAGAGGTACAATAGTCCACTGACAAGGTCCAGAAGACAGAAGGGGACAAGGAAGCCCCCTGGTGATAGGGAACACAAGGTGGAGTAAGGATATTCTTGATGTGCTGTGAGATTGTTAACCATTGTCATAGGGCAACATGTATAGTAACTGTTAAATGAAAAACTATTTTTTCTGTAAGCCTTCATCTTAAGTGAGAATAACAGCACAGTTGGAAGAGCGTAGTCAATGTCACTGAACTGTGAATGTAGAAATTTTTGAAACGGTGTATCTTTGGCCATCTGTAATTTTCATCAAAAAAAAAGGTTGAGAATTTAGAGGCTTAATACGTTGTGGGGTTGTTAACCAATGTCAAAAAACAACATGTGTACTACTATTTCATGAGAAACTATGTGCTCTGTAAGCTTTCACCTGAAGTACAATAAAATATATATTAAAAAAAAAAAAAAAAAAAAGAGTCTCCATGACAGAACCCCTCAATCCCACGGTGACTCTAACAGTCCATGAGCTGGCGCTTTGTGAAAGACTTTTGTTTCAATTGTGGTAAATACATGTAACATTTTCCATTTAGCCATTTTTAAGTGTAAATGCAGCATCATTAATTACATTCACCATGCTGTGCCACCATCACCACCGTCTGGTTCCAAAACTTTTCATCACCCCACATAGAAACTCTGTACCCCGTAAGTGGTAACACTCCCTCTTCTCCCCTCCCACAGCTCCCAGTGACCTGTCTGCATATGCTTGTCTGTTCCAGATAGTTCACACAAGTGGACCATACAGTATTTGTCCTTTTATGTCTTATTTCATTCAGCGTAATGTTTTCAAGGTTCATCCACATTGTAGCATCTATTAGAACTACAGTCCTTTTTATGGATGAATGATATTCCATTGTATGTTTATACCATATTCTATTTATCCATCATCTGTTGATGGACACTTGGACTGTTTCCAAGATTTGGCTATTGTGAATGCTGCTGCCATGAGCATTGGTGTACAAGTATCTGCTCGGATCCCTGCTTTCAGTTCTCTTGAGTATACACCTAGGAGTGGAATTGCTGTGTCATATGGTAATTCTATATTTAACTTTTTGAGGAACCACCAAACTATTTTCCACAGCAGCTGCACCATGTGACATTCTCACCAGTAATGCACCAGCCTTCCAGTTTCTTTAAAGACTGAAGAAATCACCTTCAGTGTGCTTCCTGTCACCATTGGATGAGGAGTCAGGCATATTCTAGCCTGCTAGAGACTTCTCTCAGCTGCTGTAGAGAAGATGGAGACTGGCATCAATCCTATAGGGCCGACGGTGCCATAAGGCATTCTCTTCAGTGGTTCCCCTTTATCCACATGCGTATTTATCTCTTCAAAGAATTATAATAGATGAATTGGATACAGTTTGCTCTTGCAGACATCATGTCCTTTGCTTACTGTTCTGTGACCCCATGCCTTTTAATTTCACCAGCATAGAAGGTAAAAATATGACAATAATTGATGCTTCCCACAATCCCCTGGGAGCCTTTCTTATAAAACAGTCCCATTGGTGTTCTGCCTGCCCTTCCGCACAGGTCCATTTAAAGACAGGTTATATACTTTGGGTTCCACAAGTTCTAAAGTTTCTTTGAAATAGTGAGTTTTTAACTTGCCAGAGGCTATGGATCAAAATCAGGGGATCCACTGACCCACTGAAATGACATACAAAATTTTATGTGTATGATATATACGTGTTTCTTTCCTGATACAAAGTTTACACCTGCCCTGCCATTTATAGTGGGTTTCTCTATTCTTATTTAATGTGACAAAAACTCATTAGCCCCAATATCTGTAAGGCTACCACCATTCACCTGTCTTGCCATTGCTCCTCCCATCACCACCATTGAGACTGTTGTCAACCACTGTCTTCCCTACTGACACTGAGCTGCAGTCTCTGACATCTGTCACTAGCAGGCTACAGCATGCACAGCGCCCAGGCTAATTTGAATTGTGGCAGGAAGTACACTAGGAGCCGCCAGTGGGTGGTGCCAGGAAGCGTTATGTTACTCAAGATTTGGGATCCTGGGTCTGCCATGCAGTGCACCCCAAGCTCACCTGCTGCCATCCTGACCCACTTTGTACAAGGGTTGTCACTGGTCTCAGCCTGGTGGTATTCCAGCCTCCCAGGGGAACTAGTGCCCTCGGCTAAACTGCAACTCACATGTCTGGCACCCTACTCAATGGCCTAATTACCACCAACCTCCTTCCCTAGCAGAGTAGGTAAAAACACATACTGTGACGCCCGGTTGCCTGGGTGGGAATCCAAGCTCCGACACTTTCTTTACCTCTCTGTATTTCAGTTTCCTCATCCCTAAAAACGGGGATAATAGTAGTACTGACGTCAAATATTTAATGTGAGGATTAACCGAGTGAGTGAATGTCAAGGCTTCCAACGGTGCTTGGCACATAGTAAAAGCTGTATAAAAGTTGACTATTATGATATATTTAATGAGGTAGATTTCACTATGTATCTGACCAGATAGGACTATACTCAAGGAGTTATAAAGGTACCTCCTTGGCAGATATTGGAGTGGTCCTTGAACAGCTCTGGAGACAGGAAGTCTTCCAGATGCTTCACCTAACTTGACCGTCTTATTCCTCTGCACCACGAAAGCAAGGGTCACCCGGGCCTGGTGATGAGGAACACAGAGACAGAGTGCTGCTTCTCACAGTCTGCATCTCAGGGAAACTGGTGAAAGTCTCCAGCCTGGGGATTTTTGAAGTTTTCCTGAAAGAAATGAGATCCCACATTGAATCGCATAATCGCCGGAAGGACTAACACTCGTGGTGGGCATGGGCATGCACACCACTCGGACCTCTTCAAGAGAGCCTGCTGCCCACCTTCAGATCCGAGGTGGCCCCTAAGGCCGTGCTCGCTGGGGCTTCCCACGAGTGACTTACTGCAGTGCAGTGCCAGAGCCAGGCCATTCTGCCGCCACTGGGTTCCTCAAGGGGGCAGTGTCGCTCAGAACGCCCCATCAGCTCGGGCTGACACTTTCTCAGAACCGGCCCATGTCATCCTTCCTTTCTCAGTCCTTTCTCACAGGCATCAGACGTGCAGGGCGGCGGCAGGCTCTCCCTGCCTTCTGGTGCTCCACCCACATTGCCCTCCACAGGTGTCTTCCCGGTAATTCTCTTGCACAGCCAATTCCATCATGGTGTCTGCTTCCTGGAGGGCTCATACGGACACAGCAGTTAGTAGTACCTCTCTGAACTTTAGAAGTTTTACCTTCCTGCAAAGGAAAGCAGGTGCTTATTTCTGCTGTGCTAGCAGACCCTTTCTAGAAATGACACACAGCACACAAAAGAAATGTTCATGAAGTTAGTGACTGGTCATACTTAAACATGCCTTTTTTTCTCCATATTTTTGTAATTATTTTAATTAGATGATTTTCCCATCAAGTTTCAGATCCAGACTGTAGTCGGTATGCTTGGTAATTCCTTATTATAAACTCATGGGTTCATTTCAAGTCTGTGGAAAGGCACTTTCCTAAGCCTCGTAATGATTAAGGAAAAAACGAAAGGAGACAGAGAGGTTACTGCGGTGCTGTTGACTAATAGTGGCTGATTTGCATGTGAAATATTTACAACCTCATAATAGCATAGCATTGATACATCGAATGGGTAATTCCAGCATAGTTTAATCAATGTGCCATTACAGTAAGTGCCCCTGTAATCTGACGCTGCACTAGTGTGACAACCTAAACCGTGAAAAATTACCAACAGAGTTGGAAATTGCTATTTATACCTCATAGCTAGACAGTTGTTTTCAGTGTTGCTTTTTACATTAAATATCAGTTTCAACATCCTAGGCTTATGAGCCGTTTATATTGTTTTTAAAAGAAATGCGAAATAATAGTCTTGATGCTTTGCCTTCCCTGAGCTGTAGACTGCACTTGGCTTTAGCCTAAGCCCTGCTGGGCATTGCTAACCTTGTATTCATCCACCTGTTCTTACAGGAAACTGGATATGCCCTGGCCAGTAGCCACCCGCCGTGTTACTGATCTCTTGTTATGCCCAGCAGTAACCTTTGCATTGCGCTTCTGACTGTATCAGATTCGTCTGCTTGTTCCTTTGCGGAAGTCACGTTCCTTTCTGAAGTCTTGTGCACAGAGTAGAAGAGGCTGAATCTGTAATCGTTCAGCCTTTGGATGTTAAATAAACAGGTTTGATTTCATAGTCCTTACGTTTGTTGTTGAGAGCCCTGGTGGCTCCTTGGTTAAGAGCTCAGCTGCTGACCAAAAGGTTGACAGTTCAAGTCCACCATCTGTGCCTTGGAAACCCTATAGGGTGGTTTTACTCTGCGCTATAGGGTCGTTCTGAGTCATAATTAACTCGATGGCAATAGGTTTGGTTTTTCGGTTTGGTATGTTTGTTGTTATGAACAAATTTAAAGAATGATACCTACACTGAAGATCCAAATTGATTTGTTGTCACATAATAGCTGTTTGAATTGATGGAAACATATATCAATAATATGGTTAAAATAGAAACGGAAGAATCCACGAAGCGAAAGTTTAGTAACATTGGGTATGTATCAGAATCACCCAGAGAGCAATACAGAATGCTCCACTCCTTTCCAAGGATCTGGACGTTCCAAGTGCCTCGTATAGATTGTTGACAAGTTGTGGGGCAAGGAATTCAGCCTAAAGCAATACTTTGCACATGGTAGGTATTATTAAATTGAGGCTGGCTTGAATTATATTAATAGTAGATTATCCCCAGTAAAAGGTAACTCCACAATACACACCTTAGGAAGGAGAACCACTGTCTGGCTCATTGACCTGAGACAACTGACTTAACATGAGGATAAACTGGTTCACGTCTAGCCTGTGAAAGTAAAGAAAAATATTAGAATAAACCCAAACATCATGTTGGGCCATATGAAATTGCTGCTTTTGTAGATTAAAAAAAAAAAAAGACTGAATATCAGTAATTTCATATGGCTCAACCAAACAGCATAAAACAGGTATTGGTGTAGGGGTTGGAGTTGGGCATATGAGTTGAATTAAAATGTTAATAATTCTAAATATTTTAAGCATGTTAGAAGAATTGTATTTAAAGAAAACCCATAGAGAATCCTTTTGAAAGCAAAATGCTCCTTCGTAATATGAATAATAGGCCCGTAATTTAATCCATTTTTTGTCAGCTTGATTTTTGTTATATTCTCATTAATATGAAATAACCCATATATATAAAAGGGATTATTTTCATTATAAGATAATTTTTAATGTATTTGTTGTTAGGTGCCATCGAGTCAGTTCCAGCTCATAGCGACCCTACAGGACAGAGTAGAACTGCCCATAGGGTTTCCAAGGAGCGACTCAGGCTCTTAACCACTGCGCAACCAGGGGTCCATGTTGTTGTTGTTGTTTTTGTAGTACAGGAAAAATGAAATGGGAAATTAAAATGAGTTACATTTAATTTACACATATACATATAATTATAAAGAACCACACGTATGCCCTAAATTAAAAACAATAGACAGTTACGAAAACAACATTAATGTGTGGTGTGAACACCCCGTTGGGCCACTGGACTAGAGCAGGCCTGATTGACTTAGAAAGTTACCACAGTGTTGGCATTTGTAAAATGGGGCAGTAATATCAACCTTCTTGTGGCATCTTAAAGTATCCTATTTAAAGTATGTAGCATCATAAATGCTCAATAAATATTAAGCTGTATTATTAGAAAGAAGATGTAGTTTTTTATATGTAATTTTATTTATCGTTGTTGAGAATATACACAGCAAAACATACGCCAATTCAGCAGTTTCTGTGTGTACCATTTAGTGACATGGATTACTTTCTTTGAGTTGTACAACCATTGTCACCCTCCTTTTCTGAGTTGTTCCTCCCCTGTTAAAAATTCACTGTCCCCCAAGGTTCCTATCTAACCTTTTGAGTTGTTGTTGTCAATTTGATCCCATATAGTTCTTAAAAGAGCATAATGCTCAAGGCAGACTTTTTTCACTAGCTAAGCTAGTATTCTTTGGTTTTAAGAATATTTCAGGGTATATTTTTGGTTTAAAGTTTAAAGATTATCTCAGGGCAACAGTTCCAGGGGTTCGTCCAACCTTCGTGGCTCCAGGAAGTCTGTAGTCCATGAGAATTTGAAATTCTATTCTGCATTTTCCCCCTTTTGATCAGGATTCTTCTATGGAATCTTTGATCAAAACATTCAGTAATGGTAGCCAGGCACCATCCAGTTCTTCTGGTCTCATATCAAAGGAGGCAGTTGTTCATGGAGACAATCAGCCACACGTTCCATATCCAACTCTTATTCCTGACCCTCCTTCTTCCTCTGTTGTTCCAGGCTTATAGAGACCAATTGTTGTGCCTTGGATGGCCACTTGTAAGACCCCAGGCAGAAGATGCAATTATTTGAATTGCTGTATTTTTTTTTTTTCTTAAAGCCAAATCCAGAATTTAAGCAGCTTGTTGGCTGCCATCGAGTTAGCTCCAAATCACAGTGACTTCACGTGTAAAAGAACAAAACGTTGTCTGGTCCTGTGCCATCCTCACGACCATTTGTATGTTTGAGTCTGTTATGGTGATTGTGTCAACCCTCTCACTGAAGGTTTGTTGATCCTCCACTTACAAGAATGATGGCCTTTTCTAGCAATTGGTCTTTGCTGATGATGTGTCCAAAATAAGCATTTCAGAGTCTCACCATCCTTGCTTCTAAGGAACTTCCTGGTTGTATTTCTTCTATAACTGATTTGTTTGTTCTTTTGGCAGTCCACAATACATTCAGTATTGTTCACCCACACTACAGTTCGAATGCATCAATTCTTCTTTTCTGTTTTCCTTGTTCATTAAGTGGTTTGCCGTTGCGTCTAGTCGATTCTGACCCCATGTGATAGAGCAGAACTGCCCCCATAGGGTTTCCTAAGCTGTAAATCTTTATGGAAGCAGACTGCCACATCTTTTCTCCCACGGAGCAGCTGGTAGGTTTGAACTGCTGACCTTTGGGTTAGCAGCCAAGCTCTTAACCATATTAAGTGGTTTAAAGGGGATTAATTCAGTCTACATCACTTACCAGCTTGGCCCCCTCATCACAGCATAAAACAGTGGAGGCATCAGTCCTGAGATGGATGTATCCAGAAGTGGCTAAGATCTGCAGGCAGGTCCCAGACAGGTTGGACATGAAATAAGCCAAAATTAAAAGATAAAAAGATACACTAAAAAGTTCCAAATTCCGTTGCAGCCTAGAGCATGAGAGAGAATTAACCCACCTGACCCGAATCTGACAGTTCTCCTCTGCCCGACCTGAGTGGAGAGCAGGGCCCTTCCTTCAGATGTTTGCAATACACTGTACTAATGGTCTCTGTAGCTCTTTATCCAAGGGCAAGACATCTCCCCTTCTTGCTCCTGGGAAACACCTGTTAGGGGTGGCTGGTTTGGGACCAAACGGGAAAAATACAACTGTAACTCCTCGCCCATGTTTGGGTCTGTTGCCAACATAATAATGTTACTATTGCAGGTAAGAGACTCAGCAGGAATAAAATTTCTTTAACTTTTTTTTTTTTTTTTTTAATCTAGGGAGAAAATATCTTATTTTTCTTACATTGGCAAAGCAGAAAACACTGAATTTGTTTTCTCCAACAAATCCTTATGAAATAACTATTATCACCATAAAATGTAGCTGGCAGTTCTTCATATTATTGAGGTTTAAAATGGATTTGAGGGCTCCAAGCAATGACATAATTAACCCCACCAATAAGTCTGGAATGATCTGACTTGGACAGCAATGTAAGAGTGAGAGATGCAATTTTGATTACAGTTTTCTCCTTGAGGATAACTGTGAACATTTATCAGGCAGACTGTTAAGCTACATACTCCCTAAATGACACAGAGCACTTCAGCCCCATTAGCCTGGGCTCACTGCCCCTGCAGTCAGACCACACTGCTCCCCAAGACTCTGGGACTGACTGGCAGACAGCCTGGACAGACAGCCGCCTGCCCAGATGCAGCCCAGACATTTCGATGACCTCGCTTTGGCTGTTGCTGGGCAGTAGGCAGATGCTTAGCAGGGTAGAGAGAAGCAAGGACTTTGCCGTCCCAGACAGCCAGGAAGAAGAAAGAGGCTCGCTACCCCTGGGCAAGAGCCAAGGTCCAGGCTACAGTCACCCCCACTCCCTTCATCTCCTCCCCCTGCACAGAGAAACACATATACTCACGGAGACGTGTGCACAGATACAGACACACACAGGAGCCCTGGTGGCACAATGTAAGCACTCTGCTGCTAACCGAAAGAAAGGTTGGTAGTTCAAACCTGCCCAGCAGCTCCACAGGAGAAGAGACCTGGCCATCTGCTCCCATAAAGATGACAGCCTACTCTCTCCCATGGGATCGCTATGAGTTGGAATTGACTCGATGGCACGCAACAATAGAAACAGAGACCCAGAGAGACATGGAGATAGGCACACACATACAAACACTCACACAGATGTGTGCACAGAGACAGACACACTATCAAAAGCACTTAAAGAATGTGGCATGTTCCCCTCTGGTCTTTTTCCTCACGTACAGCCTAAGTAGCTGCCCCAGAAGAGGGCGCTCACGTGCGCACGCTGGGCTTGGCGTTGAAGAGATTTAAGGCCCTCCCGAGACTCCCGGGAGAATATCTTGGCTGTAATCAAAAGCTCCAAACCTACAAAGCGAAAAGGCCATCTAGGGATATTGACAATTCTTCCCTGAGCTGTGCTTCTCAGCCTGCTCACATCAAGAAATCCATCTAATCACACAGAATTGTTTTCAGGGGATTTGAAACTTATTATTTAATAATGTTGTTATTGCTGACATTCTAGAGTTCAGTGACCAGTCTGTGAGCCTTTGTGAATAGAGAAGAATTTCCACAGACACTGGAACAAAATCAATTTTGCATGGGCAGGCCAACATTTTTTAAGGCCAGTAAAAAAAATACTCATGTGCATGATTTATTTAATCACTGACTTTTTGAGGAATTGGTTCCCACAAGGGGAACTGCAGAAGCTGCCAAGCCTAATAAGCTGAGGCCGCGAGAGCAGAGAACCACTGCAGGAGAAGCTGTTCAGATTTGCTTTCTGTTCTTCCCCTGCCACCTTCATTATTTAATGCTTATCTGTCCAAAAAACATTCACGAAGAACTTAGCCTAAGCAAGGTTTTGTGCTAGACCTGGGAATACAGAGATGAGGACCCAGACCTGGAAGACCAGGGGGAGACAAGGGGGGCCCATAAGCAATCCAAACAGCAGAGTAGAGGCAGGTGACACAGCTGGGAGGGTGTCGGGAAGCTTCCCATGAGCGAGACTGAGCTGACTGGAAGGATGAGTCAGATTAGGTCAGGTGGGAAGAGGAGGAAGCTGTCCAAGCATGGGGTAGAGTCGGCGCAAAGGTGTGTAGTTCCTGGATGGTGAAAATGGTTAGCATGCTTGGCTGCTAACTGAAAGGTTGGGGTCCACCCATAGGCACCTCAGAAGAAAGGCCTGGCACTCTACTTCCAAAAAATCAGCCATTGGAAACCCTGAGGAGCACAGTTCTATTCTGACACACGGGGTCGCCATGAGTTGGAGTGGATCCACAGAAACTGGTGGTGGAGGGGAGAAGTGTGTCTTCTGATGCAGAATCGCCACAGTCGGGAGAGCCACAGGGCAGTGTCCTTGTGCTGAAATGGGGGTGAGGTGGGCAGGCATCAGATCCAGGAGGCCAGGTGTTTCCTGCAGAGGAGTTTGAACCTTATCCTGAAGGCAATGAGGAACCACCCAAGAATGTGTGGTTCCACTTCCCCACTGCTCTTTCCGCAGCCTTCCACTCTTGTGCTAATCCCCTGCGTCTCTGGGGCTTGTTCCACTTCTACCCATTCTTGATGCTGTTGGCATCCTGGTCTCCCTCACCTGCTGGTAAAGGCTTGAGCTAGCCCAGCAGTTTTCTTCTCCACATCTCGAGTTCTGCCACTGTCCTGGGTGACATCAGTAACCATCCAGAAGCAGCCTCCCCATCTGTGGTCCAGCAATCACCTCTACTGCTGCGGCCACACCTTGCCCCTTGCCGTCTCCCAGACTGCTTCTGTGTATGAAATCCGGATCTCCAGTATCCCTCTCCTGCTCAGCTCTTTTACTTCTACTACACCTGTTTCTTGGAGCCCTGGTGGCATAGTGGTTAAGAGTTCAGCTGCTCACCAAAAGGTCGGCGGTTCAAACCTCCCAGCCGCTCCTTGGAAACCCTATGGGGAAGTTCTACCCTGTCCTGTAGGGTCACTAGGAGTCTTGATTGACTCTACAGCAACGGGTTTGGTTTTCTTTGGCTTTCACCTGTTTCTTGACCTCATCAAGATCTCTAATTTGTTCCCCCATCTTTCAGTCCCCTCTAGCCTTCACTTGCTTCCTAATCCAGCCAAGAACCTACTACTGTCTCTCCAAACATTCTTCACCGCTACTTTCTGCTTTCTTGTGCTCTTATTCACTGAACCCATCTGGTAGACCCAGCGTGGTATTAGTCCAGCAGTCAGCCCTCTCATGCTCTCAGGCTTCTGGGCACAGCCATCAGACTTCCCTCCATGCCCGTCATTCACTACAGCATCAAGGTGTCCAGCCTCAGCTGAGCCCTCACTGCTGCCTGAAAGACCTGGTGTCCCACTCAGAGTTTTCTCTCCCATTACCCGTGACAGTGATTTCAACCCTTCAGTACTCCAAAGTCCCCTTACCAACACCCCTCGCAGAGAAACGTATCTGCTTCTGAGGAAAAAATAAAAGCAGAGACCTCCAGAAAGAGACATCATCACAGAACCCATATGTATAGATATGCCTGCACCCAGGCCATGTTGTTCTTCACTCCAGTTATAGGGGATAGTTGTTCCTCCTTTTGTCTAAAGTTAATTCCATCGGAGCCCAGGATTCTACTCCCTGCTGCCTCTGTAAAGACTGCATCCATTTATTAGCCCTTCTCTCCTGTCTCTTCAGCCTCTTCATCTCTGCCTGCTCTTTGCTGTCAGCATTAAATATGCTAGAGTTCCTTTCAGGTCCCTGGATGGCACAAATGGTTTGAGCTCATCTGCTAACTTAAAGGTTGGCGGTTCAAACTCACCCAGTGGCACTGCAGAAGAAAGGCCTGGCAATCTGCTCCCTTAAAGGTTACAGCAATTCTACTCTGTCACACCTGAGCTCACCATGAGGTGGAATCAACTTGATGGCAGCGTGTTTGGTTTTGGTTAGAGTTCCTTTCATCTGAGAAAAAAACCCAACAAGAACACTCTAACTCCCTCAGAGGAACCAGACTCTCCTTCCCTTCATGGCCAAGCTTCTTTAGAGTTGTTTACACTCACTGCCTCCAATGTCTCATCTCCTGGTTCCCATTCACTGCTCAGCCCACAGTAGTCCAGCTTCCATTCCTGCTAATGTCTCTGCCAACTTCTTTGTTGCTAATTCCGGTAAACCCTGTCTGTCCTTACCTGGCTTCATCTCTCGACTTCCTTTGATGTTGTTAACCTGACCCTTCTTAAAAATTCTGTCTGTATTCTATAACCACTCTCAGGTCTCTGCCCCTAACTTCTGATCATTCCTGCTTAGTGTACTGAAGTTTAGGTAGGGAGAAAAACGTAAGCATATTAGTAAACTGAGAAGAAAATGCTAGTGGAAACAGGAGAGAGGTAGGGCATGTCTTACTGGAGGAGGATGAAGATAGCATAGGTGGAGACAGTAGCTTCAGAGAGGAAAAGCAACACTTTTAACACACCTGTGAGAATGAAGAGGGGAGGAAAGTGTGAGGAAGTCCAGGCCCAGAGGCCTCAGTTTTTTCCATAAAGTAAGAGGTAGGAGTCTGTCATGTTTGGGTTGGCAAGAGTTGAGTCTTGAGAGTTGAGTCTTGTGAAGACACAGAATAATTCTGGAAGGAAATGGGAGAGGATGCTGACCAGGGACAAGGTGAAGGACAGGTGAGGATGGATCCAGTGAGCAGTCTCTTGATGTTTTCTGTGAGCACTTGGCTGCCCATGAGGCAGAGAGTAAGGAGCAGCCAGGAGGATTCAACAGGGTTTGGTTCTTCTGGGCTCAGGGAGGGAAAGGCTCGGAGGGCTGGGGATTTCAGGATGCTGGAAAGAAGAATCCAGGTGACCACCCAGGACTTCCCTGACTGACAGGGAAGAAGTAGCAGCAAGCTGGTGGCCTGTTAGAAAAAGGAGGGTTTAAGAGACTGGCTGTGTCTGGAAGATGGACAAGCAGGAGCAGCAAAGTGAGCTACTGTGAGAGCTAGAACAAGAAGAAGGGACCTCACAGTTAGGGTAGAGCAGCAACAGGTCATGTCCCAAACTCAGGTTTGTTCTTGTTGTATTGTTGCTTTTAATTTATGTTATGGGAATTTCAAATATACACAAAAGTAGGAAGAACGGTCTAATGAATTTCCCCACACTCATCACCTAGCTTCAGCAAGTGTCAACATTTTGCTTCATCTCATCACCCCAACTCACACTTTTGGAGTTGGGGGCATTGAAGGCTGTAGTTTATTAAAACAAATTCCAGTTTTCATATTATTTTCACCTCTAAATACTTTCTGTAAAATCCAGAGTTTAAGAATAGTTCACTGAAACAAATTTGGGTAAACTTACCTATGTTGTTGTTAAGACGCCATGGAGTTGGTTCTGACTCATATGGACCCTACCTATGACAGAACGTAACACTGCCTGGAACAATAATAACATTGTTAGTTGTCGCTGAATCAATGCTGACTCATAGTGACCCCATGTTTGCAGAGTGGAGCTGCTCCACAGGATTTTCAAGGCTGTGACCTTTTAGAAGCAGATCACCAGGACTGTCTTCTGAGGCGCCGCTGGGTTGGTTCCATCCACCAACCTTCTGCCTAGTACTTGAGTACTTAATCCTTTGTGCCACTCAAGGACTCAACGATAATTACCATTTATTGAGTGTTTAGTATATGCCAGATATCTTACATATATTATCTCCTGTAATTTCTCCCAAACCCTATGAGGAAGGTGGTATTATCTTTCCCATTAATGGATGAGGTATATGAAGCTTTACAAGGCTATGAGATTTGCCTGAAATCATTCCACTGGTAAATGGTGGTGCTGGAGATTAAGCCAGTCTACTGACTGCAATGCCTTTCCTCTCAAGTTCACCACTGCTGAACGTTGTTGGGGCTAAGAGAACAGAAATTATAAAAAGTTAGGATGTCAGATGCTTTTGATCCATCTCCTAGGGCCATAGTTCCAGGTAGGATAAAAATAAAATTTTAATCCATGTGCCAAAATATTTGATGAGTACGAGGGTAGGGGATTACAGATGGAACGATGGAGATGATGCCTAAAAACAGAAAGATAGCGGTATAACGGCATGGTCTGAGCCTCAAAGAAGCAGGAGTTTTGTTTGTTTTACGGTGATAAAAATATATAAGCAAAACATTTCCCATGCCAACATTCTTTTATGAGTGCAATTCAGTGACATTAATTACCTCCCCATGTTGTACAACCATCACCACCAAGCATCTTCAGATTTTTCTGTTACCCTTAACAGAAACTCAGTGCCCCTTGAGCATTAACGCCCCCCTTCTCTCTCCCTCCCACCCCTGGTAACCACTAATAAACTTTGGTCTCTATGCATTTGCCTATTCTAGCTATTTCATATAAGTGGGATCATACAATCTTTGTCCTTTTGTGACTGACTGATTTCACTCAGCATAATGTTTTCAAGGTTCACCCATAGTGTAGCATGTATCAATACTTCCTTTCTCTTTATAGCTGAGTAATATTCCATTGTATGTATGTACCACATCTGTCTGCTGAGGGACATTTAAGTTGTTTCCATTTTTTGGCTATTGTGAGTAATGGTGCAGTCAACACTGATGTACAAAGTATCTGTTTGCATTCCTGCTTTCAGTTCTTTTCGGTATATGCCTTGGTGTGGAATTGTTGAATCATGTGATAACTCTACATTTAACTTTTTGAGCAACTACCGAACTGTTTTCCACAGTGGCTGCACCATTTTACAGTCCGACCAGCAATGCATGAGGGTTCCAATTTCTCCATATCCTCACCAACACTTGTTATTTTCTGTTTTTCTGATGACAGCCATCCTAGCTGTGGTGAAGTGGTCACTTAGTGTGGTTTTGATTTGCATTTCCCTAATGATGTTGAACATCTTTTCATGTGCTAATTGGCCACTTGTATATCTTCTTTGATAAAATGTCTGTTCAAGTCCTTCACCCATTTTTTTAATTGGGTTGTTTGCCTTTCTGTTGTTGAATTGTGGTGTTGTTAGTTGCTGTCGAATTGGTTCTGACTCATGGTGACCACACGTACAACAGAACAAGATGTTGCCCAGTCCTGTGCCATCTTCATGATCATTGACTGGTATGCTTACATCTACTGTTACAGCCACTGTATATTTTGAGTGTCTTCCAATCTAGGGAGCTCATCTTCCAGCACTATATTGGACAATATTGTGTTGTGACCCATAGGATTTTCACTGGCTAATTTTTGGAAGTAGATTTGCAGGCCTTTCTTCCCAGTCTGTCTTAATCTGGAAGCTCTGACCAAATCTGTCCACCATGGGAAACCCTGCTGGTATTTGAAATATTGGTGGTGTAGCTTCCAGCATCATAGCAACATGCAGGCCACCACAGTGTGACAAAGTGACAATGGGTGGTGGTAACTCTTTTTATATTCTGGATATTAATTCCTTATCCAATACATGATTCCCAAATACTTTCTTCCATCCTGTATGTTATCTCTTCACAATGTTGATAAAATCCTTTGATGAAGTCCAGTCTTTTGTTGCTTGTTCTTTTGGTATCATATCCAGGAAGCCATTGTCAAAAACTAGATCCCGAAGCATTACCCCAATGTTTTCTTCTAAGAGTTTTATGGTTTTAGTTCTTTACATTTAAGTCTTTGATCCATTTTAAGTGAATTTTCATATATGGTATGAGGTGGGTCCAGTTTCATTCTTTTGCAGATGGAAATCCAGTTGTCCTATTTACTGAAGAGACTATTCTTTCCCCATGGAATGGACTTAGCGCCCTTGTTGAAGTCAGTTGACCACAAACGTATGGGTTTATTTCTGGACTCTCAATTCTATTCCATTGAGGACCAGGAGTTTTGGCATGAGGGTAAAGAGGAATGGTCTCCTTGGGGAAGCAAGGAAAAGGCCAAGACCCCCCACCTGACCTCAGTGAGAGTGTCAGGGTGAGTCACTCCAGTGAGAGGAAGAGTGACCCTCAGGGAGAGCTGGGGACAGTAAACGGGGAGAAGGACTTGTGAAAGTAGGAAGAGCAACAGAGTCTGGGAGAAAAGTCAGTGGGAGGTTCCAGGAGCAGCAGAACAGTGAGTGGGAAAAAGAGGAGCAGGATTGAATGTCTTTCCAGGCAAAGTGTGGTCCACGGGCCAGGGCTAGCCTGCAAACTCTTTGTCACCAGTCCACGATGAGCTAGGTGCAGAAATTGAAAGCATGAAGTTTAGAAATGTGCATAGCAATTTGACATTGCTGCAACATCCACTGGCCATTTTTATTGTATTTTTACAACAGATTGGAAATTTCATAAACATGATCCTTTTCCACAGGTTGTTTGAGAGGGACTGGCCTGTGTTACTCTATGAAAAAGGGTCTGTTTGCTCTCATTTTTCCATCTTGGTTGCCTTGTTTGACCACGTACACTAGACACTTTATTGCAAGAGGCAGTTTCCCTAATATTCCTTATAGCCTTAAAAGAAACAGTAGCTCAAATTAAATTAGAAGAGTTAACACAACTTTTGCTATAGAATTCCTTTAAAAGGGAAATCAAGCTTTTGTGCATAGTTACATGTAACAGTTACTGAGTCCAGTTTTCCAAACTCCTAGTAAAAGCTTTTCCAGAATTCCAGGACTGAGAATTGTTGCTGTGGTCTTCCTAGTGGACTTTATTTTCAGCCTTTATTCCTTGTTTTAAGATTAGCACAGTCTTAAAAGCAACTGAACTTGGTCTAGACCGCAGATTTCTATAGTTGCTAAGGAACTGGATTAGTGCTTATCTAAGGAATGTGTTTTTCATTTTTAGTTCCATTTGTTACTGCAGCACTTTAATTGCAGATAAATGACTTTTATGACTCTCTGGGGTGTAAAATATTTCTTAGCTGGTGGGGGTAGCTGGGGCGGGGGGGACCATGGTTGTATGCCCCCTCCAAACCCAAGACGATCAGGCAAGAAGCGACTCAAAAGAAGAAAAAGGCTTCCTGCAGCCCAAACAATAGCTGGCCTTGTAAGCACCAGCCCCGGCTGAGCGCTCAGGGCCAGGCCAGCCTCTCCATGCAAGAGACGCAGGCCTGGGAGCTGTGTCGCTGAACCTGCTCCCGCGCTGATGATTGCCTCTTCATGTCCCAGATGATGTCATCCTGCAGCCTGCTGTAGTAGTCATCCAGCAATCAATTCCTCAGATAAAAGATCGGTTGTCAAACCCAAGAAACTCAGTCTCTACCCGGCAGCCAGCAAGAGCTTTTTGAAAGCAAATCTGATAGCATCACCCCAGCTTAACCCCACTCCGCTTGAAACACAGCAGTGCTTGCCCATGCCTTGACAGTAAAGACTAAAAGCCGCACAGAACTTCTGAGGCCCTACCCGGGCTGTCTCCTCTCCAGGCTCACGAGGTTCAGCCCTTTAGTTCCTTTTGAAGACGCGCCTTTTCCTGGGCTCTTCCGCTGCCTAGAAGCTTTTCCATCCCCTCAGCTAGGAAGTGCCTATTCTTGCTTCCAACCACAACACTGTTCTCCCTTTAGCAGGGAGTGAGTAGGTAGGTCCTCATCAAATCACATAACACTCTTTCCTAGCATGGATCACTTACGTCATGTTACATTACTTGTGTGTGTTGGAATAAGGTCTGGTTCTCCATTAGACTGGAGTCCCTGGGTGGTGCAGACAGTTAACAAGCTCAGCTCTTAACCAAAAGATGGGAGTCCACCCAGAAGCACCTCAGAAGAAAGGCCTGGTGATCAACTTCTGAAAAAAATCACCCATCGAAAGCCCTAGGGAGCACAGTTCCGCACACACTCAGTCGCCACGAGTTGGAATCGAGTCGATGGTAGCTAGTGACTCCACTAGACTAAAGCTCAGGAGGGCAGAGACTCCACTAAATTTTGAGACTGTACACTATTCTCAGTGTCTAGCGTAGCCCCAGGCACATAGCAGGTACTCCAAGAGTGAGTATTGAAAGCATAAACTCAAACATGAAAGTCCAAACGGTGCTCTAGGCTTTGGCTCTTTGTGAATACACCTATTCCTCACTTATTGACTATCTCGTTGTCCAACGTTTCACATTTACGACACTAGTAAAAAAAAAAATCTACTATTTAACGACGTATGTCTGGCAGTAATGAACTCCGAGGTGCGAGGTGAGAGTAACACTGACTGTGATGGTTTAGGTTATGTGTCAACTTGGCTGGGCTATGATTTTCAGTGGTTTGGCAGTTATGTAATGATGTAGTCATCCTCCATTTTCGCATAATGCCAATGTTTGCGTAACGACCTGGTCTTTGGAACCTACTATGTCAATTAATTGAGGAGGGGGTGTAGTCCTAAAGACCCGTGACGTAATGAGCTGTATCTTTGTTAAAGCACTAACTTGAAGCTCCAGTGAGTGAGCCAGCAGCTGCTTCTCTGTGTGCCAGTGCCACCTCTTACCAACTAACTTTCAGGAAGTTATAATAATAGTTTTGCTTTTTATGAAAAAATAACCAAAAAAAAAAAAAAAGGAAAGGAAATGCAACTGGTGCTCGTGCTGAGAGGGACAAGTGAAGTTTGTCTAATACTTTTTTGTGAGAGACACATGCTATCAGCAGAGTCACGAGTTGGAAGGTTAATAGCTAACATCTGTGGAAACCTTACTGTGGGCAAGACTCTGTTGGTTTTCACATACATTTTCTCATTTAACCCTTTCATGACCCAGTTATTTTTTCCTTTTAATTTTCTATTGGTACAATGGGTTTTTGGAGCCCTGGTGGCACAGGGGTTAAGAGCTATGGGCTGCTAACCAAAAAGTTGGCAGTTCGAATCCACCAGCTGCTTCTTGGAAACCCTATGGGACAGTTCTACTCTGTCCTATAGGGTCTCTGTGAGTTGGAATTGGCTTGACGGCAACGGGTTTTATGTGTTTTCAGTAATGGAGGGCATGCTGAATCAGAGCGTGTCTGAATTTTTGGTAGGTAATGTGTTTTTTGTTTTATGCCTCATTCCACAAATCATAGCCTTGGAGTCCAGAGGTACATATATGTACCACCTGTGAACACAAGTTCTATCCCTAGAATCCAAAGGTACATATGTATACCAAATAAAAAATCTTCAAAACTCATGTTTTTCCTACCAAAAATTCAATGATTTAGTACCACCACCTCATACAATACCCGGTAAAAACAGTAATTTGCAGCATACACCTGTCTTTTCTCCATTTCAAACTGTTAATATGGGGCCCTGCCTGCTGACAGCACATGCTGTCAGTGGGGACAGTAGCTTCCCAATGAACCCCAGAGGTACAGGGTAAGTGGTAGCTGTATATACCTCCGGTCCTGAAAAGGTTATTAATCCTCTCAACAAACCTATGTTTATCCTCCTTTTATAGATGAGGAAACAGAGACTCAGAGAGGTTAAGTAATTTATTCAAGGTCAGCTAGTAAATGGGAGAGCATGGATTTACCCTTACCACCCCTCCCAGAGAGAAGTCCATAACCCATCCTTAGCAAATACCACAGAGGTTCTGTACTCACAGACTGAATAGTATCTGTTCATAAAGGGATAGTTGTCTCAGTCTAATATTTTGCATTTGAATCGAGACTTTACTACAAAAATAACTGTATACTCTGCCTTTACTTTCTTCCCTTTTCCATTACATTTTCCACTTTGACACATTTCTAAAATACAGAGTAAATCACCTCTTTCCGTATAAGACTCCTGAGCAATTTCCTAGCAAGCCAAGGACTTGGAGTCTCCCATCTTGAAATCCTTTTTATTCATCCAAGCCAAATCAACTTGAGGGCCCAGTCACATACAGAGTGTATAAAGTGATAAACCAACAATTACTATTACCATATTTGTATGCAAATAACGTGCACCTTCTACTTTTGTTTGCCAACTGCGCCCTCGCCCTGCAAGGTATAAGCCCACTATGCTAATTTTTTTACAGCAACTAGTAAAAAATAATTGGCATAGCAGTGCTTACAAAAATACATCGCAGGGGGAGAACACGGTTGGCAAACAAATGTAGAAGATGCAGGTTATTTGTGTAAGAATACAGCATTTATGAAGTAATTCTAAGTATGATCAAGTTCTGTAATACGCAGGTCTGGAAAGAAAGACTGATTGAAAAGGATCTTCGCCTTTTGCAAGCACATGATTGATAAAGTTTTCCACGGTAACTTCAAATTCAATTCCAAATTAAGAGAGACCACTTAATATCACTTTTGTTTAATTCTCAACAACTCTAAACCTACCAGAAGGCCTTTGCAGCGGTTCCCACCAAGTGTAGCAGATTCTACTTTGTGTATCATCTCTTCATGTTTAATTATAAGGATCTGAATTTGCAGCACCAATTAATCAGTAATTAAGAAATTAAACAAAGATAAAAACAAAAACACAACTCAGCACAAGTCCGTATCATCTGGTAATGGTTCATGTAGCACAATAAAAGTACTCCCTGCGAAACATAGGTTATTAACTGAGTTATGAGCAATGTATTCTTTTGTTGCTCTTGTTAGTGACCTGTAATGCCAATGGGAAACTTAAAGGAAACCCAAATATGAAAACACTCTGATTATATGAATGTTTATTCCTCTTTTCAAAGCCCCTTGAGACCAGATATAGAAGAAAAAGGCATGATTGTATAGCAAGTCCCTGTAGGAACCAGGGCTTGGGGTGGGGAGACATTCTCCATACAAAGTCATGCCATTTCCGTGTGCCAGGTACATGGGCCTCTTATCTTGGTTCTTAAACTTTTTGTTAATAAGAGAAACAGAAGACGGTCAGCTCCTGCAATCCAACCTTGGAAGAAATGACGGAAGTGGCCTACTCAGATGTGCCCCCAACTGGTGTGGAATGATCCTGGCAGCTGGGCACTGGGGAGGGCAAACAGCCCCACAAGGTCTTTCTTTCTTTTTCTCTTTACCCAAGTCTATATAGCAAGCATTTCTCCTTCCAGGGCCCCACATTACTCTTTCCTCGTGACCATGACTACATGGGGCGAGTAAGCCATCAAGGTGCTTTACATTCTTTCCCTGGTGCTATTTCAAGGGGCACTGTTTCTGTAAGAAACAGCCATCACCTTACTAAGTTCTGGGATCTTGCACATTGTGGATACTGTAAAATCTGTATACAGTATGCCAAAGGAATGAGTAGGTTTCCCCCTAAGTATATGAAATTGTCTTGAAAACGTCTACAGAGTTACAGGAGTGCTTTTAATTGCCAGAATCTGGAAAAAAATAATTTGTCTTTTGATGGAATAATTTTTGCTGAGAAAGAGCATAAGGTGCTTTGAGAAGAATTATAGAAGAGAATTTCAAAGATTTCCATCTTTGGGTACCTTGGATAGAAAGGGTAAACTTTGCTTGGCAGTGGTGTGATATTTTCTCTGGCAGAGACATGGCTAAAAATTAGCATCCTGGTGGACAATGGAGCCCTAACTTGTAGTAAGTTTTGTAGCTTTGTGGTGAACTTAACTGAGCAGTCCCCAAAATATTGGGCACTGTTTGATCTTTCTCCAGTCTAGGAATCTCTTTTCCACTGTGTTGCGAAGTGATGCTGTGAAGTTTTATGAATCTCTAAGAGTTCATTGCTTTTTCAGCACACATTTGTCAAAGTGACAGCTCATTTGTGGGTATGGCTTCTTAATCCTCTGTTGTGCTTCTTCAACTCTTTCCTAATTTGAGAGTGTTCATCTCTCGGTAGGTGGCACCATTTTTATGATGTCACTGTACTATACACATTTTTTGCCTCTCAATTTCCACTTCAAATAAGCTCAAACAAGCTGACTCCAGTTCACAATCATCATTATCATTATGAATCTTTATTCTAGCTAAAATTCGTGAACTAGAGCAACCCCTTCATCTCGATGAGCGCTTACCCGTGGTTCTTCACTTTAACAAGATGGTAACTACTCCTATGACCTATCTTTCACCTGTTACGGTGGGATGAAAAAAGGGGGCCCTGCAATTTAAACACCCCTAATTACATTTCTTCTCCAGTCTCTCCCAACTCAGAAAATGGCTCCTACTTCCTGCTCGAGCCACAAATCTGGGCATCATCCTTGAGTTCTCCTTTTTGTTCATCTCCCACACCCAGTGCATCAGCCGGTCCTGCCGGTTCATTTTCCACTGGCCCCACTCTAGCACAAGCCACCGTTCATCTGGATTCCCTGCTTATGATCTCCTTTCCCTGAAACCTATTCTCCATGTAGCAGCTCAGGTAATTGTTTAAAAATATCATGTCACGAGGCCTGCTTAAATCTTCCACTGACTTCTTGTTTTCCTGACAATAAAGCCCCCATTGTTACAGGACCCCATATGGCCAGCTCTGCATCCCTCTCCACTTCTCACACTTTTCGGCCTGTTCTTCACAAATCCCAAGCTCCTTCCTGCTGCCCTGCCTTTACCGTGCTGTTTCTTCTGCTTGGAATGCTTTTCTCTGGCTCATCGTGACTGAGGCCGCCTCTCTCTCCACGTGTCAGCTCAACGTCATCTCCTCAGAGAAACTTTTCCTGGCCACCTTAAGTGCAGTCCACTCAAGAGTCCCTATTACGTCCACTGGTTTGTGCCCTTAATGGCACTTGTCACTATCAAATTATGATGTTCCTTTTTGTTTACTGATAACTGTGTGCCTTTCTCCACTAGGCTGTAAGCTCCACGAAGGCAGCAACCTTGTTGGGGAGAGTGCTGACACATTGTTGAAAATGCAACCAACGTCATGAACACTTTATGTACAAACTATCTAATGGGAAACTAACGTGCTCTATAAACTTTCACTTAAAGCACACTAAAAATTTATCCAAAAAAAGAAGAAGAAACCTTGTCTATGTTAACCACCTTATCACTTGTGTCTAGAACAGAGTGTGGCCCGTTCGTACACTCTCAATAGTCGCTATATGAATGAAATGTTATATGAATGAATCTTTCTCTTCCTAATGCTGTATGACTTTGACCATATCACTTAACCTCTTTGGCGTCAGCTTCCTCACCTATAAATAAGATAAAGCTAACAAAATCTTGGATTTTCATGGGGAAAAGTTAAAGAAGTAAACATATGTGGTCCATTGCTTGGCCCACGGTAGATGCAGAGTGAACATAGTTAACACTGCCCCTTCCTGTTTTATAGGAAATCTTCAGAAGAATTGGACATGGACAAGGTAACAGCAGCAATGGTATTAACCAGCTTGTCAACCAGCCCTTTGGTTCGAAGTCCTCCTGTGCGGCCAAATGGTAAGCATGAGTATGGGCCTGTCTTTGAGAGATCTCATTCCTGTCAAACACAATGAATATTTCATCCTTGCCCATTAACAAGAAGCTAGGGGAAACGTGGAAGAAGTAGAAACCCCAGCGCTATCAGCCTCCTCCCAGAGATCCCACTGTAGCTCATTCCTACATCCATCCATTCACATTTCTTGAGCTCCATCACATATTTCCTGCTTTTCCAGAATGCATCTCTGCAGTCAGATACGTCTAATGGACTTATTTTCCCTAGCATTATTTCTGTTTGACTGGGGAGGTAAGGAGAGATCAAAGAACTCAGAAGATTAACTTTTTTAAATGTTTTTAAAAAACAATATCCCAGACTTCTTAATCGAATAGAATTCTTTAGTCCATTCATTCATTCAATGGTATATTCATTTGCTATGTTCATCAAATACCGTTCTAGATTGTTTGAATACATCAGTGAGAAACATTGCCCCAGGTAGGGTGTAATCTCTTTGGAGAAAAAGACTATTAACTATATTAATGGCTAACATTCACTACACTTACTATGTGTCAGGCACTATCTTGCTTTACCATGTAATCCTCACAACATCTCTCTGAGATGTTATTATCACTGTTTTACAGCTGAGGAAACTGAAGCACATAGAGACTAATTGGCTTGTAAATGGCAGAGCTGAAATTCTACTCCGTATCTCTCTGATTCCAGATCCACTCTCTTAATCATGATATAATACTGCCTCATAAAATTCAATATGGTAAATCAGGAGGACAAGGAGTAGGAGATGAAGTCAGAGAGACTAGCCGGATATCTATCCTAAGGGGCTCTATGTGCCTGGCTAGACATTTCAGCTTTATTCTATGAGAGAGCTATTAAAGTAATTTCAGTAGTATCAAGTCCTGATCAAGTTTATAAGCAAACAACACCAAAAAAAAAAAAAAAAAAAAGAACAGAGTCACTGGAGGCTTTAGCAAGAACATTCACAGAGCAGGACTAAGGGAAGATGCCAAATTACAATTCACTGTAATGTACTTTATTGAGACTACTTGATTCCCAGCCAGTGCACCTCATGCAAAGCCATCACCCATCAGTCAGTGGAGGCTTGTGTGTTGCTTTGATGCTGAACAGGTTTCAGTGGAGCTTCCAAATTAAGATGTAATAGGAAGAAAGGCCAAATCAGCCCATGAAAACCCTATGGATCACAACGGTCTGATCCACAACCAGTCATGGGAGTGGCACAGGACTGGGCTGTGTTTCATCCTGTTGTGCGTTTCATCCTGTTGTGCATGGGGGCCCATGAGTTGGGGGGCTGACTCTACAGCAGCTGACAGCACCATCCCCCTGAATGAAACTTACCAGTAGTAGAAAACCTTCCCTCTAAAGCCAGCATAGTCAATTATGAAACTGAGCTGTGGATAAAACATGGTTCAACTGTAAGCATGAGGTGTGAAATTTGTTTACTATCCAATGAAAACATCCTCTAATCCAGTTGTAAGTGGGGAAAAATGATCAGGGTGAAGGGTGTTGGGAATTCAAGTCAATATCATAAATCAACAGTGCCCACCATGATGAGTCACCCCAAGCTGGAGTGACACCACCTCTGTAGAAGGGACTAGATAAGATGCTCTTGAGATGAGCCTTATTTAATGACCTGACATCCCTTCTGGGGGCCACTCAGCAAACAGATATCCTGATTTATCTTTCTCAGTTGGACAGATCTGCTAAAGAAGGAAGCTAGTAGAAACAAAACTGTGAAGGCACCCCCAGAACCTATTTCAGGAAAAAAGAATTGGAGAATTCCATGGAATCCTCAGAGGAAAGAAAGTATATTTCAAATGTAATCATTGTTTTTAACCAATTTTTTTTAAATTGAGAACATTGTTAATGTTCCCTTGTATTGAAAGGTTAAAATTAAAATAAGCCTTTCTGCTTCTTCAATACAAACTTTTTTAGACAATAACTCAGTGTTCCTTTATGGTTAAAAAAAATAATGACTCAACTAATAATCCCAAATTGTTTGATATGGCTCATTTAGTCTGAAGCAAGAAAACAAATGCTTAGATAGGAAA
Source organism: Dugong dugon (assembly GCA_030035585.1). Lineage (NCBI taxonomy): Eukaryota > Metazoa > Chordata > Mammalia > Sirenia > Dugongidae > Dugong > Dugong dugon. The sequence goes on from CM057474.1 coordinate 4,033,728, forward strand.
AGCAAGTTTTATAATGAAGGCATTCTATTTTTTAGAAAGAAATGATTTTCTCCAGAATTATTATACATCAGGGAATTTACGGCAACTGTTCTGACCCTTTTGTGTGTTTGAAAAGGATCATTCTGTCAGGATACAAGTTTGCCAAGGGTGCCTGTCCGCATAGTTGGCAATTCCTTGTTTAAGACAAGGAGAGGCGGCCCCCTAAGGAATTAAATGAATTGGTCCTGACTTTCTTCTGAAAAACTCATGTCTCTATCACTTTGTCCTTTTGATTAAATAGTATTTTTAAAGGAAGTGTCATTCAATAGTATTTCTAAAGGAAGTGTCATTCACAAGCCAGTAAGAACGTTAACTTTTGGCACTGACCTGAAGTGATGTCAGGAAGTAATCGTTGTTAGTTCTCAAATTAAATTCAGTTCCTCGTAGTTAACATGATGATTACAAATCTAGCACCATGAACTTTATTTACAAGTGCATGTTGAGGTGTAGCCCCCCCCAGGGCCTGCCAAGTGGGTTCGTCATAGCAGCTAATATTACGAAAGCTTCACGTTAGACTTCTTTAAAGTCGTGTTGTATTGAATGGAACTTTCTTGTTGACAGTAGGCAGCTTCAGGTCCGGTGAGTGCAGTGGTCTTCTGCATATCTTCTGCGTAGGCTGCAGGGAGTGAGGGGCTCATTTGGTGGTGTTGATGCTGAGAAGGCAGGAGCCTGCCTAAATCACTAGTATTTGATGCTCATTGCTTTAATGAGATGGGTAACTTACTTCTGCTATTTCAATTTAAAACCTCACTCTTCTGACTGAACTTTTTACTTGACATAGTTGAAGAATATTCTGGAAATCTATAATTAGGTGAAGGTAATCAGGAAGTTTTACTATGAATGCTAGCCTACCTTTCGTCTTTACTACTAATTACATATTCGTTAACAGCATCTTTTTAATGAGGCATTTGGGGATTTTTTTTTTTTCTCCTTGTAGTTAGAATATAGTTTTCATATATTCAAAATGCACATAAATATGGAAGAGAAATTACCCCAAAAGAAAGTAGGATTAATACAAATGCTAATTAAGATTGGGCATCTTGAAAGGTAAAGCAAATCGTCAGTGATTAAAAGACCACTGAAGACATTCTGACTGGAGCAAAGATCTCCCCACCTTAGCAAACATTTCATGATGTAAACTATTAGTAATTATGTCCAATAAATTCTTATCTGATCCCAGCTTTGCAGGAGTGAAAGGAGGATGTCTACAACTCAAGGCCAGCGTTGGCTGAAGGAATGAGGGCAATTGGGAGATCAGGGCTGGGGTCCAGATGCCCTAGGGTGACTTCCTAGTCACAGGCCTTGGGCAGGTCACTTCCAGGTGCCTCAGCGTTCTCATCTGTGACGCAGTGATGATGCTTACTCTGAGAGACAGATTTGTGAGGACCCATGAGACAGTCTGTGTGAATGCGCTTCGTAAAACGTAAACCACTCACAATAAGCAACATGGTGGATGGCTTTATCTAGGTAACTATCCAGAAATTATTATTTTTCTTAGATTCTTAAATCTTAGACTTTTTTTTGTAAATGTATATTCAAAGGGAATATACTTCCCATGGGAAGTTGCTTTAAAAAAAATTAAAATAAGGGAAGGGAGATTTCTGTGACAAGACACCTTGGGAGAACCCTGCAGTCAGTACACCAACAGTTCCCCACATTTAGGAACAGATTGCTATTTTTTTTCCTATAATCTCCACTCACATCCCAAGGCACTAGACTTAACAACATACCTCAGAAAAGTCTTTCTTAGAAAAACGTAAGGTATCATGTGGTTAAAATAACTCGATGTTTATAAACTATAGTGCAACTCTTTTTAAGCGTAAAATGGAATAAAAACTTACTTACATAGCCAGCTGTTGCAAATTACCAAGGCGGCTGCAGGTGCTTTGACAAGAGTAAGTTTCCCACTGTGAATCGTCCTTGGCTCACATAACATAAGAGGTCCCAGTACTGACGCTGTGTTTGTGCTGATGAACAGAGGGCCTCAGTGGATCCTGGAAGGAAGGAGGTGGTGTGCCTTCCAGCACCAGCAGCAGCGGCTTCTGGAGCTGGAGTGCCCCCAGCGACCAATCCAACCCATCCACGCCGTCCCCGCCGCTCTCGGCCGACAGCTTCAAACCCTTCCGCACCCAGGCTCAGCCGGACGATGGCATCGATGAGTCAGAGGCCAGCAACCTTCTCTTTGATGAGCCCATTCCCAGGAAAAGAAAGGTTTGTCCGACACACCGTTTTCTATTTTCAGTTATGTGAACATGCTTTCTGTTCCCCTGTAAAGGGTCAGTCTGAGTTTAGGGCTCACAGCCCTCTAACCTGTGCCCCATTCTGATAAACGGAAATATCTTAGTTCACCTTTGATATGCTTTGAAATTTCAAATTAAATTCCATCACCAAAAACAAAAATGATTAAGATATTGATAATGTTTCTTCAAAGTACACATGCTGCATCCTCTGGTTATAAGTCACTGCATTGGTGCAAAGGGTTAACAATATAAGGTCACCTAGCAGTTCCCAGTATTTGGAAGTTAGAAAATTAGACTACTGGCTGGGTTTTTGGTCATTAACTCAGTCTCTTAGTGGGACTTAACTTTTCTCATATGTAAAATGTAATTAATATTTTTTTTTCTGCTTCAGTCTGCCCTGAAGGCTTGTTGGGAAGAATATTTTGTATCTCATTTTTATAAAACCAGATGTGAAATAATACATAAAAGCAGACATATAAACACATGTACCTACATACCAAAAAATACTAAATAAAAGTGAAAAAGGAGATCTAATTAATTTAAAAAATTAATTGATTACATTTTTTATCTACCCATCACAGCAGTCCTGAACAGTAAGTATTATATTCCTGTCTTCAGAGGAGGAAACTGAGGGTCAGAGAGATGACAGATTTAACTAAACCACATCACGGAGGTTAGAAAGGTCCAGAACCCCTGTTCAAACATACATCTGCCACCTAACCCTCATGTTCTTTTCACTCTCTTCAAGTATGTCATGGATTGAATTATGTCCCCCTAAAATATCTGTCAACTTGGCTAGGTCATGATTCCCTGTGCTGTATGACTATCTACCATTTTGTCATCTGTTGTGATTTTCCTATTTGTTTTAAATCTTAACTACTATGATGTTGATGAGATCTACAAGACAAGATTAGATGTGTCTTAAGCAGTCTCTTTTGAGATATCAAAGAAACAAGTGAGCAAAGAGACAGGGGGACCTTATACCACCAAGGAAGCAGCACCAGGAGCAGGTCCTTTGGACCCGGGGTTCCTGCATGGAGAAGCTCCTAGACGAGGGGAAGATGGATGACAAGGACCTTCCTCCAGAGCTGACAAGAAAGAAAGCCTTCCCCTGGAGTTGATGCCCTGAATTTGGACTTCTACCCTACCAGACAGTGAGAAAATAAATTTCTCTTTGTTAAAGCCATCCACTTGTGGTATTTCCATTATAACTGCACTAGATAACTAAAACAAAGTACATTTAAATTATTATGTTCACTCATAACTTTTCAAAAGTATTTCTACTTCAAAGAGTAAAGCTGTGTGACTGCTGTATCTTGAAAACATTCTAACATCATTTGGAAGTCACTGTGTAAATATGAAACTGTTATTTATTGTTTTAATTTTGGTGTAGGTAGCTTCGTTATTAATGACTATTAACAAACAAAAACCCAAAGCAAAACCCTGAGGACTGCAATGCATCATTTTTCCTCATTTCAAAGAGGAAAACAAAGAGATGGCATTGATCCAACATCTTTCCTCCCAGCATCGCTCTTCACATCACTCAGCACGTGCAATGGAGGAGGTTGTACTCACTCTGGTGTGTCCATGTGGATAAGGGCCAACCTTCTGGTCTCCGGCTCGTTTTACCTAGATAACAGCAATAATGTCCTGCCCTGTCAAGAGGCAGTCCCATGAAGGGTTGCTGTTTCTCACCACTCCCTAGGGCAGAGGGGCTAGAGTTGTTCTGGCATCTTGTGGATCCGCAAGGAAACTATGCATTTCCTTGACCAGTCAGGGAGAGAGGCCAGCACGGGGTTCCTGTAGGCAGGACCGAAGCATACACCTGAAGCCTCTTCCTGTTGTTCTGGGCTGCACAGCCAGCCCTCAGCAGTCTCTCTCTCTGGGGTCATCTGAGGGTGCAGTCCTGAACCTCATAAAGCATGGCCCGGTGTTGGGGCAAAGACCCATAGCACGAGGAGTCCCCCAACCCCAGTGCTTTTTTAAGGTGCATTGCTGAAAGCCCATCACAGCCTGACATCTCTGATGTAGTCACTGAGCCCAGATTCACACTCTTACATTACAGTTAGGTTGCACTGGTCAGGCTTGTAGTTAAAATCTGTAGGCTTCTTCTAATTTAGAAGATTAGTCAGGTCACCAGAGGAAAAGAAAAATAGCTTCATTGCAAAATGGCATATACCTGGAGGGCACAGACCAACTCCACAAGATACTGGAGAGAGGGAATGAATGAACAAATAAGAACCACGTTTATCCTTGTTTCTTTATGGCTTCTCCCTCTATTCAGACCCTGGATTTCCCCCAGGGTAATACTCACTTACTTTGGACACACCATCAGAAGACACCAATCTCTCTAGAAAACTACATCATGTTCGGTAGAGGGTCAGCGAAATTGAGAGAAACCCTCAATGGGGTGGACTGACACAAGAGCTGCAAGAATGGACTCGAAGTAGCACAAGACCAACATTATGAATCGGAGCCAACAGCAGTTAATGGCACCATCACCACCACCAAGTAGGATGGAGCTGGCAGTCACTAATTTCAAACATATGGCTCTTACATAGACTAACCTATTGTCTTGGCCTTTTGAACTTAAAGTTACTTTGACTAGTGAGAGTAACAAGAAAATGGGACTGTTACCATTCATTCTCTTTATTAAGTGAACCAAAATTTATTGAGCACCCAGCAGGCAAAATGCTGATGCCCTGAGAATAAGACACAGACCCTCTCTTCAAGGTATTGACAGCTGGGTAGGTGGGGACTGATATGTAAAGAGCCAATAATAATTATGGCTGTGCCCAGGATGTAGTAAGACCACTTAAGAGGGATACTTCACTCTGTTTTGGGGGGAAGTGGAAGGCTTCCCAGAAGAGGTGACAACCGCATCCTGAGGGATGAACAGGAGTTGGTCAGACAGAGAGTACAGGGAAGGGTGTTTCAGACAGAAGGAGCAACACCTGGAAAGGCCCAGTGCTAGCACTTTAAGGGAATCTGAAGAAGTTCAGTATGAATGGAGTATAGAATGGGGGAGGGGACTGAATGATGAGGGTAGGCAGGGAACAAATGGACAATGGGAAACAAACACAGGGATATAAATAGAAGAGAGATGTGAAATATCAGAGGGAGTTAAACAGGAGAGAAACATGGACCTTATGTATCTTAGAGACATCGCTTTCAACTGTGGAGAGTGGGTCGGAGAAGTGACCTTCAGAAGCTGTGGCTTTAGTGCGAGTGAGAGATAATGGTGGCCTAAAACATGAGGAAAGGCCCTATAATGAGCGTATTATCCCAAAATGAAAATGAATCCAGGAACATTGGAAGTCATCACAAATAAAACAGAGTGCTTGAAGATAGACATCCTAGGCGTTAGAGAGCTGAAACGGATGGGTACTGGCTATTTTGAATCCGACAATAATATGGTTTACTATGCCCGTAATGACAAATTGAAGAGGAACAGAGTTGCATTCATCATTAAAAAGAACATTTCAATATCTATCCTGAAGTACAACACAGTCAGTGATAGGTTGATATCCACAGGCCTACAAGGAAGACCAATCAAGACAATTATTATTCAAATGTACACACGAACCACAAATGCCAAAGACAAAGAAATTGAAGATTTTTATGAACTGCTGCAGTCTGAAAGACCACAACCTACATTACAGATTACACCTGAAAGTAAAGAAAACCAAAATCCTCTCAACTGGACCAATAAAAAACATTATGATAAATGGGAGAAAAGTGATACTGTTAAGGATTTCATTCTACTTGGATCAACACTCGTGGAAGTAGCAGTCAAGAAATGAAGCTACACATTGCACTGGACAAGTCTTCTGCAAAAGGCCTCTTTAAAGTTCTAAAACGCAAAGATGTCGTTTTGATGAGTAAGGTACACTTAACCCAAGCCATGGTCTTTTCAGTCACCTCATATGCATGTGAAAACTGTATCATGAAAAAAAAAATACAGAAAAAGAACTGATGTATTTGAATTGTGATTTTGGCAAAGAATGTTGAATAGACCATGGAGTGCCGGAAGAACTAACAAATCAGTCCTAGAAGAAATAAAACCAGAATGCTCCTTAGAAGTGAGGATGGCAAGGCACATCAGGAAAGACTAATTCCTTCAGAAGGACATCGTGTTTGGTAAAGTAGAGGGTCAGCAGAAATGAGGAAAACTTTCAGTGACATGGATTAACACAAGAGCCTCCACAATAGACTCAAACATCGTAGGTCTGGGAGATGGTACAGGGCAGGGCAACATTTTATTCTGTTCTCTGTCAGAGTCAGCTTGTCATCACCTAACAACAACATCCCTGATGTCACTGAGAGAGTGGGAAGTGAAATGGAATTACTTACTTTTTCTAAATTATAATAGCCAATTTTACCAATATTTTTGACCTGGAGTAGGTGCTTCATAAATGCTCAACTGGTTGTTTTCTTATTCATCTGTGATCCCTCCTGTTTTCATGTTAAAAGCCCATCTATGTGAACATTCTGAATTGCTAGGTTCTGGGCTTGTGGCTTCTGATCCCATATTTACACAGACATTTATTTTGGCTGATGGGTGGTCCCAATAGTGATTGTGTGTGAGTGACACTGGAAAGTCCCAGGATCAGCAAACACTTTCCCCAGCAGTCCACGCAAGACTGCCATGACCCATGGTGATTTGTTAGACACTTCCTCAGCTTGAAGCTGCAATGATTAAAATTATGGATGAAACTAATTTTCTGCACTGTGATACAGTTAATTTACAGTGTTTAAAATCATATTTCAAAAGGTTTCTAAAAGTTAATTTGCTTAAACCGCATAATACATTCTAGTTGGTAGAACTTTCTGAGTTCACTTTATTATACTTTACATTCACTTATTTGATTCATAATATGCATTTGAAACCATGGGCAATTGTGTTAGTCACGTGCTCCGTGAGGATTGTTGGAGAACTTTCTAGATCAGTATTTTTTGAACTACAGGTCTCAACCCAATATTGGGTTGAATTGATTTAATGAGACATGAACTGCAATTTTTAAATGAATAGGACAGAAGAGAGAGCATGATACATAATAAAGGTAAGTATTGTTACTTGATACTGTAGTTTCAGTTATAACCTTATGAGTGAGGGTGTATTGTGCAAAATGTATTTCTTACTGTGATTCATGATCAAAAACATTTGGAGCCCTCTGTTCTGTGTTGTAAAGAGATATATCATGGTATGTGATAAATTAAGGAGCCCTGATTATAAATCAAAAGATCCACATTTTAAAGTCAACTCTGCTAGCCTCAAAACTTAAGAAAACCACTTCACATCTCTGGTCATGCTCCTTCGTCTATAAAACAGGCAAACACATATCATCACACGTCTCTCAGGACAATCATGATAATAAATGTGATCATGAGGAGGAAAGGGCCCATAAGTCCTAAAACCCTATATACAGGATGTGGCAACATTTTAATAGAATTTTGGAACCTCTAAACAAACAGACCACCACTCGTCTGTCAGTTTGTCATACTGTGGTGGCTTGCATGTTGGCTGTGATGCTGGAATCTATGTCACCGGTATGCAAATACCAGTAGGGTCACCCATGGTGGACAGGTTTCAGCAAAGCTTCCAGACTAAGACAGACTAGGAAGAAGGACCTAGCGATCTACTTCTTAAAAAATTGGCCAGTGAAAACCTTATGAATAGCCGCGGAACGTTGTCTGATACGGTGCCAGAAGATGAGCCCCTCAGTCTGGTAGGCAGTCAAAGTATGACTGGCGAAGGGCTGCCTCCTCAAAGCAGAGTCAACCTTAATGACATTGCTGGAGTCAAGCTTTCGGGACCTTCGGTTGCTGATGGGACAGGACTCAAAATGAGAAGAAACCGCTGCAAACATTCACTAATAATCAGAATGCGGAATGTACAGAAGTATGAATCTAGGAAAATTGGAAGTCGTCAAAAATGAAATGGACTGAACTGTGCATGTAGAAATTTTTGAAATGGTATATCTTTGGCTATGTGTATTTTCACCAAAAAAAAAAGGTTGAGAAGTTAGAGGGTTGATACGTTGTGGGGTTGTTAACCAATGTCATAAAACAACATGTATACTACTGTTTCATGAGAAACTATTTATTCTGTAAGCCTTCACCTGAAGTACAATAAAAAATAAATAAATAAATGCAATGGAATGCATGAAGATAGATATCCTACGCAGTAGGGAGCTGAAATGATCTGACAGTGGCCATTTTGAATCAGACAGTCATATCGCCTACTATGCCGGGATTGACAAATTGAAGAGTAACAGCATCACATTCATCATCAAAAAGAACATTTCAAGATCTATCCTGAAGTACAGCGCTGTCATAGGATAATGTCCATACACTTATAAGGAAGACCAGTTAATACTAGTATTATTCAAATTTACACACCAACCACTAATGCCAAAGATGAAGACACTGAAGATTTTTACCCACTTCTGCAGTCTGAAATTGATCAAACATGTAGTCAAGATGAGTTGATAATTACTGCTGACTGAGATGCAAAAGTTGGAAACAGAAGGATCAGTAGTTGGAAAATATGGGCTTAGTGATAGAAATGACGCCGAAGATCACATAAGGTAGCATGTGATCAAGAACCGATAGTACTGAACAAAGAAGTCCAAGCTGCACTGAAGGCACTGGTCAAAAACGGAGTTCTAGGAATTGAGAGAATACCAACGGAGATGTTTCAACAAATGGATGCAACGCTGGAACCACTCACTTGTCTATGCCAAGAAATTTGGAAGACAGCTACCTGGCCAGCCAACTAGAAGAAATCCATATTTATGCCCATTCCAAAGAAAAGCAATCCAAACAGAATGCAGAAATTATTGAATGATATCATTAATATCCTATGCAAATAAAATTTTGCTGGAGATAATTCAAAAACAGTTGCAGCAGTACATCGACAGCGAACTGCCAGAAATTCAAGCTGGATTGAGAAGAGGACGTAGAACAAGTGATACCGTTACTGATGTCAGAAGGATCTCGGTGAAAGCAGAGAATACCAGGAAGATATTTACCTGTGTTTTAGTGACTATGCAAAGGTATTCGACTGTGTGGATCATAACAAATTATGGATAACATTGTGAAGAATGGGAATTCCAGAACACTTCGTTGTGCTCACGCGGAACCTGTACATAGACCAAGAGGCAGTGGAACAGAACAAGGGGATACTGAGTGGTAAGATCAGGAAAGGTGTACGTCAGGGTTGTATCCCTTCACCATAGTTAGTCAATGTGCATGCTGAGCAAATAATCTGAGAAGCTGGACTATGTGGAGAAGAATGTAGCGTCAGGATTGGAGGAAGACTCATTAAATTGTTTAAAAAAAAAAGCAAATATGTCACTTTGAGGACTGCAGCGTGCGTGACCCAGGCTATAGTATTTTCAGTCACCTGATAATGCTTGCAAAAGCCAGACAATCAGTAAGGAAGACGGAGGCCTCTGAATTACGGTGTTGGCGAAGAATATTCAGTATACCATGGACTGCCAGAAGAATGAACAAACCTGTCTTGGAAGTACAGCCGGAACACTCCTTAGAAAGGAGGATGGCAAGACTTCATCCTACATACTTTGGAAATGAGGGACCAGTCCCTGGAGGAGGACATCATGCTTGGTAGAGTAGAGGGTCAGTGAAAAAGTGGAAGACCCTCAACAAGATGGTTGACACAGTGGGTGCAATAGTGGGCTCAAAAATAGCAATGATTGTGAGGATGGCCTAGGACCGGGCAGTGTTTCATTCTGTTGTACATAGGATCACTATGAGTTGGAACTGACTCAATGGCACATAACAACAAACAAAGAGAGGGGGCATTCTCTTTATGTGATTATAAAGCAATGATTCTCCTCATCTTTATGGATGCTATCTCATGTCTCCTCTCCCCAGCCTCCACCCTACACACACACTGTGTTCCAGGAAGAGAGTGTGAGGTACATTTGCAAAGATTAGGTGTCATCTCTTACTATTACTAGAGAGGAAGGAACATTTCCTAAGATGATGCTGACAATAACTACATTTGCAAATTCAGTTACAGTTTATAAAACACTTCTAAATGCAGCATTTCATTTAATCATCACAAAAATCTTCCACAGTTTGTACCAAAAAAAAAATCTTGCGGGATATACAATTTTGCAACAATGGTTATTTAACGACTAAAAAAAAAATGTGTTCTTGGTTAAATAGATACATTAGTATGCATAAATATGCACAGGAAGGCTTGTATGAATAACTGTAGGCATATGTATATACATGTTTATGTGTGCTTCATCTATTTTCAGGTATAAAACACACAGGGGCGTAGTTATGTATACTTCCTGGAAACAACCAAACACCTCACAGGACTGGTCTACTGGGTTTGAGGGCTTAGGGCCATAGTCTCATGGGGCAACTCAGTCAATTGGTGTAGTATAGTCCATAAAGACAATGTTGAACATCCTAGTTTGATGAGTATCATCCGGGGTCTTTAAGCTTGCGAGCAGCCATCTAAGATACAACTGTTTGTTTCTACTCATCCGGAGCTAAAGAGAAAGAAGGAAACCAAAGACTCAAAGAAACTAGTCTACAGAACCAACCGTCTGCATGAACAACAACATCACCTACCTCGAGACCAGAAGAACTAGATGGTACCTGGTTACCACTACCAACCATTCTGACCAGGGACCCAATGGATGGTCCAGGATAGAATGGAAGAAAAATGTAGAACAAAACTCAAATTCCTAAAAAAAAAGGCCAGACTTACTGGACCAGTAGACTAGATGAACATGCAAGACTGTCGCCCTGAGATACTCTAAATTCGGAACTCAAACCACTCCCGGAGGTCACCTTTCAGCCAAATGATAGATTGGCCCATAAAATAAATAATATCACTTGCAAGTACTGTGCTTCCCAAAATAATTGTCTAGATAAAACCAAATGGTTAGCATTTACCCTAGACCAAGGATGAGAAGGCTCGGGGGGACAGGGAAGCTAGGTTAATGAAAACAGAACAATCAAAATGGAATGAATGAGAATGCTGCTGTATTGTGAATAATGTAGCCAGTGTCACTGAGCAATATGTATAGAAATTCTTCAGTGAGAACCTAACTTCCTATGTGAACTGTCACCAAAAACACAATAAAATATTTTTAAAATAATTAGAATCTTCCACATAGTCTTAGCCCCATTTTGCAGAAGAGTCTCCTTGAAATTAAGTGAATAGTCCAAGGTCTTGTAGCTTATAAGGTGGCAGAGAGAAGATCAGGTTAGTTGCAATAGTGGACAAAACTCTTAAGGCAACTTAGCTGAAGGAACTGCTGCTTCCCTCTGCCCACAGAGGAGAATAACCTGGAGGGAAAACAATCAGACACAGCTACAGCCAGCATTACCTGGCAGGGTGGGAACAGGGTGCAGAGGGCACAGACGGAAATGGGGGCCAGAGAGAGGGGTCCAGAATGTCTGCTAGAGGGCCCACTTCCTACCTGAAGTGTCCTACCTCTTAAAAGGACCTTCAGTCAAAGCAGGTGAGAATGCAAGACAGGAAATGAAAGGTGTCTCTCTCCCAGCCCACTTCATAAAGCCTGGTTCCAGCGGAATTTTTCTTCTAGAAGATCAGACGGACCGACCTCGCTGAGAAAATTCTGGTACAGTGTGAGCTAGGACTCTGGAACTTCGGGTAGGTGCAGTTTCCAGTCATGACCACAAGGTGATGCAGTGACCCTAAATACAGCCACCCCAGGAGTCTGGGAGAAAATGAATTTCATGGGAAGGCCAAGAGTTAACCCTCAATTCCAGAAGACCCCTAGGAAATCAAAGTGTCCTGATAAGTAGATATTGATGTGCTCTTTTTCATATCAGATTCCTGATTCCATCAGATTCTGTCCATTCCTGAACATGACATCCCAGCTCCAGTATTTATGTGACCTTAAGCAAGTCACTGGACCACTCTGAGCCTCAGTTTCTTCATCTGTAAAATATTGATAATGACAGCTACATCCTGATGGGGTTGTTGTGAGGATTATATGAGAGGACATGGAAAATGCAGTAAATGTTACCTGAGAATGTTACTCTTTCCTTTTTACCCACCTGACAACTGACTAAGAGTCCCTGGGTAAGCACTCTCCTACCACCCAGAGGTGCCTCAGAAGAAAGGCCTGGAGCTCTGCTTCCGAAGGTCATAGCCTTGAAAGCCCTATGGAGAGGAGTTCTGCTCTGCACACATGGGGTCTTCATGAGTTGGGATCAACTTGACAGCAGCGGGTTTGATTTTTAGACAGCTGACTGAACGGGAAACTTGAGAACCATAGGCTGAGGGGAGAAGGGGGTGCCTGCCTGCCTGCCACTCTCCATCCTGACTCTGCATTGACCATGTCTGTGCTGTTGTAGTTCAGGATGGCTCTGGGTACCGTCAGCCACCTCAGGCTTGTTCGGGGCTGATCTGAGAGACCAGCCTACAGTGGTGAGCAGTGACAGTGGCAGAAATCGGGGAACATGCAAGGAAATCCGACTCAGGACTCCACATTTCAGAACAACAGCAGCAACTCAAAGGGAATTACTAAATTCCAGCCTTCATCATTTTCATTTATTTTCTAGGTCTGTTGGCCATGAATGGTTTTACCGACGTATGGGGGAGAATCTGAAGTCAGAGAAGGAAGTGCTGAGTGAACGTAAAGTGCCTCAGTAATAGTAGCGCGGCAGGAAAGAATGAATTAATCATTTTTCTCTACTGTGCGTGTTCAGTCTTTCAGACGCAGAAATCAGTGAATCACTTGAAACTGAATGGCTGCCCTGAAAAGAAAACAAACCCGTAAGCCCTCAAGAACAAGCGTGTTGCAGCCCAGTTCTGTACTCACTTAATTCCTACCCACTAATTTTGAGCAGACAGTGCCTCCTGCAAGAACCGCTGCTCCATCCAGAAATAGACCTATCTGTTAGACCGGCTGGGGAGGGCCATGCTAAGAAAAGCAGCTCTGTGTCATACTGCACGGATTTTATGGTGTTGACACGGCATCATCCGCTGGAGCATGGGAGCCGATTGGTTTCCTAGCAAGGATCAAGGGTGAAGATGAGTGAAATCTAGGCAGTGTATGTTCGAGTTGAGAGGGCTTCAGAAATCATCTAGCCCAGTCCCAACCTGACCAAGGTAGAGGACCCCTTGATCATGTCTAGAAATTTACAGATGTCCCCGACGATGAGATGCGCTTTCAGAATCCACTGATTGAGAAAATATATAATGGTTAGGATTTACTAAGGTCTTCCTGGGTGCTACAAACAGTTAAGTGATCAACCACTTTCCGGAGGTTGGCAGTTCCAACCCAGAAGTGCCGTGGAAGATAGGCCTGGTGAGCTGCTTCTGAAAGGTCACAGGCTTGAAAACCCTATGGAACAGTTCTACTCTGCACACATCACATAAGGTCATCATGAGTTGGAGTTGACTTGACAGCAACTAACAACAACAGGGTTTATATTAATTCAGGAATTCTTTTATTGTTTAACTCATTTTAATCAACTTTAGATAGAATTTTCATACAATGCAGTGAACCTATTTTAACTGTACACTTCAGTGAGCTTTGTTTAGACCTAAGTAACCACCACTCTGATCAATCTACCACCCCTCAAGGCTTTTATAGCTAAATGCCCCTCCCCCGCCCCAAAAAAAGCAGGCAACCGCTAATCTGATTTCATCCATTTTAGATTAATTTTGCCTATTGTATAAACAAAAGAAAATCAAATCTGTTGTCATAGAGTCGATTCTGACTAAGAGTGACCAGTTTTCTTGGCTGTAATCTTTATGGAAGCAGATTGCCAGACCTTTCTTCTGTGGCTCCACTGAGTAGGATCAAACTGCCAATCTTTAGGATAGTAATCGAGTAGAAACTATTTTACTTCAAATAAATGGAATCATACAGCATGTACCTTTTAGGTACAAAATATCAAGTGTGGGCAGCTGAAATTCTCACACACTGCTGATGGGAATGTAAAATGGCACAACCACTTTGGAAAACAGTGTTGAAATTTCTTATGAAGTTAAGTGTACACTTGCCGTATGACCCAACAATTCTACTCCTAGATATTTACCTAAGAGATAAGAAAACACATCCACAAAAAAGACTTATAGATAAAAGTTCAGTCTTTTTATTCATTATAGCCCCAAACTGGGAACAACCCAAAAATGTCTATCAACAGAAAAATGGATAGCCAATTTGTGGTACAGTCACACAATGGAATACTTCTCTACAAGAAAAAGGAACGACTGCTACATGAAGCAGTGGATGAATGAATCTCAAAACCATGTTGAGTTCAACAAATGGAGGAGGAAAAACGATCTCCACATGCATAAGAATGAAGTTGGACCCATTCCTCATACCACATACGACAATTAGCTCAAAATAGATTAGAGACCTGAATATAAGAGCTAAAATCATAAAATTCTTATGGGTAATGCTTCGGTACTTAGTTTTGACAATGGATTCTTACATATGACAACAAAATGCATGAGCAACAAAAGACAAAATGGATAAACTGGATTTCATAAAAATTAAAAACATTTGTGCATCAAGCAACTTTATCAACAAAGCAAAAAGACAACCTACAGAATGGGAGAAAATATTTGGGAATGAAATATCTGATAAGGGTTTAATATCCAGAATATATAAAGAATGCCTACAGCTCAACAAGAAAAAGACAAACAACCCAATTAAAAAATAGGCAAAGGCCAAGATACAACTATTGGCCTCCACTCGTCTGAACAAAAGAAAATGAAGGAAACCAAAGACTCAAGAAACTAGTCCACAGGACTTATACCCACATGAACCACGGCCTCATCTAACCTGACACCAGAAGAACTAGATGGTGCCCAGCTACCAATACTGACTGTTCTGACCAGGGACACAAGAGAAGTTCCCAGACAGAAAAAAGTAAAACAAAATTCAAATTCCTAAAAAAGGCCAGACTTACTGGACCGATAGAGACTAGAGGAACCCCTGAGACTATCGCCCTAAAATATCTTTTGAACTTAGAACTGAAGCCACTCAGTGGTTACCTGTTAGCCAAGTAGATTGGCTTATAAAATAATATCACCTGTGAATACTGTGCTGCCTTAAATAATCAACTATATGGGACCCAATGGTCAACATTTATCCAAAAACAACCATGAGATACTAAGGAGGGGCAGGGAAGCTAGATTAATGGAAACAGAACAAACAGAATGGAAATAATGACACTGTTGAAACTTATGAAAAACGTAACCAATGTCATGGAACAATTTGTGTAAATATTGTTAAATGGGAACCTAATTTGCTACGTAAACTTTTACCTAAAACACAATAAAATATTTTTAATAGGCAAAGGACTCGAATAGGCATTTCACCACAGAATGTATAGAAATGGCCAATAAGAACATAAAAAGTTGCTCAACATCACTAGTCCTTAAGGAAACACAAATCAAAACCACAATGAGATACCACTTCCCCCTCACTGTTGTTCTTAGCTGTTGTCACGTTGGCCCCCAACTCATGATGACCCCATGCACGACAGAAAGGAACGCTGCCCGGTCCCGCACCAACCTTCTGATCAGTTGTGGATGTGACCATTGTGGTCCATAGGGTATTCACTGGCTTATTTTTAGAAGTAGATTGCAAGGCCTTTCTTCCCAGCCCATTTTAGTCTGGTAGCTCTGCTGAAACCTGTTCAGCCTCATAACACACAAACCGCCACAAACAGACAAGGGTGGTGGCTGCACATGAGGTGCAGTGGCCTGAAATTGAACCCAGGTCTCCTGCATGGAAGGCAAGAATTATACCACGGAACCACCAATGCCCTCTTCACCCCCACTAGGATGGTTATTACCATAAAAATGAAAAATAAAAAGTGTTGACAAGAATGTGGAGAAATTGGAACCCTCATCCATTGCCAGTGGGATTGTAAAACGGTGCCGCTGCTGTGGAAAGCAGTTCGGCAGTGCCGCATTTCCGTAAACATAGAACTACCATATGACCCAGCAATTCCACTTCTAGATACATACCCAAAGAATTGAAAGCAGGAACGCAAACAGACACATGTACACCAGTGTTCACTGCAGCATTATTCACAAAAGGTGGAAACAAGCCAACCGTCCATCAACAGAAGAATGGATAAATACAATGTGGTATATACATACAATGGAATATTATTCAGCCATAAAGAGAAATGACATTCGATATATGCTATAACATGGATGAACCTTGAAAGCATTATGTTGAGTGAAATATCAGACACAAAAGGACAAATATTATATGATTCTGCTTACATGAATATCCAGAATAGGCAAATGCCTGGAGACCAGATGTATCAGTGGTTACCAGGGGAGGCTCGGAGGGGGAAATGGAAAGGTATTCCTTAAGGGGTAGGAAGTTTCTGTTACGGGGCCATGAAAAAAAATGGAAATGAGTAGTGGTGATGGTTGCGCCACCCAGGGAACATATTAACGTCATTAAATGGCTGAAAACAGCCAATGTTTTGTTATATATTATTTCATCACAATAAAAAAATTATGCTGAGGGAATGAAGCCAGACAAAAACGAGAACAGTCTGTGTTAGTCCATTTACAAAAATATTTTTCATTATTTTCTTAACACCACAGCATCTATATATACAGTTGAGAGTACGTATAGGTGGGCAGTACGTATAAGTGGGAAACATTTAATCCATCCTTGATACACATTTGAATTCACACGTCACTTTGCATTAACCTCATATACCTCAAAGATTCACAGACCACTGGTGGAAAACAACTGATCTAGTTCAGTCTTCTTATTTTACAGATCAATAAAGTCCCAAAGAGGTAGGTTTCCCCAATAAAAGACAGAACTGGAACCTCTCCCAGCTTCCAAGGACTTACTGATCTTTTTAAATACATTGGTTCCCTTATCAGTCTTTTGGCACCTGCTGAGGGTCTGAGTGGACCTCTTAATTTTGAAACACCAAAACTGTACAAGCCTTAAACTGCCAAGGGGTGTGGGTTCGTTTAAAATTGAGGCAGACTGAGGAAACAAGGTATAATTCAGCATACTTTCCTAGGTAGAATGATTGGACCTTCTCCCTCAGCGTCCCTAGGTGGTGCACATGGTTAAATGCTCGACTACTAGCTGAAAGGTTGGTAGTTAGTTAGGCACCTCGGAAGACAGGCCTGACAATCTGCTTTCGAAAGGTTGCAGCCTTGAAAACCCTAGACAGTACACGTGGGGTTGCCATGAGTTGGAGTCGAGGGCCATTAACAACAACAACTCCTTCCCTCAAGGACCCTGATTACTCTCTGGGGGATATTTGGATGTATGAGTATCCACCCCCCAGCACACATACACACACACTGATCTCCATAAAAACATACATGAGGCCCTTTTCAATTGCCTCAGAAAAGTCAGCTTGGTATTAACCCCAGGCTGCTATGTGGTAATCTGGACAGTAAAGTGATACTTGCGTACTTTTTGGAATACAGATTTGATTTTTCCCTAGGTACGTGCAGAGCAATGGGTTTCTCTTTATATGTGGCCTTTCTGGCCTCGGGCTTATACTTCTGTCAAAAATGATTGCTTGGGCTGCAATCTGCCCTGTGATTGCTCTATTTTATGCACCGTGCAGGGAATGGCCAGTTTACTATGCAAATAAGGTGCATAAAACCACTCAGTAGGAATGAGTGACTTGCAGGGATTGAAAACTCTGTGGTCCTGCCAGGAGGGCCATTCTTTGAAATTAATAAGGAGCTCGCTTCTATGAGCAATCAACACAACTGAGGTTTTTAGAAAGGTGAGGAAAGAGAGGAGGAGGGAACCTCCTAAAAGAGCTGTAATATGCTTCAAGAGCTGGAACACTGAAGACAACCAAGACTGCACTGGATGACAGCAGCAATCTGGCGGCAGGAGCCATGGGACTGGCAGATGGTTGCAGTGGTCCTTGCCAGCCCATAGAGAAAGAGAGAGAGCTGAGCGCCTTCGGGCAGGAAGCTTGCTGGCAGAGCAGGGTGCCTCCAGGCACTTGTCAGAGGAGCCAAAAGAGCTGTAACACTTGTCCGAGCAGGGCAGAGGCCAGGGGGCCTGGCGGCAGAGGCCCAGGAGATCCTGTGCAGGGGTCTTCCTGCTAGCGAGGCAAAGCACAGCAAGGCCTAGCAACAGAGCAGAAGGCTTGGGAGCTGCACAGGGAGCCATGTAGGCCCCAGGAAGCATGGTGGTAGCAGAAGACTGAGAGCCACGCACGGCTGAGAAGAGCGTGCACAGTGGCCAAAAGAAGAACCTGCTAGCGTGACAGACAGGACCCGAGAGAGATGTCCTGGCTGAAAGCTGTCCTGATTGATGAACTGCATCCTGTCTCCTGAGTTGTATCCTGTTAGTTCCAAGTTGATCCTGATCCCGACTTGTAGTCTGTTACTTCCTAATAAAGCCCTTAAGCACAGTTCCATGAGTTCTGAGATGTTGAATTGCCGAACCCAGTTGGGGAAGAAGAGTGCTGAGTGTAGCTGGTGTCGGAGATGATGGAGTGGTACAGCAGTTCAGAGAAGTTGGAAATCTGGGACATCTTTAACCTCTGCCTCATAGGAACCCACTTTGTGCTGATTCTTATTAAAGAAATTACTCATTTAGTACGTTCTATAATACTTCAAGATCCAGCCATGCCTCCACTCTTGGAACTGAGTGTCCTTCAGTGGTCATCTTGTCAGTCCTGTGTATCAGTCACAGTTCCATCAGAAAAATAGAAGCTACTCCATGTATTCCAAGTACAAACCAATTTAAAAATAGGATTGAGGCTTGCCACTGAAAGGGCTACTCAGGAGGAGATCAGGGAGCCTTAGCCCAAGATTTCAGCCTATGGCCCCAAAATATTTGGTCTTAGAGACAACCCAGAAGGTCCTGCAAAGGTGAAGAATCTCCAGGAAGCTCTAGTCGTCCAGCATTTATAAACTCCAGCACCAAATCTGGGTGATTCTAAAGAGCTTGCCTGGAAGCTACTGCAAATCTCACACTGCACATATGTGAGATTCCACAAGTCTGCCTGCGACTGCCCAGAGGTTCGTTTCCTCCTGGGGTCGTAATGTGTGCTAAATAAGGTAAAAAGTGTGGAAGTCCCCAGCACAGGGCCAGGCACACAGTAAAAGTTCTCAACCAGTGCTGCCTCCCTCTACCTTTCCTTTTCATCCTCGGCTTTACATCAAGAAGACCGTTCTGTTAGACTTGAGGTCATTGGTGTCATTGGCTTTGGTGCTCAGCACAAGTGCTTTCCAATAGGGTGAATTTTCAACTGGTCCTCCAGACGTCCATGGACATTCCAGCTTTGTGAACATCTCTTAGAGCCTGAGGAGGAGCCAGGGTAGAAACACAGATGGGCACTCGGACTTGGCTACGCTGGCTCTCCCAGTAGCTTTGCTTGGTTTGGCTTCCTTTGGCGAGCGTGGACCCATGCGGCAATCTGGGCATTGTTTACTTAGCTGTTTTTCCCTGTCCTCCTCCTCACATGGCTTGCTTTCCTTTTGTGTAACAGAGAGTAGTCTCTTTGTAGCAGGGCTTCGACTTGGTTTGTTCCATTTCAAACCCTTGCTGAGAATTTGCTTTTCCACCTTAGACATACTGAATCACAATCTACATTTTGACAAGATCCCTAGGTGCTTCTTATATTTGAGAACAGCTGCTGTACTAATGGTTCTCAGAATTGGTCCCTAACCAGCAGCATTAGCACGCCTGGGAACTTGTTAGAAATGCAAATTCCCAGCAGGGGTTTGAACCTGAACGAACCAGTTCGAAGCCCCAGTTTGTAGACAGAGTTTGTTTCGGTCAGTTAGGGAGCTTTAAACAGGACTTAACTACCACGTATAAGAGGCTTCCTACTTTGAAGCAAGAACATCCTTTTCCTATGTAAAGAGAAGCCATTTGATTTCATTAAAGTTGAGGCAATTCTGTTAGTATACTTTTATTCTCCAAAATTACGCAAGAAGTATTTTATAGATTGACCTCCATTTTTAAAGGAGTAACTTTTTAAAGTTACAAATAGGGTAATTTTAAAATTTGGAAATAGACGTAAAACTAAGATATCCCTGCCTAGTATTTCCACTATGCAGTGATACATTTGTATTTGCATTACATATTTTACCCCCCAAAAATTAATGTCATTGAGGTTTTACATTAACTTTACCCAAAGAATTTGGTCTTTGTCCTTGGTTCCCAAGAGATAACCTCTAAAACCTTAGAATTTCCCCAATTATCATAAGTGTGTTTGATGAAAGCTCCAGACCATACCTAACCTAACAGGCTATGCTAGTGAGGTGACTCTTGGGTGGGGGCTGGCCAGACCAGAACGACCTACAACATGATATCAACCTCATGATCACCTCATGACCTCAGGGGAGAGGGGCTAGAGTTTGAATTACATAATGAGGCCCCAGTAGAAAGCTCTGGATATGGAAGCTCCTTGGGCTTCCTGGTTGGTGAAATACAACAGTACACATAGGGGAAAGGAGAGTAGCATGTCCCTTTTGGGGACTGGAAGCTTTATGTTGAGAACCCTTGCAGACTTCACCCTAGGTGTCTCTTCATTTGTATCATTTTTTGCTGTAATAAAACTGTAATTGAAAGTATAGTGCCTTCCTAGTTCTGAGTCCTTCTAGTGAATTATCAAACCCACGTGAGTAGTGGGAGTCAGCAGATCAGAAGGAGGCTGGAGACCCCCGAGCTTATGGCTGGTATCCCTTCAGGCTTAGGGGAAGTAAAGAGAGGTATTTCTAGAACCCAGAGGATTATCAGAACTCTGGAGATAAAGCTGTAGCAGAGGTCACCCCACAGAAGTGGTAGAAATGTAACCACTGCTCAACTGTAGCAGAAAGAGAGCCTGGGAAATAAATGTCCTCCTGCCTTCCAATCCCTCCTTCTGTCTCCCAGCCTCCTGGGGGACTAAGCAGGACAGAGAAGGGTGCATATGGATCTTTAGGGGCAAATAGGGAATATTAAGAATTCCCTTAATACATTATGAGCTTCTTTTTTCATGTCAAAGAAGTATTTCTTACAACTTTGTTTTTACGGCAGCTTACTATTCAATTACATAGAATTTATTTGACCAACCCTCTGTTGTCAACCATGAAGTTATGCCTATTATTTCCTAGTCTAAAAATCAGTGTGATGAATATCTTTATAAATACATCTTTGCAGACATCTTGAATAATTCCCTTAGAACATATTCCTAAAAGCTGTATTAGGTAAGAATCATAGGCATTTTTGAAGCTTCTGATATGTATTGCCCCAAATGTTAGAGATGGCAGATATCTCTGCATGAGCAAATTATGAGGTAGACGTCTGGCAGGTTGAGATATGATGGGATAATAAGTATGATATATGTTATTCAAAGGGGATGTCAAAAGGAAGAGGTAAGGGAGAAGGCAGAGCTGTAGTTTTCCCTCTGTGAAGGGTTTTCAGTATTGTCACCTCACCAAAAACATGTTCTAGTCCTCCCACTATAGGAAATTATGTGTCTGAGTCCACATTTGCAACCACCTTGCAAATCAACAGGAACTTTCTCTAGCTATACATCTACAGTACATTTAAAAAAACCCAAACCAAACCCATTGCCATTGAGTTGATTCCAACTCATAGCTTTCCTATAGGACAGGGTAGAACTGCCCCATAGGTTTCCAAGGAGCAGCTAGTGGATTCGAACTGCTGACCGTTTGGTTAGCAGCCAAATGCTTATCCACTGTGCCACCAGAGCCCCCGCAGTACCTAAAGTAGAGTGCATAAAGGCCTGCAAACCATTTATGCTATAGAACCCAAGCTGTTATAAATTAGACAATAATTTCTCCTGCAGCAGATTTTCCAATTCTCTTCTCGTGAACCTAGACCTTCCTCACATAGCTAGTGTCGTTGCTGGCACTAGCTGCCATCGATCGAGCTGACTCCAACTCACGGTGACCTCATGTGTAACAGAACAAAATGTTACCTGATCCTGCACCATCTTTATCACCACTGGTATGTTTGAGTTCATTGTTGTGTCTGTCATGTTAGTCCATCTCATTGAAAGTTTCCCTTGTTTACACTGGCCCTCTACTTTGCCAAATATGATGTCCTTTCTAACAATTAGTCTCTCCTGATGATGTGTCCAAAGTTAGTGAGTCAAAGTCTTACCTCCTTCCTTCTAAGCAACATTCTGATTGTATTTCTTCTAAGACTCATTTGTTCGTTCTTCTGGTAGTCCATGATATATTTCATATTCTTCATCAACACTACAGTTTGAATGCATTGATTCTTCTTCTGTCTTGTTTTTCCATTATCTAACTTTTGCATCCATTTAAGCAGACTGAAAAGACTTGGGTCAGACACACCTTAGTTATACCAAAGTGATATCCTTGCTTTTTAGAAATTTAAAGAGATCTTTTGCAGCAAATTTGTCCAATGCAATACATCATTTGATTTCTTGATTGCTGCTTCTGTGAGCATTGAGTGTTGATCCAAATAGTATAAAATCATTGACAACTTCAATTTTATCTCCATTTATCATGATATTGTTTATTAGCCCAGTTGTGAGGATTTTCATTTTCTTCATGCTTAGGTGTAATCTACACTGAAGGCTGTAGTCTTTGACCTTCATCAGTAAGTGCTTCAAGTCGTCTTCATTTCCAGCAGGCAAGGTTGTGTCATCTGAATATTGCAAGTTGTTAAGAAGTCTTTCTTCAATCCTGATGTTGTGTTCTTCTTCATACAGTTTGGCTTCTTGTTCAGCCATGCATATTGAATAAGTAAGATGAAAGAATACAAGCCTGATGCACACCTTTTCCAGTTTTTAACCATGCAGTATACCCTTGTTCTGTTGAAATGACTGCTTCTAGAAAGTAGCTGCTAGCTCAGGGAATATAAGATTGAAGAGGAATGTACTATATAGAGTGAAGAGAAAATCATCTGATTCAGTCCTCACCATAGAGGGCATGATCATGACGCTCCACTGAAAAGTTAATATACAGCCAGATAAGATAATCAAGTGTTATTCATTCAGGGAAATCTTCTTAAATTCTATGGGAAAACAATCTTTTTGACAAATGTTCTTTGAATATAGTTCATTTACTAAATTAATTTCAAAAAATGCTTAAATAAATGATGATGTCTCAAATGTGGCACATTTCTGTGGCCACAAAATACAGCCTTCCCAAGATTCAACATAACAAATATTTATCGAGCCGGGCACTATGTTTGGCACTGGCATAGAGTGCTGGGCAAGAAGTCATGATTGCCACTCACAAAGAATTCACCATGCGAGAAACTAATCTATCCCTAACATTCATCTTGAAAACCCAGGATGAATAAAAGAAGAGGATACAAAGTTGATCATACCTCCTCATATCCATTACCCTATTTTCTTTGGACAATAGATTTCTTTGGAGCCCTTGGCAGAGGCCCAAAGAAGGTGTGGTAATAATCAAGAAGGTGATACCCAAATATTACAATTAGTAGTTACCCTAATTCCAAGGTACTTAGAGAGGAAATTAGTCAGCCTCATTGTACTTTGGGGCGTTTGATATCTTTATATCATCTACATGAAATAATGAATGAAAAGTAAGGAAATCAGTACTAAGATATACAGCATATTATTGCAAGGAGTAGGAACAACAATCTTATAAATGATATTTTTGTGGCACAGAAGTACCACTGTATAACAACTAGAAAAGAAGATCAATAAAGAAATAGAAGCTTTGAAGAACACTATTAACCTACTAGACCTAACAGACATGTATAGAACGCCCCATCCAACAACAGCACAATATTCATTCTTCAATGTGTATGGATCCAGGATAGACCATAGCTTAGGATACAAAGAAAATCTCAATACATTCTGAAAGGTTAAAATCTTATGAAGTATTTTCTTCAATCACAATGAAATGAAACTAGAAATAACAAAGAAAACTGGAAAAAATACACAAATATGTGGAAATTAAACAACATACTACTAAACAACCAATGGCTCAAAGAAGAAATAAAAAATACTTAAGAGTCAAACAAAAATGTAAGCACAACATACCAAAATGTATAGGATGCAGTGAAGGCCGTACTCAGAGGCAAAGTTATAGCAACAAACACCTACATTTAAAAAGAAGAAAGATCCCAAATCAGTAGCCTAACTCTACAACTTGAACTAGAAAAGGAACAGCAAACTAATCCTAAAGCTACCAAAAGAAAGGAAATAATAAAGATCAGAGCAGAAATAAATTAGCAAATAGAAAAACAATAGAATCAATGAAACCATAAGTTGGTTTTTGGAAAAGATCAATAAAATTGACAAACATTTAGCTAGACTGACAAAACGAAGATAAAAATATCCAAACTTACAAACAAAAGTTGGGATATTACAACCAACCTTACAAAAATATGAAGCATTATAAGGGAATATTATGAATAGTTGTACACCAATAAATTAAAGGAAATGGACACATTCCTAGAAAAAAACTCCCTACATTAACTCAAGAAGAAATAGTGGATCTCAACAGACCCATAAAGAGTGAAGAGATAAAATCAGTAATCACCAACCTCCCAACAAATAAAAGTCCTGACCAGATGGCTTCACTGAGGAATTCTACCAGACATTTATAGAAGTAACTCCAATCCTACTTATACATCTCCAAAAAAAAGGAAGAGGAAGGAACACTTTGTAACTCATTCTATAAGGCTAGCATTACCCTGATTTCAAAAACACCACAAGAAAAGGAAACTACAGACCAATATCCCTTATGAATATAGATGCAAAAATTCTTAACAAAATACTAGTAAATTGAGTCCAAAATACATTAAATGGATTATACACCATGATCAAGTGGGATTTATCCCAGAAATTTAAGAGTTTCAACATTATAAGATAAATCAATGTAATACACAACATTGATAGAAAAAAGAATAACCACATGATCACCTCAATCGATGCAGAAAAGACGTTTGAGAAAATTCAGCACCCTTTTATGATGAAAACACTCTTTCCCTGTTCCAGGAAAATTCTTCAGTATAATAAGGGGCATTTTTAGAAACTCACAGATAACATCATACTCAACGGAGAAAGACTGAGAACTTTCATTTAAGATCAGGAACAAGACAAGGATGCCCACTTAGACATACTGTTCAATATCTCCCTAAAGTCCTAGCCAGAGCAATTAGGCAAGAAAAAAAAGGTATCTAAATTGGGAAGGAGGGAGTATAACTATCCTTTTTGCAGATGACATAGTCCTATACATAGAAAACCCCAAAGATTCCACAAGAAAGCCATTAGAACTAATAAATGAATTCAGCAAAATGGCAGAGTACAGGGTCAACACACAATAGTCAGTTGGGTTTCTAAGGAAACATTACCATTTACAATAGCATCTAAAAGAATAAAGTACCTCGGAATAAATTTAACCAGGAAGGTAAAAGAAGGTACACAGAAAACTGTAAAACATTAATGAAAGAAATTAAAGAAGCACTAAATAAATGGAAGGACGTTCCGTGTTCATGGATTGTAAGGCTCAATATAGTTAAGAGGTCAATACTACCCAAAACATTCTATAAATTCAATGCAGTCCCCATCAAAATGCCAACAGCTTTGTTTGCAGAAACAGAAAAGGCAATCCTCAAATTTATGGAAGAGAAAGGGACCCTGAATAGCTAAAGCAATCTTGAAGAAGAATAAAGTAGGATTCACATTTCCTGATTTCAAAACATACTATAAAGCTACACTAATTAAAACAGCCTGCTACTGATATAATAATAGACATATAAACCAATGGAATAGAGAGTCCAGAAATAAATTCATATATCTATGGTAAACTGATTTTTTTTAAAAGATGCTAAGTCCATTCAATGGGGAAAGAAGAGTCTCTTCAATAAATGGTGCTGGGAAATTTGGATTTCCATGTACAGAATTGCAATGATAAAAAAAAAAAAAAAAGAAAAACAGAAAACAACAAGTGTTAGTGAGAATGTGGAGAAATTGGAACCCTCATCCATTTCTGGTGAAAATGCAAAATGGTATAGCTGTGGAAAACATTTTGGCAGTTCCTCAAAAAGTTGAACATAGAACTACCATATGACCCAGCATTCCCAATCCTAGGTATATACCGAAAAGAAGCGAAAGTAAGAAAGCAAACAGAAACCTGTACGCCAGTGTTCACTGCAGCATTTTTCACAATAGCCAAAAGGTAGAAACAACTTAAATGTCCATCAGCAAATGAATGGCTAAACAAAATGTGGTACAGACATACAATGGAATATTACTCAACTATAAGGAGAAATCCCTATGCATACCACAACATGGATGAACCTTGGAAACATTAATACTGAGCAAAACAAGCCAGTCACAAGAGGACACATACTGTATGATCTCACTTATATGAAATAAGCAAATACATAGAAGCCAAAGCTTATTAGTGGTGGGGGGAGGAGATTTGTTGCAGGAAGCACTGGGTTTATGTTACTAGTGGGGTCAGTCAGTCAGTGGTTGCACAGCTTGAAGAATGTAATAAATGTCACTGAATTATAGGTGTAGAAATTGTTGAATTGGCTAATGTTTTGTTATGTACATTTTCACCACAATAAACAAATTCCATAAAGTACTCAATATGTGTGTGTGTGTGTGTGTGTGTGTGTGTACACACCCCACTGCGGTTGTCATTTCCTAAAGCAGTCAGCAATTTATGACCTTAAAAAAAATCCTCAATTTTTGATGTGGAAGGGATTAGGCTTTCTATGTTGTGTAATACTATGCTATTAGGAAAGCCTTTAAATGAGTAATAGCTGGGAACCATCAAATGACACTGGATAAGTCTTGGGATTTTTGGGTTTTTTTTTTTGACTCTTATCTTCTCTCCATAAATATGGAAATAACACCATATGCCTTGCCTGTTTCCTTCCCGCTCTGTAATGCAACTATTTTCTTCTTCACTGGTCTTAAACCTCCCATGTAGCCTCCCTCCTCTGCCCTCAGCTTTGACCTCATCTCCTACGTCACTGAAAAATTAGTAGCATTCAGACAGAAATGCCTTTTTCCCCTCCACCAAATCGGCAAGCTAACTGCACGCATGCCAGCTGGCTTCGTCTTTTTCCAGTGGAGAGCTGTCGGCTCTTACCCAAGGCCAGCCCTTGCGCCTGTGCTGTGGGTGCTACCACCGGTATCGTCCTCCCTTCTCAAGAACCTTACCCTGGACTTATCCCCCACATCTCTACTGCAACTTCAGCTTCTCCTTGTCTTCACAATCGTTCCCATTGGCATACAAACTTACTTTAGTATCATTCATTTTCACAAACCCTCTCTTGACTGCAAAATTGCTTGAAAAAGTTGACTCCATTTGTTGTCTCCATTTCGTTAAATCCCACTTACTCTCCAGCCCATGCCAGAACCCACACCAGGCTGACTTCCGTCTCTACCTGCTCTTGTCAGGATCACCAGCAGCCTCCACGTGCCAGCCTCGGGGACACCTCCGAGTCATTCAGTGCAGTGGGTCACATCTTTTTTTCTTGAAGCACTTTCTTCTCTTTGTTCTTGTTTAACATCACACGGTCCTGTTTTTACTCCCTTCTCTCTGATGGCTCCTTCTCAGTCTCCAATATGAAAAACTGGATGCTTCAGAGTCCTGGGACTTCTAATTGTCTCTAACTGCATTTCCGTAGATGATCTCATCCAGACCCAGCTTTTACATATTCCTTCAGGTCTGTGTTGGTGTTCTAGGGCTGGTGTTACAAAATACCATAAGCTAGGTGGCTTATAGACAGAAATTTACTTTTTCAGAGTTGAGGAGAATGAGAGTCTGAAATCAGGGTGTTGACCATGTTGATCCCTTCTGAGGCTTGAAGGACCATCTGTTTCATGCCTCTCTCCTAGCTTCTGGTAGCTCCAGGCATTCCCTGGCTTGCAGCTACATCACATGGCATCTTTCCTCTGTCTCCCTATCTCTGTGTATCTTTTTATCTTTTATCAGGACACCGGTCATATATAATTAGGGCTCAGTAGGACCTCATGTACCCTAACTGATAATATCTTCAAAGACCCTATTTCCAAACAGGATCACAGGAACGAGGGGTTAGGAAATCAACATATCTTTTTGAGGAACACAATTCACCTCATAACTAACTCCTAACTCCAAATTTATATCTAAAGCCCTGACTTAACCTGAGTTCCAGGCTCATTATCCAGTATCATATGCATCATCTCCTCTTGGTATATCATGCTGTTAGACGTCATCAAGTAGATTTTGACTTATTGCGACCCCATGTGACAGAGTGGAACTGCCCCATTGGGTTTTCTAGGCTGTAATCTTTATGGGAGCAGATCACCAGGTCTTTCACCTGCAGAGCCGCTAAGTGGGGTTGAACTACCAACCTTCCAGTTAGCAGCTAAGCTCTTAATGATTCCATCACCAGTGCTCCTTCGATGTATAATGCTGTTGTTGTTAAGTGCCATGGAGTCAGTTCCCACTCATACGACCCTGTGTACGACAGAACAAAACACTGCCTAGTGCTGTGCAATCTTCACAATCATTGCTGTGTTTGAGCCCACTGTTGCAGCCACTGTGTCAGTCCATTTCATTGAGGGTCTTCCTCTTTTTTTTGCTGAACCTTTACTTCACCAATTACGATATCCTTCTCCAGGGACTGGTCCTTCCTGATAACATGTCCAAAGAACGTGAGACGAAGTCTCACCATCCTCGGTTGTAAGGATCGTTCTGGCTGTACTTCTTCCAAAACAGATTTGTTCATTCTTCTGGCAGTCCATGGTATATTCAATGTTCTTCACCAACACCATGATTCAAATGCATCAATTCTTTGATCTTCTTTATTCATTGTCGAGCTTTGGCATGCGTATGAGGCAATTGAAAATACCATGACTTGGGTCAAGGGCATCTTAGTCCTCAAGGTAACAACTTTGCTTTTTAACACTTTAAAGAAGTCTTTTGCAGCAGGTTTGCCCAATGCAATGCATCGTTTGATTTCTTGACTGTTACTTCCATGGGTATTGATTGTGGATTCAAGTAAAATGAAATCCTTGACAACTTCAGTCTTTCTCCATTTATCATGATGTTGCTTATTGGTCCAGTTGTGAGGATTTTTGTTTTCTTTATGTTAAGATGTAACCCATACCGATGGCTATAGTCTTTGATCTTCGTCAGTATGTCCTTCAAGTCCTCTTCACTTTCAGCAAGCAATATGTGTCATCTGCATATTGCAGGTTGTTAATGAGTCTTCCTCCAATCCTGATGCCACATTCTTCTTCATATAGTTCAGCTTCTTGGATTATTTGCTCAGCATATAGATTGAATAAGTATGGTGAAAGGATACAACCGTGACACACACCTTTTCTGATTTTGAACCATGCAGTATCCCCATATTCTGTTCGAATGACTGCCTCATGGTCTATATACAGGTTCCACAGGATCACAATTAAGTGTTCCAGAATTCCCATTCTTCACAACAGTATCCATAATTTGTTATGATCCACACCGTTGAATGCCTTTGCATAGTTAGTAAAATACAGGTAAACATCTTTCTGGTATTCTC
Organism: Dugong dugon; assembly: GCA_030035585.1. Lineage (NCBI taxonomy): Eukaryota > Metazoa > Chordata > Mammalia > Sirenia > Dugongidae > Dugong > Dugong dugon. The sequence goes on from CM057474.1 coordinate 4,063,510, forward strand.
TGCTTTCAGCCAAGATCCATCCGATGTCAGCAGTGATATCGCTTGTTCCACGCCCTCTTAATCCAGCTTGAATTTCTGGCAGTTCCCTGTCGATGTACTGCTGCAACCGTTTTTGAATTATCTTCAGCATAATTTTACTTGTATGTGGTATTAATGATATTTTTTTATAATTCCCACATTCCATTAGGTCACTTTTCTTTGGAATGGGCACAGATATGGATCTCTTCTAGTCAGTTGGCCAGAGGGCCGTCTTCCAAATTTCTTGGCATAGATAAGTGAGCACTTCCAGTGTTACATCTGTTTGTTGAAACTTTTTAATTGGTATTCCATCAATTCCTGCAGACTTGTTTTTCTCTAATGTCTTTAGTGCAGGCTGGACTTCTTCCTTTAGTACCATCGATTCTTGATCATATATGCTGCTAACTCCTGAAACAGCTGAATGTCAGCCAATTCTTTTTAGTACAGTGACTCTGTGTATTCCTTCCATCTTCTCATGATGCTTCCTGCATCATTCAGTTTTTTGCCCACAGAATCCTTCAACGTTGCAACTCAAGGTTTGAATTTTTTCTTCAGTTCTTTCAGCTTGATAAATGCTGAGCATGTTCTTCCCTTTTGATTTTCTATCTCATTTCATTATACTTTCCTCTGTCTTCTCGACCTGTTGTTTGTAGCCTTCTGTTCAGCTCTTTTACTTCACATTTCTTCCTTTCACTTTAGCTACTCTACATTCAAGAGCAAGTTTCAGGGTCTCTTCCAACATCCATTTTGGTCTTTTTTTTTTTTTTTTTCCCTATCTTTTTAATGACCTTTTGCTTTCTTCATTCATAATGTCCTTGATGTCATCCCTCAACTTGTCTTCAGTCATCAGTGTTCAGTGCATCAAATCTATTCTGGAGAAGGTGTCTAAACTCAGGTAGGATATAGTCAAGGTCTTACTTAGGCTCTCATGGACTTGTTTTAATTTTCTTCAGCTTCAACTTGAATTTACATACGAGCAATTGACGGTCTGTTCTGCAGTCAGCCCTTGTTCTGACTGATGATATTGAGCTTCTCCATCATCTCTTTCCACAGATGTAGTCAATTTGATTCCTGTATATTCCAACCAGCAAGGTCCTTGTATATAGTGGCCATTTATTGGTTGTTGAAAAGAGGTATTTGCAATGAAGAAGGCTTTGGTCTTGCAAAATTCTATCATGCGATCTCTGGCATCATTTCTGTCACCAAGGCCATATTTTCCAACTGTCCATCCTTCCTTGTTTCCAACTTTTGCATTCCAATCACCAGTAGTTATCAATGCATCTTGATTGCATGTTTGATCAATTTCAGATTGCATAAGTTGGCAAAAATCTTCAATTTCTTCATCTTTGGCATTAGTGGTTGGTGCATAAATTGGAATAACAGTTGTATTAACTAGTCTTCCTTATAGGCGTACATATATTATCCTATCCCTGACAGCACTGTATTTCAGGACAGATCTTCAAATGTTCCGTTTAACAATGGATGCAACGCCATTTCTTCTCAGTTTGTCATTCTCAGATAGTAGAGCAAATGATTGTCCAAATCAAAACGGCCAATACAGTCTGGAGGGCACTATGCTGAGTGAAGTAAGTCAATCACAAAGGGACAAATACTGTATGAAACCACTATTTTAAAAACTCATGAAAAGGTTTACACACAGAAAGAAATGATCTTTGATGGTGACTAGGGAGGAGAGGGGTGGGAAAGGAAAAACACTAACTAGACAATAGATAAGTGGTAACTTTGGTGAAGGGTAAGACAGCACACAATACTGGGGAAGCCAGCACAACTTGACTAAGGCAAAGTCACAGAAGATTCATAAACACATCCAAACTCCCTGAGGGACCGAGTTACTGGGCTGAGGACCATGGTCTCGGTGACATCTAGCTCAGTTGGCATAACATAGTTTATAAAGAAAATGTTCTACATCCTACTTTGATGAGTAGCATCTGGATTCCTAAACACTTGCGAGCAGCCATCTAAGATACTCCACTGGTCCCACCCCACCTGGAGCAAGGGGGAATGAAGAAAACCAAAGACACAAAGGAAAGATTAGTCCAAAGGACTAATAGACCACAACTACCACAGCTTCCACCAGACTGAGTCCAGCACAACTAGATGGTACCCGGCTGCCACCACTGACTCCTCTGACAGGGATCACATCTAAAGAGAAGGTAGCTATGTATACCTTTCATTGTACTATCCATCATAAGAATTTGTGGCTTGAACTAGATGGTGCCCAGCTACCGCCACGGACTGCTCTGACAGAAATCACAATAGAGGGTCCCAGACAGAGCTGGAGAAAAATGTAGAACAAAATTTTAACTCACACAAAAAGACCAGACTTACTGGTCTGACAGAAACTGGAAAAACCCAAGAATATGGCCCCTGGACATCCTTTTAACTCAGTACCGAAGTCACTCCTAAGGTTCACCCTTTAGCCAAAGATTAGACAGGCCTATAAAACAGTACCACATGTAGTTCAACCATGTATATGAGACTAAATGGGCACACCAGCCCAGAGGCAAGGATGAGAAGGCAGGAGGGGATGGGAAAGCTGGACAAATGGAAATGGGGAACCCAGGTTTGAGGAGGGGAGAGTGTTGTCACATCGCAGGGTTGACAACCAATGTCACAAAACAATGTGTGTGTTAACTGTTTAATGAGAAACTGGTTTGCTCTGTAGACTTTTACCTAAAGCACCATTTTTTAAAAAATGGCCAATACCAACCATTTCAGCTCACTAATGCCTAGGATATTGATCTTTATGCGTTCCATTTCCTTTTTGGTGGCTTCCAATTTTCCTTGATTTGCACTTCATACATTCCACGTTCCAATTACTAGTGGATGTTTGCAGCTGTTTCTTCTCATTTTAAGTTGTGCCACATCAGCAACGAAGGTCCCGACAGCTTTACTCTCAACATCCAGGTCATTAGGTCGACTCTAGGAGGCAGCTCTTCCCCGGTCATATTTTGAGTGCCTTCCAACCTGAGAGGCTCATCGTCCAGCACTGTATCAGACAGTGCCCCGCTGCTGCCCCTAAGGTTTTCATTGGCCCATTTTTTCAGAATTAGATCGCCAGGTCCTTCTTCTCAGTTTAGTGGAAGCTCCACTGAAACCTGTCCACCATGGGTGTCCCTGCTGGTATTTGAAATACCAGTGGTATAGCTTCCAACATCACAGCAACATGCAAGCTACCACAGTGTGCCAAACTAACAGACAAGTGATGGCTTTGCTAAACAGTAGGTGTTTAATAAATTCTTAATTAAAGAAATGTCATCAGCAAAAGTGTTTTGAATGAATCAAAAACTGTTTTGATCTACAGTAACTCTCTAATCAGACAGACGTGGACTAGCAGGTGCCTGTAATTTCTGTTTGAGTCCCTTTCCCTGAATTCCCTTAAGTGTAACTTCATCATTTGAAAATGGGTGGAAAGCACTCACAGTGTGAGGATTTGTTCATTAATATTGATAGGTCAAGTTACATGCTTTGAATAAAAGTTACCAAACAGAATTCCTTTTTTGTGGCCATTGGGTCCGTAGGGGAGGCAGGACTGAAACTCTCATTCTTGGGCTCACCTTACTTCGCAGGTATTTAGATCAGTGGCCCGAGCAGATGAAGGAGCCTGAGCATTGTGAGCTGTCTTCTTAGAATAAACACAGACTCATCAGGAGCATGGACATCAAAGCCTCCTATGGAATCAGCTTGACAGCATACAATAGCGTTTCTTTGCTTCCCAACATCTTCACATCCCACTAACAGTTTTAGTTCCAGCTCCTGTAGCTCCAGCTCTGTCCTGCATATCACCAGGGCAGCATCACTGAGCTGGTTGTGAGACCCAGGAGCTGGGAGAAGGATGCCAGCGGGCCGTCCAGGGCAGAGCCTCTTGGCACAGCAGGCCACTGAACGGTGGGCTCCTTCTGTTGTCACTGATCTACTCCAGCAGACCGCAGCAACGTGCTACCACCCTTTGTTCTCTACCTGCCGTGTTGAGAGAGACCATTCCCAACGCACAGGACCCGCCTCAGTTCTGGGAGCTTCCAAAGCCTTTTCAATTCAGAAACATCAAGAAAGGCTTCAGTGAAGGTGGCTGTCTAGTTCAGTCAACAGGATACTCATCCCATCAGGTATAGCTAGCTGCATCAGCTAAACACACAAGTGACTGCTTCATAGAACCAGGCTTATGACGACGGGAATCACAGCTACTCCATGGCAGAAATCCTACTAGACACGTTTATCAAAGCTAAGTAAATCCCGTCAGTTCAGGAAGGTGTCACCACTGTTTATTAGCAGGATAGGTTTACTGTTGTAACAACTCATTTCCAAATCTCAGCAGCTTAACACAGTAAAGGTTTATTTATTTCTCACATCGTACTCTAATGCAGATGGCAAGAAGGGGCAGGTCTCCGCACCACACAGTCCTCCAGGGACTCAGGCCCCTTCCTCCAAGGGCAGGGGTTCTTAACCTAGGGTCCACAAAGCTGTCACTTTTCTAATGAAGGAACTTGGATGGGAGAGGGGGAAGCATATCTTTATTGTTACTAACTTTATAACTGTAATTTAGTATTTCCTTCAGTTATGATTGAGAGCATCAAACCACAATAATATTAGCACTTTGGGACCAATAAAAATAATAGATGTTTTCATATCATGCTCCAACTGTAGCAGCTGTCACGAAATATGACACCTTAATATTACTTTGAAATTATAGTAGTATTTCATATGTTAATAAAAAGTACATATGTTACTATGTCAGAAAATATTTTTAATATTTCGATAACCGTATTTCAGTGTCCTTGCTTTTTTGGGTAATCCTGTGTATTTTATTTTGTCCATTAAAAAACATTGTTCTGAGAAGGGATGCAGAGGTGTCACTAGATTGTAGAAAGGACCATGGGAAACCAAAGAACCCCGACCCAGTGGTTCTGCCATCCCCTAAGGCCTTCGGATTGGCACATCTAGTCAGCACAGCAAGTCAGGGGAGGGTGGAGGAGACAGCAGTAGGGAGTATTTAGGGGTGAGGCTTAGGAGGGGTGTATATCACTCTGTCTGCGTTCCACAGCCCTAATTCAGTCACATGGCTCCAACTGACTGCAAGGGATCTGGGCATTGAGGTCCAGCTCTGTGGCCAGGAGGAGAAAGAAGTGGAGTTTGTTGAACACATGTAGTGTCTGTCACCATGCTTGAGTAAACAGCCAGCAAAGAGACAGCATCCCAACAAGAGACCTCCATGGAGAGCACTCAGTCTCCTATGAAATTTAACTCCAGGAAGCATAATCAGCATATACCGTGATAGCCACCATCTTGAATACTTACTCCTGTCGGTGTTCCACTAAATGGTTCACTTCCATGACCTCATTCAATCCATGTAATAACCCTAGGAGACAGGAACTATTATTGTTCTTATTTTATAGATAAGAGACTGACCCCCACAAGAAAGTAAGTCTAAAATCAGCACTTTCAACCACTGTGCTGGACTGTTTTGGAAAATCCTGAGACCGTTGTTGAAGAAGGCAGAATTGTGTACTGTGGAGAGGGTGGTTCCCGGGGCCAGGCTCCCTGGATTCATATTCTAGCTTTGCCACTAACCAGTTTTTTGACTGGGCATGACTTACTGAAGCTCTCTATGCATCTGCAAAATGGGGATAATCCTAGGATATGTCTTCTAGGACTAAATGAGATAAACACTTTGGACAGCACCTGGCACATAGTGAGTGCTCCGTGAATGTTAGCCACCATTATTCAAGGCTAAATGACACTGTGACCACCTCCATAAACGTGAAGTGAAACATTCCAGCAGAGCTCGGTTCTCAGGAAGGATGTGGGAAAATGTCCGAGGTCACCGAGATACTCATCAGCTGGGGATTTCCTAGAAACAGTGGCCAAGTTACGGTAAAAAGGATGTGAAGCTGTTGCTTTTCTAATAAACAAATATATGTTTGGAAGACGGAATAAAATGGGTTAGTTTTCACTTTAACGTAACTTTCTCTCTCCTTTGTAGAACTCCATGAAAGTGATGTTCAAATGCCTGTGGAAAAACTGTGGGAAGGTGCTGAGCACCGCGGCCGGCATCCAAAAACACATCCGGACCGTTCATCTCGGGTAAGGCAGCCCTCACTGGCAGGCTGGCTTTTTGGCATGGCGTCCATCAGTTCAGTCTAGGGCCACCTGCACCCAGAAATTACACATCACATCGTGCCTTAAAAGTTCTGAGTACAGAAAAAGACACTGGGGTTTGCTTGGTCTCCCTAACCAGTATATAGAGGTGGCCGCTGCAGATAATCTTGGCCACTACAGCACAGTAGAAAGAATTTTAAGTTGTGAAACCTCAATAATTTACTCACTAAGTGATGTCAGGAAGTCACTGCTCTGAGCCTTAGTTCTTCGAAAAATGAGGTTAATAATAATATAGACCCTGCATGGTCTTTTATGAGAGTCCAAGAGATAATGTAAGTGAGAGTGACTTGTGGATTATAAAATGCTAGGGTAGGAGTTTCTAACCTGTGATCCATGGGTGGACTTCATGGGGCCCCTGAACCCCCTGAAATTGTAAAATTACATGTGCATTTTTTTCTCAATGAAGAGTACTCATAACTTGGAGTATCAAAGACATGTGTAACTTAAAAGGGTTAAAAATCACTGAATCAGTCAGCGTTGCTGTTGCTGTTTTTACGATGCCTGATAATTTGGCTCTATCGCTTTGTTGATCAAATAGGCCCTCTATTTACATAGTCTACACTTTTCCTTGTATTATGGAGCACTTAATTCCTCACCTGCAATAGGTACAATTGGGAACCTTTATAGAAATCGTCTCTAAGGAAAGTAAAATGAAGCTTTGGGAGCCACACCAGGGGCAGGGGAGGTTCAGCAGTCCTGTACTTCAGTCTCTGGTCTTTTTTGTCCTATGATCTGCAACTTAGAAGGGACCTTAAGAAGCTGTAAATCATAGCCAGTGTGCATAAGGCAAACACAAACACGTGACCGAGCCCCCAGATGCTTGGCCCCAGAGGAGGCCTTTCAGCAAGGTACGTGTTGAGAGATAAAAGCAAGAGTCGTTTTACCCAGCAAGGGATAAATTCAGGGAATGCGTCATCCACAAAAAGCAGTACAGGCAGAAAACAGAAATGGGTTCTAAGGTGACATTGCTGATCTGATGGTCAGCTCCAGCAGTGGCTGTGGAGAGAAGCAGGGATCGAACTCCCTAACCTATGGCTGATGTTCGAGGACACAGCCAGACCCTTCCCAAGCACTGAACCTGAAGGTCACAGAACGCTGTGGGTGCTGTGTGTGGCCAGAGAGGCCTGGGCTTCTGCTCCCCACCACACTGGGTCTCTGCAGGGCACAGTGCCCTCACTGTTGTTCTAAAGGCTCTCGGACAGGCCTCCTGCAGTGTGTCTCCTCCAATCTCCTCTCAGGACAATTCACAGTATAAATAGCTCAGTTATTTAAGGAGGTAGAAACAGCTTCCTGAAGTTTTAGCCAGGAGGTAAGGTGTTTGTTTTAAAGGCTGTCTGCCCAGAAAATTGAATCCTATTCAGCACCACATGGAAGCACAGCTGTTTATATGTTTTTATAGACTGTTAAGTGGATACACCAATTTCCTTTGAGTTCCTGGGGTACTCTGCAGTGAGTGACACGCAGAACGCAGCCACTTCACTTGCTTGCCTTGTTGTTGTTTGTGGTCAGGTGCCCTCAAGTCGATTCCGACTCATAGCAACCCTGTGTACAACAGCACAAAACACTGCCCAGTCCTGCGCCATCTTCACAATCTTTGCTATGTTTGAGCCCACTGTTGCTGCCACTGTGTCAGTCTGTCTCGTTGAGGGTCTTCCTCTTTTTTGCTGACCCTCTACTTTATCAACCATGATGTCCTTCTCTGGAGACTAGTCCCTCCTGCTAACATGTCCAAAGAACGTAAGACGAAGTCTCTCCATCCTCCCTTCTAAAGAGCATTCTTGTTGTACTTCTTCCAAAACAGATTTGTTCGTTCTTCTGGCAGTCTATGGCATATTCTTCACCAACACAATTCAAAGGCATCAATTCTTCGGTCTTCCTTTTTCATTGCCCGGCTTTCACATGCATATGAGGCGATTGAAAATACCATGGCTTGGGTCAGGCACACCATAGTCCTCAAGGTGACATCTTTGCTTTAAAGAGGTCTTTTTGCAGCAGATTTGCCCACTCTGCTTCCCTAGCATCCCCTTTTTACTGATGTGCCCTTCAATTGCCCAGAAGCCTAAGAATTCCCAGCCCTGCCAGCCATTCCCGGGATGGGCCTGGGCTAGCAGGACTACAAGGCAGATGTGCGTACATGCAGCCCAGGACCTGAGCTCTCTCATGGACCGGGAGAGAAAAATAGCCTTTGCCTTACTCCATGGGCTGGATTCAAAGACTGTAGCACAGTGGGACATTTTTAATGAGTGTTGGCTGTGTGTGAGGCTGAGGAGGGAGCATATCAACGCCCACAGAAAATATTTCCTCTTCTGATTTAGCTGCAGTGCACACCAGGCCGGTATAAAAAGTGTACTGTTTGTTTCTCACTCTGTCCTTGTACACCAGGGGCCAATCTGGATTTATCCCCAACTAGGACACACAGTTTCCCCCAGGGCTCCGTGTCTATTAGTAGCACTGGGCAGCCAGTTGCAACTTGACCCGCCTTTTACTGGAAAGGAAGTGGGGACAGGAATAGAACAGATGCACATTCTTTGTCCCACTCTCTGGGGTCTCTAATGGTATGTTTGTCAGAAAGCCACGCCTACCAGACCTGATCCAGGACAAAGACACCTCCCCAGACGTCTCCTCCTGCGAGCTCAGGGGCAACTGAGCTAGGCCTGGAGAAGTCAGTGATTTGGCTGAACAGAAAGGGTCTAGGGAGCGGGAGGGTTTTATTGTAGGTTCTATGTAGGGATTGTAAGTGGGAAATTTTTTCTTTTTTCTGAGTCACTGATTTGCAGCTGCTGGATGTGTCCATGAAATTCAGGGGATACTCCATGGAAGGAGGATGTAAAGGGCCCTCTGCTCAGCCAGCCCGTAAAGCCGGGTGGCTTCCTATGCATCACCTCTCCACAAAGTGACAAATGTACTCAACCTGTTCGGAGTCGCTTTATTTTCCTCAAAAACGTCTGTGGATTTTTCAGTCTCCGTCTCCCAGAGTGAAAAGTACAGTGTCCCGTGTCCCGAGCAGAACTTTGAAGCACCTCAGAAGCTTTACTGGTGATGGTGAAATTATCAGGAATTGAGGGTCTCTCTCTAATGTAGCCTTTATTTAATAAGTGATACAGTGCCCGCTATGCATCAGGTGTTCCTTCCAAGCACTTTATAAATACTGATTCACTTAATCCTCATAATAAGCAAGGCACTATAATTATCCCCATATGGTATAGTGAAGGAACTGAGGCACAGGAACTATGTGTAGGTTACTAAAATCATACACGCAGCTAGAAAGTGACCGACTCAAGATTGGAACCTAGGAAGTATGACTTGAGATACCATGCACTTACCCCGCAGGCTGCAATGACTTCCTCTCCATGTGCTTGTTCATCCAACATTTAATAAGTACCAACTCCACGTCAAATACCTACTAGGCACGAGGGACACAAAGATGAACGAGACAGAGTCCTAAGGAATCACAACCTTAGTGAAGTGATAAAGAGGGAACAAACAGTTACAGAAATGTGGCAGGTAATTAATTAAAGGGATGAACACACTGCAGATGGAGCACAGAGGCCTGAACGGTTCGGAGTTGGGTCCTAACTAGACAACAGCCAGATGATCCTTTTAAAAAGTAAATCAGATCACTCAGAACCCTCTGTTGGCTTCCATTACATTGAGAACGCAATGCAGTTATCACAGGCTACAAAGCCCTCCATGGTCCTGCCTCTGTTCCACCTCTTCTTCTTTACCCTCCCCTCATACCATGGCCTCCAGCCACCAGCCTGTCTGTGCTTTGATTAAATGCCAAGCCCACCCCATCGGGCCTTTGTGCGGCTCCTCCCGGGTACCTTCTTCCCACAGGTTTCTGCCCAGCTCTCTCCCTCCCTCCCTTCATTCGGGTCTCTGCTCAAGCCTCGCCTCTCAGTGAGCTTCCCCTGACTACTGAAAATTAACACACCCCACAATCATCACCTCTGCTTACGGATACTCTTCACTGCCTGTTTTTTCTTTATGGGAGTTGTTATCACTACTTGATGTATTAAATGTCTATTTTATAAAGAACCATAAAGGGTTTCTTGTCTGTCTCCCTCACCAACCTCTAAGTTCTGTCAGGGCAGAGACTACACATGCTTTTCACTGTAAACTTAGGAGACCCTAGAACCATGCCTGGACATAATAGATTCTCAGTAAATTGTTGAGTGATTGAGTGAATGAATGAATAAGTGAATTGCCTTAAGAGGTCAAGGAAGGTTCCCCTGGAAGGTGACAGTTGAGTGTTGTAGGATAAGAAAGTTTGCCAGCAGACAAGCGAGAGGAAAAGCATTCTGGACAGAACAGCACGTGCAGGAGTTTCGAGCCAAGAGGACAGATAGGCCTGGTACGATTGCTTTGCTCTCTTTTTCGTTAGGCGTGTTGGGGACTCTGACTACAGTGATGGAGAAGAGGACTTTTACTACACAGAGATCAAGCTCAACACCGACTCCGTGGTGGACGGCCTGGGCAGCCCAGCCCCAGTGTCCCCTTCCCAGTCCCTGGCTTCGCCTCCTACTTTCCCCATCCCTGACTCAAGCCCAGGGGAGACTCCTCGTGCCAAAACAGAGACGAAACTGATGACACCCTTGAGCCGCTCCGCCCCCACCACCCTCTACCTCGTGCACACCGACCATGCTTACCAGGTGACTTGAAGGGACTCTGAGAGAAATCACCTTGACCCCTGACCAAAAACACTAACGTCTGACCTGTGTGAGTACAGGGTAACTCGGGGGAAATCAGCATCATACACTGCAGCCAGCCAGTAGCGGAGTCCAGTTCTCTTCTCCTCCACTGATTCCAGTATCTCACACAGATGGGGCCCTGTGGGTATTCCAAACTCCCCAGTGCTAACTGAAGCCCTGAGCCCATAAAGTTCACTATGAGGATTAAAATCCTTATAGTATGAAGCCCTCAGAATGCTGTCTGGAACATTTTATAACTGTCTGTTAAATAAAAAATACAATATATGAAAAGGTAAGCACTGGAAAAGTTTGACACAGTGACAGAATCCCCCTGCACACCAAATCGGGGACTTCCCGGCCTGCATTCTAAATGGGTGATTAACCCCCCCAGATTACAGTGGTGGATTTCAAAGTATGTTCCCCGATCAGGCATCAGTGTCACCTGAGAATATGTTGCTGTTGTGTGCCCGCGAGTCAATTCCAACTCGTAGGGACCCATATGACAGAGTAGAACTGCCCCACAGGGTTTCCTAGGCTATAATCTTCACAGAAGCAGGTCTTTTCTCTCATGGAGCAGCCGGTGGGTTCTAACTGCAGACCTGACCTTTTGGTGAGCAGCCGAGCACATGTTAGGAATGTGACTTCTCAGGCCCCAGCCAGACCTAGACCCGCAGCTCAGCGGCAGGTCTCAGTACCCCGTTGTAACAGGCCCTTCAGGTGCTCTCCGAGCTGAGAACTGCTGCTGAGGTATTCAAGCGGAATCCTGCAAACACAGTGTATGGTTAACGCTCCTTTTCCCTAGCAGTTACTAATGCTTTTAAATGTTAATTTGTTTTAATAAACTTTTAACCCATTCTAAGACAACATTTGACCCATCGTTCATAACCACTGTTTGCAGCCTTTTCAAGTCTCTTTCACATACTTGTCATCGTGGACTGAACAGTACTGGATACTATTAAATTAATACACCATAATCATCTTAGCCGTTCTCTTATTGTTGGGTATGTACTCCATTTTTCAGCCTATCAAGTATTTTCAATATGAATAACTCTATTAGGAACAACTCTGTGTCTCGAGCTTTGTTTTTTCTTTAAATTCCCGGAAGAGCAGTTATTGAGTCAGAAGATCTAATATGAACATTTTATGGCTCTGGCTATGAACTGCCAAAATACTTTCCAATGCTACCAATTACAAAACCCTGTCATTAGCATATATATTTGTAATTAGAAAAACTAAACTCATAGAGGAAGAAGTCAGCCACCAATTTAGCTGAGTTAAATTTAAGAGCAGTGGAGTTAAATTAGCTGATGCAATAAATTTTATTCCTGACTCTTGAATGGCTTCCTAGAAATGGAATTGCTAATATGCAGAATGCTAAGGATTTTGATATATATTGCCAGATTACCCTAATTCTCCATCCACCATCACTATATTAAAGCTTTTATTTCCCAATTTGAGAGGAAGAAATAACATCTCAGAGGTGCCCTAAAATAGGTATAGGTACATCTAATAAAAACTCTTTCCAGGAATCAACAGTGGAAAACAATCTCCTTTTATACCTTAGGTAGACTGCTTCAGTATATAAAAAGGTGATTTCTAGCCACTTTTGACCCAGTTTAACCTCTTCCTATTAAGTAACTGGAGCCCTGGTGGCGCAGTGGTTAAGAGCTGCGGCTGCTAACCAAAAGGTCGGCGGTTCAAATCCACCAGCTGCTCCTTGGAAACCCTATGGGGCAGTTCTACTCTCTCCTGTAGGGTAGCTTGAGTCAAAATCGACTCTATGGCAATGGGGGCCTGGCAATCAACTTCCATAAGATTACAGTCATTGAAAACCCTATGGAGTGCAGCTCGACTCTGACACACATCCGGTGGACATGAGTCAGAACTGGCTGAACAGTAGCTGGTGACCAGGTAGTTGGACTAAGTTGTCAGTTCAGCCCTGCTTCGATAATGGGAGTCGCTACCAACCAACCAACCCACTGCCGTTGAGTCAAATCCGACTCATAGTGTGACCCTATACGACAGCATAAAACTGCCCCACAGGGTTTCCAAGGCTGCAGATCTCCACAGAAGCAAACTGCCACATCTTTCTCCCGTGGAGTGGCTAGTAGGTTCAAACCGCTGACCTTTTGGTTGGTAGCCGAGTGCTTTAACCACTGCACCACCAAGGCTCCCGTGGGAGTCCTTAGGTGGTACAAACGATCAACGCTCTTGGCTGCTAACTGAAAGGTTGGCGGTTCAAGTCTACATGCCTCAGAAAAAGGCCTGACAATCTACTTCTGAAAAATCCGCCATTGAAATCCATATGGAAGACAGCGGTGACCCACATGGGTGACACACAGGGGTCACCATGAGTCGAGATAACTCAATGGCAACTAATGGTCATGATTCTGGTAATACCAGCTTCACACTCTGAGGACAAGCATTCTCTCATTACAGTGTTCTCTGTTCTGTTCCCCAGGCCACGCCCCCCGTGACCATTCCAGGATCCGCCAAGTTCACCCCCAATGGCAGCAGCTTCAGCATTTCCTGGCAGTCCCCTCCGGTCACCTTCACAGGCATTCCAGTGAGTTGAAAAACAAAACAGCCAGACATCTGGTCAGAGCCAGACATTAAGTGTAGAGAACAGACTGTAGAGATAGTGAAAAAGGCCAGAGTTGGATTGCCAGAAGTAACACATTTCTGAAGTGACATTTGTAAACTCAGCAGCAAGGTCCAGACCCAATTCTCTATGAAAAGGTGTTTTGACTGGGATTTTAGGAAACTAGAATAGAGTTTCAGCTGCTGATAAACAACTTCTTGGAAAATATCTAGATTTTTTGTATGTTTGTGGTGTGTTTGTATATTACCAAATGCTTTATAAGCTGAACTCAGACCCTGTACATAAAAGATGGTGTTATCATTATAAATAACCATGTAAACTTCAGGACTTTGAAATTAGTGTTTTGTGGATATGTCATTTTGAAGGTTCAAAAAAATAAATTGAATGATTTTTTGTCTCCAAAGCCTGAATAATCCATGCTGATGGATAATTTGAAAATAAGTGAGTGCTGAAATACACAATCAAATTTAAGTAGTATATAAGAAGAATGTGATTTGACATATTAAATGATTGCTGTCTGATAAATCACCATGAATTTCCTTAATTCCTAACCATTCATCTAAAAACATATTGGGTCTTTTATAGCTTATCACAGAATACCCATAGGCCTGCACACTGTTGATGCTCGTGGTGGTGTATAAGTCCTGATAAGGTTCAGAACGTGGCTTAGGATAGCAGATATTAACCTTATTTCATCCTTTCCGCTCTTCACAAAAGCTTCTTGTTGTCAGCCACTGGCAACTCCCAGAGGTTTCCCGCAAAGACTAAGGCCTCCAACAGAGCTGATAAAAATGGAAGTGGCTGTATCAATTATGCGGTGCTCTGTCAATGAATATTTATTACATTCCATAGAGGAATAGCTGGCAGCAATTTGGGAAATGGTGGCTTCCAGAAAATACTCCTGGAAGTCGATTTTTCAACAGTCCTCTGGAGCTGGAGTAATTGTGGAAGTTGCCTGTTTCACTGAGTAGGGATAAATACTGGGAGCTCAGAAAGAGTGGCCTTATTACTGGACATTAGAGGAGCACAGAATAGATGAGTAGAAATTAGGTTTGCTTCTGGCAAGCATGCTGATGGCCTGCTGCAGGTGTCAGAGGTTAACAATCTGTCCATTTAGGGACTTTTCTTTTGAGACTAGCGCGGCTCTCAATATCACTTTTGAGACAACCCTTCTGTGTTAACCTAGAATATCAGCAGCACAATACAGAATTATAAAGACCTGCTACTCTGAATCCTGTTGATTCTTGTCTTTGACTTGGGGAAGAATTTTCAATTGTTCAATTGTTCATCTGGTGTAAAAACAAGTATGTAGTGTGTACCTGGAACAGCCCAATTCAAGCATCTTTTCAGATTACTTCTATGACCAATCAGGAAGAACTTTTTTTTTCCTTTGCTTTTTCAATTAAATCATTACTTTCTGAAGTACGGAAGAATCACTCTGGGTATTTGTTACTATCTGCATGTCTTCCAACGTTTCTGAATGTCTTCCACAGTAGGATACCAGCTAAAGGGCGGGGGGTCGGGGAATAGTTGCTGTCGAGTCGATTCCACTCATGGCAACCGCCTGCGTGTCAGAGTAGAACTGTGCTCCATCGGGTTTTCAGTGGCTGATTTTTCACAAGTAGATCTCCAGGCCTTTCTTCTGAGGTACCTCTGCATGGACTCAAACTTCCAATCTTTTGGTTAGCAGCTAAGCACGTTAGTTGCTTGCAGCAGCCAGGTAGAATTTTAGAACATACAAGTTCCCGCCTTCTAAATTAGTGTAAAAGGGTTTTCAGACAGCAGTTCTAATAGTTTTAAACTGTAAGAAATTAGTATTAATGATGGCCCAACTGTATCCAAACTGAAAAACCACAGTTTCCATTTTATAAAATGCTCTTTTAAAAAAAACACATTACTGTTTGTACTCCAAAGGGAATACTCTCAGGTTGTCAGATCAGCCCCATTTTGGATTTCTTTTTCTCCCATATCTTTGAGGCCTGGTATAAAGAGGAGATCCTTTTGTACACTTCCTAGCCAGAGAGTGAAAAGAACCTTCTCAGAAAGCCAAAGGTTTGCAGGATTTATTTATTCATTTGCCTCTGCTAGATTTCCTGAACATTGGACTTGGATAAGTTCCCTGGGTAAAACCTTTGCCCAGAGGTGTGCAGCCTATGAGGCTGACCTGCATGTTTACAAATGTTAACTCCAAATCTGTCTTTTCCAGCCTAAGGCTGTGGAGAAAGAAGACAGAGGAAAGGAGGCCCTTGTCAATTACAGCTTTCAGGGAACTGGGGTTCCCCCGTGACCCACCTTTTCTTCTAATTATCTCCCTTCCTGTCTCGTCTTTTCATGACCAAAAGCTAAGAGCTCTTGCTCCCCAAGCAGGAAAGTAAGAGCTAGTCAATCTGCTCTCCAGGAACAGTTCCAGGAGGCTTCAGGCCATCGGGAGGCTCTCTAAACTTGAAATAGAGTGCTTAAATGTTAAGCTTCTTAGCTGAATTAGGTTAATCTTTTTTTTATTAATAATTTTTGTTGTTGAAAATATACACAGCAGAACATACACAAATTCAACAATTTCTACATGTACCGTGCAACAACACTGACAGTATTCTTCAAGTTGTGTGACCATTCTCCCCATCCTTTTCCGAATTGTTCCTCCCCCAGTAACATACACTCACTGCCCTTGAAGCTTCCTGTCTAACCTTTCAAGTTGCTGTTGTCAATTTGATGGTTTGGGTTTGTTTTTTTTAACATCTTGAAGGAAGGTTCAGAATATTATAAGAGACTAAAGCCAAGCTAGGTGTTCTTATTTGTGTGTTTTCATTTGAGAATGAGAGAATCATGAAGAAATTTCTCCAGCCTATTTACAGAAGTGCACAACATCTGTATTACTGCTCTGGTGTGAGGCTCCGGTGCAGATCGTAGGTCTGGCATTCATGAGCTGTGACCTGGAGCGGGTCATATGGCCGAAAGCAGTGACCTCCACTGTAATACTACCTTGTAGAGTTGTTTATGGTGCAAGGATCAAATGAATCATGCACGCAAGGTGTTCAGCATAGCGCCTGGCACATGGCTAACATTGAGAAGCGCTTACTCTTACTGTTATCTTTGACGTGTCCCACTGCTATAATATAGAGGATAGATAAAGTGAGTCTCTCTATTTAGGATTGATTCATATAACACAAATAGACTCAACATCTGGGAGAGCTTAACCATGATTTTTACAGACATGGTTTAGAGTTCTTTAAATTCTTCTGAAGTCATATGTAATTACTGGACAAATTAGAAGCATGCAGCACTAATAATTTTATTTAGAAATTATATACATATAGTGCTGTTCAAGTTTATTATGTACTTTATAAAGCATGTCCTAATTTAGAACTTAGAAATGGTAAAGATTTTTTTTTTTTAATTGAAATGCGGAGAACACTGGTAGAGATAGCCAACATGATGCTTTTAGGCAGAGCTAAAAGGGTGCTAGAGACAGAAGCATCCTGCCGTCCCACCGCAGCAAAGACCCAAAAAACTAAATAAAACAGATACAAACAGCAATGCTGGAACCCTAAGCATCAAACGGTCGAACAAAGAACTAGACCAAGCCCCAAATGGAAGAAGAAACTGACAGAGAACAGACAATGAGGAGAGCTACGGAGTGGAAGTATCCTGCCAGCTAGTGCTTCAACATCTTGGAACACAGCTAGCAATGACCCTAGACAGGGACTATGGGAAGGCAGCTTCATGGAGCTCCCAACAGGAGACAGAGCACCCAGTAACCAGAGACACACGCTTTCCCACCCCTCACCCTTCTGCCCTGTATGCTGCCTCTGACGTTTTCCAACAGGTCACTTGGCCGGACTGGGTCCACCCTGCCCCTACCGGCCAGGTCCCTCAGTGCCATATTTCTTTTTCTTTCTCTTTCTTCTTCTCCCTTCTCCCTCCCACCTAGCCCCCTCTGCTACCTCTGCCCTTCCCTGACAAACTGTGCCACACCACCTGGCAACAGAGACACCAGCTTGCCAGCACCCTGGTTCCTCCCTGCCGCCAATGGCTGCTTCCCTCAGTACCATATTGTTCGTTTGTTTCTTCTCTCTCACCCTTGCTTTCCTTTCTCCTACCCACGTAGCCCCGTGCACCACCTCTGCCCTTTCTTGATAGGCCGTGCCACAACACTTGGCTACAGAGCCACCAGCACACAGCCTCCTAGGATCTGCCCTTCCCCCACCCGCCAGATCCCGCTGCACTGACTTTTTTTGCTCTCTTTTCTGTCTCCCTCCCACCTAGCTCTGCACATCACTTCCTCACCCTTCTCTCCTGCCCCCCGCACCTACCACTGAATGCTGCGCCCCCAAGCAGCACAGGCACGGACCCCTGGACCCCACTCTGCACCACCCCAGCCCTGCACCACCAAGTGCTGTGGCACTGGTGCAGACCCCTGGACCCCCAGACGCTGTCCCACGCTGACCCCCCACCCCTACCTACCAAGTGCCACACCCCTGAGCAGCACTAGTATGGAGGCATGGACTCAGCCCTACACCACTCCTAGCCCCACCCTGCCATGCCACACCCAGACCCAACACGCTGGCCCCTTCTGTGCCGCTGGCAAACGACCCATCCCCACCCCTCACCCTCTGCTGGACCTGCCCTGCTATACCATAGCTTAACAACCAGCCGTGTCCACCTAGACAAAGTGGTAAGAACTATAGTGCCCACAGATGACCAACAAACAAAACACACCCAGCCCACCTGCCCATGCATAATCAAATTAAAAAAAAAAAAAAGGAGGATGGAACAAACAAACCTACAGTCAATAAACAAACAAAAAAAAATAACGCCCGAATGTCTAGGAGACAACACACAATATCAAAACATATTAAAAAAACAAGACAGGATGGCTCCAGTAAGCAACCAAAATACAACACCAGATGACCTTCCAGTAGAACAGCCACTGGAACTACCTGATAGGGAATTCAAAAGTCTAATATTCAGGGCTGTCCAAAAGATTAGGAAAGAGATCAAGGAAAACACAGACAAATCTAAGGAAAAAATACACAAAATCTTGGAAAAACCAGAGAAAACATAGACAAACAATGACAAATACAGGAAAATAACACAAGAACAAAATGTCAATATAAATAAACAATTAGAAATCATAGAAAAAGCAGAATTAGAGATCCAAAAGATAAATAACAAAATTTCAGAAATGGACAATGCACGAGATGGTTTGAGGAGCAAATGTGAAACAATGGAAAGCAAGATCAGCGAAATGGCAGACAAATGCATGGATACCACTTTGTTGGAGGAAAAATCAGAGAAAATGAAGAAAACCTAAGAACTATGTGGGACACAATCAAGAGCAAAAATTTGCGTGTGATCAGAGTTCCACAATGGGGGAGAAAACGGAAAACATGGAGAAGATCATCGAAGTCTTCCTGATGGAAAACGTCCCTAATTTTATGAAAGATGAAAAGCTGACCATCCAAGAAGCTCAATAAACCCCGTATAGGATAGACCACAAAAGAAAGTCGCCAAGACATATCATAATCACCCTCACCAAACCAAAGACAAAGAATCCTGAGAACAGCTCAAGAAAAATGAAAAGTCACATACAAAGGGGAAACAATAAGACTAAGCTCTGATTACTTAGCAGAAACCATGCAGGTAAGAAGGCAATGGGGTGACATATAAAACTTTGAAGGAAAAAAATTGCCAACCAAGAATAATATATCCTGCAAAACTCTCACTCAAAAATAATGGCAAAATTAGGACATTTCCAGAAAAAGAGAAATTAAGGAAATAGTAAAAACCAAACTAAACTTACAAGAATTATTAAAGAGAGTCCTTCGGTTAGAGAACCAACAACATCAGAAAACAACCTGAATCTAGGACACAGGACAGCATCAACCATATGCCAACCTAGGTAATGAACTCTCAAGGATAAAACAAAATTAAAAGATTTCCAACAAAGAACCAGAGATGTCAATCTGTAAATGATAACAACATCAGAATAATAAAAGGAGGAATAAATAGTGTAGATATAGAACTTTCAAATGGAGAGCGTCAAGGTGATGTCAAGTAATAAAAGACTAGTTCAAACTTAGGAAGGTAGGGGTAAAATTCAAGGTAACCACAAAGGAAGTTAACAAAGCTACTCATCAAAATAAGAAAAACAAAGTGTCAGTAAACACAGAATCTACAGAAACGAAAAGAAGATCCACAAACAGAAGGAATACAGCATGGGAGAATAAGAGGAACAAAGAAAATATAAGTACCAAAAAAAAAACTACAAAATAACAGCTATGAACTCATACCTATTGATAATCACCCTGAATATAAATGGCTTAAATGCACTTGTGAAGAGACAGGAAGTGACAGAATGGATTAAAAAAAAAAAAAAAAATGCCCCATCAATATGCTGTCTATACCTTAGAAACAAAAACATAAACATAGTGAAAATCAAAGGATGGAAAAAAGTATAGCAAGCAAACAGCAACCAAAAAAAGAGCAGGAGTGGCAATACTAATCTCAGATAAAATAGACTTTAAGGCAAAATCTACCATAAAAGACAAGGAAGGGCATTTATATAACGATTAAAGGGACAATCCACCATGATGACATAACCATAATAAATATTTATGCACCCAATGACAGGGCTCCAAAATACATAAACCCTGACAGCACTAGCCAGAAATAGACAGTTCCACCTTAATAGAAGGAAACTTCAACACACCACTCTTGGTAAAGGACAGAACATCTAGAAAGAAACTCAGCAAAGATACAGAAGATCTAAAGGCCACAGCTGACCAACTTGACCTCACAGACATATATAGAACACTCCACGCAACAGCAGCAAAATGTACATTCTTTTCCAATGCGCATGGGACGTTCTCCAGAACAGACCACATCTTAGGCCAGAAAGCAATCCTCAACAAAATCCAAAACACTGAGATAATACAAAGCATCTTCTCTGATCACAATGACATAAAAGTAGAAATTAATAACAGGAAGAGCAAGGAAAGAAAACAAAAACAAGGAAGCTAAATAACACCTTGCTTAAAAACTACTGGGTGATAGAAGAAATCAAAGATGGAATCAAAAAATTCTGAGAATCAAATGAGAATGAAAACACATTATAGCAAAACCTTTGAGACACAGCAAAGACAGTGCTCAGAGGTCAATTTTTAGCAATAGATGCACACATCAAAAAAGAAGAAATGGCCAAAATCAAAATGTTAGCTTTACAACTCGAACAAATAGAAAGAGAACAATGAAAGAAGTCCAACATCCATTCCTGATAAAAACTTTCAATAAGGTAGGAATAGAAGGGAAACTCCTCAGCATAATAAAGCGCATCTATACAAAACCGACAGCTAACATCATTCTCAATGGAGAGAGGCTGAAAACATTCCCCCTGAGAATGAGAAGAAGACAAGGATGCCCTTTATCACCACTCCTGTTAACACTGTGCTGGAAGTCCTAGCTAGAGCAATAAGGCAAGAAAAGAAAACACAGCATCCAAATTGTTAAGGAAGAAGTAAAACTATCCCTATTTAGTTGTGGATAATATGATACTATACATAGAGAACCCAGTAGGCTCCACAAGAAAACTACTGGAACTAACAGAAAGATTCAGCAGAGCAGCAGGATACAAGATAAACATACAAAAATCAGCTGAATTCCTATACACCAATAAAGAGAACTATGAAAAGGAAATCAGGAAAACAATACCGTTTATAATAGCCCCTAAAAAAATAAAATAAAATACTTAGGAATAAATCTAACCAGGGATGTAAAAGAATTATACAAAGAAAACAACAAAACACTACTGTAAGAAACCAAGAGACCTACATAAATGGAAAAACATACCATGCTCATGGATAGATAGGCTCAACATTGTGAAAATGTCCATTCTACAAGTACAAAGCAATCTACAAATACAATGCAATCCCGATCCAAATACCAGCAGCATTCTTTAACGAGATGGAAAAGCTAATCCTTAACTTTATATGGAAAGGAAAGAGGCCCCGGATAAGTAAAACATTATTGAAGAAGAAGAATAAAGTAGGAGGCCTCACACTACCTGACTTCAGAACCTCCCATACAGGTATGGTAGTCAAACAGCCTGGTACTAATACAATGAAAGACACATTGACCAATGGAACAGAATCAAGAACCCAGATGTAAATCTGTGCACCTATGGTCAGCTGATTTTTGACAAAGGCCCAAAGTCCATTAAATAGGCAAAAGACCATCAAAATTTTTAAGAAATGGTGCTGGCAAAACTGGATGTCCATCTGTAAAAAAATGAAACAGGACTCATACCTCATACCATACACAAAAACTAGTTCAAAATGGATCAAAGACCAAAAATATAAAACCAAAAACTGTAAAGATCATGGAAGAAAACAATTGGGTCAACACTTGGGGCCCTAATACACAGCATAAATAGGATACAAACCATAACTAACAATACACAAACACCAGAAGATAATCAAGGTAACTGGGATCATCTAAAAATTAAACACGGATGCTCATCAAAAGACCAAAAGAGTGAAAAGAGAACCTACAGACTGAGAAAAGAAATTTGGCTATGACATATTTGATAAAGGCCTAATCTCTAAAATCTATAGGAAGATACAACAAAAAGACAAATAATCCAATTAAAAAATGGACAAAGAATATGAACAGATACTTCACCAAAGAAGACATTCAGGCAGCTAAAAGACAGATGAGGAAATGCTTGAGATCTCTAGCCATTAGAGAATTGCAAATCAAAACTACATCAAGATACCATCTCACCCCAACATTACTGGCAGTAATCAAAAAGACAGAAAATAACAAATGTTGGAGAGGCTGCAGGGAGATTGGAACTCTTAGGCACTGCTGATGGGAATGCAAAATGGTACAACCATTTTGGAAAACATTATGGTGCTTCCTTAAAAAGCTAGAAATAGAAAAACCAGCAATTCCACTCCTAGGAATATATCCTAGAGAAATAAGAGCCATCACATGAATAGAAATATGCACACCCATGTTCACTGCAACATTATCCATAATAGCAAAAAGATAGAAACAACCTAAGTGCCCATAAACAGATGAATGGATAAACAAACTATGGTACATACACATAATGGAATACTACACGACGATAAATCTGCGAAGCATCTCACAACATGGATGGATCTGGGGGGCATTATGCTGAGTGAAATAAACCAATCCCAAAAGGACAAATACTATATGAGACCACTCTTATAAAAACTCATGAAAATGTTTACACACAGAAAGAAGCAATCTTTGATGGTTTACAAGGGAGGAGAGGGGTGGGAAGGGAAAAACACAACAGATAAATGGTATCTTTGGCAAAGGGTATGACAGTGCACAATACTGGGGAGGTCAGCACAACTTGACCAAGGCAATGTCATAGAAGCCTCATAGATACACCCAAACTCCCAGAGGGACCAAGTTACTGGGGCTGAGGGCTAGGGGCAAAGGTCTCAAGGGACATCTAGCTCAATTGGCATAACATAGTTTATAAAGAAAATGTTCTACATCCTACTCTGGTGAGTAGCGTCTGGGGTCTTAAAAGCTTACGAGCGACCATCTAAGATACGTCTACTGGTCCCACCTCATCTGGAGCAATGGAGAATGACGAAAATCAGAGACACAAGGACAAGATTAGTCCAGAGAACTAATGGACCACAACTACCACAGCCTCCACCAGACTGAGTCCAGCACAACTAGATGGTGCCCAGCTACCACCACCAACTGCTCTGACAGGGATCATAATAGAGGTTCCCAGACAGAGCTGGAGAAAAATGTAGAACAAAATTCAAACTCACCAAAAAAAAAAAAAAAAAAGACCAGACTTACTGGTCTGACAGAGACTGGAGAAACTCCGAGAGTATGGCCCTCGGACACCCTTATAGCTCAGTAATGGAGTCACTCTCAAGGTTCATCCTTCAGCCAAAGATTAGACAGGCCCGTAAAACAAAATAAGATTAAATGGGCACACCAGCCCAGAGGCAAACACGAGAAGACAGGAGGGGTCGGGAAAGCTGGTAATGAGGAACCCAAGGTCGAGAAGGGGAGTGTTGACATGTCATGGGGTTGGCAACCAACGTCACAAAACAATGTGTGTATTAATTGTTTAATGAGAAACTAATTTGCTCTGTAAACTTTCACCTAAACCACAATAAAAAAAATCATCTGGGGAAATTAACACCAAGGAACATTCCTTTACATTGAGAGAAAATAGAAAGTAGTAGTACCTGTACGTCTAAACACATTGCTTAGGAACGCTCCCATGACAGTTAATTGACAAAGCCACTTCTTTGGCTGTGTTGGTTTCTAGGTGATTTTTTTTTTTTTTTTTTTTTTTTTATTAAGGGTATGCTCTTCTGTATTTGGCCATACTGTGTAATTACTTGATACATCATTATTTCTTTTGTTATGAAAATTAGTTTTCTTGCAGCTTTGAGAATCCCAAGAGCTGGCAAGATACTTCATGTTATGAGAGCAAGAGATGGAAAGGGTCTAGGGAGTAGTCCCGGAGGGACCAGGGACAAGAAGGGATCTCCTGCTAACATGATCAAGAGCTGGAGTCCTAAGGGGTGAAGCCCGTGCTGTGGAGTCTGGCAGAGCTGCAGTACAACGCTGGCTCTGCCATTTACAAGTTCCATGACCTTGAGTGAGTTATTTAACCTCTCTATGCCTTTGTTTCCTTCTCTGTAAAATGGGAACAACAGTAGTACTTCTCACCACATGCGGTAGCTGTAAAAATTAAAGCTGTTACCAGCATACCTGGCACATAGTGAGCACTCAGTGAATATTACACAGATGACGTATATTCTTGATTTGCTCAGGCTCTTTGCTTCCTGCCTTTACGTCTTGATTGGACCCAGAGTCTGTTGTCAGGGTGCCTTAGGCAAGAATCAGTTTACTTGGTGGCTGAATGATCTAACAGAAAGAATTAACAGAAGGCCTAGGTCCATAGTGTGTCATTGCCGCTGACTAGCTGTACAATTGTAGATGAATCTCTTAACTTCTCTCGATAATTTTTATCTCTAGAAGGGGAATCATGAGGCCTGCTCCACCTGACAGGGTTCATAAATGAAATAAGTGGAAATATACTTTAAGGTATAAAATATTATTCAAGTGGTAATATATTATGGGCAACTTGGGATGCGTAGATATGAAGTCAGCCAGATTTTTAAAGTATTAATTGTTCCTAGGTCTTTTCCATTTGGGGATGCATTTCAGTGCTGCCATGAGCATCATTCCATCTATTTTAACATGTGGTCTCTGTGAAGGAAGTGCTTCAGCTCTGCACCTGATGGTCAAGTACCACTATCTACGTGGCAAAGGCTACATCAATGGACGGTGAGGAGAAACTCCCTGTAAACTTTGCTTCTGTGTATTTCACAGGTCTCACCAACCCATAACCATCTGATGAGCACAGGAGAGCAGAGACAGCACACTCACACAGTCCTGTCCTCCCCGCCCAGAGGAACCGTCAGCCTAAGGTACGACTGCTTGAAACACCACACACCTCATCTCCAGGAATTACATGAAAAATAAAACAATGGAGGGAAAAAAGAAACTGGAAATGCAATCTTCCACAAAATTTTCCCAGAATCACCGAAATAGCCTTTGTTTTGATCCTGTGTTTGTTTCCCATTCATTAACTGTGAATGGATTTGTTGTTTTAAAGGGTAGTGGTTTACAGTACGTTTTTTAATCATTATTTTTATTGTGATAAAATATATATAACAAAGCATTTGCTATTTCAACCGTTTTTACGTGTACAATTGAGCGACATTAATTACATTCACCACGTTTAGAACCATCACCACTACCTGTTCCCAAGTTCTTTCCTTACCCTTAACAGAAACTCAGTACCCCTACAGCCTCAACTCCCATTTCCTCTTCCCCCCAACTCCTGATAACCACTAATCAGCGCTGGTCTCTATGCATTTACCTATGCTAGATATTTCATGTAAGTGGAATCAGACAGTATTTGTTCTTTTGTGTCTGACTTCTTTTGTGTCACTCAACAATGTTTTCAAGGTTCGTCCATGTGGTAACATGTATCAGAACTTCATTTCTCTTTATGGCTGAATAGTAGCCGTATACATACATATACACACATACATCACACACACATACATCCTACACACATACATCACACACGCATACAGACACACACATACATCACACACACATATATACACCTATCACACATTTTGTTTATCCGTTTACTTGTTGATGGACACTTGGATTGTTTCCACCCCTTGGCTATTATGAATAACGCTACAGTGAACATTGGTATAAAGTATGTGTTTGAGTTCCTGCTTTCAAGTCTTTTGGGTATATACCTAGGAGTGGAATTGCTGGCTCATATGATAATTCTGTGTTCAACTTTGCAAGGAACCACTGAACTGTTTTCCGCCACAACTGCACCATTTTATATTCCCATCAGCAGTGAATGAGGGTTCCTACAGAAAGTTTTCTTACAGAATAAACTTATTTACTATTTAATGAGTTTGCTTGGAGGGTCGGGGTATAATTTACAGTGAGTTTTCTTGCAGAATAGGTAATGGTGTTTATTGGGCCTAGTTAAAGCCAGGTGCGCTAACTTCCATATTGAATGAATTACAAGATACAGTTTTAGTGCAGATCAAGGAGAACCTCTTCGGAAGTTCCTTCTCCAGAGCACTAGAAATTTAGGAAGCAAAGGAGCACTTGAAAAGTCTATATTGTTCTCTGCTGGTTATTTCCCTTATTTACTTAATACAGTTTTGTGAAGCTGGCCAAGTGGATATGTCCATTGATGGACAAAGTGAA
Source organism: Dugong dugon (assembly GCA_030035585.1). Classification (NCBI taxonomy): domain Eukaryota; kingdom Metazoa; phylum Chordata; class Mammalia; order Sirenia; family Dugongidae; genus Dugong; species Dugong dugon. The sequence continues at coordinate 4,089,820 of CM057474.1, forward strand.
GCTTAAGTGCCGTGAAAACATTCACGTGTTAAAGTCTGAACCGAGAGAGAACCTCAACTACATTTCCTGACGTTTTTTTCTTGCTCTTTCAAAGGATTTCAGGCTCTCCGTAGATGCCCATTGAATGCCTCCCGTGGAATCAACTGTCCTTGTCTGTCTTTCAGGAAGCCCAGGGGAGAGGGCAAAAAGTGCCGGAAGGTGTATGGCATGGAGAACCGAGACATGTGGTGTACCGCCTGCCGCTGGAAGAAGGCCTGCCAAAGGTTCATTGACTGAGAGCCCCACCCACACACCCGAGCTACTCCCGCCCTCTCCTTCCACTGCAGGTCTGGAAAAGTGCTTTTGCTTCCGAACAAAAAGCACTTAAAACCCGGGAAAAGCACCTCCCGGAAACTTGGTGGAATTACAGCAAAAAAAAAGTCAGCACCCTCACTGCTCTGACTGAGAATCCAGCCTAGAGCAGCTGTGACCTTCATTTCCTTCAAACGAAAAGCCACCCTTTTTTGCTGTATGTCTAGGTCTTAAAACTGTGAACTTCTGTAGCAGGTGAACCAACAAAGCCCTTTTTTGCCTAGTGAGGAGGCGAATTTTGATAAGCTTTCTGAATAATGCCGTTTCCGACATTTTTTGACACTTAAAAAAAAAAATAAGCTACACGTTATTCAGTAGCATTTGTACAAAGAACAATACCTACTTTCCTTGTGAATAGTTGTTTTCCTGTTTTCCATTCGCCTTCTTGGAGCAGTTCACATCATGATGTGTTGCAAGAACATGCCACACTCTGGGTATCTTTTTTATTTTTTTTTTAATGGCCCCAAACTGAACCATGGTAGAGCTGTTAGCCTGGAGGGCCTGGAATGGCATAAATTTGAAAAGAGATGAACAATGGAAATCACCAGCAGACCTCAGCCTCAAGCTGAGTTCAGAAATGCAGCTGTCACGTCGGGAAACACCTTGGAGTTTTCCATGGGTAAGGAGCGCCTCCCCAGAGGCAGGACAGCAGCTTCTCTGCCTGCCACCACCCAGCCAAGCATTGGCGCTCTGGGTAAGCCGTCTGGGTAAGCCTCCATGCTTCTTTCAGGGATGGGATGCAGACCACAGCTTGGACCTGTTTGTCACTGCTTGTCTGTCAAGGTGTTGCCAGGTTAATGGGTCCTTTCTTGAGAATGCCACCACTGACTGATTTCAGAAAGGGTTGAGAACTCCAAACTGTCCCAGCAAGTTTGCTTTAAACAGCAGAACACAGCCTCCATCCACGTCCCCAGCTGTTCAGAAGGTCATGTTAGGTCAACAAACCAACTTCTGTTCTGAGTGCACTTTTATAGGTTTTTATGCTTTAGCATGTCTGGGAGGTGGGTTGATGGACAATATAAACATTATATGGATAAAGGGTTGGTCCAAGCCTTTATTTTCTTATAAAATATTGGAGCTATTTATTGAGAATTAGCTCAGAAGGGAACATACAGAACACCAAAAGGAAATGCTTGCTGGTTTGGGAATCTCGGTATTTAGTAAGGCCAGGGTTTGCTCTGGGTTCAGTGTATCAGGCTTTCTAGCCTAGTGGGTTTGGTTGGTTGCTTGGTTTTCAGTGGTGGTGGGGAGAGGACAGGGCAGTAGTAGTTCTGCCTTCTAAAGCTCATGATCTACCGTATTCTCAATTGCCCTGCTAAAAGTTATTCCTCTATACCGATGCAAGGCAGCAAGAGCACCTTACAGGAGGCGCTGTGTAGGGACTGGGGACATAGGATCAGCCACAGCTGATCAGCACAGAGGAGAGTTTAATGTATGTTTGGAGATTGCGTGTACACTTTTTTTAAGAGAAGAAGTCATTTCCTACTCAGATACCCTTTTTTAAATGTCTGAGGTTCTTTGGTGCAACAGCCACAGTTTATGCATTCATATCTTCTTGCAATTTTCTTGTTTAAGCTCTCATCGGACTCTTCTTTCCTCATTCCTTGTAAAAGATCCTATTTTCTTCCTCCATTTATTTTTTTTAAACCACTCATTTCTAGAAAGCAGAAAAAGAGCTTCGTCACATTTCACGTCCTGATTCCCAGTCAGTAATGGCCACTGCACTGGCTCCGACGTATGTTTCAGTCCTTACAAGGTCACCCGGGAACGGGCATTTCTGAAATGCAGGAACGTATTTGCCTCCTCTTCCCCAGCGTGTCCTTTCTTCTCCCTGGTGTCCTGTCATCTCGCTGCAGTCACCTGCTGTAACACAAAGCCGCTGGTCTGAGCCGTGGGTGGATTGCCCAGGGACCGCCTGCTGGAGCTAGATCACCACGAACTTAGACCACGGGCAGGGCGCGATGCTGGAGCAGCAGTTTTCCCCTTCGGCAAAGCTGCCTGGCCCTTGGTCCTTGGATTCAGTCACTAATCGAAAGAGCTTAAGGTGACGAGGAGCTAAATCCATGCCCCCTTCCAGGACTTTGGAACCAGAGGGAGAGATCTTTGGTGTGGAGCAGTCCCCGGAGCAGGGCTCCCTGGCTCTCACTCCCAAGATGTGCCCCTGAGCAGTTCTGAGCTCAGTGCTGGCTGAGCCGAGCTCAGGTCTTGCCTGGTTTCTAGCACACGCACAGGTGTAAGCAGAGGATAAAGCTGAAAGCAGCTTGGCTGTGATTTATTCCGTCTTCTGCATCTCCTGTCCGCACGCAGCTCCTTTTTGCTGGCCAGCCAGGTGGGTACAACTGCTCAGCCGAGTACCGCGTGTACCTTCTTCTCTGGCTCCCAGGTGCAGACAGAGGCTGGCCCCCAGTGCCTTCCAGGACACACAGACACCCATTCCCTGTGCCAAGGCTTGTAAAAACTAGGGACCGCCACGCTTGACCTGGCTGACCTTGAAAAAAAGGAATCATATCTCCTTCAAGCCAACCAGAAAGCTATGAATTGCAATATACAGTCGCTGATTGTAAAAATTAGAATTAAAAAAAGAGAAATTTTGTTATACCTGGGAACTAAATGAAGTGCCAAATTAAGCGAGACATCCATTTTATGCCATCTCTGTGGACCAAGTCCTTCTTCTGTCTTCATTTTTCAGGGAGAGGAAGGGAAAGGTAGGGAAGGGAAGTCCCCCTGCTGGCTGCATAATGGGACCAGCTTGATCCCAGTGATCCCAGAGGCTGTTTGTACAGAAGAAGTGGTAATACAATGGATTCTGGTCCCAAAGGCATGGTATAGCTTTCTTTTTTTTTTTCCTCCTCCCTTGATAACTTTTTCCTCAGATAGGTTCCCCATCTCTCTCCAAAGAAGGCATTTTGTAATAACAAAGCATTCTCCAGATATCTGCAAAGCCAAGAGTGTTTATCAGGCAGTGGTTTTAAGCCTTAGTCCTTCCCAGAGGACACTGCACCCAGTTGGTTGGAGGCACTGTGACAACTGGAAGAAAATGCCCAGGTAGTTTGGGGGCCAGAGAGGAGATACAAGAGGCGCATGGATGCCTGGCTTCTGCTCAGCTCCTTGGCACCGGCCAGCTACCTGCCTGAAAGGAGCCAGAGATTCCTGGGCTCCCCGAGGGAACTGCCACATCCTCCTTCTGGGAACAGTGCAGAAGCTACCTGAAGGGAAGTCACTGTGGCCAGGTGCACATCTCTAGCGGACGGACGCCTGCCTTCACCTCACATGCTGGACACTTTCCTCCCCTGGCTGGCAACAGCCATCGTCAGAAGAGGGCAGTGCGTTTCTGACCGGGGCTGTGAGTGCTCAGCTGTGAAGTGCCTGCCAGCAGCTCCAGGGACCAACAGGGGGCCCTTGATAAGAGAATCCCTTGCCCCACCATAACCATGCTGCAGATGACAGTTTTCTATAGAGAATAACACGTTACACTTCTTGGGCTTTCCAAAATGTTTTCAAAGAAATAGTCACACGTAGGATGCAAAAGATTTCTGAGATTGAAATGTCCTCCATCAAACGTCAAGATTAGAGTTTAAGTCGGCTCTTCGGTGTCACACTAAGCCAGACTTCTGAGAGCAGCCCCCGGTTCTGAGTCCGTGGGTACTGCTGCCTCCATTTCTGCCCTCATCAGACTTCACTGCAGATTTAAGGGCAGCAGCACTCGCTTGATGAGAAAAGAGACAAGAATTGTGTGTACAGTAGAGAATGCCTTGAGAATAGTAGCAAAATACTGTAAGTAATATTCATTTCCTCAGGGAAAATTAAAGGGTATGTGAAAAATAGGTCTGGAGGATCCTAAGACTAGGATGAATTTTACTATCTTTAGAGTCTTTTCTAGTCAACATTTTCCATAAAGGGACCTGATATAATTTCATGACAAATTTACATGAACTGGAAGTATGGACTTTCCTGAGGCATGGGGGAGCGCCCTGTGAAAAAGCTGTTTCTTTGTAGCTGATCTGAGGTCAGAGGCTGATATTTGAGCCACAGGCACAGTCCCTGGTGGGTGTTCGTAGACTCATGTAAGGCTTTTTCTGAATGTAATTGTGAACATGCAGCCTTGCCAGTCCTTTCCGCAATCACCCGGTTAACTGACGGTTTATTAGCGATGCGCAGAGTTCTGTAGATGAAAGCCGTTAAAAATGTGCACTTTGCTCCCATAGCATGTTAAGGAGCAAACTTCCATGGACTCTTGTGGACAAGGTGCTGTTTTTCCTCATAACCCGACCGTGTCTACTGTAGCATTGACCTGTGTGAAGGCAGGGGAAGAATTTGTACGTACAGATGAGCGGAAACCACAGGATGCATGAGTAGAGATGAGGATGGAAATCATTTTGGAGACTGCGCTGGGTGCACAGGTCAACGGGGAATTCCATTTCTCTAGGAAAATAACTCTATCAGCAGCACGCACACGCTCCCAAGTCCTCACACCTGTGGGGAATTCTCCACGTGGGAACTGTTTCATCCCGTCTTTCTGCATTGTAACTAATCAAAGCATAAATCAGTAAATAAATGAGATGAGCCCTTTTAGGTACCAGTTGTATCACTGAGTAACGCACACCAGTAGAGCAAGAAAGTATCAAATGTATCCAAGACTGATAGGTTTGCTTATTGTGACTATGGAGAAGCCCATATCCAAGGATATAGACATGCTTTAAAAGATGTATCTATCACAGGACCAGAAACCAAAATGGGGATTTTTCTTCTGGTCCTGCTCTGTAAATAGTTCCTTGTGTTGAAGACAATCTCATGTTTTATAACTTTTTGTTGTGGGGCTGAGAATTAAAATGCTAATCTGTTTTGTCAACATCTTAAATACAGTAATAATACTGATAAGTTAATTCATCAAACAAAACAAATTATACTGCTTCGGCTGCCATGATTCTAAGAGATGGGACGCTTTTGTAATAAGCACTAGGACTTCTCAAGTTGACAGAACTGGAAGTATTTTACAAGATGCAGTGTTTTATAATCACAAAGAACATGAACATTTTGTGAAAAATGACCTTGGTTTTATACATTGTAGCTTATTTTTTACAATGCAGTCTTTTACCAGACAGGAAGTGTTTGTATTATAAACAATTCCTGCTCACCAAACAAAGGGCTATATGCCACTTTTAAAACAAATGTTTGACGGACGCGTATCTTTTCTGTTAACCCTCTGCAGCAAGAGTAGAAATGCAGATTGGATGGAACAGTTATTACAAGAGACTCAACCTGGCAGCAGCTGTTCCTTCTGTCATTACCAGTGTGTTTTCAAAGGATTATGGGGGGGAAAAGATAACTTTGAGAATCATCCTGTATATCTTAAATCTCAGAATGTTAGCAGATCTGCTTGTAAGTTCGTTAGTGTCAAATGATAGATTCTATGTCACAAAGCCAAGTTTGCTACGCTACCTACAGAACCATGAACCTGCATTTAACGAACACATATCATTTGGTAGAAGAAGTTTCTAAAGTCATAGTATTTAAAAAAAAAAAAAAAAGTAAAATATTAAAAAAAAAAAAAAAAGAATTCTGAGATGATCAGTAGTGTTTAAATCACTTTGTCCTCAGCACTAATTAAATGACTTTAATGTCCTTGTCGGAACACGTGCTCAGTTTTCCATGAGAAAGACACGCTGGCAGGCACACAGAGCTGTGATCGGAAAGTGACTGTGTTCCCAGGAGTGGAGACCAAGGACGGGAGCCACGGCAAGTTTCTTAACTGCACAAATAATTCTCGACTTTGCCAAAACTATATTCTAATACTGTACAGAGTTTCAAGCCCACTCACAGTGAAAACAAGAAAGTGTCTTTTCCTTCTGTGATTTTGGTCAATTCAAAAGCTAGCCCAGTTAGCCACTGATGCAGATATCAGCAAATCAAACAGTGGGACAGAATGGCTGTGCACCCGCCAGACATCTCCTCTGAGGCTCAGAGGGTCACGCAGACCTTGGTTTCTGATAGGCTTTAGAATCTGCACACAAGGGCTAGAAATGCACACGGGGTTCAGGAAAGCTGTGCACAGCCTCGGCCCCCAGCCTTTGAGATGAGACAGCCTGCAAATGTCTATCTTCGTTCCCTTGGAATATCTCCGTTGTTAGCATTCAAGTCCTCAAGAAGTATTTATTGCTGTATGGTTTTGAACCAAACGAGTCTCATCTCCTCTTTAAAATCAGCTTCCTAGTGGTACATGCAGCAGAGGTTGCAGATTCAGATGCCTTAAGAGGCAGGCAGGTTCCATAAATGAACGCCGCTGATCAGACACAAAAGGGACACTAGAAAATGGTGGCGATCGTGGTGAACTGGAGAACTCACTCCCCATTCGAAAGGGGACCCACACTCAGCTCTAGACAATCAGGGCTGCACAAAAATTCAGGGCCTCAGGTGCCAGATCTGACTTGGAAATATGCGATTGCCTGACATTTAAATATTGACAACTAACTGAAATTCTTGGCCAACACCATGCAAACCAAAGAGAATCCAGATGTGACCAGAGGCAACCCATGACCACCAGTTTCAACTGCTGCAGGAAACATAAGTCACATCCACAGTCATTAGGCCAAGTCCCTGCCTGATCCACACAAACTCAACGTGCATTGGCACTATCTCGGCAACAAAAATAAGAGAAGGGAAAGATTTGGTCATTTCTCCCCAGAAATCATTCTCACAGAAGATGTGAATATAGAAATGTGATATTCTGAGACCAGCCTTGCCTCTGATCAAAATACCCGGAAATATCCTCCAGATCTCACTCTGCCTCCTCTGGTGTGCCCAGGCCATCCCTCAAAGCATTGCATAACTGTAATCCTAGTTTTTGACTGTTTCCACTACCGTGACCACTGTGATGAGGGGCTGGCAAAGACGAGCCTTCAGAGAAGGCTGCCGGGGAGCCCCGCTGTTGGAAGACAGTACATGTTGCCTCCTTGTGCCAAAGCCCTTTGCCATCCCCTCCACACCCCTTCCCTCTCCATCCTGCCTCTAAGTTTTTGTTCCAGTTTGTAATTACTGTGGTTTCACCTCTGATAGGGCAAAAATCCTTGCTTCAGAACTGGGGGGTGCTTCCGGTATTTTGGAGAGTTGCGGATCTCCAAAAGGAAGTTTATCCATGTAGAAAACCTTCAAGCCTTTGTCTGAAGGAAAGAACAAAATGGGAATCAGTGTATCATGGGAACAATTAAAAGTTGCTTCATTTGTTTGGATGGACTAAGTGTTTTTAAACTGTATCTTATGCCAGAGTCTTGATAGTGTTGGAATAACAACTAGCCCTTTCACGTGTATTAAAAAGTATGTCTCTTTTGGAGCCATTATCTCGTTTGATCTTCATAAGAACCGAGTATAGAATAGGAATATTTAGGGTCACTGTCAACCACCTCCAAGGCCAACCCGGAGTCGTCTTGAACCTGTGAGTCAGCCTCATGACTGCCTGTGAGGAGGAGGGAAAGAGCTTCTTAAAGGGCAGACTGACACCTTAGTCTTCCAGAATGAGTCTAGAACTGAGAAGACCCAGGGGGTCCCCATGTCTAGAACTGAGAAGACCCAGGGGGTCCCCACATTCTGGACCCATCCTTTCAATCTAGTCTGGTGGGCTCCAGATAAGCCCACATGTAACAGGCCTTTCAGCAGAGACGTAAAGAGCCCACTCATCCACCTCATCAAAGGCAGACTTAACCGTCCCCAGTCATACCCCTTCACTATAATTACCATGCCACCATTCCCTCAGTTCCATCCAACAACGTGGTGAATTATAGGATTCCTATTAGCTAGTGTGATATTCTGAGTAAAAATGTGGGCTCCCTGGGAAAAAGCTACTTTTCTGCTAGCATTCAACATTTCTTATCTACGTAAACTTCAGTCGATGCCAGAAAATTTAAACCCAGCTCAAATTTACCATTTGTAATGATCGGAGTACTGTACAATCAAATTTGGAAACGCCTGGTAACGTGGTTAAATCCTATTTAAATATGAATGCAATTCAAACAGCGTGGGCAATGCCTGCCATTTTGCCGTCGTAAGTGTCTAAAAAGCAGGTCAGTTCATGAATGGATTTCATCTTGCCTTCTGCCATTGGCTTACCAGGCTTTGACTCTAGAGCAAAGCCACCGCACGGAGTTTAGCCGTGGAGCTAGAGGGGCCTCAGAAAGCCAGCATGGCCCGCCACCACTTCAGTAACAGGCTTTTGGATGAGTTTCTTTTATTATGTTTTCGAAGTAATAGTACTAGAGGGGGAAGACGTTCAGGAGGAAGGCCTTTCTTCACCTGCTAGAAAAGAAGCCCACTTTGTAATGTGTAGCACCAATGTCCCAGCAGCAGTAGAATTTAAAGGGACCCAAGCTTTAGATAACTGTTCTGAAAGAGACAGCTATAAATTTTGGAAGAAGGCAGAGATTGTGATTAAACTGTGGTGCTCACTTTTTTAAAATGTTCTTTCAGATCAGGCACCATCCACATCATTATTTACTACCAGCTAAAAATTAATCCTGAAGTCTAAATAACTATTATAGTTTCTTACTAGGGACAAGTCCCTAATTTAAAAAACTAGCCAGAGTAGAAAATGGCAATTCCTGGAAAAGGCAAGAGAGGTGGGATTAAAGAGAAAATTTTCCTTTAAAAAGGAAATTGAGCTTAAAAAGAAAGAGAAGGAAAATCCCCGTTCTGGTAACTATAGTAGTCTTATCTTTCCCTCTGGTTGAGCAGTGGTTAAGAGCTCAGCAGCTAACCAAAAGGTCGGCAGTTCAAATCCACCAGCCGCTCCTTGGAAATCCCATAGGGCAGTTCTACTCTGTCCTATAGGGTCGCTATGAGTCAGAATTGACTTGGCGGCAATGGGTTTGGTTTTTGGTTTTTTTTTTTGGTAGGCCGCCACCTAGGCATTTGCTAGTGAGGCGTTACCCTCATCCCTTTTGCTCTCATCTCCCCAAGCCAGCGGCCAGGCTGTTCGCCCCCAGGGCCCAAGGTTGAACAGGGCAGCAGCAGACATTCTTGGTTGTGGGCCGCTGGTCGCTGCCTCTCCCACTAAGGTCTAAGGGGATCAACATTACTGTGACTGGTAAGTCAGACCCTATCAGCGCGGCTCCTACCTGCCTTCGGGGGGAAAAAATCTCTGTCTGAATTGTTTTAGATGCTACTTGGAGAGCAGCTCCATCAGCACAGAACCTGCCACACTCATCACAAAAGGCTGGTTCAGACTCACTGATGGAGACTGGCAGCTGAAGGTCTAGGCCTTTCACGCTGACTCAGAGTGCCCGGCACGTCTCCTGCCCTTCCAGTCCCTCCTCGGGGAAAGCTAACTGCATCATCAGAATCAACAACTGTTACACGGGGATCCAGGTTCTGAGGAGGCACCCTCGGGCAAGGAAGAGAGCTTTGTGTTTAATTACTCCAGGCCCTGACCTCTGCCCACAATAATAGAGAAGGAAAACTAAGTTGGCCTTTATTCTGTGAGAAGGAAGTGGCTCCTTCAGGGTATAATCGTTTTAATTTTATATTTATGGAAAGAGAAAACAATGGCTCCAGTCTGCTCCCATGGTTAAACACTGTCCACCCCTGCAGGGGAGTCCCTGGGTGGTGCAAAAGGTTAACACTCTTGGCTGCTATCTGAAAGGTTGGAGGTTTGAGTCCACTCAGAGGCACCTCAGAAGAAAGGCCTGGTGATCTATTTCCAAAAAGTCAGCCATTGAAAATGCTAAGGAGCAGAGTTCTACTCTGACACATATGGGATCACCATGAGTCAGAAACGACTCCACAGCAACTGTAAAAGGTATTAAAAAAAAAAAAAAAAAATCCCTCCAGGGGAGCCCTCTTCACAAGTTTCGGGCACAGATGGCAGAGACAGAGAGGGAAGGTGGCAGAGTTGGGCCAGTGACTTCTGGTGTTTGAATTACCCCTGAAGAATCTACAGTGTAGCATCACTTTGCAGATTACAAATCCTTACTTCACTTTTTAACCCTTTCTCTTATACTCTGCTTATTGGAAACCAGTGGCTGTGAGCTGACCAAACCCTGTGAGGATAGCAAAGCTCCTTCTTCCAGAGTCCCCAAGTATCCCGACTATTTGGGGAGCCTCCTAGATCCCTGGTAGAGAGCTTTAGATTTAGGCTTAGATCGTTAGGGAAGAATTCAATACCCCCAAAATATACTTGTTCAGTGATTTCAATAACTGAAAATGTCCTGGGTGTAAATAACCCAGGAATGTAGATCGTATGTTTAAAAAAAAAAAAAAAAATGCCGTTAATCAATATTTTCCTATAACACACTCTAAAATTCCTATTTTTGTATATGAATGGTTAGACAATGGTCTGCCATTTAAACATACACTCTCTGGAGTAACCAGACACTAGTATAGTTTCCAAAGTGTTTTGTGTATCAAAATCCTATATACTTCGAAGAAGAACTCAGGATAAGAAGAAATCGCTAGGTCCCAAAGGGTTCGTGACTATCATCAAATGCACCTGCGGAGTGGCTTATACAGTCGTGTCTTGCAATTGGGGGTCTGGGGAGGGAGAGAAAATTGTCACAAGACCTTTATTGCCCTTAGTCCATGAAAAAAAGGTTTAAAGAAAACTCTGCTTTAAAAAAAAAAAAAAATCAAGCCATCTTGCAAATTGTTTCTACACCAAATCTCAAATATTAAAATGAAATTATAAAATTGTTAAAATGGGGTATTTTGTGGAAATGCCATCAGTAGAAAGCATTGCTTTTTAGTACCTGCTAGGACCCTGGTGGCACAGTTGTTAAGCGCACGGCTGCTAACGGAAAGGTCGGTGGTTCGAATCCACTAGCTGCTCTGCAGGAGACAGATGTGGCACTCTGCTTCCATAAAGCTTACAGCCTTGGAAACCCTGCAGGCAGCAGTTCTGCTCTGTCCCACAGGGTTTCTGAGTTGGAATCGACTGGATAGCAATGAGTTTTAAGCAAATAAAGGACAAAGACTCAAGAAAAAGATGCAGAGTCCTTTCTATGTGATGATAGCGTTAGAACGACAGGCATTATCACGTAATTGGGCACTAATTTGAAACCAGTGTGGCAGTGCTATCGATTTTTAAGAGATCTTTTGAAATATAATCTTAACCATCAATTGGGGGTAGTACTTGCTTACAAAAGTCTTTAATATTAGTGAATGAATGTATAAAGTTACAAACTATGCATTTTCAAAGAGTAATGTGTATTTTGTATTGAATCCAAGTAAATTTTGTTCTTAGAGACTTCACACAGCCACAGATTATTCAAAAAGAAACTTGAATGCATGTCCTAATGGGGACGTAGGACTCCCATCTATACTCTTCAGCTGACACTTTTAAAACCAGTGCATTGAAACTGTACTCGGAAACTTCAAGCTTCAAACAAATCCAGCCATTAAGGTGAATAAATGGCAAATGTTGGTATCTTACTTCTTAAGCATAATGGGAAATGCTGGCTATTACAAAACATGCCCAGTTCTTTAGAAGTGGATGTTCTAGTAACACTGGATTAACAAGCAAACAAAACTGCATAAAGTTGATGAGTACTGGATACATATAACATAGAGTTTGTTTATTTTTCAATCCAAGGGAAAAAAAAAATATTCTTTCAGGGGTTTGGGCTATAGAGTTTCAAAGAACAAAATATAGAAGTCTTGTCCAGAAATTCAAATCTTTTTTTTGCAAAATTAACAGAGATCATTATATTTCGTATATTTGAAAGTCCATATACACAAATTTACACAAATTTCTTAAGCACTCTTGATTTTTGTATTTTCGTGAAGCTTTTTTCCCTAATACTTTGTCTTTGCTCCTTAATCAATGCTTTAGTAGGTTACTGGGCATGAAAAGATACTCTTTCTTTCATCTAACCACATGGGAGTAAGAACTCCATTTCTCTGTCATTCTGGTTTCCTTCCATGTCCGTGAAGAAAGTTTCTCAGTTGTTTGTATGTAAAATACGGACAAATGAGCTTCTAAACCTGATTCTTATGGTGATACTGGATGTGTTTGCTACCTATTTAGAAGGTATTGAGGGGGATGTGTCTTTTTATATGACTTTTAGCCAAATTCAGATGTTCTGATACTACGTTTCTGGATACCTATCTGACTGTAAATACAGCCTGTGAGGGTTCAGGTTAACAAACCTTTTACATGACTGTTCATCAGCCTTGCTCCTTGCCAGCTTTTGGCACATTGTACATAGATTTGTCCAATGTTTAAATGATGTTGTTTTTCTAAATGCCGTTCTCTAAAACAACTTTGAATGTTTTTTTGCTTTCTATTGTTTTGGACTTGTGTGTTGGTTTAAAAAAAAAAAAAAGTTTCCTAAATATTTAACACCAGAAAAAAAAATTTAAATAAACTGGTGCTAATTGAAACAGAAGCAAAGTTTTGGATCGAAGATTCACCATATACAATGTACACACCAGTTAAACTGCACTTTCCCAAGGGGACATCTGGCGTCTACTCCAAATGGGCATCAGAAGACCGTCGAATGTTTACAGTTTCTGTGGCCCCATTTAAGTGTAAAAGACAGGATGGCTCTGTCCCCAGGGCTGAGGATTTGCTACAATGGTCCTTTGGAAGCATTTAAGTAGAAGTAAAGGTTATAGTAAGACTCATGTCAGTAACAGTCTTCTGGTCTTTGGACTTTCACGTTCTGTAATGCTTAGCTTAACAATGACTAAGGTGTTGCCAGTCTAGTCTGCCTCATTGTTGACTTGTGTTTACTGCGTGTATGGTTAAACCTTGCATCGCCCTGGTGAGTACTGAGCCAGAACACTGGACTTTTCAGTAAGACTATCTGACTTCTACAGTGTCCACACACAGGAATTGAAATGCACTTGTAACTGGTTAACTACCATGAAATAAGTCTGACTTCCTCTTAATAAAAGTTTTTGTGTATCTGCTTCTATCTGGGGGTTGTTTATTTTCAATAAAGAATAACTAACATTTAGTGCACATGGTTTTGCACTTGGCTGCTAACCAAAAGGTTGGAGGTTCAAAGTCCACCCAGAGGTGCCTTGGAAGAAAGGCCTAGCGATCTACTTCTGAAAAAGTTAGCCACTGGAAATCCTATGAAGCACAGTTCTACTCTGACATACACAGGTTGCCATGAGTCAGAATCGACTCAACAGCAACAGGTTTACAGGTTAACATCCCTAAGAAAGACTCGACAGGGTTAGAGGGTTTGAGGCTTTATGTATAGTTGTAAACATAATTAAAAACCAAAGTGGGGTGGGGGGTATCGTTCCCGTATCAACCGTTCCCCATCAAGGCTAATTTTTAGAAATGTGGAAGGGCACCTCTCTCTTCAGAGTGCTCAGCCTTACTAATTACCACTTAAGCCTGTTCCCTTGGCAATGACTGTGCCCAACTACTTAGCTGCTCACTCTTCTGCTGCTGCTGTCCCAAACATTTAGACACAACGCAGCAGACACAGGAAAGTCAATGTCCAGTCCAGTGTTAAGCCAGCTGGAAGACCGTCTCCCAGGTCAAATATGTGTCCTTTAGAACTTGATCTATTCACCTCCAAAAGCCAAATGTATGTAGTATTCAGCCAGGTAGCAGGCTTTGGAGTCAAACAGACTTGGGTGCAGATCTGAGCTTTGCCTCTTATAAGACAGGTAACCGGACAGGTGATTGATGTATAAGCCTCACTTACAATGAGAATGACGATAGAAAAAAGGAAAACTGATCAGCCCAGCCCACACAATATCCATATCTACTCCGAGTCCAATTAGCCTTAGATGAGGATTGGGAGGAATATGGCTCGGGGCCTGCTGCCAGGTTCAGAGAAGTACCTACCTCATGGGGCTATCGTGAGGATTACCTGAAATAACACGTCACAGTGCACAGAGAAGCATTCCACAAATGGAAGCCAAAATACTCAACCATCCAGAACCCTCATATCCAGGGTGAGTGCCTTCAAGTACCAGAATTTTCAATTTCTTAAGAAGATTCTTTCTGAAATAAACATGTCCTGCCTTATTAAACAGCATATGCATGACACCTGAATTTTTTTTTGGTGACTCCCGGTCATCAGTATTTACATCAGTTAGCAGAATGAGCCAGGTAGACAGCATTTCATAGCTTAGCCTATTTAAGAACTACAGCTTTGCACAGTAGGACACCCACTGCTTTCTTCCATGCCATCCCCAGCCCAGCCCTGGCTCCCAGTCACTGAACCTCTGTGATTTCCTTGTATTCAGCACGGGGGGCATTGAGCCCTTTGAACTTTCCTGAGATGCAGTTGGGCAGGAGATAGAACTCAACTCACTGAGCTCCTACTGTGTGCTGAGTCACGTGCTGGATGCTTTCAGGTAATTATTTAATTCTCACAACTCCCCCATTTTATCAACCAGGAGACATGCTCATAAAGATAGGTAACTGGCCCAAGGCCACACAACTGAGGTAGATGTGGGCATTTCCTACCCCTGACCTCACCCAATGGACATTCTGTGCTTTTAGGGGCTATTAATATATGGATTAGAGCCCCTGGGTAGTAAAAAGGGTTAACGTGCCTAGCTGCTAACTGAAATGTTGGAGGTTCAAGTACATCCAGAGCACCTCAGAAGAAAGGTTTGGTGATCTACTTCCAAAAAATGAGCCATTGAAAACCCTACGGAGCAGAGTTCTACTCTGACACACGTAGGGTCACTATGAGTCAGAGTAGACTCCATGACAACTGGTAGTATATGGAAGAGTTCTGAGTTTATCTAATGGTGGTGCAATGGTTAAGCTATTGGCTGCTAATCAAACCCACCAGCAGCTCCATGGGAGAAAAGACCTTGCGATCTGTTCCCGTAAAGATTACAGCCTAAGAAACCCCGTGGGACGGTTGTACTCTGTCGCGTAGTGTTGCTATGAGTCAGAATCAACTCAACGGCACCCACCACCAGCAGAACCAAGGGTGTGCTGCTCTCCGGCCCACTGCCAGCCTCCATCTCCACCCCATCATCTCACCTTTCCTGCTACTCATTCACATCTCTTCAGTCCCCAGTTTCTCCCCACAATCTAGAGCCACTGCAGAGATCAGCTGGCCCCACATTCACATCCAGAAACTGAAGTTCTCCTTGCCCTTCTCCACAGCATGCCTGCCAGCCCAGTGTCACACTGGATGCCAGCCTTCCTACACAGCCCTCACCCTCCTCAGGCTTCAGGACTCCTGAAGACTGGTTTCTAGACAGCTGACTTTTAATGCCCATATTTCTGCCACAGAGGACGGATGGGCATAAAGTCTCCATAAACAGTGTGCAAAACTACCGTACACATATACCCTTCTTCCCAGCCCTTCCCACCAAGGTTTTGGAAAGCGTTCCTTGTCTGAGAGCCACTGTGATGTTGTTGTTAGGTGCTGTCAAGCCGGTTCCAACTCATAGCGACCCTATGTACAAAAGAAGAAAACACCACCTGGTCTTGCACCATCCTCACAATCGTTACGTTTGAGCCCATTGTTGCAGCCACTGTGTCAATCCATCTCATTGAGGGTCTCCCTCTTGTTCGCTGACCCTCTACTTTACTGAGCATGATGTCCTTCTCTAGAGACTGTTCCTCCTGATAATATGTCCAAAGTACCTGAGACCAAGTCTCACCATCCTTGCTTCTAAGGAGCATTCTAGCTGTACTTCTTCCAAGACAGATTTGTTTGCTCTTCTGGCGGTCCATGGTGTATTCAATATTCTTCGCCAACACCGTAATTCAAAGGTATCAATTCTTCTTCCGTCTTCCTTATTCACTGTCCAGCTTTCACATGCATATGAGGCCATTGAAAACACCATGGCTTGAGTCAGGCACACCCTAGGCATCAAAGTGACATATTTTTAACTCTTTAAAGAAGTCTTTTGTAGCAGATTTGCTCCATGAAATACGTTGTTTGATTTCTTGACTGCTGCTTCCATGGGCATTGATTTTTGATCCAAGTAAAATAAAATCCTTGACAACTTCAGTATTTTCTCTGTTTATCATAATGTTGCTTAATGGTCCAGCTGTGAGGATTTTTGTTTTCTTTATGTTGAGGTGTAATCCATACTGAAGGCTGTGGTCTTTGATCTTCATCAGTAAGTGCTTCAAGTCCTCCTCACTTTCAGCAAGCAAGGTTGTGTCATCTGCATATCACAGATTGTTAAATGTGGGAGGATGCATAGTCCCCAGGAAGGGAGAGAACAGGAAAAAATATTGAGAACCTGGTCTGTTGTCATGGAAAGTTGTGTACAAATTATATCTAAAAATCACATTTTTGCCTAGTACTTACTATTTAAAGGGAAGCTGCAGCAAAACAGCTGATGAAGCACTGAATTCTTTTCATGTAAAATCAATTTTATAACCTTAATTTTTACATATTAAAGAGTTCCTTTATCTGAGTTTTCTAAAACAGGCAAAACTTTTATGATTTAGCCATGCGAATTTCAGATCCTTCCTGTTATATTTTAGATCAGCTGTCACCTCCCCACCCCAAAAAATGAAAGAGTGAATGAGCTAGAATGTCATTAAAATAAAAACTACCCTCCCCTCAAAAAATACCCTCCAAGACTTTGTATTCCTTGAAGATGCAGATTATGTCTTATTTGTTGTATCCACCCTGTGTGAAATAGGTGATCAATAAATGTTTAAATGAATGAATGAAGTTGTTCAAACAGAGCACTTCTTCAGGTCTTAGATATGTTCTCTGCTTTTGACTCACCATTGCCCAGATAAAGCAAAGAGAAAAGAAGTGAACATTTTAAAGACTGGCATAAACATGTATTTGATCTAACTTCTCTTTAAGATAATGTCAATTCTCAAAATTGCCAACTCCAAATGACTATATTGCTTATATAACAATTGATACAGGACAAAGTGCACAGTAACGTACAGTTTTTATGTAGAAATTTCTTGCACATATAAGTGAAAAAAGGGAATGATGCTAAATGAAATAAATTGCAACATAGATCTGTGCTATTAAAAGCGGGCAGAGTAAACGGAATGAGACCACTAGGATTTGTGTCAATAACACAGGAGAAAGAATCTTGGCTGGCCCTAAAACATGATATATTTTATGATGGAGATACAGATATTACACGGATTGACTTGTAGCCAACTAATATATCTGCATAGTAAAAAAAAAAAAATTGTAAAGAGCTTATCAGGGACCTTAGCAGGCACCTAGGTGACACAAGGGGTTTACACTGGACTGCTAACCTAAAGGTTGGCAATTCCAACCCACCCAGAAGTACAACGGAAGAAAGGCCTGGCAATCTGCTTCCATTAAGATTACAGCCAAAAACACCCTATAGAGCAGTTCTACTCTGTAATACATGGGGTCGCCATGAGTCACAATCAGCCCAACCACACCCAGCAACAACCAGAACAAAGAGCTCATGTTGGACAGCAGCCTCTTGCAGCTCCGCCCTTTTCCATCCCTTCACAACACTCCCAGAAGCAGGGACTTTCAACCTATGTAGCTGTTTCTTCTGTGCTTAACTCCTTTTTCCCAGATTACACACATGTATTACCTGGCGAATTAGAAGATCCAGCACAGGCCAGTGCATCTACAGTATCATGAGTCAGAGGCACAGGGCACAGCCTGAGGCTGGAGAGGGGCGGGGAGTCAAGGAGATGCACAGAGACTGGGAGAGGGCCTGGCAGAGGTGAGCACCTCCACTCCAGGGGTGCCCAGTGAACACACAGTCATGGTCTACCGTTTTGAGCAACGCATGCATCTCACTGGACACCAAGATGCTGGCTGAAGCCTGAGTCTCTCTCTAGTTTCCTGACTGTGAATCAATTCCACAAAGCACAGTAAGCCCTGGGTAACCTGAAAACAATCAAGCTTCCTCACCTTTAGGTTAAACCTACAAATTCGCCCCGGACCCCAGGCCAAAGCCTTCAGCCAGCCAGCTGGTTAATGGTTCTCTCACCATCTCTTGCATGTCACCTTCACAGCAGTTGCTGGGTTTTGGCACATGGGTGGCGTAGGGGTTAAGAACGACAGCTGCTAATCGAAAGGCAGGCAGTTCCAATCCACCGGGTGCTCCTTGGAAACCCTTTGGGGCAGTTCTACTCTGTGCTACAGGGTCTCTGTGAGTCGGAATCGACTCCAAGGCAGCGGGTTTTGTTGTTGTTTTTTACTTTAGCGGATTCACGGTAATGCTCAGATCATCACAGGAGAACATTTCAAGTCAGATTTTTCATAATGGCTCGGCTAATGCAATAATCGCTCACCGTTCACCTGAAGTTAGGGCTAAACATGGTAGAAACCAGCAGTGGCACACTATGTCTTACATGGTTAGCAGCCAGTAATAATCCCACTCAAACTAAATTAAGCAAATAAAACCAAAAACCAAACCAGTTGCCGCTGAGTCAATTTTGAAACACAGTGACCCCATGTGTTTCAGAGAACTGTGTTCCATAGGGTTTCTAATGGCTGTGATCTTTGGGGAGTAGACCACCAGCACAAGGCAAGATTTTTTTAAAGGGCACAGGGTATCTTGTGGAATCCAAGGTCCGATAAGGTTGCCAGGCCTCCTGGAGTCCTGGAACCAGGAACAGGAAGGCCACTGGGAAACAAGGAAAGTACACTCCTCACCCTTCCGGTCCCATCCTCTCACCAGCCTTGGGGGCTGCAGGATCAGGACCCCTGTCTTCTCTCTATGGGTCTCTTTTCTTCTCTCCATGCTTCTCTAGCACGTGGTGAAACATGGCCACCAGTGAAGTCAACAGAGGGCTAGAATCTCGGAGCACCAATTCCAAACCCAAGGGAGAATCCAATTAGCTTAGCTTGGGTGAGATATCTACCCCTGGCCCAAGCAACTGGGCTGGGAGGGAGGGGGAAGAGGAGGAACGTCAAGGATCACATTGGAGGTTCTCTAATAAAAGGTGTGAGGTTAACATGTATACGAGACTAAATGGGCACACCAGCCCAGAGGCAAGAGCGAGAAGGCAGGAGAGGACAGGAAAGCTGGACAAATGGAAACGGGGAAATAAGATCAAGAAGGGGAGAGTGTTGACATGTCGTGGGATTGGCAACCAATGTCACAAAACAATATGTGTAATAATTGTTTAATGAGAAACTAATTTGCTCTGTAAACCTTCACCTAAAGCACAAGTTAAAAAAAAAAAAAGGTGTGAGGTTGGGAAGGAAATGATTAGTGGAATAATTAGCATTTCTTGTATGCTATGGAGCCCTGGTGGTACAATGATTAAAAGCTTGGCTGCTAACCAAAAGGTCAGCAGTTCAAATCCACCAGCCTCTCCTTGGAAACTATGGGGCAGTTCTATTCTGTCCTATAGGTTGCTACGAGTCAGAATTGACTTGATGGCAATAGGTTTGGGTTTTTTGTTTTTTGCTTTGTATGCTATGCAAAAGTCCATCTTTCTTGCTAATAAATATAAACATAGAATATTACAGCCAGAAAGGATCTTAAAGATTATCTAATTTAACTCCTTTATTTCATAGATGAGATTCATGACCCAAGAATGTCAGTTACATTTATTAATGTTGTTTGATGCTGGTTTGTTCTTACTAGATTTGTGTGTTTGTGTGCTTTAGATGAAGGTTTACAAAGTAAATTAATTTCTCATTAAACAATTAATACACATACTGTTTTGTAACATTGGCTGCCAACCCCGCAATGCATCAACACTCCCCTTGAGGACCTTGGGTTTCCTATTACCAGCTTTCCTGTCCCCTCCTGCCTTCTCATCCTTGTCCCTGGGCTGGTGGGCCCATTTAGTCTCATTTTGTTTTATGTCTAATCTTTGGCTGAAGGGTGAACCTCAGGAGTGACTTCAGTTTTGAGTTAAAAGGATGTCCAGGGGCCATAGTCTTGGGATTTCTCCAGTCTCTGTCAGACCAGTATGTCTGGTCACTTTTTTGTGAGTTAGAATTTTGTTCTACATTTTTCTCTATCTCTGTCTGGGACTCTCTATTGTGATCCCTGTCAGAGCAGTCGGTAGTGGTGGCCAGGCACTGTTCTCATTAGATTTTATTGTTTATTTTTCCAAAATACAAGGTTGTCTGTTCTCTTAAACAAAGCCACTTAGAGCATACAGGATAGGAGCACTTGGAGCCATACTACCTGTCTTAGGCTGGGTTCTCTAGAGAAGCAAAACCAGAGATGTGTATATACATATATACAGAGAGAGATTTATCTCAAAGAAACAGCTCACGCAGTTGTAGAGGCTGGCAAGCCCCATGGGTGGGGCATCAGGCTGGAGGCTTCTGCTGACTCACATAGCTGCAAGGGCTGACAAACCCAAAATCAGCAGGTCAGATGGCAGGGTGCTGGCTCACAGGCTGTGAAAGCTGATGAATCCAAGATCAGCAGTCAATACAGCAGGCCGCTGGCTCAAGTCCCAAGAACCAGAGGTCAGATGATGATGAGCCAGATGCAGGATCCAGAACAAGCAAAAGCCAGCAAG
The DNA here is from genome assembly GCA_030035585.1 of Dugong dugon. NCBI lineage: Eukaryota > Metazoa > Chordata > Mammalia > Sirenia > Dugongidae > Dugong > Dugong dugon. The sequence continues at coordinate 4,110,557 of CM057474.1, forward strand.
CTGTGCCAGAATATCCATATATATTGGATACAGGCCACGCCCCCGAGGAAACCCTCCTTACAACTGATTAGCTGATCACATCAGATCATATCATGGAGGTGATTACATTATGACATAAAATGGATAACTACATCATTAGACAACTGCCAAATCACCGAGAATCATGGCTCAGCCAAGGTGACACACAACCTTAACCATCACAGTACTTGCGTTCAAAACCGAGCTCCACCATTTACTAGCCATGTGACCTTGGGGAGGTTACTTAACCACTCTGTGCCTCAATTTCTTGCTCTATAAAATATGAATTATAATACAACTTGCCTCATACGAGTGTTGTTGGGTTCTAAATGGGTTATACATGTAAAGTGGTTAGTACAGTGCATGCATATATTAAGGGACAAATAATTGTTAGCTAAGTCATCAGAATTATCATCATTTAAGTCACTTGACACAAATCTATTAGCCAACAAAACCATTTCAAACCATTAGAACAGAAATCATTATTTAAATTGTAGTAAAGTTAAAATTACAAATTTCTTTCTAATATAGATTATTTTCTAATTTTTCCAATTTAGAATTCTTCTGCACTACAGAAGCACAAAAAGTACAAAGAAATAAAATCACCAATAATTACAACACTCAAAAATAACCACTAGTACATGGATGCATTTTTCCAAACTATTTCCATGCATATACATTTGCATAATTGCGATCACACTGTATATATAATTCAGCATGTTGCTTTTACACACTTAACATTTTAGCATATGCATTTCCCATGTCATTAAATATTTTTAAATGCCTTCATTTTAATGGCTGTGTAAAGTACAGCGTATCCCATATTTTTACGCAAATAACGCATGCCTTCTATGTTTGTTTGCCAACTGCCCCCTCCCCCTGAGGTATTTTCATAAGCACACTATGCTAATTTTTTACAGCAACATGTAAAAAATATTGGCACAGCGATGCTCACAAAAATACTTAGCAGGGGAAGGAGCAGTTAGCAAACAAATGCAGAAGTCACCTTATTTGCGTAAAAATACAGTCGATATACAGATTTCCTGAAATCTTACATAAATTAGAAAATGTAGATTGTTTCCAATTTTGTACTATTTTAATCTCTTACTAAACCAAAAAAAAAAAAAAAAAAAAAAAAACCAAACCCATTGACTCTATAGGACAGATTAGAACTGCCCCATCAGGTTTCCAAGGAGCACCTGGTGGATTTGAACTGTTGACCTTTTGGTTAGCAGCCATAGCTCTTAACCACTATGCCACCAGGGTTTCCAACCTCTTACTACAGGTTGCCAAATTACTATCCAAATAATTTGGCTCAATTTACTCTCCCAACAGCAAAGTGTAACAGTGTCTGTCTTACTATAAGCTCAGCTGCAATGAGTATTAACATTTTTAAATCTTTCCTAAGTTAACAGGTGTATGATTCTTCTTTTAATTTATATTTCTTGAATACTAGCTTATGATTTTAAACATTTTCTATGTCATCAATTTACAATTTCTATTTACAATGTCAATTCATGTCTTTTACCTATGTACCTTTGGGGAGCTTAACATTTTCTTATTAATTAGTAGGAGCTCTTTATATTGCTATGATTTAAACTTCTGTCTTGTCATAATTTTTCCCAATTTATATACATTTTAAATTCAGTTTTAAGGTATATTTACAAGGAAATTTTTAATTTTTATATTGTTAAATCTGTCAATGTTTTCCTTTAAAATTTTACACCTCACTTAGAACTTAGATGGGCCTGCCACATTCAGATATCTAAAAGTTACCTTAGTAGAAGGCATGGTCAACACGGCGGAGTAGTTAGATGTTTCCTGTATCCCTCTTACAACAAAGACCCGGAAAAACAAGTGATTTGATTCTATGTGAATATCGGGCAGCCCTGAACAACGCAAGGTTAAGAATTCCGTCTGAGGGATAAGGGAGAGGAAGACCGTTTGGAAGAGGTGAGGAGGGCTAGAGCCACAGCAGCAAAACTTCAGAGCCACAGCCACGTTGGTCTGCAGTGAAGCAGGCAAACAGCTGTGCTGTGCACGCGCTTGGGAAGCAGTTCCCGCATCGAGAGAGACCTAGCAGCAGAGATTCTGCTTGGACACTCTGAACCAGTGAAGAGCAGCTCCCAAGAGGCTAGGATAAGTACATGCGCGCACCCTTTTGCGGGGATTAAAAAAAAAAAAAAAAAAGCCCATTTGGGAAAAACCTCTTTCCCTTTTACCTCCTCCCTCCATGCTCTGCACCGGATTTGGGAAAAAACTCTCTCCCTTTTGCCTCCTCCCTTCGCGCTCTGCACCGGCAGTCCGCTGGGCCAGAAATAGATCCCAAAAGTCGCCCTGACCCATTCTTCCTGGCCTTGGAGAAGGAACAAATAAGCTGCTGGCTCCCCTAGGCCAGGAACACAGGGTCGGCACAGCTTCTTTGCTGGCCACAGGTATCAGGGGATCCACAGACTCTGAGTGCCTTACACCCCTGTATAGACTTGTGGGGACCCATCTCAACAGCGTTAGCTCTCACTGCCACAGTAAAACAGGGAAAATATCTGAAGTTTAACTTCAACTGCTTCACCTGTGAACAGGCAGATTTGTGAGCCTCGAAACAGCCCTGCCCCTTAAGTAGGCACTTTTATTGATCTGCAGCAGGTTCTTGAGGACTGATGGTAGCTCCTAAAGTGCCTAGTCACCTGCTACAGTTGTTCAAGAAAAAGTGGTGCCCTCGAGTCTTTACAGCCAACAGAGTAGGGTTCTCATGGTCCAGCTGCAAAACTCACCTACCTACTCACCCTAGAGAATAGGGACACGCTTTCCTTTCAGAATCTCAGGGGCAGCCATCAGCCCCCTGCCTGGCTCAGCGCGTGATCCTCTACCACTGCCAGAGTCCAGTGCCTGCACCAATCACCCATGCCTCTCTAGGACTGGGGGAGAGAGCCTGCATCACACACTCGGTGACCGACCACCTGAACACCCAAGCTGCACCCATACAGGAAAATTTAACGGTCTCCTGTGTGCACATACTTAGTTACAGAAGTAACTACCTGGTGACAGGACATTAGAGATCCAAAGGGGTCAAAAATCAAACTAGTGCACACAAACAGCCTATTTGGGCATATCAAAACAAAACAAGATAAGAAGTCAGGTTTCACTAAGCAAACACAAAATAAAATTATAATAAATTATCGATGGCTCAGAGACAACAGTCAATATCAAGTCACATAAAGAGGCAGTCCATGATGGCTTCAGCAAGCTCCCAAAACAAAGAATCAATAAATTCTCTGGAGGAAGAGAACTTCTTGGAATTACCAGAGGCAGAATACAAAAGATTAATATACAGAACTCTTCTAGAAACAAGAAAGGAAATTCTACAGAATGCAGAAACAACCAGGGAACATACAGACACAGTAGTAGCGGAACTTAAAAAAGTTATTCAAGAACATAATGCCAAATTCAATAGGCTGCAAGAATCCACAGAGAGACAGCAATCAGAAATCCAAAAGATTCACAATAAAATTTCAGAATTAGACAACTCAATAGAATGTCATAGGAGCAGAATTGAGGCAGTAGAAGTTAGAATTAGTGACACTGAAGATAAAGCTCTTGACGCCAACTTATTTGAGGAAAAATCAGATAAAAGAATTAAAAAGAAGGAAGAAACTCTAAGACTCATGTGGGACTCTATCAAGAGAAATAACTTATGAGTGATTGGAGTACCAGAACGGGGGGAGTAACAGAAAATACAGAGAAAATTGTTGAAGATTTGTTGACAGAAAACTTCCCTGATATCATGAAAGATGGAAGATATCTATCCAAGATGCTCATCGAACCCCACGTAAGGTAGATCCCAAAAGAAAGTTACCAAGACATATTATAATCAAACTTAACAAAACCAAAGACAAAGAGAGAATTTTAAGAGCAGCTAGGGATAAAAGAAAAGTCATCTACAAAGGAGAGTCAATTAGAATAAGCTCGGACTACTCAGCAGAAACCATGCAGGCTAGAAGGCAATGGGATGACATATTTAAAGCCTTGAAGGAAAATAACTGTCAGCCAAGATTTATACATCCAGCAAAACTGTCTCTCAAATATGATGGTGAAATTAGGGCATTTCCAGATAAACAGAAGTTCAGGGAATTTGCAAAAACCAAACCAAAATTACAAGAAATACTAAAGGGAGTCCTACGATTAGATAATCAATAACACCAGCTAACAACTCAAGGCTAGAACACAGGACAGAGCAACCAAGATATTGACTCAGATAGGGAAATCAAAATTACATCAAAGCTAAAACATTGAAAATAGGGAAACAGATAGCAATATGTAAAAAAAAAAGGATAAGAAAACAAAAAAAGAGGGACTTAAAAAATAGAGACATTGATTTTCTGTATAGAGGAGAAGTTAAGGCAATATAAAGTAATAAAAGACTGGTATAAACTTAGAAAAATAGGGGTAAATATTAAGGTAACCACAAAGGAATCTAACAATCCTACAAATCAATATAAAAAAGTAGAAAAACATAAAGACCCACAAACACAAAATCTACAACAAAGAAAAAGATGAAAAAAAAATACATAAAGAAAAACTACTCAGCACAGATAATTGAGGAGAAAAAAGAAACTGTGAACAACACACAAAAACAGATACCAGGATGACAGCACTGAACTCATACCTATCAATAACTACACTGAATGTAAACGGACTTAATACACCAATAAAGAGACAGATTGGCAGATTGGATAAAAAAGCCTGATCCATCTATGTGCCGCCTACAAGAGACGTACCTTAGACTTAAAGACACAAACAGGCTAAAACTCAAAGGATGGAAAAAAATATATCAAGCAAACGACACTCAAAAAAGAGCAGGAGTGGCAACATTAATCCCTGACAAAATAGACAATAAAGTAAAAATCCACCACAAAGTATAAGGAAGGGCACTATATAATGATTAAAGGGTCAATACACCAGGAGGACATAACTATAATAAATATTTAAGCACCCAACAACAGGGCTCCAAAATACATAAACTCTAACAGCTCTGAAGAGAGAGATAGACAGCTCCACAGTAGTAGTAGGAGACTTCAACATGCCACTTTCAGTGAAGGACAGAACATCCAGAAAGAAGTTCAACAAAGACACAGAAGAGCCAAATGCTACAATCAACCAACTTGATCTCACAGATGTATACCGAACTCTGCACCCAACAGCAGCCAAGTATCCTTTCTTTTCCAACGCACATGGAACATTCTCCAGAACAGACCACATATTAGGCCATAAAGCAAGCTTTAACAAAATCCAAAACATCGAAATACTACAGAGCATCTTTTCTGACCATAAAGCCATAAAAGTGAAAATCAACAACACAAAAAGCAAGGAAAAAAAAAATCAAACACATGGAAACTGAACAACACTTTGCTCAAAAACTAATGGGTTATAGAAGAAATTAAGGATGGAATAAAGAAATTCACAGAATCAAACGAGAATGAAAACACATCCTATAAGAACCTTTGGGACACAGCAAAAGCAGTGCTCAGAGGTCAGTTTATACCAATAAATGCACACATCCAAAAACAAGACAGGCTCATAATCAAAGCATTAGCCCTACAACTGGAACAAATAGAAAGAGAGCAGCAAAAGAAGCCTACATGTGTCAGAAGGAAGGAAATAATAAGAATTAGGACAGAATTAAATGAAATAGGGAATAGAAAAACAATTGAAAGAGTTAATAAGTCCAAAAGCTGATTCTTGGAAAAGATCAACAAAATCAATAAACCATTGGCCAAACTGACAAAAGAAAAACAGGAGAGGAAGCAGATAACCCCTGTAAGAAATGAGATGGGTGATATCACAACAGACCCAACTGAAATTAAAAGAATCAGAACAGAATACTATGAAAAATTGTACTCTAACAAATTTGAAAACCTAGAGGAAATGGACAAATTTCTAGAAACTCACTACCTACCTAAATTAACACAAACAGAGGTAGAACAACTAAATAAACCCATAACAAAAGAAGAGATTGAAAAGGTTATTAAAAAACTGCCAACAAAAAAAAGCCCTGACCCAGATGGCTTCACTGAAGAATTCTACCAAACTTTCAGAGAAGAGAACACCACAGAGCATAGAAAAGGATGGAATACTCCCAAACTCATTCTATGAAGCCAGCATAACCCTGATACCAAAACCAGGTAAAGACACCACAAAAATAGAATATTACAGACAGATATCCCCCACGAACATTGATGCAAAAATCCTCAACAAAATTTTAGCCAATAGAATTCAGCAACATATCAAAAAAAATAATTCACCATGACCAAGTGGGATTTATACCAGGTATGCAGGGATGGTTCAACATTAGAAAAACAATCAATGTAATCCATCACATAAATAAAACAAAAGACAAGAACCACATGATCTTATCAATTGATGCAGAAAAGGCATTTGACAAAGTCCAACACCCACTCATGATAAAAACTCTCAAAAAAAAAATAGGAATAGAAGGGAAATTCCTCAGTATAATTAAGGGCACTTATACAAAACCAATAGCCAACATCATCCTGAATGGAGAGACTTTGAAAGCATTCCCCTTGAGAACAGGAGCCAGACAAGGATGCCCTTTATCACCACTATTATTCAACATTGTTCTGGAGGTCCTAGCCAGAGCAGTTAGGCTAGAAAAAGAAATAAAGGGCATCCAAATAGGTAGGGAAGAAGTCAAAGTATCTCTATTTGTAGATGATATGATCTTATACACAGAAAACCCCAAGGAATCCACAAGAAAACTACTGGAACTAATAGAAGATTTCAGCAAAGTTTCAGGATACAAGATAAACATACAAAAATCAGTTGGATTCCTTTACACCAACAAAGAGAACCTAGAAGGGGAAATCACCAAATCAATACCATTTACAATAGCCCCTAAGAAGATAAAATATTTAGGACTAAATACAACCAGAGATGTAAAAGATCTTTACAGAGAAAACTACAAGACACTACTGCGAGAAACTAAAAGAGACCTGCATAAGTGCAAAAATATACCTAGCTCATGGATAGGTAGACTCAACATAGTGAAAATGTCAATTCTACCCAAAGCAATCTACAGATACAATGCAATCCCGATCCAAATTCCAGCAGCGTTTTTTAATGAGATGGAGAAACAAATCACCAACTTCATATGGAAAGGGAAGAGGCCCCAAATAAATAAAGCACTATTCAAGAAGAACAAAGTGGGAGGCCTTGCACTACCTGATTTTAGGACCTATTATACTGCCACGGTAGTCAAGACAGCCTGGTACTGGTACAACAACAACAGATACATAGACCAATGGAACAAAGTTGAGAATCCAGATATAAGCTCATCCACCTATGAGCAGCTAATATTTGACAAAGGCCCATAAAGCCCATTAACTGGGGAAAAGACTGTCTCTTTAACAAATGGTGCTGGCATAATTGGATATCTATATGCAAAAAACTGAAACAAGACCCATATCTCACACCATGTACAAAAACTAACTCAAAATGGATCAAAGACTTAAATATAAAATCGAAAATGAGAAAGATCATGGAAGAAAAAATAGGGACAATGCTAGGAGCCCTAATACATGGCATAAACACAATATGAACCATAAGTAACAATGCACAAGCATTAGAAGAGAGACTAGATAAATGGGAGCTCCTAAAAAATCAAACACTTATGCTCATCCAAAGAATTCACCAAAAGAGTAAAAAGACAACCTACAGACTGGGAAAAAATCTTTGACTATGACAAATCCGATCAGCATTTAATCTCTAAAATCTACGAGATACTGCAAAACCTCAAAAGCAAAAAGACAAACAACCCAATTAAAAAATGGGCAAAGGATATGAACAGGCACTTCGCCAAAGAAGATATTCAAGCAGCTAACAGACACATGAAGAAATGCTCACAATCATTAGCCGTTAGAGAAATGCAGATCGAAACTACAATGAGATATCATCTCACCCCAATAAGGCTACCATTAATCCAAAAAAACACAAAATAATAAATGCTGGAGAGGTTGCGGAGAGACTGGAACACTTGTACACTGTTGGTGGGAATGTAAAATGGTACAACCACTTTGGAAATCGATTTGGCACTTCCCTAATAAGCTAGAAATAGAAGTACCATACGATCCAGCTATCCCACTCCTTGGAATATATCCTAGAGAAACAAGAGCCATCACACGAATAGATATATGCACACCCATGTTCATCGCAGCACTGTTCACAATAGCCAAAAGATGGAAGCAACCTAAGTGCCCACTGATAGATGAATGGATAAACAAACTATGGAATATTATGCAATGATAAAGAACAATGGTGAAGCCTGTGAAACATCGTATAACTTGGTGGAAGCTAGAACTTACTATGCTGAGTGAATTTAGTCAGTCACAGAAGGACAAATGCTGTATAAGACCACTATTATAAGAACTCAAGAAAAGATTTAAACACAGAGGAAAACATTCCTTGATGGTTATGGGGGTGGGGAGGGAGGGTGAGGGTTATTCACTAACTAGATAGTAGGTAAGAATCATCTTAGGTGAAGGGAAGGACAGCACACACTACAGGGGAAGCCAGCACAACTGGACTAAACCAAAGCTAAGAAGTTTCCTCAATACAATCAAATACTTTGAGAGACAGAGTAGCAGGGATGCAGGGTCTGGGGACCATGCTTTCAGGGGACATCTATGTCAATTAGCATAACAAAGCTTATTAAGAAAATGTTCTGCATCCTCCTTTGGTGAGTGGCATCTGGGGTCTTAAAAACTTGCAAGCAGCCATCTAAGATGCATCAATTGGTCCCAGCCACTTGGAGTAAAGGAGAACTAAGAACACCAAAGACACAAGGAAGGTATTGGCCCGAGAGACAGAATGGGCCACATAAACCAGAGACTTCATCAGCCTGAGACCAGAAGAACTAGATGGTGCCCGGCTACCACCAATGAACGTCCTGACAGGGAACACGACAGAGGTTTCCTGATGGAGCAGTAGAACGATGGGATGAAGAACTCAAATTCTAGTAAGAAGACCAGACTTAATGGTCTAAGACTGGAGGCACCCTGGAAAGCATGGCCCCTGGTCTCTCCATCACCCTAGAACTAAAACAATTTCCGAGGCCAACTCTTCAGATAGGGATTGGACTGGACTGTGGGACATAAAGTGACACTTGTGAAGAATGTCCCTCTTAGATAAGTAGATACAAGAGACCAAAGGGGCGGCTTCTGTCCAGAGGTGAGATGGGAAGGCAGAGAGTGTTAGGAGCTAGTTGAATGTTCATGGAGAATCAGAGGCAGAGGGGAGGAGTGTGTTGTCACAGAATGGGTAAGTGGTTGGGGTCTCAGAACAGTGTATGTTAAAAAAAAAATTCTGTATGGGAGACTAACTTGAAATGTAAACTTCATTTAATTACAACAATAAAATTTTTGATTAAAAAAATAAATATTTAGAGGCTTAATACGTTGTGGGGTTGTTAATCAATGTCAAAAAACAACATGTGTACTACTATTTCATGAGAAACTATTTGCTCTGTAAGCTTTCACCTGAAGTACAATAAAATATATATTAAAAAAAAAATAAAATTAAATAAATAAATAAATAAATAAATAAGTTACCTTATATTTTCCTTAAACTTTTATACTATTTTTTTACTATCTGGAGTATTTTTGGTATGAGGTACAGATCTAAATGTATTCTTTTTTTCCAAATAGCTAACGGTCCCAACATCATTTATGATTAACCCAACTATTCTCCCAGATTTGTATTACCATTAGTTAGAGTTGTTATATTATTATAACAACTTATCTGGGTTCTTTTGCTCCTGACTTAGTCAACTCAAATTATCCCCCCTTCCCTTGTTCCTTGGACCCTTGCATATTATCAGGAGTGGGAGTGGTGTGAAACAGATAGTACCTAGTCCCCAAAAGTCAAATGTCATCTGCTGAGCAGAAATTCATTCCATCTAGGTTTTGGCCTTCTATCTCTTCTTTGCCACACAACTCCCACCATCCACTATTTTTTTTTTTTTTTTTGTCAAATCATCTTTTCCTTTTTCAGTAAACTGTGATGATACTAGTACCAGTTGCTATCAAGTCTACCCAATTCAGGGCAATCCCAAGTGTATCAAAGTAGAACTGAGCTATGTAGCGTTTTTATTTGGTTTTATTTTATTTTTGTTGTTGTTGTTGAGACTATACATAGCAGAACACACACCATTTCAAAAGTTGGTTCATGTACAATTCAGTGACATTGATCACGTTCTTCAAGTTGTGCAACCATTCTCACCCTCCATTTCTGAGTTGTTCCACTCCCAGTAACATACACTCACTGCTCCCTGAGGTTCCTGTCAAATCTTTTGAGTTGCTGTTGTCAATTTGATCCCATATGGAAAGATCTTAAGAGAATACAATGCTCAAGACAGACATTCTTTACTAGTTAAGCTAAACTATTGTTTGGTTTTAAGATGACTTTGGGGGATATTTTCAGTTTAAGGTTTAAAGATTATCTCAGGGCAATAGTTTCAGGGGTTCATACAACTTTCATGGCTCCAGGAAGTCTGGAGTCCATGAGAATTTGAAATTCAATTCTTCATTTTCCCCCTTTTGATCAAGATTCTTCTATAGAATCTTTTATCAAAATTTTCTGTAATGGTAGCTGGGCACCACCCAGTTCTTCTGGTCTTATGGCAAAGGAAGCAGTTGTTCATGGAGGCAATTCACCACACATTCTATTTCTTCCTCCTATTCCTGACTCAGAGCCCTGGTGGTGCAGTGGTTAAGAGCTTGGCCGCCAACTAAAAGGTTGGCAGTTCAAATCCACCAGCTGCTCCCTGGAAACACTATGGGGCAGTTCTACTCTGTCCTATAGTGTTGCTATGAGTCAGAATCGACTCAACAGCAACAGGTTTGGTTTTTGGTTGTTTCTAACTCTGTTCTTCCTCTAGTGCTCCAGCTGAATCGACACCAGTTGTTGTGACTTTGATGGCCACTTGCAAGTTTTTAAGATTCCAGGCACTATGCACGGAAGTAGGATATAGAACAGAAGCACTAAATACGTTATTAGGCCAATTAACTAAGATGTCCCATGAAACCATGACCCTAAACCTCCAAACCAAGCAACTAAATTCCATGAGGTGTTTGGTTGTACATAAGCAGCCTCATCAGCTACTCTTTTTTTTTTTCCACTGTTGTAAATATATCACACAACTTTTGCCAGTTCAACTATTTACAAGTGTACAACTTATTGAGAGCATTTACATTAACCAGCTGTGCAACCCCCAACATCTATTCTTGATATCTACAGTTCTGCTAAGGTCTCTAGTCAGCATAGTCCATGCCACATCTACTGATAGCAACCCCGTGTCATGCCTTCCAGCCCCCTTCCAGCCTCCTGGTCCTTTCTGAACTCTCTGCCTCTCTCCCAGGGTCCTGGAAGATTCAGGGGCTATCTCAAGCCATCTTGAACCTTGCCATGCCACATTCCTCCTTTCCTTACACGGTTTCTCTGGTGCCATGATGGACTCTCCCTGAAGTGTGCCCTGGAAATCAGAACACAAGTCTACTCTACTTTAAAATCCCCCTAAGCATCTATGGAATTGCTCACACCTCTCACCCCTATAGACCCTTTGGTGAGACCACCCCAGAGGTTGCTCCATGGTTCCCTTTCTGCCTATCTGGGACTCTTCATCCTTCCCTCCTCCCCCAATTAGACTCTACCTTACAGCATCACGTGTTCCTCCCAACCCAGTGTTACCTTTACACCAACCTCTCCTTTATTACTTGTAGCAAATCCACTATCAACTCCAGTAGGTTTTGCCTTCTAAACATCTGTTAAATATACTCAATTCTGTTTCCATGACTCCCATCTACAGTAGGGCCACCATCCTCTAGTGCCTGTACTTCCTCAATAGCACCTAACAAGTCTCCTACAACTATTTTTGCACCCCTCCAATGCATTCTCAAGGAGCCCTGGTGGCACAATAGCTAAGCCCTCAGCTGCTAACCAAAAGGTCAGTGGTTTGAACCCACCAGCCACTCCCACGGAAAAAAAGACCTGGTGATACGCTCCCATACAGAACACAGCCTAGGAAACCCTATGAGGCAGCTCTACTCTGTCCTATAGGGTTGCTATGAGTTGGAATATACTTGACAGCACACAACAACAACAATGCATTCTCCATGCAGAAGCCACTAATCTTTTAGAAACATAAATCTGATCATACAGCTCCTTAGTTTACGTACTTCAGCAAATTCCCTTGCTCTTAGGATAAAACCCAAAATCCTGTCAAGCCTGGCGTGTGTGGGCCCTGCTCACTTTGGCCATGTCTAAGGGTACCTCCTTACTCACCACCTGCTGGCCCTCTATTCTGTTACACACATCCTGTCTCCTATCTCAGAGCCTCTGCCCTTTCTCTGTCCCCCACCTGGAAAGTTCCCTCTGTGTTTCTCTGTCCCTTTCCCTGTCCTCGCCTCCATTCCCACCCCTTCATCCCACTAACTGCTCTTTATCACTTCCTCAGAGAAAACTTCCTCCCCTACTCCACCCCTACCACAGGATTGAGGTCTTTATCACCACCCTCACCACCCATGAGCTCCAAGAAGGCAGGAACTACGCTGATCTTACTGGCTACTTCGTCTCTGACACTTAGCACGGTGTCTGGCAGGCAGTGCATCATTAATGAATGATTGAGCGAGTTAATTAATTAATACAAGGGAAAGGTGCCGGAGATCCAGGCAGGAAACACAGACTAAGTCTTGGTTACCTAATGCTTTTGTCTCTCGTCACTACCAACCATCCTTTCTCCCAAATCATACACCTTAGTTCATGATGCCTAGCTTGTGATCGATCAAAATTTCCCTTGTGAATTGGGCATAGTTCTTTGCTCATACAGAATTTCACAGCCTCTATCTAGTCTACCAAAGGCAGAAATAAAAGAGTAAATTCCAAACAAATTTGGGGGACAAAAGAGATCGATAAAGCGCAGAATGAGACACACATGCAAATGTACTGGGAAGTTGGTTAAATGAGTAAACAGAATACAAACTCAAGGCCACCTCAGTCACATAGAGCCTAATCTTCACTGGGAAAAAAAGGGGGGTGACAAAGAAATAAAAAGACACAACAGCAGCATCTCGTCTTAAGTTTCTTTGAGGTGGCGGCAATGGAAGGAAGACAGTTCCCTAAAAATCTCCAGCAATATATGTCCTGAGTAGAGTCTTAAGCCTTAGAACGTTTACAGTCTGATAATCAGTTGGAAAACCTGGATTAGTATAAACATATACCCTTGGCGATGCCTAGGCAAAGGGAGTAATTTCTTCTCGAGGACGAGTGTTTACCATCTTGTGCGATATAACTCTATTTTCTAGTCTGCCTTGCAATAGTAAGCTGTTGTTATACAAGCCCCAACACCTTAACATGAATTATTTACTTCTAATAATAGAAAAGTTCCTTTTGACTGCCATGAAACCATCAACCTGACCTGTTTGGCTTCGGTTCGTTTGTTTAGATGGCCATCTGGCAAGATTATTCAACTGAGTTCAGATGGCATATTTCTCAGTACAAGTCAAATATTTTCTATTTAAAGTTGATGCTGTGCCTAAGGCTGAGCCGTAATTCTTTTTTCATTTTCTTCTCTTGGCTGTTTATAGCTGAATAAAGGATTTGACTTAGAACTTCTCGTACTTCATTATACCCATGATGAGCAAGTAGTAAAATGGCTTCCACGTGCCACGTTCGAAAATCACTGCCGTAACTTCAGAGTAACAAGAACCGACTGCAAGCACTTTGGCCTCCTAGGAGAGAGGGATAATTCATCTCCAGGCAGACAGGGCTTTGGTTTTTAGGAAAACACCCCAGGGAGCTTTGCCAGTTCTTTTCAATGGAAAGAAAAGAGGCCCTCTGGGCTCAGCCCGAATGGCCAATTTTTCTGCAAAATAAACAACTGGGATTTGGACTCTCTTTAGGCAGCCTTTTGGTGGGGGCAGAGAGGAGAAAAAGAAGGGGCCTGGCGTGACAAAGGAAACAAGCAGATTTGATTAGAATCCAGTTGCCGTTGAGTTGATTCCAACTCACAGTGACCTCACGTCTGGCAAAGTAGAACTGCGCGCCATTAGGTTATCAAGGCTGTGACTTTCCAGAAACAGATCACCAGGCCTTTCTTCCAAGGTGCCTCTGTGTGGGCTAGAATCGACAATCTTCTTGTTTGTAGTCCAGCACTTAACCTTCTGCGCCACCCAGGAACTCCTGATTGTAGGAGAGTGCAATGCTAATCGAACTTTCTGCTATAGTGGAAATGTCCTTATCTATGGTGTCTAATATGGCAGCCATACTCAACACTTAAAATGAGGCTAACATGGCTGGGAAACCCATTTGTTTAATTTCATTTAATTTTAACTAATTTAAATTGCCACATGGGGCTAGTGGCTACCCTGTTAGACAGCACAGAGAAAGGGACCCCTCACATCAGCCCCTCCAACCTTGAGGAAAGCAGATTGCTCCTTTGAGTCTTCCAGAAGTAGGACACTGAGGGACTTTCAGGAAGATGACGAGTGACAGTCAATTTTAAGTTGTTTCTTGTTCTGCAATTTCCTTCTGTTGTCCCCAGATCTTCAGTAAACCTCTCTTATCCTAAAGAGACATCCATTTCAGGTTGCCTGGGACTGTCACTTTGTACCTGATGTCCTGATGTAATTATTACTAGTCCCTACTTCACTCTTAATGATACCCCGTTTGGACAATAAATCGTATTTATTTTAGGAAGCCCTACTTGTATGCACAGCCTTGTGTTCATGGTGTTATGGCGACTCAGGGACAGGGAAGTCAAGAGAAGCATGGTCTTCCCTGGCACCTCTCCAGGCAGCCCTGTACAGGAGCCAGGAGGGATGCAGAGCCGGAAGAGTGAGCCGCATGGCAGACGAAGTTGGCACGTGGGCTGGCCCAGAAAGCGGCTATGAGATCAAACCCTCTTTCCCCAAGTGAAGTCCCAGGTGGGGAGAGAGGTACACAGAAGGTGGAAGATTCCCTGGTTACAAAAAAAAGAAAGCAAAATAAAGCCTTTCCAATATTTTCAAGCATTACTAAGCAAAATCTGACACATTAAATGTCCTTCCACTTTCCTATGCTTGATCCAATTCAGTCTTAGTCTGCAGACACTCTCCCTCAGTTAAAACCCATAACACCACTTCTAAAATCCTTCAAGGCATAACTAAAGTTTAAAATAAAATTCTCTGAGATTTCCCCAAGAGGAGAATGAAACTCAACTAGCACAGGTACATGGTAAAGGAAAACCAGGAGTCCCACGGCCTGCGCTGGAGCTCAAGTACACGAGGCATTGATTTCTAACTTTACACCCAAAGTTTTGTTCATTTGTGTGTGTGTCTGAAATCCTACCTAGGCAGGAATATTTTGTGATTTCTCACTTAGCAGCTTTGTAAATGAGAACTACACATTGTTTACTACATCTGTCCTGAGTCCGCAAGAGAAAGATGTGGCAGTCTGCTTCCGGAAAGGTTACAGCCTTGGAAACCCTATGGGGAAGTTCTATCCTGTCCTCTAGGGTCGCTGTGAGTCAGAATCAACTGGACAGCAGCAGTTTGGTTTGAGTCATGAATCCACATGAGATATTTGAAGAATGATTCACTTTATTTTACTTCTGAGCGTCTACAAAGTGTCATTTTGTTCTTTTTATGGCCCAAGCAGGTAAAATGACTAGGACACATTTCAGGGTCCACCTGAATATCAGAGAGGCGATATTCAGCGTGAGGCAGGATGTGGAGTGATTAGAAGGTGGGCTCTGGAGCCAGAATTCCAATTCTGAATACTGGTTCAGGTCTCATAACCTCTCTGTGACTTAATTTTCTCACCTGTAAAATGGGGATAATTCTAGTAATTACCTCATAGGGCTGTTGTGAGGATTCAATTAAATAATCCACATAAAGCACTTAGCATAGTTCCTGGCAAATAATATACACTCACTAAGTAGTAGCTATTATGATTATCCTTAATCATAATATGTCAGCTTGTCATACTGTGGTGGTTTGTGTGTTGCTATAATGCTGGAAGCTATACCACTGGTATTTTAAATATCAGCAAGATCATCCGTGATAATGGACAGGTTTCAATGGTGCTTACAGACTAAGACAAACTAGGAAGAAAGGCCTGGCATCCACTTCTGAAAATTAGCCAAGGAAAATCCTATGGATCACAACAAAACATTGCCCTATATAGTGTTGGAAGATGAGCCCCTAAATTGGAAGGCAGTCAAAATACACACTGGCCACAATAGAGCTCAGCAACAATCATAAAGATGGTACAGGACCAAGTAACATTTCATTCTGCTGGACAGGAAGTCGTCATCAGTAGGAATCAACTCAATGGCAACTAACAACAACATTAGGATTATGATGCTGATGAGGCTGATCATGATAATTAGTGATTACAGGCAGTCCTTGGATTATGAATGAGTTTCCTTCCTCGTCTTACTTTAAGTTGAATTTGTACAGAAGTCGGAACAGGTACTATTCCCACTTAACATCAATTAGTGAATGTTTGTCTTAGCATAGAGTATATAGTGTACCTCTCTACACATAAAAAAATTAAAGAAACACTTCCAGATACACTCAAACATCTTTAACAGAATAAAGTAATAAGAATGTTTTATGCACATTGTAAAGTAGCACCCATTGGTTATTATGAACCACTGTATGTACCCCGATTTTTTTTTTATTTTTTATTTTTTGCTGAAATCCTGGCAATGTTTTTTTTTTTTTTTAATTCATAAGAATTATTTATTAAAGAATCTCAAAATCACAATTATGGAATAGACAGTTGACTTTAAAAATGTAAGTCTAAGATTAATTTAGTTGATTATTAGCCACCGACGTTGAAAGCATAACAACAGCACCAAGTTTGAGCAGTACTTGTCCTTGTAGAGTTTCAGTTTTTTTTTTTAATTGTGCTTTAGATGAAGGTTTACAGAGCAAACTAGTTTCTCATTAAACAATTAACACACATATTGTTTTGTGACATTGGTTGCCAACCCCACGACATGTCAACACTCTCCCCTTCTCAACCTTGGGTTCCCCATTACCAGCTTTCCTGCCCCCTCCTGCCTTCTCGTCCTTGCCCCTGGGCTGCTGTGCCCCTTTAGTCTCGTTTTGTTTTATGGGCCTGTCTAATCTTTGGCTGAAGGGTGAACCTCAGGACTGACTTCAGTACTGAGCTAAAAGGGTTTCTGCAGTCTCTCTCTGTCAGACCCGTAAGTCTGGTCTTTTTTTCTTTTTTTTTTTTTTTTTGGCGAGTTTATTCTACATTTTTCTCCAGCTCTGTCCAGGACCCGCTATTGCAATCCCTGTCAGAGCAGTCAGCGGTGGTAGCCAGGCACCATCTAGTTGTGCTGGACTCAGTCTGGTGGAGGCTGTGGTAGTTGTGGTCCATTTATCAGGACTAATCTTTCCCTTGTGTCTTTGGTTTTCTTCATTCCCCTTTGCTCCCGATGGGGTGAAACCAGTGGAGTATCTTAGATGGCCGCTCACAAGCTTTTAAGACCTCAGGTGCTACTCACCAAAGTAGAATATAGAACATTTTCTTTATAAACTATGTTATGCCAATTGATCTAGACGTCCCCTGAGACCATGGTCCCCACAGCCCTCAGCCCAGTAATTCAGTCCCTCAGGGAGTTTGGATGTGTCTATGGAGCTTCCATGAGTTTGCCTAGGAGAAGTTGTGCTGGCTTCCCCAGTACTGTGTACTGTCTCACCCTTCACCAGTGTTACCACTTATCTATTGTCTTTTTAGTGTTTTTCCATCCCCATCCCTCCCACCCTCATAACCATCAAAGATTGTTTTTGTGTTTAAAACTTTTCATGAGTTTTTATAGTAGTGGTCTCATACAGTATTTGTCCTTTTGTGATTGACTTATTTCACTCAGCATAATGCCCTCCAGATTCATCCATATTGTGAGATGCTTCACAGGTTTATCATTGTTCTTTATCATGGCATAGTACTCCATTGTGTGTATGTACCATAGTTTATCCATTCATCTGTTGATGGGCACCTAGGTTGTTTCCATCTTTTTGCTATTGTCACGAACGCTGCAATGAACATGGGTGTGCATATGTCTACTCGTGTGACAGCTCTTATTTCTTTAGGATATATTGCTAGGAAGGGGATTGCTGGATCATATGGTATTTCTAACTTTCTAAGAAAGCACCATATCGTTTTCCAAAATGGTTGTACCATTTTGTATTCCCACCAGCAGTACATAAGAATTCCAATCTCCCTGCAGCCTCTCCAACATTGTTATTGTCTGTTTTTTTGATTCATGCCAGTAATGTCAGGGTGAGATGGTATCTCATTTGGTTTTGATTTGCATTTCTCTAACGGCTACGGATAGTGAGCATTTCCTCATGTGTCTGTTAGCTGCTTCAGTGTCTTCTTTGGTGAAGTATTTGTTCATATCCTTTGTCCATTTTTTAATTGGATTATTTGTCTTTTTGTTGTAGAGGTATTGGATTTTTCCTGTAGATTTTAGAGATTGGACCTTTGTCTGACTTGTAATGTTCAAAATTTTTTTCCCAGTCTGTAGGTTCTCTTTCTACTCTTTTGGTGAAGTCTTTTGATGAGCGTAAGTGTTTAATTTTTAGAAGATCGGCGTTATCTAGCTTATCTTCTGGTGTTTATGTATTGTTAGTTATGGTTTGTATCCTCTTAATGCCGTGTATTAGGGCCTCTAGCATTGACACTATTTTTTCTTCTATGATCTCTATAGTTTTTGTACCTCGAATTTTTAATATGATAGGCTTACAGGGACTGGTTCATAACTACGGGTTGTACATAAGTTGGATGTTCATAACCTGGGGACTGCCTATAGTTGGTAAGGAGAGAGAGAGGAAAATTTGAGGATTTTGACATAAACTTGAAATAACACACACCTATTTTATTAAATGTGTCCTTACTGGGAATTCACTCTTGCTACTCTAGAATAATAATATTGACCTTACAAATCATTCATTCATCATTTCCCTTTCCACATTCTGTGAAAAAATTCTTTCCACATGTTTTCTGCTTAATAGAACGTGAATTCCTTGAAGGAAGGGGTATATTCACCCAGCTTTGTATCCTGGCAGTTAGCACAGTACTTGAAACACGAAAGGTAAACCATAAACTTCTGTTGGTATCAGTTATACAACAATTATTGACTGAGCATCTCCCATGCGCCTGGCATAGAGTACGTTAGATGCCAAGGATAAATGTACTTATGTATGTTGTCCACAGACGGGGGTCAACAGAGGAAAAAGTCATTGGCACAAAGCCAGAATATCCCCTTTTACGAGCAGAAAGAGAAGTTTTTGTTTTTTGTTTGTTTGTTTTTTACCTATCACACAAAAATAAATCTATATTTACTTCTTGCAATGTCTACTCTTGGTAGTCTTCAGCTCAACTTAGCTAACCTACAGAACCCAAGAAGCCTCATGCAGCAATGACTTCTTTTGGGGTACAGAGCAGAAAACAGCTCACCAGCAGGAATGCTCCCAGCAGACCAGGGGCTGGTTTTTTTTGCCCCTAAACACACAGGTGGGTGCAGAATCTTCCTGGCATAGAAGCCCCATACGTGGGGAACCTATTTCTATTATAATAGTCCCAGCAACGAAGTGCCCAGTTACAAGTCACTGTACTCAAGGAAGCCCAAAGGTCTGCCTCCTCACCAGGTGTTATCTTCATTCATGGTCCTCCCAGCCCATATGCAGCTACCAATCACAGATCATTTTTACCATATACAGTGTTGCCTAGTAACACAGCTGACATTCACTTTTATCAGGTTTCCAGGCAAACAGAGCTAGAAAGTTAACCCAAGGTCATTTTTCCATAGAGGAGAAAAGGTTTTGTTATCTTTTATTCACACATCTCAATTCCTGACCCCTCTGAGCTTCTAAACTTTACTAGAAATCATCAATTAGAGGTCTCTCGGGCACAGGCATACTTCGGGGATACTGCAGGTTCTGTTCCAGACCATCACAATAAAACAAATATCACAATAATGTGAGTCACATGAATTTTTTGCTTTCCCAGTGCACATAAAAGTTATGTTTATACTACCTGTGGTCTATTGAGTGTGCAATAGCATTATGTCTAAAAGAAAGTATATACCTTAATTTAAAAATACTTTATCACTAAAAAATTCTAACAATCATCTGAGCCTTCAGCAAGTCGTAATCTTTTTGCTGGTAGAGGGTCTTGCCTCAGTGTTGATGACTGCTGACTGATCAGGCTGGTGGTTGCCAAAGGTAGGGGTGGCTGTGGCCATTTCTTAAAGTAAGACTAAAATGAAGTTTGCTACATCAATTGACACTTCCTTTCACGAAAGATTTCTCTGCAGCATGTGATGCTGTTTGATAGCATGTTACCCACAGTAGAACTTTTTTCAAAATTGCAGTTGGTCCTCTAAAATTGTCACTGTTTTATCAACTAAGTTTATATAATATTCTAAATCCTTTGGTGTCATTTTAACAATAGTCACAGCATTTTCACCAGGAGTAGATTCCATCTCAAGAAACCACTTTCTTTGCTCAACCACAAGAAGCAACTCTTCAGCCACTAAAGTTTTATCATAAGATTGGAGCAATTCAATCACCTCTTCAGGTTCCACTTCTAATTCTACTTCTCTTGCTATTTCCACCTCATAAGCAGTTACTTCCTTCACTGAAGTCTTGAACCCCTCAAAGTCATCCATGAGGGTTGAAATCAACTTCTTCCAAACTTCTGTTAATGTTGATATTTTGACCTCCTCCCATGAATCATGAATGTTCTTAATGGCAGCTAGAATGGTGAATCTTCCCAGAAGATTTTCAACTTACTTTGCCCAGATCCATCAGAGGAATCATTATCTATGGCAACTATAGCCTTACAAAATATGTTTCTTAAATAATAAGACTTGAAAGTCTAAATTACTCCTCAGTCCATGGGCTGCAGAATGGATATTGTGTTAGCAGGTATTGTGGATTGAACTGTATCCCCTCAAAATATCTACCAACTTGGCTAGGTCATGGTTCCCAGTACTGTATGATTGTCTACCATTTTGTCATCTGATGTGATTTCCCTATGTGCTGTAAATCCTATCACTATGATGTTAATGAGATGGATTAGTGGCAGTTATATTGACAAGATCTATAAGATTAGATAGTGTCTTAAGCCAATCTCTTTCAAGATATAAAAGAGAGAAGCTAGCAGAGAGACATGGGGAACTCATACCACCAAGAATGCAGTGCCAGGAGCAGAGCGCATCCTTTGGACTCCGGGTCCCTGTAAGGAGAAGCTCCTAGTCCAGGGGAAGAGTGATGACACAGACCTTCCTCCAGAGCCAACAGAGAAAGTGTTCCCCTGGAGCAGAAGCCCTGAATTTGGACTTGTAGCCTACCGGACTGTGAGAGAATAAACTTCTCTTTGTTAAAGCCATCCACTTGTGGTATTTCTGTTAGAGCAGCACTAGATGACTAAGACAGCAGGCATGAAAGCAACATTAATCTCCTTGAACATCTCCATCAGAGCTTTGGGGTGACCAGGCACATTGTCCATGAACAATCATGTTTTGAAGAGTCTTTTTTCTGAGCAGGAGATCTCAACAGTGGGCTCAAAATATTCAATAAACCATGTTGTAAACACCTGTGCTGTCATCCAGGCTTTACTGTTCCATGTATAGAGCACAGGTAGAGTAGATTTAGCATAATTCTTAAGGGCCCTAAGATTTTTGGAATGGTAAATGAGCACTGGCTTCAACTTAAAGTCACCAGCTCCATTAGCCCCTACCAAGAGAGTCAGCCTGTCCGTTGAAGCTTTGAAGCCAGGCATTGATTTTGCCTCTGTAGCTATGAAGGTCCTAGATGGCATCTTCTTCCAATACAAGGCTGTTTCATCTATACTGAAAATCTGTTGTTTAGTGTAGCCACCTTCATCAATTATCTCAGCTAGATCTTCTGGATAACTTGCTGCAGCTTCTCCATCAGCACTTGCTGCTTCCCCTTGCACCTTTATGTTATGGAGACGGCTTCTTTCCTTAAACCTCATGAACCAACCTCTGCTTGCTTCCAACTTTTCTTCTGCAGCTTCTTCACTTCTCTCAGCCTTCATAGAATTGAAGAGAGTTAGGGCCTTGCTCTGGACTAGGCTTTGACTTAAGGGAATGTTGTGACTGGTTTGATCTTCTTCTATTCAGGCCACTAAAACTTTCTCCCTATCAGCAATAAGGCTGTGTCGCTTTCTTATCATTCATGCGTTCACTGGAGTAGCACTTTTAATTTCCTTCAAGAACTTTTCTTTGCATTCACAACTTGGCTAATTGGTGCAAGAGGCCTAGCTTTCAGCCTGTCTTGGCTTTCGACATGCCTACCTCACTAAGCTTAATCATTTCTAGCTTTTGATTTAAAACGAGAGATGTGCAACTCTTCCTTTCAACTGAACACTTAGAGGCCATTGTAGGGTTATTAACTGGCCTAATTTCAATATTTTCACGTCTCAGGGAACAGGGAGGCCTGAGGAGAGGGAGAGAGACGGGGGATAGCTGGTCGGTGGCGCAGTCAGAACCCACACAACATTTATCGATTAAGTTTGCTGTCTTATATGGGCACAATTACAATAGTAACATCAATGATCACTGATCTCAGGCCACCATAACAGATACGATAATAATTAAAAAGTTTGAAATATTGTGAGAATTACCAAAATGTGACACAGAGACAGACACAAAGTGAGCACATGCTGTTGGAAAAATGGCACCAACAGACTTGCTAGACACGGGGTTGCCACAAACCAGCAATTTGTGAAAAAATGCCATATCTGTGAAGCACATTTAGGTGAAGCACAATAGAACAAGGTACGCTGGTACTCTAAATTCAGTCTGTACAACAAGACTCAATTAATTCTTCCCTCTCTTCTTCCCTGAACAGCCGATGTTTCCTCGTCTTGATTCACACAATCTCATCCATCAACTATCCCCTGCAAGGCATCCCTCCATGGCATTCCATTCCAAAGCTCTGAGCATGTTCATGTACAACGATAAAGTAATAAAACAGTTCAGAATCTAGACATGACCAGTCTTCCGTCTCTTCCACACACGCCCTACCCCTTAGACACACACTATTTATCATTCCCCCACATGCCATCATTAGAAAATACTTACACAGGTGGGCTCATAAAATAAACTATCACCAGTGAGTACTGAGCTCTTTCAAAAAAATTACCTGTATGAGACCAAACAGTCAGCATTTACCCTAAAGCAAAGATGAGAAGGTAAGGGGGGACATGAAGCTAGATTAATGGAAACAGAACAACCAGAATGGAAATAATGAGAATGTTGACACATTGTGAAAAATGTAACCAAAGTCACTGAACAATATGTATAGAAATTGTTAAACGGGAACCTAATTTGCTGTGTAAACTTTCACCAAAAACACCATAGAATATTATAAAAAAAGAAAATACTTATAGCCCTTGTTCAGGCCTGGAATATCCTTTCACTGACTGCAGCTGGCCAACCACAGCCTTCAAACTCTTGAAAAGCCACCTCAAATGTCACCTCTGCAGAACCATAAATGAACCCCCAGTACTAAGTTATCACTCTTGTGTTGTCTCCAGTAGAACATTTGACACATGCATTGTAGCACTGCCCACATGGCTGTGGTCCCCATTACCTACAGAACTCCTGCAGGAGGGCAGCGTGGCTTACTCATGGTTTCCCACAGGTCCTTCAAGGATGTGTCTCTGCACACAGTGTACCCCCAAAGTTTGCTGGATTGAATGCAAATGGCAGCACTGACCCTGCACTTTAAGAAACTAGTAGAATTTGAGGGAAAACAAAGAGAAAAAAGCCCAGAGGCAAGAAAGTGGGGCACATTTGGGAAACGGATAGCCCAGTTTGTTGACATATAGGTCCTTGGAGAGAAATAGTCAGAAATAAGGCTACAAAAATAGACTGGCATTTCAGATTCTCTGTGATCTTCTTCCAACCTAAAAAGTTAGCTTTAATTCGTAGGAAATGGTAGTAACTTACTGTTAAAACTGTGCAAAGACTTGAAAAAAACGTGAGACATTACACCACTATCAAGCATCTAGGTATGACTATTTCTAAATGATAAAATGGATTATTATTTTGGGAACAAAAAAGGCCTCTCAAAGTAAGCCTATATAGGCTAAACAAAGGATAGAGTGTAAATAGGACTAAGATTTTTCTATGTCATTTCAACCGTATAATACTCCATCTTTCAAATGAAGGACAACTGTCAATCTGATTATGGGGTGATATAGTATAGAACAGAACCACAAGATCTATGTGAATGTCATCTTTGGCTTCAAAGGATCCCTTCACACCCCGTCATCACACAGCATCCAACCTTTAATAACAAGATGACGAAGACCTGCCCACCCATAGGCATAGCTCGTCTCTGAATGACAATGGAAGGAGCTGAGACAACCCAAAGACCAAAATAATGCAAGGCATTCACAGTCAAGTTCAAGTGTTAGAGACTAACAAAAATACTAGAGAAGACGACCCAACAGATTGTTTCCAGTTCTCATTTTCTGGAAATGCACGAAACAAATTCCTCCATATGATTATAACTCTTCCTTCTTTCTTGTTCCACCTTGCTAGGAACAGGACGATGTTCTAACCAATCAACCCTAGAAGAGTTATTAAACACCTAGTATGTGTGTCCCTGAAGTTATGAAATACCTAGTGTGTTAATAGCACTCTCTCTTTAACACTGTTGGGCAAAAAGGGAAAGGACAACATGAAGTTTCTGTCCTTGAGGAACAGGTCTCACTGGGGAAATAAAATTTAAAAAGCAGTAAGACATTGGAAGATTTCCAAAATGTGTCATTGAACAATAAAAGCAAAATGTAGCCGAGCATCTATAGTGTATGCTCCCATTTGTATAACAGAATTGATGGGGTATATGTGTGTCTACAAAGGCATGTTTCAGCATGGAAATTTTCTGAACGATATACAAAAAACGGGTGATGGCGGTTACCTCTGGATACACCTGCAACATGCAGATGACACAGCCTTGCTTGATGAAAAAGTGAAGAGGACTTGAAGCACTTACTGATGAAGATCAAAGACCACAGCCTTCAGTGTGGATTACACCTCAACGTAAAGAAAACCAAAATCCTCACAACTTGGCCAATAAGCAACATCATGAGAAACAGAGAAAATATTAAAATTGTCAAAGATTTCATTTTACTTGGATCAACAATCAATGCCCAGGGAAGCAGCAGTCAAGAAATCAAATGACATATTGCACTGGGTAAATCTGCTGCAAAAGACCTCTTTAAAATTTTGAAAATCAAAGAAGTCACTTTGATGACTCAGGGGCACCTCACCTAAGCCATGGTGTTCTCAATCACCTCACATGCACTCAAAAGCTGGACAATGAGAAAGGAAGACTGATGAAGAATTGATGCCTTTGAGTTAACGGTGTAGGCAAAGAATATTGAATATACCACAGACTTCCCGAAGAACCAACAAATCTGTCTTGGAAGAAGTACAGCCAGAATGCTCCTTAGAGGCGAAAATGGTGAGGTTTTGTCTCACGTACTTTGGACATGTTACCAGCAGGGACCAATCCCTGGAGAAGGACATCATGCATGGTAAAGTAGAGGGTGGATTGACACAGTGGCTGCAGCAGTAGGCTCAAACATACCTCCTGTTGTGAGGATGACACAAGACCGAGCAATGTTTCATTCTGTTATAGATAGGGTCACTATTAGTTAGAAACGACTGGACGGCACCCAACAATCACTCCCACTTCTGGACAGCGGGTCTGGTATGTGGGGTCATAAAGATGTTTTTAATCATACACCATTTTTATTGTTTGTATACTTTGTGGGTGGATCATTTAATTTTTTAAAAATTGTTCAACAAACAAAAGTTAAGCAAGACAAGGCAGGAAATAACAGCATAGCAAATGAACAGAACCAACATGTACCTCCCTCCCGTCTCCCCGGTCACCACCATGCCCTGGGTGTGGCTCTGACAGTTCTGGCCCCTGGAAACCAGCCAGCCATCTCTCCCCACCCTGTCCTGCACCTCAGTCAAACCCACAGGTGGCTCTAGCTCTCAGCTTTTTCTAGCACATGGAACACAGCCAAATTCATATGGTTTCCGAAAGAGGGTAAATAACGTGCTGGAGATCGAGTTTAAACAACCAAACTCCTTTTTAGCACAAGCCAGTGGGTCCAATCCAGGCCTTGTAAAGTACTACCTGACTACTTTTTAGTTCCTTTGATTTCGTCTTTCATCTTGAAAACTGTAAAATAAACACACCCTTTCCAACTTAGGATAAATGGCTTTCAGAACTATTTACCCCATGTGGAAACCAAAAGCTTCCCTTACTTCAGCTGCGTTGATGGAAGGACGGCAAGTACTCTCTTCTGATTTTACTGTTAATGAAACTGTCTATGACTTCTAAGAATCACACCAAGGAATATTTTTACCAAACTTTTATCAAATACCGCCCTCTTGTGGACTGTTTAGTAAAACCTTCTGCTAAAAATAGATTTTTAAACTCTGAAATAGTTGTCATACCAAAACTAGAAAATTAAGTCTCAAGATGTTTTAAAAGAGCACACTATAAATACCTACACATCTTTTGAAATTAAATATTTACCGTCCCGCAATATTTTCAATTAGCCGTCTTTCACAAAGATTTGACCTTGTCATCATTTCCTTCAATATTTTAAATATCCACCTTAATGGGAAATTTTTACCTTAACACAAATATAGTCTATTTTCCAACACAGACTTGACTTCACAAACACCCCAACAATTTTTTTAACTGTACACTATTTCATAAAAGTTACTTCTAGAATTGTCTGGTTATGAACAATAGTTTTAAAAGCAAGTACCAGCAACCTTCTTCCACGTCTTAATATTGTTAAAGCAGAGCTTCAAAGAGGGACGACTCTTAAACAACGTAAGGGCATTTTAGCAGAAAGGATTAGGAGCACCTGGGTTTAGCGGCCCTGCTATGGGCAAAGCTGTCTCTTGCCTTTCTGCCTCGTGTCCTACAAGTTGCCCATCACTTGGTTTAACAGAGCTGGGGACCCAAACACACACTCCCCCAAGTTTTCTAAGCTTTAAGAAGTATTCACTTTTAGCCAGATCATACTTTGTGTTTACAGTGTACCTTTTCCCTCTATGACGCCTGGAAGGTATTGCTCATTCCTCCACAGGAGTCCTAACCACATTCCCTCCCTGCCAGAACCAGGGAAGAGGAACTGCAGGGAGCCAGCATCCCTTCCGGGCCTGAGGCAGAACCCCGGCATTCGATTCCAACCCCATTCCCATGTTCATTCACCAGACGGTGTTAACACTACACCCACCCAACGGCAGGAAGAAAATGCATTTACAATCTCAAAGAACGTGCATTTTTCACCCAGGCCCTGCTCACCTACCTACCTAAGCCCTGGTGTCTGCGGTGTCTGGCGTCCCGCCGCCCAGAGCAGTGCACAGCCTCCCCGTGAAGGCTAAGGTGAACGCACTGGGGCCTCAGCCCAGGTGAGGCCGCAGCTCAGGTGAGGCCGCAGCTCAGGTGAGGAACAAATGAGGTCAGCGCCCAGCTCGCCCTCCTGGGAGCCGGCGAGGCTCTGCGGCCCTGGAAGGAGGCGCGGTCTTAGGGAGCATGCAGCTGAGCTGGGCCAGTTCCAGAAGGTGACCTAGCCAGCATCGGCCTTCACTATCCGGATCAGCGTGATTCAGCCAAATCAGTGTTACTGACCACTTTCCCCCTTCCTCCTTAAATTCTATATTCAAAACGACACAGCATTCATATGCTTATGTATTACAGTAAAACACCCTTTGTTCGAAAAGCTTGATTTTAACAGCCAAGAAAGAAAGTAAGTAGAATTAAGTTGGAGAGACTACTGGTGGCACCCTGGTTAAGAGCTCTGCTGCTAACCAAATAGTAGGCAGTTCGAATCCACCACCCGCTCCCTGGAAGCCCGATGGGGCAGTTCTACTCTGTCCTAGGGGGCCGCTGTGTGTCAGAACCGACTCCAGGCACCTAACAACAACAGAGCTTTAGGAGAGATTAGTCCAAGACGCTCCTGCCCACCCCCACCAACACCCTCCCCAATCTTAACTCTCCCTCAATTTCACTGCCAAGTGTCTGTGATTATCACCTCTATTACAAAACACTCTCCCAACTGACAATTATCACCCCTTTCATCTTCCTTGAGGTTTTTCCCTTTGATCTAGAATTATGTGTGGCTTCTTACCCCTGTGATTGCACAGAGACTCCTTAGCTAATATTTCTGCCACATTTCCTTGAACTTTTCCAAATACTTTATCTGTTTCTTCTTCTGCTCACTTTTCCTTCCTGGAAGAGACACATCCGGGGTGGAAATGCTGTATTTGAACAATCTGAAAAACCATCTTATGACAAGTGTGGCCTTTTCTTATTTAATGGACAAAGCAAGCAATGCATTAAAGAGGCTTTCTTAAACCAGAAAGAAAGGGGTGGAGGAGGAAGACAAAGGGCAAAGAGAAAGAGAGAACCTGTCTTTACCAGGCTGCATGGGGATAAACACAGAAGCTCCGTCTATCACCCAGCTCCCTTCCTACCAGGACTGGCCACCTAATTTGAGGGACCCAGTACAAAATGAAAACAAAGGGCTCCTTGTTTAAAATTATTAAGAATTTCAAGATGAAGACAGCAGAGCTTAAACCAAGAGCAAGCACGTCTGAGCAGGGGGCCCTTTGTGACCCTGTTTCCTAAACCAGCCCAGTGGCTGCTGAGTCAATTCCAACTCATGGTGACCCCATGTGTGTCAGAGTAGAACTGTGCTCCCTAGGGTTTTCAGTGGCTGATTTTTTGGAAGTAGATCACCAGGCCTTTCTTCCGAGGCCTTTCAGTTAGCAGCAGAGTATGTTAACCGTTCTTACCACCCAAACTTCCCACCGTGAATCAAATCAGCAGTCTTGCTCTGCTACGATATGCTTTTTTCCTACCGTGGTCAGCCTCTGCTCAGGTGACCAAGTCAGCGTGGACTATGCCAGGTTTAGCACTGAAAGTCTCATGTCCTGAGCACCCCTCAGTCCAAGGCAAATCAGGGCACTGTCACCACCCTCTGCTCTGCCAACCAGTTTTAGTGACAGAGCTGTCCTCTGATTTTCTACTAGTCTTAATTTCTTCATCTTAGGACCAGCAGCGATGTAGGCCAATCACTGTCTCTGTGGCTGGGTGTGAAGTCATTCCAAACGCCCCAGATTTTCCCATGTTTTTCATGTCTCCAGAGAGAAGGGTGCTGCAGCATGACTCTGTCCGCTTGCATATGTCAGGAGTAAGCTGAGATCAATCCAAAAAATGACAACATAATAAATGCTGGAGAGGTTGTGGAGAGAGTGGAACACTGCTGGTGGGAATGTAAAATGGTACAACCACTTTGGAAATCGATTTGGTGCTTCCTTAAAGAGCTAGAAATACAAATACCATATGATCCAGCAATCCTACTCCTTGGAATATATCCTAGAGAAATAAGAGCTGTCATACGAATAGATATATGCACACCTATGTTCATTGCAGCACTGTTCACAATAGCAAAAAGACGGAAACAAGTCAGGTGCCCATCAATGGACAAATGGATAAACAAATTATGGTGTATCACACAATACTACTAAGCTACGCAACAATAAAGAACAATGATGAATCTGCGCAACATCTCATAACACGGAGGAGTCTGGAAGGTATTATGCTGAGTAAAATTAGTCAGTCGAAAAAGGACAACTGTTGTATGAGACCACTATTATAAGAACTCAAGAAAAGATTTAAACACAGAAGAAAACATTCTTTGATGGTTACAAGGGTGGGGAGGGAGGAAGAGGGGAGTTCACTAACTAGATAGCAGACAAGAATTATCTTAGGTGAAGGGAAGGACAACACACAATACAGGGGAAGTCAGCACAACTGGACTAAACCAAAAGCTAAGAAGTTTCCTGAACGCAACCAAACACTTCAAGGGACAGAGTAGCAGGGGCAGGGGTCTGGGGACCACAGTTTCGGGAGACATCTAGGTCAATTGGCCTGGCCAAGTTTATTAAGAAGATGTTCTGCATCCCACTTTGCTGAGTGGCGTCTGGGGTCTTAAAAGCTAGCGAGCAGCCATCTAAGATGCATCAATTAATGCCAATCCACCTGGAGCAAAGAAGCATGAAGAACATCAGGGACACAGGGAAAATATTAGCCCAAGAGACAAAAAGGGCCACATAAACCAGAGACTCCATCAGCCCGGGACCAGAGGAGTTAGATGGTGCCCAGCTACCATGAATGACTGCCCTGACAGGGAACACAACGGGCAGTCCCTGATGGAGCAGGAGAAAAGTAAGGTACAGAATTCAAATTGTAGTAAAAAGACCAGACTTAACCCAGAACTGAGACCATTCCCGAGGCCAACTCTTCAGACAAAGATTAGACTGGACTATATGATATAAATTGATACTCATGAGGAGTGTGCTTCTTAATTCAAGTAGATACATGAGACTATATGGGCAGCTCCTGTCAGGAGGTGAGATGAGAAGGCAGAGAGGGTCAGGAGCTGGTTGAATGGACACAGGGAATCACGGGTGGAAAGGAGGAGTGTGCTGTCACAGTATAAGGAGAGCAACTAGGGTCACATAATGATATGTGTGTAAGTGTTTGTATGAGAAACTAACTTGAGCTGTAAACTTTCACCTAAAGCACAATTTAAAAAAAAAAAGAAGTAGTAGTAAGCTGAGAATATGCTCATATGTGGCAGCAAGGTGTCAGAATTCCTTGTAACTCTACTTTGGAAAGAAAACTACACTTCAGGGTTTGGATATTATACATTTGGTAGGTTTTTTTGTTTTTAAGTGTGATACTCTTACTAACAATTGTGTGAAGTATTGTATCTCTTAAAACAATCACACATAAAACAATTATATAACCGCTGCCTGTGAATTTTTTTTAATCCATTAAAAGTAACCAAAAATATACCCATGTAAAAACTAATGAGCTGCTATTTTGTTTCGGGGGACAGCCCAAATCACAAATTAAACTTCACATGCTCATTTTCTTTTACACTTGTACTGAGCACTGACCAAGCTCTTTGCTGGGCCTGGAGATACTTTGATAAGTACAGTGACGTTTCCTCCCGAACTGCATGCAGTTTAACAGTGAGATGCCCTTAGCAACAGCAATAACAACAGCCAGTTGCCATAGAGCTGGCACTCTATGATCCCACGTGTGCCCGAGTAGAACTGTGCTCTAACTATCGGGTTTCCAATGGCTCATTTTTCAGACTAAAGATTGCCAGGTCTTTCTTCTGAGGCACCTCTGGATGAACTCAAACCTCCAACCTTTCAGTTAGCAACCAAGTGTGTTAACTGTTTGCACCACCCAGGGACTCTAAGCTGCCCTTAAATAAAAACCAAACCCATTGTCGTTGAGTCGATTCCAACTCATAGCAACCCTACAGGACAGAGTAGAACTGCCCCATAGGGTTTCCAAGGGGTGCCTGGTGGATTCTAACTGCCAACCTTTTGGTTAGCAGCTGTAGCTCTTAACCACTATACCACCAAGGTTTCCAAGCCACCCTTAGTAATGTACTAATACCAACTTAGTTAACCTATTCCTCAAATGGGTACTCGACCTTGCTTGAATTCTCATACGATTCCCTAGTATGTATTACACTCCCCTGGGATAGCGGTCTCTCCAAAACTGTTTCATACTTTCTCCCCATACAGTTAACATCCCTCACTTCAGCTGATGGTCTTACATATACTTCAGTGAGAAAATAGAAGGGCGCTCCCACAGCCTCCCAAAATCAAATGGACAACCTACCTTCACCTGTGTCCTGAGTCCATGGCCCTCCTGCCTGTCAGTAGCAACAGTGCCTAGGTCCTACCGGTCCAACCCTCCCTGATACTCCACATTCCATCCCTCTTCTTTCTCAAGGCTTGCCTTTCACAGCCAAATGACTTTTAAGTAGTCTCTCTTTTGTAGCACATCTTCCTACCAAAATTCATAGCCCAGAGCAGTGGTACTCAAAGTGAAGTCCCTGACCCATCAACATCAGCATCACCTGGAACTTGTTAGAAAACATTCCCGACCTACTGAACGAAACACTCACAGCATGAGGCCCTGCAATCTGTGGTTCAGCAAGCCCTCCAGGTGATTCTGATGCACACTGAAACCTGAGACCGACTGACCAAGACTGAAGCTTCTCAGCTTCCCTCCACCCTACCTCACTCCTGTGTCTGGAGGCAAGGTGGGTAGATAACTGGGTCCTGATGAGACAGCTCCCTGAAGCATGCTGGAGGGGCCGCCCTTGGCCCTCTCCTGGGTCTATTTTTATAAATGACTTGGATGGAGGCACAGATGGGACACTGATCTCATTAACTGATGACAGAGAGCTGGACGGGGTAGAGGAGATGTTGAATGATGATACTAGGATCCAAAGACCCCAAGTAATGGTCAAAATCTATCAAAATAGAAGTTAATAGGGTATATTAGTCAGAATTAGGTTCGGCTTCAAGTGACAGAACCCAAAATAGCACTGGCTTAACAATATAGAAATTTCCTTCTCTTTCACATAGATGGGCTCTGGGGTATCAGGCCAGAGCTGCTGTTCTGGTTCTGTCCCTGGGGTCCTTAGGACTCAGGCTCCTCCTTCAGCTCACTGCTCCATACTCCCGAGGTACAGCCTCATCCTCATGTCAAAGATGGCGGCACCCACGTTTCAGATAACAAAATGGAGGAAGGGATAGAGAAAAGGGCACACTTAGCTATCTTTTAAGGACTGCGGATGCTACCATGTTGTGCTTCTGCTTTCATCCCCTTGCACCAGGAAGGGATTCCAGTTCTCTCTTCCTACCCTCACTTCTACCAGTTTC
Source organism: Dugong dugon (assembly GCA_030035585.1). NCBI lineage: Eukaryota > Metazoa > Chordata > Mammalia > Sirenia > Dugongidae > Dugong > Dugong dugon. The sequence goes on from CM057474.1 coordinate 4,143,477, forward strand.
TTCTCATGTCAACTTCCTCTAGCAAAGTGGTTCTCAGCCCTGGCTACTATTAGAAACATCCAGGGAATTTTTTTTTTTTAAATCCTGACATCCAGGCCTCCTACCCTAAATTTATTTATAGCTTTAAGGTGGGGTCTAGAATGTTTAAAAATCCCCTCAGGTGGTTCTACTCTGCTTCCAGAGTTAGAGTCCCTACTCTAGCTGTAGAAGTTTCCTGCCTTAATACCACAAACTGGTGGCTTCAAACAACAGACATATATTCTCTCACAGTTCTGGAGGCTAGAAGTCCAAAGTCAGGGTGTTGACAGGGTCATGCTCTCTCTGAAGGCTCTAGAGAAAAATCCAGCTTTGTCTCTTCCAGCTTCTGGTATCCCCAGGTGTTCCTTGGCTGTGGCAGCATAACTCCAATCTCTGCCTCTGCCATCACACGGCCATCTTCCCTCTGTCTGTTTCTGTTACATTGGATTAGGACCCACCCTGCTCCACTCTGACCTCATGTTAACTAACAACATCTGCGAAGACCATATTTCCAAATAAGGTCATATTCACAAGGACTGGGGATTGGGACATATCTTCTGGGGGGACAAAATTCAACCCGTAACAGTAGCACACTGTGGGAAAGTGGAAGCTTTGCCTCTCAAGTTTCTCTGGAGTTGTCTCCTCAGATGCTATCTGTGGACGTCATGTGTCCCCTCCTCAGGCTGCAATCACTGTACTGCTGGTCACCGCCTGCACCTTCGCTCCCTTCATAGCATTCCGCTTCTCTATCTGGAGCCTGGGAGGGGACGACATAGTCAAGGCACTCCTTGACTGCCCTCCCCTTCAGTCTCCCCCAAGATCTCTATACCCGGCTGTAGTAGGAGACTTTATTTCACGGAAGGACTTGTATAACTTTAAAAGGGGAACACCAGTAGGAAGACAAAATAAATATATAGAAGATTTGGGTAGTGAATCTGCTCATAGACTATAACTGAAATCTAGGACCAAGACATGAGGAACTTCAACAATGAAAAACTCAGCAGCAAGGATTAGCTGATAAAAGAAACAAGAAGGATTACCCAGAGAGGCTGCAGGGAAACCAGGAGAGCAGGGATTCCTAGGAGTCGAGAGAACAGAGGCTGAAAGGAGCAGAGGCTGGCTACCACTGCTCAGTTTGTCTAGTGACCTCACCTGTTGTCATTTACTCTGGTGACTTCTTCTTTCAGTGAAATATGAAATATACAGAACAATGGCCCCAATGCTCCATATTCCACATGAAGCTCAACTTACTACCCTTTGATATGTTTTCAGTAGCTATTCATATTTCTCTACAATAAAACGGAGGCTCATGGAAGGCAAAACAGAAACCTATGAATGTCTTGAAAGACAGAGCTCCTAAAATCCCCACAAAGATTAAATCAAAGTCCATGGTCCCCAAAGTGTGCACTGTGGTGCCCTGGTGGTGGTTTTAAATTTTGTAGGAAAGAGTTCCGGCAAGATGGCGCTCTAGGCAGAAGCAGCACCCCGTCCCTCCACAACAAAGATCCGAAAAACTAAACCAAACAGAGAATGCAACAATCCTGAAACCCTAGAACATCAAATGAAGAGATAAAGAACCCAGACGAGCACCAAATGAAGTGAGAATACTGAAAGAGAATGGAGAGCGAGGAGAGATTCACGCAGAGGTCCTCTACCAGCTAACGCAGCACGGATCCACCATCCTGGACTCCTATCGGAGACCAGCAAATGGGGGTATGAGAGAGCAGCCTCACGGAGCGTCCAGTGGGAGACAAAACAGCTGGTAATTTGCGGTGTGCGCTTTCCCACCCCCCACCCCTCTTCGCCCCAGCTTGGCCTCCTCTGCTTCCCACGGACACAGTCTCTTGTCCAGAAACACCAGCCCACACTGGCTGGCTCTCTGAGTGCCATTTGTTGGCTGCTGGTGTTGCTTTTTTTTTTTTTTTTCCCTGCTTCTTTGGATTTCTTGCTTGCCTCTTGCTGCCTCCCCCTCCTTTCGCTCGAGTGCCTGCCTCCGTGCGCCATCTTTGCTTTTTCCTGAGGGGCTGTGGAGCTCCAGTGGAGTGTGGAGCTGCTTCCCGGTCTGGGCTACTGCGCTGGTGGAATCCTGGGGCTTTTCTTCGTTTTGAATTGTTTGTCTGTTTTCTTTTCCTTTTCTTGAGTTAGGAGCCCTTTCTGGCCAGGCAGAGCTGCATGCCAGGGAGACGCCCCTTCGGCTTCCTCAGATGTGCAGAGGGATCCCTGAGAACATTTCTTTTTTCGTTGGTTTTTTTTTTTTCCCCTGTTTTTTTGCGGGGCCTTTTTTTTTGGATATTTGATTTGTTTTGTTTTCTTTTCCCTCTTTTTCCTTTTGTCTTTCTTCATTGCTCAGTTTCTCACCTCTCTATATCTTCCTTCTCTTTCTGATCCCTGAATACCAGCCATTGTATGCCTCTGCGCCTTCTGGCCAGGCTGTGCTGCGACACCTGAGAGTGACTTCCCCAGACCTCATAGCTGCACTGGTGGGATCCCTGGGAACTTTGCGGTTCTTTAACCTTTCTCATTTTTATTTGTTCATTCTTTTCTTTTTTTCCTCTTCCCCCTTCTGTTTTTCTCCATTTCATAGTCTCTCATCTCTCCATTCCAACGGCAATCTCCCCTAGCATTCTTTTTTGTTTGTATGTTTTTGGATCCTGTTCCTCTCTGCTCTCTCCCATATCCAGCTTAGCTCCACATATAACCATCTCCCCGCTGCATCCTGCCTACCTGCACTGTGCACTTGACATCACACCACCAAGCAGTGCAGGCACAGCCTACTGGAACCTGGCCTGCACTGATTACCGACCCACCCTGGTGGCTGTAGTGAGTGTCACAAACAACCCGTCCCAGTGGTTCCTCTTCAGCTAGACCTGCCCTGCTGTACCATATCTGAGTGACTGAACCTGCCAGTTGGAGAAGGAGGCGAAAAGTATTGAGCGCACAGATGAGCAAACAACAAACAGCACGCAGTCTGCCTGCTCAGACATACTCAAACTTTTTTTTTTTAAAGGGACGAAACAAACAAATCTACAATGAATAAACGAGAGAAATATCTACCGAATGCCGTGAAAACAGCAAACAATATCAAAACATTTACAAAAACAGGACAGGAAGGTTCCAGTAGGCATCCAAATTAAAACACCACATGACTCTCCTGTGGAAGAAAATGCACTAGAAGTACCTGATAGGGAATTCAAATCTCTAATACTCGGAATTTTCCAAGAACTGAGGCAAAAAGCTGACAAACATGAGAAAACAATAGACAAATTCATGGAAAATACAGACAAAAAATTGGAAGAATTCAGGAAGATGATGCAGGAACAAAATGCCAAAATAAATTCACAACTAGAAATTATACAAAAACAACAATTAGAAATCCAAAAGATAAACAACAAGATTTCAGAAATGGATGATGTCATAGAAGGGCTGAGAAGCAGATTTGAAACGGTGGAAGACAGGATCAGTGGAACTGAAGACAAACACTTGGATACAACTCTGTTTCAGGAAAACTCAGAAAAAAGAACAAAGAAAAATGAAGAGACCCTGAGAGTTATGTGGGACATAATTAAAAGCAAAAATTTACGAGTGATTGGCATTCCAGAACAGGGGGAGAAAACAGAAAACACAGAGAGGATCACTGAGGAACTGCTGACAGAAAACTTCCCCAATATCATGAAAGATGAAAAGCTGGCCATCCAAGAAGCTCAACGAACCCCATATAGAAGAGACCCCAAAAGAAAATCACCAAAGCATATCATATTCACACTCGCCAAAACCAAAGACAAACAATCCTGAGAGCAGCTTGTGAAAAACAAGAAGTCACATACAGAGGAGAAACAATAAGACTAAGCTCAGATTATTTGTCAGAAACCATGCAGGCAAGAAGGCAGTGGGATGACATATATAAAATCTTGAAAGAAAAAAATTGTCAGCCAAGAATAATATATCCTGCAAAACTCTCGTTCAAATTTGATGGTGAAATTGGGTCATTTCCAGATAAACAGAAATTAAGGGAATATGTAAACATCAAACCAAACTTACAAGAATTATTAAAGGGAGTTCTTCGATCTGAGGACAAACAGCTTCAGCCCTCAGGCAGGACCTAGGACGCAGGATTGTACGAGCCAGATACCAATCTAGGAAATGAATTCTCCAGGACTATCCAAAACCAAAAGAAATACAACAGGGAATCAGAGCAGTCAATCGATGGATGACAACAACATCAAAACAATGAAAGAGGGAACAAACGGCATAGGAATAGAACCTTCTAATGGAGAGGAAGGCAAGGCGATACCAAGTAATGGTAGACTGCTTCAAGCTTAGAAAGATAATGGTAAAATTCATGGTAACCACAAAGAAAGTTAACAAACCAACTCATAAAAATAAACACGAAAAACATAAAGTCTCAGCAAAAACAAAACCTACAAAAACAAAAGAAATGAAAAAAAAAAATCCACAAATAAAAGTAACTTAGCACAAGAGAGTAAGAAGAACAAAGAAAACTGCAGCACCACAAAAAAAAGCACTACAAAATGACAGCAACAAACTCACATCTATCAATAATTACACTGAATGTAAATGGACTCAATGCACCCATAAAGAGACGGAGAGTGACAGATGGGTAAGAAAACAGGATCCATCAATATGCTGTCTACAAGAGACACACATCAGAAACAAAGGTGTGAATTTATTAAAAGTCAAAGCTTGGAAAAAAATATATCAAGCTAACAACTACCAAAAAAGAGCAGGAGTGGCAATTCTAATCTCAGATAAAATAGACTTTAAAACAAAACCTACCATAAAAGACAAAGAAGGACACTATATAATGATTAAGGGGACGATCCATCATGAAGACATAACCATAATAAACATCTACGCACCCAATGACAGGGTTCCAAAATACATAAAACAAACTCTAACAACTCTGAAAAGAGAAATGGACAGTTCCACAATAATAGTAGGAGAATTCAACACACCACTCTCAGTAAAGGACAGAACAACTAAGAAGAAACTCAGCAAAGATACAGAAGACCTAAAGGGCACAATCAGCCAACTTGACCTCACAGACATATATAGAACACTCCATCCAACAGCTGCAAAGTACACATTCTTTTCCAATGCACATGGAACGTTCTCCAGAATAGACCACATCTTAGGCCACAGAGCAATCTTCAGCAAGATCCAAAACGTCGAGATAATTCAAAGTATCTTCTCTGACCACAATGCCATCAAGGTAGAAATTAACAATAGAAAGATCAAGGAAAAAAGATCAACTACATGGAAACTGAATAATACCCTGTTTACACATCAGTGGGTAATAGAAGAAATCAGAGATGGAATCCAAAAATTCCTAGAATCAAATGAGAATGAAAATACATCATACCAAAACCTTTGGGACACAGCAAAGGCAGTCCTCAGAGGACAATTTATAGCAATAGATGCACATATCAAAAAAGAAGAAAGGGACAAAATCAAAACATTAACTACAGAACTCAAACAGATAGAAAGAGAACAGCAAAAAAAAGCCCACAACCACCAGAAGAAAGGAAATAGTAAAGATCAGAGCAGAAATAAATGAAATAGAGAACAGAAAAACAATAGAAAGAATCAACAAAACCAAAAGTTGGTTCTTTGAATCAACAAAATTGACAAACCACTGGCCAGCCTGACAAAAGAAAAACAGGAGAGGACACAAATAACCCAAATAAGAAATGAAATGGGGGACATTACAACAGACCCAACTGAAATAAAAAGGATTAGAACAGAATATTATGAAAAACTATACTCCAACAAAGTTGAAAACCTAGAGGAAATGGATAAATTTCTAGAAACACACGGCCTACCCTAACTACAACAAAGTGATGCTGAAAATCTGAACAGACCCATAACAAGAGAAGAGATTGAAAAGGTAATAAAAAAACTCCCAACCAAAAAAATCCCTGGCCCAGATGGCTTCACTGGAGAATTCTACAAAACGTTTACAGAAGAGCTTGTACCAGTACTAATCAAGCTATTTCAGAGCATAGAAGAGGAAGCAACACTTCCAAATTCATTCTATGAAGCCAGCATAACACTGATACCAAAACCAGGCAAAGACGTCACAAAAAAAGAAAATTACAGACCAATATCTCTCATGAATATAGATGCAAAAATTCTCAACAAAATTCTAGCCAATAGACTTCAGCATCATATCAAAAAAATAATACACCACGACCAAGTAGGATTCATACCAGGTATGCAAGGATGGTTCAACATTAGAAAATCAATCAACGTAATCCACCACATAAATAAAAGGAAAGAAAAGAATCACGTGATCATCTCAATTGACACAGAAAAGGCGTTTGACAAAGTCCAACACCCATTCCTGATAAAAGCTCTCAATAAAATAGGTACAGAAGGGAAATTTCTCAACATAATAAAGGGCATCTATGCAAAACCAATGGCCAACATCATTCTTAATGGAGAGAGGCTGAAAACATTCCCCTTGAAAACAGGAACAAGACAAGGATGCCCTTTATCACCACTCCTATTTAACATTGTGCTGGAAGTTCTAGCTAGAGCAGTAAGGCAAGAAAAAGAAATAAAGGGCATCCAAATTGGTAATGAAGAAGTTAAACTGTCCCTGTTTGCAGATGATAGGATACTATACACAGAAAACCCTAAAGACTCCATGAGAAATCTACTGGAACTAATAGAAGGATTCAGCAGAGCAGCAGGATATAAGATAAATATTCAAAAATCAGTTGGATTCATATACACCAGTAAGGAGAATGATCAAAAGGAAATCAGGAAATCAATACCATTTTCAATAGCCCCTAAAAAGATAAAATACTTAGGAATAAATCTGACCAGGGATGTAAAAGACCTATACAAAGAAAACTATAAAACACTACTGCATGAAACCCAAAGGGATCTACATGAATGGAAAAACATACCATGCTCATGGATAGGCAGACTCAACATTGTGAAAATGGCAATTCTACCCAAAGCAATTTACAAATACAATGCAATCCCAATCCAAATACCAGAAACATTCTTCAAAGAGATGGAAAAACTAATCATTAACTTTATATGGAAAGGAAAGAAGCCCTGAATAAGTAAAGCACTACTGAAGAAGAAGAATAAAGTTGGAGGACTCACACTACCTGACTTCAGAACCTACTATACAGCTACAGTAGTCAAAACGGCCTGGTACCGGTACTACGACAGATACATTGACCAATGGAACAGAATTGAGAACCCAGATGTCAATACATCCACCTATGGTCACCTGATCTTCGACAAGGGCCCAAAGTCCATCAAATGGGGAAAAGACAGTCTTTTTAACAAACGGTGCTGGCAAAACTGGATATCCATTTGCAAAAAAATGAAACAGGAGCCATACCTCACACTGTATACAAAAACTACTTCAAAATGGATCAAAGACCTTAATATAAAGCCTAAAACTATAAAGTTCATAGAAGAAAAAATAGGACCAACACTTCAGGTCTTAATATATGGCATTAACAGGATACAAACCACAACCATAAATGCACAAAACCCAACAGATAAGCTAGATAACTGGGATCTTCTAAAAATCAAACACCTATGCTCTTCAAAAGACTTCACCAAAAGAGTAAAAAGAGAACCTACAGACTGGGAAAAAATTTTTGGACAGTACAAGTCAGACAAAGGTCTAATGTCCATAATCTACAAGAAAATCCAACACCTCTACAACAAAAAGACAAATAATCCTATTCAAAAATGGGCAAAGGAAATGAACAGACACTTCATCAAATAAGACATTCAAATGGCCAACAGACACATGAGGAAATGCTCGCGATCACTAGCCATTACAGAAATGCAAACTAAAACCACAATGAGATACCACCTCACCCTGGCATTACTGGCACAAATCAAAAACACTGGAAATAACAAATGTTGGAGGGGCTGCGGGGAGATTGGAACTCTTATGCACTGCTGGTGGGAATGCAAAATGATAGAACCATTTTGCAAAATGATATGGCGCTTCCTCAGAAAGCTAGAAATAGACATACCATTCGATCCAGCAATCCCACTCCTAGGAATATATCCTAGAGAAATAAGAGTCGTCACTCGAATAGACATATGCACACCTATGTTCATGGCAGCATTGTTCATAATAGCAAAACGATGGAAACAACCTAGATGCCCATCAACAGATGAATGGATAAACAAACTATGGTACATACACACAATGGAGTACTATGCAACGAGAAAGAACAACAATGAATCTGTGAACCATCTCATAACATGAATGAAACTGGAGGACATTATGCTGAGTGAAATAAGTCAATCACAAAAGGACAAATATTGTATGAGACCTCTATTGTAAAAACCCATGAAAAAGTTCACACGCAAAATGTAACAATCTTTGTTGGTTACCAGGGATGGGAGGGGTGGGGGGGGAAATACTAAATAGGCAATAGATAAGTGGTATCTTGGGTGAAGGGTGAGACAGTACATAATACAGGGGAAACCAGCACAACTTGTACTAGGAAAGGTCATGGAAGCGCCATAGACACATCCAAACTCCCTGAGGGACTGAGTTGCTGGGCAGAGGGCTCTGGGGACCATGGTCTCGGGGAACATCTAGCTCAACTGGCATGACACAGCTTATAAAGACAATGCTCTACATTCTACCTTGGTGAGTAGTGTCCGGGGTCTTAAAAGCCTGTGAGCGGCCATCTAAGATACTCCACTGGTCTCATCCCTTCGGGAGCAAGGGAGAATGAAGAGAACAGGATACAAGGAAAAGATTAATCTGAAGGACTAATTGTCCACAGCTACCAAAGGCCTCCACCCGACTGCGTCCAGTACAGCTAGATGGTGCCCGGCTACCACCACCGACTGCTCTGACCAGGATCACAACAGAGGGTTCTTGACAGAGCTGGAGAAGGATGTAGAACATAATTCTAACTTATACAAAAAAAAAGACCAGATTTACTGGCCTAAAGGAGACTGGAGAAACCCCAACAGTATGGCCCCCAGACACCCTTTTAGCTCAGTGGTGAAGTTACCTCCGAGGTTCACTGTTCAGCCTGGGAGTGGACAGCACCGTAAAACCAAATGAGACTAACGAGGTACAAGAGTCCAGTGACAAGGGCCAGAGGGCAGAAGGGGACAAGGAAGCTGGTGAAAGGGAACCCAGGGTTGAGTAGGGATAGTGTTGATGTGTTGTGAGATTGTTAACCGTTGTCATAGGGCAACATTTGTAGTAACTGTTAAATGAGAAACTATTTTGTTCTGTAAGCCTTCATCTTAAGTGAGAATAACAGCACAATTGGAAGAGCGTAGTCAATGTCACTGAACTGTGCATGTAGAAATTTTTGAAATGGTGTATCTTTGGCTATATGTATTTTCACAAAAAAAAAAGAGGTTGAGAAGTTAGAGGGTTGATATGTTGTGGGGTTGTTAACCAGTGTCATAAAACGACATGTGTACTACTGTTTCATGAGAAACTATTTGTTCTGTAAGCCTTCACCTGAAGTACAATAAAATAAAAAATAAAAAATTTGTAGGAAAATGTAGCGACACTGACGAGACATCTTACAAACGACTACCCGGAAGTCATTTGCCCTAACTTCCTGTTGCCGTCGTTGTTGTCATCTGCTGTTGAGTCAGCCCTGGATTCATGGCGACCCTGGGCACAACACGAGCAAATGCTGCCTGGTCCTGCCCCGTCCCCATGATCTACTGTGGATCGGACCTTTGTGCTCCATAGGATTGCCATTGGCTGATCTTCTTAGATTGCCAGCCCTCTTTTCCCAGTCCTTCTGCATCTGGAAGCCCTGCTGACACCTCTGCAGCATCACAGCAACAGGCAAGCCTTCACAGACAGACGTCGGTGACTATGAACGAGGTGCATTAGCCAGAATCAAACGCGGGTCTCTCGTATGAAAGGCAAGAATTCTACTACTGAATCACCACTGCCCCCATCCTAAATACTTAATAAACTGAAATCTTCTACATGCATTATTTTGACCTGGGGACCATGGAAAAATTACTAAGTGACTGTAAAAACCAAAAAACCAAACCCGTTGCCGTCGAGTCAATTCCGACTCCTAGCGACCCTATAGGACAGAGTAGAACTGCCCCATAGCGTTTCCCAGGAGCCGCTGGGGGATTCGAACTGCCGACCTTTTGGTTAGCAGCCGAGCTCTTAACCGACTGCGAGGCTTACCCTAACAAAGGTTCATTTCTCGCTTATGCAAAGTCTGATACAGTTTGGGTGTCTTTCTTCCACCCTGTAGCTATGTCAGCAAAAGCACGTGGCCTCTGAGGTCACTGAGTCAGGGAAAGAGAGAGATGTAGGAAGCACAGGGACTTTTACTTGCCTCCGCCCAGGAGAAATGCAAGACTCCCACTCACAGAATTCATGCATGAGGTGCACACGATTACAACCTCTCTCCCAGGGACGCTGGGAAATGCAGGAAGGAACACAGATATTCGGTAAGCATTGTCTCTGCTGCAATCCACTTGGTTGCTAGTGGCAGCAAGTGAGAATTCTAATTCATTCATTCACCAAAAAATATTTATTAAGGACCTACAACATGCCAGGCATTGTGCTTACATTCTAACGGAGAATGATAGACAATAAGCAATATAGAAAATAAATGAATATTCACACCGCACACAAAAACTCACTCAAAATGGGTCAAAAACCCAAATGTTAAAGCTAAAGCTATAAAGTTCCTGGAAGATAACATAGGGGCAAGTTAGAGGGCCTAAGTTTTGGCATAAATAAACTATCAAACAGAACCAAATAGGCACAAACAACAGAAGATAAACTATATAACTGGGACCTCCTAAAAAATTAAATACTTACGCTCATCAAAAGACTATATCAAAACAGTAAAAAGAGAACCTACAGACTGGGAAAAAATTTTGGAAATGACATGTTTGTCAAGGGTCAAATCTCTAAAATATATAGAGAACTTCAACAACTCAGTAACAACGAAAAGACAAAAAATGCAAGCAAAAAATGGGCAAAGGACATGAACAGACACTTCATCAAAGAGGGCATTCAGGCATTCAAAGAGGACTCTAATAAATACATGGAGAGATGCTCGCGATCATTAGCCATTCCAAAAAACCAAACCCATTGCTGTCAAGTCAATTCTGACTCATAGTGACCCAGTAAGACAGAGCAGAACTGCCCCATAGGGTTCCCAAGGCTTTAATCTTTTATGGAAGCAGACTGCCACATCTTTCTCCAGCAAAGCAGCTGGTAGGTTCGAACTTCTGACCTTTTGGATAGCAGCTGAGTGCTTAACCACTGTGCCACTAGGCATCTTTCATTAGCCATTAAACCAAAAAACCAAACCCATTGCTGTCAAGTAGATTCCAACTCACAGTGACCCTATAGGACACAGTAGAACTGCCCCATAGATTTCCAAGGAGCAGCTGGTAGATTCAAACTGCCAACCTTTTGCTTAGCAGCTGAGCTCTTAACCACTGCACCACCAGGTCTCTTCATTAGCCATTAGAGAGATGCAAATCAAAACTATAATGAGATACCATCTCACCCCTGCGAAAATTGCACTGATCAAAAAAACAACAAATGCTGGCAAGATTGTGGGGAGATTGGAACTCTTAGATACTACTGGCGGGAATGTAAAATGGTACAACCATTATGGAAAACAGTATGGTGCTTCCTCAAAAAGCTAGAAATAGAAATACCCTATGATCCAGCAATGTCACTGCTAGGTATACATCCTAGAGACATAAGAACAGAGAAACAAATAGACATATACACACTCATGTTCACTGCAGCATTAGTCACAATAGCAAAGAGATGGAAACAACCTCAGTGCCCTTCAACAGATGAATGAACAAATTGTGGTACAGACATACAATGGAATACGACCCAACTACAAAGAATAATGAGTCCGCAGAATATCTTAAAACATGGATGAATCTGGAGACATCACGCTGAGTGAAATAAGTCAAACATGAAAGGACAAATTTTGCACAATACTACTTTTTTAAAAAGTCAAGAATAGGTATACACACAGAAAGCAACATTCCTTGATGGTTACCAGGGATGGAAGGGGGAGGAGGGGAAATCACTTACTAGATAGTAGGCGTGTTAATTCTGGTGACAGGAAAGGCAATATACAAAGTCAGCACAACTTTACCAAGGTAAATGAAGACACTGAGAGGTATATAAGAATAAAGAACAACTATGGTAAAGGCTGTAACATAGACAATTTTGCAACAACAGTAACAAGCAAAAAATATGTAAGTGGTTACACAGGTAGATATGTATGCTATATGGGTGTTGGAAGGTGTATGTCTGTACATGTGTGTGCATATACAGGTGTATTTGTGGGCATATGTATATACATGTTTGTGTGTGCTATATATATATTCATATATACAACAAAGCACATAGTGGGTGCAGATAAGAATACTTCCTAGACATATCCAAAGATTTCATGTGATTGATTTACTGGGTTTGAAGGCTCAGGACCATAGTCTTGTGGGACAACTAGGTCAACTGGCATAACTTAGTTCATAATGTTCTACAACCAAGTTTGGTGAGTAGCGTCTGGGGTCTTAAAAACTTTCAAGTGGCCGTCTAGGATACAACCATCGGTCTCTTCCCATCTGGAGCAAAGGAGAGAGCAGGAAACAAAAGACTCAAGGAAATAATTAGTCCACAGGACTAACGGCCCACGTGAACCACAGCCTCTTCTAGCCTGAGACCGGAAGAACTAGATGGTGCCTGACTACCACCACTGACCATGCTGACCATGGACACAATAGAAGGCCCTGGTTAGAATGGGAGAAAAATGTAGAAGAAAACTCAAATTCATAAATAAGACCAGATTTACTGGACTGATCGAGACCAGAGGAAGCCCAAGACTATCGCCCTAAGACACCCTTTTAACCTGGAACTGAAGCCACTCCTGGAGGTCACCTTTCAGCCAAATAATAGACTGGCCTATAAAATAAACAATAACACCCATGAGGAATGTGCCCCTTTAAAGAATTAACTGTATGAGACCAAAAGCAAAGATGAGCATGCAAGGAGGGGCAGGGAAACTGGATAGACCGAAGTAGGACAGGCGGCATGGAAACTGTTGAGTGCTGCCACATTGCGGGGATTGTAACCAACATCACAGAACAATTTGTTTATGAATTGGTGAATGGGAATTGAATTTGCTGTGTAAACTTTCACCTAAAACACACAAAAATTAAAAAAAAAAAAAAGAAGAAGAAGAAATGTACAAGAAGACAATCACAGATTGTGGTGTATACTCTTCACTACTTCATTCAACAAATTTGTACTAAACGCCTGCTTTGTATAGATACAGCTCTAGTGCTGGGAATATAACAGTAAATAAAACAAAGTCTCTGCTCTTACAAAGCTTTTGTTTTGGTTTGGGAGATGGACAATCCATAAGCAAATACATGAACAACATGGCAGGTGATGATAAGGGCAATGCAGAAAAATAAGGTTGGGGGGGAGGCTAAAGACCGATGGGGTGGCCCCTCTGATATAGTGACAACTGTCTATTGTTTGGATTCCGTGAGGAAGCTGATTGAAGACTGTTTGCTATTAACCACACCATCTCCCTCTCCCATGATTGGACCCCAGTGTTGGAGTTCATCAAATTTTATGTATTAATATGAAAAGATTTCCCAATACATTAAAATTTTAAAATTCAGGTTACAAGATGGTATGTACACAATAATTCCATCTGAAGAACTGGCCTATGTGAGAAAATATGGAAATCTATGCATTAATATAAGAAAGGAGCAATTCCTGTATGTTGAGATTATACACAAATCTCTTTCCTTTTTTGCATAGGTATTTTCTAATTCATCTGTAATAAATATTGGTTAGAAAACAAAATCCTCACAACTGGACCAATAAGCAACATCATGATAAATGGAGAAAAGATTGAAGTTGTTAAGGATTTCATTTTATTTGGATCCACAGTCAACACCCATGGAAGCAGCAGCCAAGAAATCAAACAATGCATTGCATTGGGCCAATCTGCTGCAAAAAGCCTCTTTAAAGTGTTGAAAAGCAAAGATGTTACCTTGAAGGCTAAGGTGCACCTGACCCAAGCCATGGTGTTTTTAATCACCTCATATGCATGTGAAAGCTGGACAATGAATAAGGAAGACTGAAAAAGAACTGATGCCTTTGAATTATGTTTTTGGCGAAGAATATTGAATATACCATGGACTGCCAAAAGAACGAATAAATCTGTCTTGCAAGAAGTACAGCCAGAATACTCCTTAGAAGCAAGGATGGCAAGACTTCATCTCACATATTTAGAACATGTTATCAGGAGGGATCAGTCCTCGGAGAAGGACATTATGCTTGGTAAATTAAAGGGTCAGGAAAAAAGGTAGACCCTCAACGAGATAGATTGACACAGTGGCTGCAACAATGGGCTCAAGCATAACAACAATTATAAGGATGGCACAGGACTGGCTAGTGTTTCGTTCTGTTGTACACAGGGTCACTATGAGTGGGAACTGACTCGACGGCACCTAACAACAACAACAAACATAGGTTATTATATAATAATAAAAAATAATATCTATGAAGACTCTATATGGGCTAAAACCAAAAACTGACTCACGGAGAACCGCTGTGTGTCAAAGTAGAACTTGCTCAATAGGGTTTTCAATGGCTGATTTTCAGAAGTAGATCACTAGACCTTTCTTCTGAGGCAACTTTGAGTTGACATGAACATCTAACCTTTTGGTTAGCAGCTGAGTTCACAAACCATGCACCACCCAGGAACATATGGACTAAAGGGCTAAATAATTCATGGGTTATGTAAATTATTCCAGGAGAGCAAAGGTGTAAGTTATTGAGTTTGCTGTTAGGAGAGCTAAGAAGGCAGCCAAATTTGGACAAGGTGGGGGTATTCTCAGAGTTAGGATTTGTTTTTCTCATGTGGGATGGGAGAGATGGACTTCCTTGGAAGACAGAGGGAGAAAGAAGTAATGGTGCCATGATCTATAAAAAGGGAATATGGTTGCTTTGCTGTGATAAATGGGAAAGACTTTTCTACCTCCGAGTGCATGCTGCTGTACACACACTCCTCAGGAGGGAGTGTGCCCTTACCTGGATGGGGACGCAATTTAGGGTAGGATCTAGAGATCAGTCTACTCCAGGAAGTTCCAGGAGAACGAAGAAGCCCCATTTGCTTTGGCCCAAGTGACAAGCACTACATATTACAAGATGAGCCCAGGGTCACTAATGAGGTAAGTGGACATGGGAAAATGACAAAGTTGCCTGGGGATTCTGAGGATTCCATCCTCATAATATCTTAATACGCTCTGTGCTAGAGTGCTTTCATGGAAGATTGTGCAAGGAAGGTCATGATTCGGGCAGGTAGCAATTCCCGGGTGTAGAGAGGACGGGTCCTAGAAAGCATGGATAGGGACCCCTTGTGGCAAACAATGCAGAGTGTACATGAATAATGGAGATGTAAAATGATTTACTATTTCCGGATGGGAAAAAGTTCTGGATGGGAAAGAATTCTTTTTCTCACTTGGGAATTCTTCGCTGAACTTTAAATGAAAATTAAAGAAGTAGAATCAGAAAAGAAGGCAAGTGGAGAATGATCAAAAAATGGCAAGTTATTTTTACCCTTTTTTGCCACATTCCATGAAGCACTTGTTCCATTCCCATTCTATCTTGGAGCCCAATTCTGGGATAATGTGGACATCTGCTTTAAGCTGAAATTGAGGGTCAAGAAGGAAAAATGTTAGAAGTGTATTAAACAGCTGTTTCCCAAAAACATAGGCAATAGAATATATCTCAAAAGGGAGTCAAAAAACTGCCCATAATCAAACACATTGGTATTTCTGGACCAGAATACATAATCACATTAAATGGGGAAAATAAAAAACAAAAATAGCCTCATGTCAGTTTGGATCAAGTTTTGTGACTAGTGAATTTTTTTAAAACTTAGGTCTGTAGAGTTTAGGGATTTGGGAACTGTGACTAAGATTGTAATAAGGGATCGTATTAAGAAATCTGTAATGAAAAATGTTAATTTGTGTATATGCTTTTTCAATTAAAATATTAATAACTTTAGACAAAATTTATAAAATTAAGAAACAGATAAAACTAATATCTGGCTATCTGATGGTCATACCTCTAATTGTTGTGTAAGTTCTAAGCTAACAACCTTCAGTCCTTTAATTTAAATGTTTCTTCTGTTTTGTTCTGATTTTTTGTGTATGTGGTAAAACATATATATAACAAAAAGTTTGCTATTTCAACCCTTTTTAAGTGTACAAGCTGGTGACACTAGCTACATTAACCATGTGGCTCTTACTCATTTCCAAAAGTTTTCTATCACTCCAAACAGAAACTCTGTACCCCTTCAGCAGTAAGTCCCACTCTCTCCTCCCCTAGACCCCGGTAACTACTAATAAACTTTTTCCCTATGTATTTGCCTATTCTAAACACTTCATACAAGTGGGATCATACAGTATTTGTCCTTTTGTGTCTGATTTATTTCACTCAGCAAAATGTGTTCAAGTCTGATCCATGTCATAGCATGTATCAGGACTTCATTTTACCTTGTGGATGAATAATACTCCATGGTACATATATACCACATTGTGTTCACCCATCTGTTGATGGACAGTTGGGTTGTTGCCATTCTGTTTCTTTTTGTTTCTTAAGTACTTCATTCGCCTGTTTTCCCTTCCTACTTCCTGTGAAATGACTTCAGTCTCAGTGGAGTGTCAGATACCTGAGCCTGGGCCTGACTTTTGCCTGATTCTCTGTCCTCACTTCTATCAGGATCTGCACTTACGTTTATGGCCTACTCTATGTATCTGAGCTGCAACAAGGTGTTTTGTGGATTTTATTTTATGTTACTTTTTTGATAGCTTTATATCTCCAAAGAATGAGGCCTTCTTTTTAGACACTGACCCTCTGTCTTGCTCTATGATGTACCGATCTTCTTTAGGACTAAAGAGCTTCATCCTTTGACCTGCCACATTTCACTTTATGCCCGTTCCTTGTTTGTCCTTGAAGTCCCATCAACCACCATATTCTAGATCTAAGAACTGTGCTTGAAATGCTTTTGTCCCATTCTTGCCCCCTTGCCATCAACAATATTTGCCCCTCCAAGTATTTGATTTAATTATTATTTTAGCATATCACATGGATCCTTTAATTCAGTCAAAACTCATTAATAGAAACACCCTCAGTTTAAAGTCATAGAACCACACTGAAGTAAGAGCATTGGTCTTCAAGGCCAGAAACCAGGCTGCTGGCCCACCTCTGCCTCCCACCACTGCTGTGAGCTGAAGAAAGTCCCAGAAACCATATGGGATCTGATGTGGGCAGGTTTGTCCAGGGCTTCACCCCAATGTCCCCCTATGCTCAGCTAACCAAGCATCTCTAAAATTTGTCTACCCAAGACATGTAGGAGTTAACAGAGTGGGTATGACCAGCAATATTCCATCAGGGCTCAAGGGGGAGAGAGGTTCATTCACAAGAATGATCGCACAACAGGAAGAATGTAATCAATGTCACTAAATGGTACATGTAGAAACTGTTGAATTGGTGTATGTTTTGCCATCTGTATTCTCAACAATGACAAAATAAATAGAATTTTTTAAAAATACCAAAAAGAAGATTGTTTAGAAAAGACCATCTGCTAGAAAAACCAACCATTCTCTTCCTAATACGAACTACCCCTCATAGCAAAACTTTGAAGTATTTTTATACTAAAAGACTCTTTCTTCACTGTCTATACCCTTTGCCACACAAGATAAAGAGAGAAAGAAAAGGTAGGTTTGAAGGCAAAAGAAAATCCCATCCTGCCACGTCTATAAGAGGGAAAACTAGGAAGAATTTAGGGGTCCAACAGTATAGATAAAGGACAAGAATATCTAATCAACAAAGCCATTAAAAATAATTATTATACCATATACCAGATAATTATTATACTATAATCAAACAGAACCCCAACATATCAAATAAAGTGCCTTACTATCAAGGTTTGCTATCAGCAAGGGTCCTCCAAGAGAAAAGAAATAAGTATAAGATGAAGCCTGAAAAACCCACCATAAGCAAAAGTGGTTGCCTTGAGCAGGAGACTAGGAAAAACTAAAAACCTGTTTATAGAAGGGCAAGATTTTTCCCCATACAAGGGGGGAAGAGGAAGGGCTGCCAATAAGAGGTCTTAAAATCCAAGAACAAGCAAATAAATTATTGATTAAACCCTAGTAACTTTTCTTTCTATCTTCCGAGCCTACGTGTCCGTGCTTTTTCTGATAACAAACCTCACCCAGTGTTCCGTGAGAAAGTACACATAAACCAAGCTTGACTAGTCACAGAACCATCTTCCTGTCAATAGTGATTGGTCTAGGGGTGGGCATGTGACTCAAGTGGGGTCAAGTGAAGTCCTTTGGTGAGATTTTTCTACTGTGGTTAGCAGGAGAGCCTGCCTGTTCCCTCTCTGGGCACGAGCCATACTCATGTAGCCTCAGTTCAGTCAGCAGTCAGGCTGTGTCTTATGGAGAGCTTGAGAGAATAATGAGAAACAAGCAAGTCCTAGGACACAGGACACAGCCCCAAAGGGCCTAGAGCTGCCCCGGAGCCTTCTGGTCACCCTTCAGTTCTGTGAATATTTCCAACAAAGCTTCCTTTTTTTTAAATCGGGTCAAGTTGAGTTTCTGTTACAGCTGAGAGTCCCACCTGATGCCATCATTCATCTAAATTGTGGTGGCCAAATGCACCTCTGTAATCCTGTCATTTCCACAGTGTTTTTGCATGATTTTTTGGTAGCCAATAACCCTTACATCTGTGGTGGTCTATAGTGACTCATATGCATAGCAACTAAGATAAGCCAAACCAAAAATCCAGAAAGGTAAACCAATAAATTAATTCAACAAAGTTGTAGGCTACAAGTCAAGACACAAAAATCAGTTGGGTTTCTGATGAATAAGGATTGAATTCTGATTCAATCAGCAATGACCGATCTGAAAAAGAGATAAAATAATTCCATTTATAATAGCATCTAAAAGAATACAGTACTTAGGAGTAAATTTAACCAGACTTCTACACTGAAACCTGTAAAACATTGTTGAAAGAAATTAAGAAAGACCTAAATAAATGGAAAGACATCCCATGTTCATGGATTGAAAGACTTAAAATTGTTAAGATGTCACTATTACCCAAAGCTATCTGCAGACTCAACAAAATCCCTATCAAAATTCCAACAGCCTTCTTTGCAGAAATAGAAAAGCCAGTCCTCAAATTTATATGGAACTGCATTGGATCTTTGAGACTGGAGGAGTCTCTGAGATTATGGCTCTGAGTTATTCTCCAAACCTTGAACTGAAACTATCCCCTGAAGTCGCCTTTAAACTAAGTAACAGTTTAGCCCAAAGAGTAAATATTTTCACCCTTGAGTATTATGTTTAAAATATATATATAAGACCAAGGGGCCAACAACTATTTTAAGGCAGGCATAGATGAGAAGACTGAAAACAGAGAGACTAAGTAAATGGAAGTGAAACCATTAGAACAGAAATAATGAGAATGTTGACACAATGCAAAGAATGTAACCAACATCACTGATAATTATTTCTAGAAACTGTGGAATGGGAGCAGGTCTCGCTGTGTATATTTTCACCAAAAATAAAATTAAATTTAAAAAATGGCACAGAAATTAAGAAGGAAATAGAGTTAAAAAAAAAAAGAAAGAAAGAAAATTGTATGGAATTGCAAGAGGCACCAAATAGTCAAAGCAATCTTGAAAACTAAGAACAAAGTAGGAGGACTCACACTTCACAATTTCAAAACACACTATAAAGCTACAGTAATCAAAACAGTCTAGTACTGGTATCAGGATAGGCTTATAGACCAATGGAATAGAATTGAGGATCCAGAAATAAACCTACACATCTATGGTCAATTGATTTTTGACAAGGGCGCTAAGTTCATTCAATGGGGAAAGAATAGTCTCTTTGATAAAGGGTGCTGGGACAACAGGATCTCCATATGCAAAAGAATGAAGGTGGCTCCATACCTCATATCATATATGAAAAGTAACTCAAAATGGATAAGCAACCTAAATGTCAGAACTAAAACCATAAAACTCTTAGAAGACAACATAGGAATAATGCTTTGGGATCTAGTTTTCAAAAATAGATTCTTAGCTATGACATCAAAAGCACAAGCAACAAAAGAAAAAAATAGATAAATGGGACCATACCAAAATTTAAAACTTTTGTCTACCAAAAGGACTTTATCAACAAAGTGAAGAAACAACCTACAGAATGGGAGAAAATATTTGGGAACCATATACCTGATGAGGGAGAGTTTAATGTCTAGAATATATAAACAACTTCTACAACTCAACAACAAAAAAGTAAATGACCCAATCAAAAAACTGGCAAAGGACTTGAATAGACATTTCACTAAAGAAGATATTCCAACGGTCAATAAGCACGTGAAAAGATGCTTAACATCATTGGTTATTAGAGAAATGCAAATCAAAACCACAATGAGGTACGACTTTACTGCCATTAGGATGGCTATTATCAGAAAAAAAGAAAATAACAAGTGTTGACGAGAATGTGGAGAAATTGGAGAAATGAGGAACCCTCATTCATTGTTGGTAGGACTGTAAAATGGTACAGTCTGTGGACAACAGTTTGGTGGGTCCCAAAAAGTTAAACACAGAATTACCATATGACCCAGCAATTCCACTCCTAGGTATATACCCAAGGAAATTGAAAGCAGGGACTCAAAGAGATACTTGTACACCAGTGTTCATTGCAGCATTATTCACGATAGCCAAAAGATGGAACAACGGAAATGTCTATCAACTGATGAATGGATAAGCAAAAAGTGGTATATACATATGTTGTTGTTAGGGGCCATCCAGTCAGTTCCCACTCATAGTGGCCCTATGTACAACAGAATAAAACACTGTCTGGTCCTGTGCCATCCTCACAATCACTGCTATGTTTAAGGGCATTGTTGCAGGTGCTGTGTCCATCCATCTTACTGAGGGTCCTCCTCTTTTTTGATGACCTTCTATTTTACCAAACATGATGTCCTTCTCCAGGGACTGGTTCATCCTGATAACATGTGCAAGGTACGTGAGATGAAATCTCGTCATCCTCCCTTTGAAGGAGCATTCTGGCTGTACTTCTTCCAAGACAGATTTGTTTGTTCTTCTGGCAGTCCGTGGTATGTTCAATATTCTTCACCAACACCATAATTCAAAGGCATCAGTTCTTCGGTCTTCCTTATTCATTGTCCGGCTTTCACATGTATATGAGGCAATTGAAAACACCATGGCTTGGGTCAGGTGCACCTTAATCCTCAAAGTGACATCTTTGCTTTTTAACATTTAAAGAGGTCTTTTGCAGCAGATTTGCCCAATGCAATGCATTGTTTGACTTCTTCATTGCTGCTTCCATGGGCGTTAACTGTAGATCCAAGTAAAAAGAAATCATTGACAATTTCAATATTTTCTCCATTTATCATGATGTTGCTTATTGGTCCAGTTGTGAGAATTTTTGACTTCTTTATATTGAGGTGTATCCATACTGAAGGCTACAGTTTTTAATCTTCTTCAGTAAGTGCTTCAAGTCCTCTTCACCTGCAGCAAGCAAGATTGTGTCATCTGCATATTGCAGGTTGTTAATGAGTCTTCCTCCAATCCTGATGCCCCGTTCTTCTTCATATAGTCCAGCTTCTCGGATTATTTGCTCAGCATGCAGATTGAATAAGTGTGGTAAAAGGATACAACCCTGACACGCATCCTTCCCGATTTTAAACCACTCAGTATTCTCTTGTTCTGTTCAAACGACTGCCTCTTGGTCTATATACAGGTACCACATGAGCACAATTATGTGTTCTGGAATTCCCATTCTTTGCAATGTTATCCATAATTTGTTATGATCCATACAGTTGAATGCCTTTGCATAGTCAATAAAACAGAGGTAAACATCTTTCTGGCATTCTCTGCTTTCACCCAAGAACCATCTGACATTAGCAATGATATCCCTCATTCCACAACCTCTTCTAAATCTGGCTTGAATTTCTGGCAGTTCCCTGGCTATGTACTGCTGCAACTGTTTTTTATCTTTACCAAAAATTACTTGCATATGATATTAATGATATTGTTCGATAATTTATGCATTTTGTTGGATCACTTTCCTTTGGAATGGGCACAAAAATGGAACTCTTCCAGTCAGTTGGCCAGGTAGCTGTCTTCCAAATTTCTTGGTATAGAGGAGTGAGTGCTTCCAGCACTGCACCTGTTTGTTGAAACATCTCCATTGATATTCCGTCCATTCCTGGAGCCTTGTTTTTTGCCAATGACTTCAGTGCAGCTTGGACCTCTTCCTTCAGTACTATCGGTTCTCGATCATATGCTACCTCCTGAAATGGCTGAACATCGACCAATTCTTTTTTGTATAGTGGTTCTGTGTATTCCTTCCATCTTCTTTGATGCTTTCTGCATCATTCAATATTTTGCCCATAGAACACTTCAATATTGTAACTTGAGGCTTGAATTTTTTCTTCAGTTCTTTCAGCTTCAGAAATGCCAAACATGCTCCTCCCTGTTGGTTTTCTAACTCCAGATCTTTGCACACGTCATTATTAATAGTTTACTTTGTCTTCCTGAACCGCCCTTTGAAATCTTCTGTTCAGCTCTTCTATTTCATCACTTCTTCCGTTCGCTTTAGCTATGTTCAAGAGCAAGTTTCAGAGTCTCTTCCATTTTGGTCTTTTTTGTTTGTTTGTTTCTTTTCTGTCTTTTTAATGACCTCTTGCTTTCTTCATGTAAGATGTCCTTCATGTCATTCCACAACTCGTCTAGTCTTCGGTCATTAGTGTTCAATGTGTCACATCTATTCTTGAGATGGTCTCTAAATTCAGGTGGGATATACTCAAGGTCACACTTTGGCTCTCTTGGACTTGTTTTAATTTTCTTCAGCTTCAGCTTGAACTTGCATATGAGCAATTGATGGTCTGTTCTGCAGTTGGCCCCTGGCTTTGTTCTGACTGATGATACTGAGCTTCTCCATCATGCCTTTACACACATGGAGTCAATTTGATTCCTGTGCATTTCATCCAGTGAGGTCCATGTGTATAGTAACCATTTATATTGTTGAAAAAAGGCATTTCCAGTGACTTCGTGGTTGGTCTTGCAAAATTCTGTCATGAAATCTCCAGTGTTGTTTCTATCACTGAGGCCATATTTTCCAACTACTGATCCTTCTTTGTTTCCAACTTTCCCATTCCATTCACCAATAATTAACAATGCATCTTGATTTCATATTTGATGCAGAAGTTATTAAAAATCTTCAATTTCTTCATCTTTGGCATTAGTGGTTGTCACATAAATTTGAATAATAGTTGTATTAACTGGTCTTCCTTGTAGGCATATGAATATTATCCTATCCCTGACAGCGTTGTACTTCAGAATAGATCTTGAAATGTTCTTTTTGACGATGAATGTGATATCATTCCTCTTCAATTTGTCATTCCTGGCATAGTAGACCATATGATTGTCTGATTCAAAATGGCCAATACCAGTACATTTCAGCTCATTAATGCCTAGGATATCGATCTTTATGCAGTCATTTCATTTTTAACGACTTCTGATTTTCCTAGATTTCATACTTGGTACGTTCCATGTTCCAATTACTAATAGATGTTTATAGCTGTTTCTTCTCATTTTGAGACATGCCACATCAGCAAATGAAGATCCCAAAAGCTTTACTCCGTCCACGTCACTAAGGTTGACTCTACTTTGAGGAGGCAGCTCTTCCCCAGTTGTATTTTGAGTGCCTTCCAATCTGAGGGGGTCATCTTCCAGCACTATATCAGACAATGTTCCACTGCTATTCATAAGGTTTTCACTGACCAGTTCTTTCAGAAGTAGATCGCCAGATCCTTCTTCCTAGACTGTCTTAGCCTGGAAGCTCTGCTGAAACCTGTCCACCATGGTGATCCTGCTGCTATTTGAAATATCAATGGCACAGCTCCCAGCATCACAGCAACATGCAAGCCACCCCATATGATAAACTGACAAATGAGTGGTGGATATACATATAATGGAATATTATTCAGCCATAAAGAGAAACGATGTTCTGAGACATGCTATGACAAGGATGAACCTTGAAAGCATTGTTACATGAAATTTGTCAGACACAAAAAGATAAATATTACTACTTATATCAAATATCTAACTGTCTTAGTCATCTAGTGATGCCATAACAGAAATACCACAAGTGGATGGCTTTGACAAAGAGAAGTTTATCTCCTCCCAGTAAAGTAGGCTGTAAGTCCAAATTCAGGGCGCCAGCCCCAGGGGAAGCTTTCTCTCTGTCGGCCTTCTTCTCATCAACGTTCCCGCAGACTAGGAGCTTCTCTGTGCAGGGACCCCAGGTCCAAAGGACGCGCTCTGCTCCAGGCACTGCTTTCTTGGTGGTATGAGGTCGTACCCTACCCCCAACCCTCCACCGTCTCTCTGC
Organism: Dugong dugon; assembly: GCA_030035585.1. NCBI lineage: Eukaryota > Metazoa > Chordata > Mammalia > Sirenia > Dugongidae > Dugong > Dugong dugon. The sequence goes on from CM057474.1 coordinate 4,168,017, forward strand.
TCACTTCTCTCTTTTATGTCTCAAGAGATTGCCTCAGGACACAATCCAGTCTTGTAGATCAGGTCCTGCCTCACTAACACAACTGCCACCCATCCTCCCTCATTAACATCACAGAGGCAGGATTTACAACATACAGGAAAATCACACAATACCAGGACTCATGGCCCAGCCAAATTGACACGCACATTTACTGGGGGACATAATTCAATCCATGACACTAACATAGACAAATGCACAGAGACAAAAGTTTATCAGTGGTTACCAGGGGGGGATGGGACAGGAAATAGGGAGTTATTGCTGAGTTTTTGTTAAGGGTGATGAAATAATTTGGAAAAAGATAGTGGGATGATTGCACAACATGGCAAACATAATATCCTTGAACTGTACACATAAAAATTGTTGAAGTGGCAAATGTTTTGTTGCATCTATTTTACCACCTTAAAAAAGAAAGTCCAGGGAGCTGTCCGGGCTATACGTAGGCATTCTTTTACAAATTAATCCTCTTTTCTCTTTGTGTCCTGTAAAACCACAACATCTTCAGAGTTTTGCCTACACAAATTACCTGCATACTGTCATACAAGAATCATTGTTCTTGTTTAAAAAATACTACTAACAGAAAAGGCCTCAAAATTAACAGGGGCCAGTCCCCAATACCAGCTTTCCCATTGCTTTTGCCCAGCTGGATTTGTCTTTCCATACAGCTGGAGGGAGGATTAAACAGCCCTCACGGACACAGAAGCTGAGGCAGACAGAGCCATGAGGAAGTTAGGCTCAGCAGTTTGAGAAGTGAGTAAAGAAGACGTATGACCGTCCCAGGCCTTGAAACTTGGGTTCAGGCCAAGTTCACTTAAACCCCAGGGGCAAGGCGGAAGATAATGGAAGTTCCATATTGTGCTTTAAGTTGCAGAATTTATTTTATTCAAATTTGTTATAAGTAGTTATACCAAGGATTAAACGATTGTAACAATTATTTCCGACACCATAGGTTTACATTAAGATGTTATATTGTCTGAACCCAAAATTTAATGTAAGGTAGGGGGAAGAAAAAACCCCGTTGCCGTGAAGTCAATTCTAGCTCATAGCAACCCTATAGGACAGAGTATAACTGCCCTATAGGGTTTCCCGGGAGCGGCTGGTGCATTCAAACTGCTGACCTTTTGGTTAACAGCTGAGCTCTTAACCCCTGAGCCACCAGGGCTCCAAGGTAGGAAAGTATGGAAAAAAAACACAAGAAAAATCCAAAGAGTTTAGTTACATTTAAAATGGCTAACAATAGATACACTTCATGAATTATCACTAACTGATTCTAGCCATATTTTATGTCTTTCTAGAACTTTCAAAAATGTTTAGCATACCTTGAATCATACATATATATGACTCTGTGTGTGTGTACATGCACACATACACCACCAATTTACATTTCAAAGAGTGAAGTGAGATTCTGGAGTAAAATAATTTCACAGACTCTATATCAAATTAGGAAGCCGTGTGGAAAGAAAAAAGTATTAGAAGTTAGAAGATCTTTATATTTAATTTTACTTGCGCCCTTCACTTCAGCCTAATTAATAGCCCAATGCTGGGATTTTCTTTATTATTGTAGTTCCACGTGATTTGCTTCATCGTTTCTCTTTAATTAAAGCCACTTCTATTCCTAAAGGGAGAGATATTACTGATTTTGAATTCTTTTTCTCATTAAGGGCGCTTACATTTTTTTGTATTTCCACAGCAAAGTGATATTTATTCAGACTCTACGTATGATGTCTCAACTTTAATGTGCATAAGAGTTACCTGGGGATCTTGCTGAAATGCAGATTCTGGTTTAGTAGGGCTGGGGTGGGGCCCAAGATTTTGCATTTCCAACAAGCTCCCGGGTGATGCTGATGGTGCTGATCTCAGGAGCGCTCTTAGAGAAACACAGAGCTAATGGTTTTGTAATCAGAAGAATCACCCGGATCACTGTGAAAACTACCGATTTCCATGCCCTGCCACCAGACAGTCTGATTTAGGAAGAAGCCAGGAACCTGTGTTCTTAACAAGTACCCCAGATGATTTGTTGAAAGGTGAAGCCCTGAGTCAGAACTATCTCAACCCTGGACATCCTTTAAAACCCTGCGTCCACACAGAAGCCTGGATCTGGCTTGGACCCGCTGCATGCCACCCCAGGAAGCGGAGCCAAGTATTGATATATTTGTAACATTTACCAGTGATTCTAACACTACTGGAACTGAGCCCCACAGAACCGGAACCCTTGGCCTCAACTGTGACCGCGCATTCAAGATGTTTAAAAAGTACTATTTCCAGCCTGAGCCCAGAACAGATGGTGTCCAGCAACCGCCACTGAGCACCCTGCCAGGGATCACAATAGAGAGTCCCGGACAGAGTGGACAGAGTGGGAGAAAAATGTAGAACAAAATTCAAATCCACAAAAAAAGACCAGACTTACAGGTCTGACAGAGACTGGAGGAATTTCTGAGCTTATGGCCTTTCTGCTAACTCAGAACTGAAGCCATTCCCGAAGCCCCGTTTTCCGACGAAGATTAGACAGGCCTATAAAACAAACAACACGTATGAGGAGGGTGCTTCTTAGTCAAATATACGAGACCTACCAGGCAAATCCCACCCAAAAGCAAGATGAGAAGGCGGGAAGCAACAGGAAAACTGGACAAATGGACACAGGAGCCCGGGGTGGAAAGGGGGACAGCGCTGTCACGTTCTGGGAATTGCAACCAATGTCACAAAAACAATTATGTGTAGAAATTTTTGAATGAGAAGCTAACTTGAGCTGTAAATTTTCACCTAAAGCGTAATAAATTTTTTTTTTTAAAGACTGAAAAATAAATTCATAAAAATAAAACGCTATATGTTTTCCTGGAGGGAAAAAAAAAAGTACTCATTCCCTGAGGCACTACCCCTCACCCATGAGTTCTGATTTAATTAATCTGGAGTAGGACCCTTCATTTTCTTCTGTTGTTGTTGGTTTAGTGCTTCCCAGTAGATTCTAAGGTTTGGTGCAGGTTGAGAAGGTCGGAGTTTCAGCCCCAGATCAGCCTCAGGACAAGTTAGAAACTACAGGAACCCCTTCTCCCCTAAGACCTGGAGCTGAATGAGCAAAGCATCCCACTCTTCCCTCCACAGCCTTGTCCACATCCTGGACCTTCTTGTTCTTCCAAGGGTGTGAGGGCTGTTGCCCAGCAAGAGGTACCCCTGGGCCCCGTCTAACCACAGCATCCTCAAAGTGAGTGAAAAAAAGTGGCCTCCTCCATGTGGATATCAGGTCTGCGCTCACTTGTTCATCCCTTCCTTCAAAATATTTTATCACACTTCTGTTATGAGTCAGAGAAGCCCTGGTGGTGCAGTGGCTAAAGCGCTCGGCTGCTAACTGGAAGGTCAGCAGTTTGAACCTACCAGCCACTCCGAGGGAGAAAGATGTGGCAGTCTGCTTCCGTAAAGATTTACAGCCTTGGAAACCCTAGGGGGCAGTTCTACTCTGTCCTATAGGGTCACTGTGAGTCAGAATCAACTCAGCAGCAGTGGGTTTGGTTTGGGGTATTATGAGTCAAGCACTAAACTGAAAAAACAAAAACCCAAACCAGTTACCTTCGACTGGATTCCGACAGGGTTCGAACTGCCAACCTTTTGGTTAGCAGCCGTAGCTCTTAACCACCGGGCCACCAGGGCTCCAGCATTAAACTAAAGTTGGAAATGTTATTAAACAAGTTCATGTCCTGCTTTCAAAGACCTTGTGATCAAGTAAAAGACTCAAGCAAATAAATGCTACCTTGACTCATACCAACAATCCTTTCCTTGGGATTTAAGGAGGAAGGGAGGGGGCACCCCAAACTCCCGCTGAGGATTAGAGAGACAAAATACAAGGTGTGTGGCTTATAATGTCTTCTTCTAGGTGCCAGCCCCCCACCCGCCACCCGGGAAAGAGGCTGTGTCGTCTAGCAGTCCCGCTGGCCCTTAATCAGATATGTCCTTAGAATGCAGTCTCAATGGATCATAAAATAGCAGAACTGCGAGTTTATTTTCCTTTGACATGGACATTTCTGTTTTCTGCCATTTTCCATAAACTGAAATGCCCACAGGCAAGAGCTGTGGCCGTATCCCAGAGCCGCCCTGGTAATCTATCTAGAAAGACTACGGCTCACCAAGGAGTCTGACATCTCTGAGCCAAATGCTCCAGGACAAATTGCCGCTGCTCCCTAAGCCATCTTTCCATCATATACTTAAGTCAGGAAATATCAGCGACATCTCGCCGGTGCAGGAAGAGCCACATTTGAGCTGGCGAGCAATTCCCCCACACAGGGAGAGTGTTCTGGCATCTCCTGGTGGATTTCTGATAGAAGAAGTGGTCCATCAGTCAGCTGTTTCCATCTTTTTTTTTTTTTTTTTTTTTTTGGTTATAAGTAAATAAAATCTTTTCCAGTGCTTCTTGCCAGCCCCCTAACAGAAGCATTTTCACTCACTACCAACAGCCCTGTTGTTAAATAGGCTGAAATCAGTTGTCAGCATCTGGAGTGGAGGATATTGGCGAGGAGAGCTTTAATTTAGTTAAGACTTTTCTGTAATGAATCTCATTTTGGCAGGGGGAAGTCAGGCCAGGCATCCGAACGCCATCTAATCTACCACAACCTTTTTTAAAGCGGCTGCTTTTCCCTTTCCTCAATCAATCGTGTTAACTCCTTTCAACATGCCCAAAGGGTTAGGACCCTGCAGCTAGAAAAAAATAATAGCATATTAAAAGGCTAGCTTTTCTTTCGATGAAAAATGTTCCAATTGCTTTATATTAACGTACCTTTTTTCCTCTCTCAGTTGTACCAGTTGTTCGTGGCTGAAGGCAGACTGGGTCTAGCTTAGTTATAACTTTTAATACACACAGTCCTAAGGCTTTCCTGCAAAGCAAATGAATGTTCTAGAGAATTTAACAAGATTAACAAACCTCCAATTAATGCCAGGTTCCAATAAGCTCAGTATAAATCTCTTAGATGGATCTTTTGGCTTCTTCAGCTCATTTGTGGGTGGAATTTTTTTTTTTTAATTTGTGGGAAATAATTTATCTTTCTGAAATGAGATTTCTTTAGGTGTAAGATTAAAGTCAACAGTGTGGTTGCGAATGCTGCTCAACTCCTTGCTGGCTGAGGGGCTTTGGACGAGTCACCTCCGCTCTCTCTAAACCTCAGGTTTCTCACCAGTAAGATGGGGTTAACATGGTACCAGGGACAGATGGCCCAGTAAGCAAGGTACGCCTGGTCTCGCTTGTGCTAATTTACTAATGTTTAGTGCACAATTTCACCTGTTTTTCTTTGACATGGTGAAACCCATGTGAAATTGTGCACTACAGATTAGTAAGTAAACACTGTGAGCCCGGGCATACCTTGCTTACTGTAAACTCGGGCGTACCCTGCTTACTGTAAGCTCCGGCGTACCCTGCTTACTGTGAGCCCCGGTGTACCCTGCTTACTGTGAGCCCGGGCATACCCTGCTTACTGTGAGCCCCGGTGTACCCTGCTTACTGTGAGCCCCGGTGTACCCTGCTTACTGTGAGCCCGGGCGTACCTTGCTTATGGGTTCATCTGCTCCTGCATAGCTCAGATACTGGAGGGTTATCCTGAGTATTAATGACAGCAGATCAGTATTGGACAGAGTGTGGTGCTTGGCCCCAGAATAGACATTCAGTAATAACAGCTGCTTATGTTTTATTATTGTTCTTTTTGGAACTACTAAGGAAGACTCATCTGGGTTTGGATTAAGTAATGCACAAGCACTGGTTTTCTTTTGATTAATATTTCTTATCCCAAATTGTCAGATCCCAGATAGATCCTTTCAGTAGCCGGATTTTGGGGTACATTTGTAGGGTGGTTCACAGAGGCACAGGCTTCTTTGCCAATGAAAGGAATGGAGCTATTATTCATGCAGTGATAACACTCCATCATACTTCACACCAAAACAGAAAAAATTCTCCTTAATTCTTTCTGTAGAAGCAAAATAACAGTGTTGAGGCTAAAAAATACTGTAGAAAGTGTCCCCCTTGATGTATCTAACAGTGCTCCTAAATGAAAGAAACATGGCCAAGGAACACGAAGTCCAGAGTGTGGATTCCATTCTGCCACTAACGAGTCACCTTGAGAAAGACTGTTTCCTTTCCAGGAAATTGAGAACAATAATATTCAACTGGACTTCACCATTTGGGCGTGAGAAACTGAGTTAATTTATCTGAAAGAGCTTTATAAATTTTAAGTTATAATATTTGAGGGAAATACGGCATTATTAACAAATAAAATAATTTGCCATTGACTGTAAAGAGAATAATGTTGTCCCCAGTCTTTACACGGTATCTCAAGAGGAAGACGGCTCTTCTGTGCACAAAACCTTGATGCCTAGGGCTGCCTTAGCTATCGACCCGAGCAGACGGCAGGAATTTATGGATGCTCAAAGCTGCAGGGGCACAACTGTAGGTGTCATCAGGAAATTCAGGGCAGCTGCCTAAAGACAGGGACAAAGATGATAAAATGAAGAAGAGATGAGACAGTCAATCCTCGAAGGTCACCTCCAGGGGTCAGAAAACCTAAGATGAGCGTAAGCTATTAGTAACATCCCCTGGAAAGTACAACTGAATTTGTGGGTTTGTCATAAGGGGTTCAAATGGAAGCTTCCCCAACGCAATCCAAGCCTGACTGTAGTAAAAAAAAAAAAAAAAAAAAAAAAAAAACAGTCTCTCTCTTTTTTTTCCCGCATCATTTAGAATCTCACAGATACGTGCGCTTCCACAGCAATATGTCTCTTACTTTTCCTTTGCCAACACTCTTCACCCGTTTGTAAAATCCACCTCTGGAGTATATGCTGGCTTCTTAAAGTCATTTCAAAGACAGGATTCATGTGGTATGATGAACCGCCTCTCTGCCCTCCCACCCCCAAATTCTTTCATTTAAAAACAAAACAAAACAAAGGAAAATTAGCCCTGTAATGAGGTCTATAAATTCCAATGATTTTTTTATACGAAACAATTTGGTTTTCTTCTTCAAAAACTTAATATGTCACACGTTCAGTTTACCTGCTGGAGAAGACACACACTGATCCACACACCAGACAGCAGTTGTCTGTATGGAAAAATGACAGAATGTAAAGCTGATGGACAATCAGAAAGATCAATAGTTGCATGGCGTAAGCCTCATCCAGACACGCCTCAGGCCCAGCTGAACCAAAGCATCTAAATAATGATCTGACTCACTGTCCCGGCACCTCCCAAGCCTATATATACATATGAGGTCACACCACCATCAATTCCAAATGACAGTGGCTCTTAGTCTACCAGTGTAACTCCAGGACCTTAGCCTCTTCTCCCAAATCTCCCTCAATTATTTCTGAGAATCTCCAGCGTCATGTCTCAGGCATGTCCGGTAACAAACCTACCCATGTTTTCTTGCTGTCACTTTAAGGGCCTCCTAACTGCCTCTGATGCTCTCCTGTGTAGAAATGCCAAAGCCTGTTAACACGCAGCTGTGTCTAGATATTCCTGAAGCCACTAGTGTGTCAGGGAGCAGAGCAGTGCTGGATTCTGGGACAACAGTGGAGAGCATGGCCTTCCTGCTTTCCGGCCACCTCTTGTCACTTAGGCCTTAAAGCTTAAGCCAAGAGTCTCTTAAAATTACCTCTGAAAAGAGATCCTTCTACTTCCACTTGGCTCCTCTCTCCACTGGGGCTTAAATCTAGACCAAAGATCTAGATGAAGACCCAAGTGTCTACACGCCAGCTCCTTCCAGTGTCCTTCCTTATTGCTTCCATTCCTTCCTCTGTCTTTCCCACAAAAGAAGCAGAAGAAACAAACCAAAACTCTCTCCTTCTCCAGCAAAAAAAAGAACAAAAAACCCTCACAAATATATCAACCAGGATTTGACAGTGGCAACAAGGTTAACTTCTTGCTCATCTTGTGTAATGCAGGTTGTCAGGAAGTGTCTACTTATCTGAGTCATTTAAGAATCCAGGTTGATGGAGGCTCCATCTCGGCATGCTTCCGTGGCTTTTGTGCCTGGCCTCCTAACGGTTACTTAGATATGGCACAAATCACTTTGAACCACACTTCACAGCCAAAGAAAGTCCCTCTGTCATGCCTAACTTCAAGGAAACAGGGAAGTGCAATCCTGCCATGTGCTCAGAAGAAAGACAACCCGAAGAGAAGGAGCCCTGGTGGTACAATGGTTAAGTGCTCAGCTGCTAACCAACAGGTCAGAGAAAAACGTGAAGGTCTGCTCCCATAAAGATTACAGTCTAGGAAACCCTATGGGGCGGTTCTACTCTGCCATATAGGGTTGCTATGGGTTGAAGTCGACTCAATGGCACACAACAACAGCAACATAACAAATGTAGGGCCAATGTGCTGCCATATTCAAATACTCGTTTTCAGCTCCCAAAGGGCACCAAAACCAAAACCAAACTCGTTGCCGTCGAATTGATTCTGACCCATAGTGATCCTATAGGACAGAGTAGAACTGCCCCCGTAGGGTTTCCGAGGAGAGGCTGGCGGATTTGAACTGCTGACCTTTTGGTTAGTGGTCAAATGCCTAAACACTGCATCACCAAGGCTCCCCAAATGGCACAGATGTCTTTAAAAAAAAAAAAAAAATTTATCCAGGAAAAAAAAAAACGTATTTTTAACTTACTGTTGCATGTAGTGGAAACCCTGGTAGCGTGATGTTTAAGAGCTAACGCTGCTAACCAAAAGTTGGCAGTTAGAACCCACCAGGCACTCCTTGGAAACTGTATGGGGCAGTTCTGCTCTGTCCAATAGGAGTGCTATGAGTCAGAATTGACTCCACAGCAACGGTTTTTTTTTCTTTTTTTATTGCATGTAGCGAAGCAGCCACACCTACATTTAGGAGTTATCACCCTTACTGAGCATCTATCACAAAACCAGTTGCTGTGAAGTCGATTTCAACTCACGGAGACCCCACGTGTGTCAGATCAGAACTGTGTTCCACAGGGTTTTCACTGGTTGATGTTTCAGAAGTAGATCACCAGGCCTTTCTTCTGAGGCATCTCTGGGTGGATATGAACCACCAACCTTTTGGTTAGAAGACAAGTGTGTTAAACATTTGTACCAACTAAGCATCTATCATAGGCCGGGCAGCATGATACAGTCTTTAATTATAATGCCTCTTATCCTTACAACTGCTCTTTAAGGAAAAGTAGCTCCATTTTACAGAGGAAAATCAGGGAGATTCATAATTTGCTCATGTTCACCACTTCATGTACAGGTAGTCCCCAACTTACGACGTATTCGAGTTACAACCAACTGTACTTAAACCATTCTTTTTTTAATGATTTGTGTATATTTTTATATATGTCTGTCTGTATGAAAATGTATCAGTAAGTTTATATGTAATGTTTCCAACCCCCGAAGACAAATAAAGATTGGATTTATAAAGATACTAATAATAAAAGGCAATAAAAATGAAAACTAAAAAAATGAGGTATTCAACTTACATCAGAACCGACTTACAGCAGAGTCATCTGAATGGAACTCCGTCGTAAGTCGGGGTCTACCTTGATATCGTCACTTTGCTCTCACTGGTGCATTTGGTCCTTCCCTGCGCCCTATTGTTTTTCTTCTTCTCTTTCTCCTTTGGTCTTCTGTTTTGTTTTGTGTTTTTCTTCTGGAAAAAAAATCTTCCAGCCAATTCCCAAGTCTCACAGGGGCTTTTTCTTCTCAAGTCTCAAGCTTCTCCTGTCTGGCTCCACCCACCTTCATGCTAATAGTGCAGGTGACAGTCTCCTTGATATCTCCTGTGCTCCACCCAAAATCCGCCAGGTTCCCTCCTGTGTCAGTGTGGCACCTAACATCCGAATATTTCAGGCTGGCAGGTGCAAACACAGCTGTCTACAGGGGCCAGCTAGGGAATTAAATGACTGGCGGGGGCCGTCAGTGGTGAGAACAGGGGCATGGGGGCCTGGAGAGCCCACAGCCCACCAAAAGAAGGTGAGGAGGGTTGCTGGCATGCAGGAAAGTTGGCTGAATATGGCCAGCTCTCTGGTTTTCCTGAGCCGTCACAAACCCAGAGTTTTATATATGAAATCACCAATTGTTAAATGCTGGCTTAAATTTTTAAAAATCCTGGACAGCTCTTTTTAGAATTTGGATCATTTGCAAGTTTTGCCTGTCCAAAAATAAATTATAATATTTAAAAACATGTCTGCAAGTAAATGTTCGTCCCTCCAACTTCCAGTTAACACCTCTCTTAAATAATGGGCACATTATGAACTAGGAAATGCACACACATTTGAACACATCTAGGGCAAGAAGGGACTTAGGACAAATAACTATGGGACAAACTTGTAAGCTCACCCAGCTGAAATGAAAGTGCATAAAAATTAAGAGGTCCCAGTGAAGCCATTTAATGCAGAGGAACAAGAGATCAGAAACTCAGGAACCAGAAGGGTGAACACTAACCCTGCTGGGACATTGTGAGGCCACAGAGAAGTGACAGGATCCTAGTTCCTCAATGTCTTCATCTTGAAACAGATATTAAAAAATAAAAATTAGACTGCTTCAAAGAGTTCTACAAAAAATCTAAAGAAAAACTAAAACCACTTTCACACCAAGCTTCCTCTGGTTGACTGGAGAAGCAAGGGGTCTTGAAATTAGAGACCGTTACAGGCAAAAGAGATCTTAGAAATCATCCAAGACAATGGTCTCATTTTAGAGCCCAGAAAGACCTGGACCGGACCACGGGGATGGAACACAACCAAGTCCAGCTTAGAGGGAGCAGAAATATGACGGCAGGACGCATCTCAGATCCAAGGGTAAATTCCAGGTCCACAGCTTGTGAGGTGTGCCCTTGAGGTAATACACCCTTCTGCCTGTCTCCTCTCCCAGGTGTCACAGGGATAGTACCCTGCTCTACCGTGCAAGGGAGCCCCTGGGTGGTGCAAATGGTTGATACATTGCGCTGCCAACCAAAAGGTTAGAGGTTCAGTCCACCCCGAGGCATCTCAGAAGAAAAACCTGGCAATCCACTTTCAAAAAATGAGCCATTGAAAACCTTGTGGAGTACAGTTCTACTCTGACGCTGCAGTGGATTAACTACTTTCGACTGTGGTCTTTTCAGCCGTGGTCTTGTAACTCCCACTCAGGTGACTGCGTGATAGGGTAATTGTGGCCTCCCAAGGGGATTGGTCAGTTTGCCTTAAAAGAGAGCCAATTCCAGAGCAGAGAGGAGCCCACCACCACCAAGGAAGGAGAGACCAGCAGCAGAGACCCTGCAGCAGGAGACAGTGTAGTGGGCTTCCCAGCCCATGGAGAGAGAAAGCTGAGTGCCCTTGGAGAGAGGCCTAGGGCCAGGGAGAGGCATATCTGCGAGCACAGCTGGAATGAGGCTGTCCTGATCCAAGAACTGTATCCTGAGTGTTCCTGAGCCTAAACTGTAACTGTTACTTACTTTCCTAATAAACCCCATAATCGTGAGTATGGTCTGTGAGTTCTGTGTGGTCATTACAATGAATTATTGAGCCCAGCAGAGAAGTAGAGGGTGCTGTGGGAGGGACGGTTGGTGTCAGAGTTGGTAAAGATGGTGGAGAGAGGAGGTATGTTTGATCCCCATCTCATGAGAGTCAGCCTTGGGCTGTTGATCTTGGTTCTCCTTCCCTCTTGTGGGGTTGGAGGAAGTCAAACACTGCCCCCAAGCTGTTTTTATAGATACACACGGGATTGCCTTGAGTTGAAACTGACTCAACGGCAGAGTTTGGTTTTTTTTAGCCTGCAGGTAAGGTTACCACAAGGATGGGCAGAGACAATGCATGCAAAGGGAAGGAACTACCCGATTACTGTTAGTTAATCCATTAGCCTCCCCTGATGTCTCTAGGGGCCTTTCCTCGGGGTCCCCACCACACCCTTTCCCCACTCACCGCATTGAAATTTCCTGCTGATTTTCAGTTCTCCAAGACTGTGAGCCCCTTAGCGCCAAGGGCTGTGCCATAGTGCACTTTGTGCCCCCAGGAAACCCTCAGGAATGTTTGCCGAATGACTGAACCAATGACCTTCTAATCTCCCACCCAGAAGACAGAAGTTAAACTAATGGAATCCTTTCTAAGAGCTCGTTAATAAGGGCTCTTTTGTATACATTTAGAAATGAACTCTTTCGTGAAAAATGTTTTAAATTTTTAATTTAAAACTTGCAATACTCATCGTTTGTGGGGATTCTATTCAGTGCCATGCAGAGAGAGAGAAAAATGACCACAGTTCAGGATGTCTCCAGGCTCCTGGCTGTGCTAACGGAAAGGTCTGTGGTTCGAACCCACCCAGCAGAACCAAGGGAGAGACACCTGGCAATCTGCTCCCATAACGAGTAAATCCAATGCCGTGGAGTTGATTCTGACTCATAGGGTTTCCAAGGCTATTAATCTTTATGGAAGCAGCCTGCCACATCTTTCTCCCGCTTAGCAGTGGTGAGTTCCAATTGCTGACCTTTCCATTAGCAGCCGAGCTGCTTAACCAGTGCTTCACTAGGGCTCACTATCCCATGAAGACTGGAGCCCTGGTGGCACAGTGGTTAAGAGTTCCGCTGCTAACCAAAACCTTGGCAGTTCGAATCCACCAGCCGCTTCCTGGAAACCCTATGGGGTAGTTCTCCTCTGTCCTATCAGGTCACTGTGAGAACCTAGAAAACCCTATAAAGCAGTTCTACTCTGTTACATGGGGTCTCTGAGTTAAAAACGCACCTAGCAACAAGTTAGGCTCCTAACGTGACAAGTTTCTCTCTTATGCAAAATTATACATTCACCGGAAATCCAGCTTTCGGGTCTAAAAGCTCTCTGTCCGAGGAGTTAGTACTTGGAACACTTGAACTTCAGATACTCACCGCAGCATTCAAGATCTCGGTCTCTTGTGGGAGTCCAGAATTATCCTGCTGCTAACTAGGGACTAACTACAGCAAAACTCCCCTTTGTGTAAGTGAGCACTAACGCCTACTTTATCTTCTACCTCATCATCTGTCACAGTCAAAAAATGGCAGCACAAATTCAAATTCCAAGGGAGTAAAGAATATATATATATTGCACAGGAATTCCCCTTTAAACCATGACCTTAAGGAAACCCTGTTCTGTGTCCTCTGGGATGAGTAAAGTGGGCTGGAAAGTGAGGAGGGATGATAGCATTTCTGTAGACCCCAAAACCCAGCAAGGGTAATCTGGGTGTGTCTTATCTTGGATCCCACACCTAACACCTCTTGGAACAGTTCAAGTTCAAAGCTGTTGAGAAATTTTCAGATTCAAATTCTGTAAGCTCAAGATTTGTATTTGAATTACCCTGGTGGTGCCGTTGTAAAACACTCAGCTGCTCACCCAAAGGACAGCAGTTCAAACCCAGCAGCCACTCCTTCAGGAGAAAGATGTGGCAGTCTGCTCCTGTAAAGATTATAGCCTTGGAAATCCTATGAGGGAAGTTGTACCCCGTCCTATAGTGTGGCTGTGAGTCGGAATCCACTCCATGGCAACGGGTTTGGTTTGGTTTTTATATAGGAAGGGGTAATGTATCTCTGCCAGAACACTTGTAAAATTCCCCATTCCTCTTCCTTAGCTGCCCATCTAATAATCTACTTTTACATAATACTTGTTTATCTATATGTTCTAGGGAAATTTTTTAACCATTTTGAAATCCAGCAATTAAAAAACATTGAAGAAATTGTGTTTATTCTAAACAGCCAGCAGTTTCTGCAATCAGAAAACATGGACAACGATCCTCAAATCAGATCTTACCATCAATTTAAGACAAACTAACAAAGTTACTACACATTTTAGGGAATTTGGGTTTTATGCATAAGCCAAAAAAAAATAACGTAATCCTCCTAATTTAATCAAACAATATTTATTAAACACCTATAATGTGCCACGGAAACCCTGATGGTGTAGTGGTTAAGAGCTATAGCTGCTAACCAAAAGGTTGGCAGTTCAAATCGACCGGGTAAACCTTGGAAACCCTATGGGGCAGTTCTGTTCTGTCCTATAGGGTTGCTATGAGTTGGAATCGACTCAATGGCAATGTTTTTTTTGTTTTTGTATAATGTGCCACTGTTCTGGGTGAAGATTCGGCAGTAAACAAAGCAGACAAAAATTCCTGCCCTTACGGAGCTTACAACAACAGTTGTCGTCGAGCTGATTCTGACTCACGGTGACCCCATGGGTTTTCAGTAGCTGAGTTTTTGGAAGAAGATCACCAGGCTTTTCTTCCATGGCACTACTGGGTAGATTCAAACCTCCAACCTTTTGGTTAGCAGCTTAATTATTGAAAATCCTGGGGCCAAGACGGCGGAGTAGTCAGACACTTCTGGTGGACCCTCTTACAACAAAGACCCAAAAAAATAAGTGATTCAATTATATATGGCAATCTGGGAACCCTGAACATCAAAGGCAGAGTGGAGGAACCAGACTGAGTGGCAGGGAGAGGGAGAGACAGTTCGGAAGCAGCGAGGAGGTGCCAGACCTGACCCGGTGAGAGCCTGAGCCCTTCAGGCCTGAGCAGCTTGTGGGTGAGCAGTGAGGCAGGCAAGAAGCGGTGCTTGGAAGGCACATTTTCTGCACAGGAGAGACCCAGCACCAGAGAGTCTACACGGCCACCCAGAACCAGTGAGAAGCAGCCCTCAGCCACTAAAGATAAGTACTTGCGTACGGCCTATTAAGTGGATCAGAAACACCCCTTTTAGGGAAAAACCTCTGTCCCATTTACCTCCCTGCTCCCTGCTCTGCACTGGGTCCTGGACCAGCTTCAGCAATTACGGAGTCCCCTGGGCTGGAAGAAGGATCCGCCACATGCCCGGAGCCATTCTCCCTGCCTTGGAGAGTGAACAAATTAGCAAACGGGAAAAAATAAACTGCCAGCTCCCCTAAGCCAAGAACCCAGGGTAGGCACAGCTCCTTTGCCTAGGCACAGGTAAAAAGGATCCACAGACTCTGAGTGCCTTTCCCCCTGCAGAGACTTGTATGGGCCCATCTCAACAGCAGAGGCCCTCATTACCGCAGTACAACAGGGTATATACCAGAACTCTAACTTCAACTGTTTCAGCTGTGAAGTGGCAGGTTCTTGACATTTGACACTGCTCTGTTCATTAAGCTGGGTCTTCACCTACCCACATCAGGGTCTTGAGGACTGGTGGCTCTACCCATGCCACCTAGCCACCTGCAATAGGGGCCCATGAATAAGAGGTGCACCCCAGTCCTTATAGCCAACACCATTAGGTGCTCATAGTCTGGCTGCAAAACCCACCCACCTACACCCTCTAGGGAATAGGGACACGCCTTTCTCCTGGACACTTGGGGGCAGCCATCAGCCCCCTGCCTTGCTCAGAGTGTGTCCCCCTGCCGCAGCCAGATGCCTGTGCCTACACCAATCACCCATGCCTGTCTAGGACTGTAGGTGAGAGCCTCCACCACACACTTGGTGTCTATCTACCTGGGCACCTGAGCTGAACCCATACAGGAGGAGTGGGCAGACTCCCAAGCTCACATACCTAGCAACAGATCTAACCACCTGGTGGCAGGACATTAGAGCTTCAAATGTGCCAGTAATCAAATGAGCTCATATGAGCAGCCTATTTGGGCGTATCAAAACAAAACAAGAAGCTAGGACACAGTAAGCAAACATAAAATAAATAAATATGATAACCTATTGATGGCTCAGAGACAACAGTCAACATCAAATCACATAAAGAGGCAATCCATGATGGCTTCAGCAAGTTCCCAAAATAAAGAATCTAGAGATTTTCCAGAGGACAAAAATTTCTTGGAATTACTGGAGGCAGAATACAGAAGATTAATACACAGAACTCTTCAACTAATTAGGAAGAACACGCAATAGAGGAAATTAAAAAGATTAGAAAAGAGCATAATGACAAATTTAACAGGCTGCAAGAATCAATAGAGGGACAGCAATCAGAAATCCAGAAGATTAACAATAAAATTTCAGAATCAGACAACTCAATAGAAAGTCATAGGAGCAGAATTGAGGCAATGGAAGTCAGAATTAGTGAGACTGAAGATAAAGCACTTGACACCAACTTATCTGAGGAAAAATCAGACAAAAGAATTAAAAAAATGAAGAAACCCTAAGAATTATGTGGGACTCTATCAAGAGGAATAACCTATGAGTAATTGGAGTACCAGAACAGGGGGGTATAACAGAAAATACAGAGAGAATTGTTGAAGATTTGTTGGCAGAAAACTTCCCTGATCTCATGAAAGATGACAAGATATCCAACCAAAATGCTCATCGAACCCCACATAAGGCAGATACCAAAAGAAAGTCACCAAGACATATTATAATCAAACTTGCCAAAACCGAAGATAAAGACAGAATTTTAAGAGTGGCTAGGGATAAATGAAAAGTCATCTACAAAGGAGAGTCAATAAGAATAAGCTTGGACTACTCAGCAGAAACCATGCAGGCAAGAAGGCAATGGGATGACATATATAAAGCCTTGAAGGAAAAAACTGCCAACCAAGAATTATATATCCAGCAAAACTGTCTCTCACATATGATGGCGAAATTAGGGCATTTCCAAATAAACAGAAGTTTAGGGAATTTGCAAAAACCAAACCAAAATCACAAGAAATACTAAAAGGAGTCCTCCAGTTAGAAAATCAGTAACATCAGATAACAACCCAAGACTAGAACACAGGACAGAGCAACCAGGTATCAACCCAGATAGGGAAGTCACAAAAGGAAATCAAATCTAAAACACTGAAAATAGGGAAACAGATGTCAATACGTAAAAGATGACAACATTAAAACAAAAAAGAGGGACTTAAAAAATGTAGACATAGATTTTCATATGGAGCGGAAGTCAAGGTGATATAAAGAAATAAAAGACTGGCATAAACTTAGAAAAATAGGGGTAAATATTAAGGTAACCACCAAGGAAACTAACAATCCTACAAATCAAAATTAAAATCTAGAAAAATATAAAAACTCAGCAAACACAAAATCAACAACAATGAAAAAGATGAAAAGAAAATACATAAAGAAAAATGACTTAGCACAGAAAATTAAGTGGAACAAAAAACTATGAACAACACACAAAAAAAGACATCAAAATGACAGCACTAAGCTCATACCTATCAATAATTACACTGAATGTAAATGGACTAAATGCACCAATAAAGAGACAGAGAGTGGCAGATTGGATAAAAAAAACACGATCTGTCTATATGCTGCCTACAAGAGACACACCTTAGACTTAAAGACACAAACAAACTAAAACTCAAAGGATGGGGAAAAATATATCAAGCAAATATCTCTCAAAAAAGAGCAGGAGTGGCAATATTAATCTCTGACAAAATAGACTGTAAAGTAAAATCCACCACAAAGGATAAGGAAGGACACTATATAACGATTAAAGGGTCAATACACCAGGAGGATGTAACTATAATAAATATTTATGCACCCAAAAACAGGGCTCCAAAATACATAAACTCTAACAGCACTGAAAAGAGAGAGAGACAGCTCTACCATAGTTGTAGGAGACTTCAACACACCACTTTCGGTGAAGGACAAAACATCCAGAAAGAAGCTCTACAAAGACACGGAAGAGCTAAATGCTACAATCTACCAGCTTGATCACATAGACATATACCGAACACTCCACCCAACAACAGCCAAGTATACTTTCTTTTCCAATGCACGTGGAACATTCTCCAGAGTAGACCACATATTAGGCTATAAAGCAAGCCTTAACAAAATTCAAAGCATCAAAATATTACAAATTATCTTTTCTGACCATAAAGCCATACAAGTAGAAATCAACAAGAGAAAAGGCAAGGAAAAAAATCAAACACATGGAAACTGAACAACACTTTGCTCAAAAACTACTGGGTTATAGAAGAAATTAAGGATGGAATAAAGAAATTCACAGAATCAAACAAGAATGAAAACACATCCTACCAGAACCTTTGGGACACAGAAAAAGCAGTGCTCAGAGGTCACTTTATAGCAATAAATGCACACATCCAAAAAGAAGAAAGGGCCATAATGAAAACATTAATCCTACAACTGGAACAAGTAGAAAGTGAGCAGCAAAAGAAGCTCTCAGGCGCAAGAAGAAAGGAAATAATAAGAATTAGAGCAGAATTAAATGAAATAGAGAATAGAAAAACAACTGAAAGAGTTAACAAGACCAAAAGCTGGTTCTTTGAAACGATCAACAAAATTGATAAACCACTGGCCAAACTGACAAAAGAAAAACAGGAGAGGAAGCATATAACCCATATAAGAAATATAAGAAATGAGATGGGTGATATCAGAACAGACCCAACTGAAATTAAAAGAATCAGAACAGAATACTATGAAAAATTGTACTCTAACAAATTTGAAAACCTAGAGGAAATGGACAAATTTCTAGAAACTCACTACCTACCTAAACTAACACAAACAGAGGTAAGAACAACTAAATAAGCCCATAGCAAAAGAAGAGATTGAAAAGGTAATTTTAAAACTGCCAACAAAGAAAAGCCCTGGCCTGGATGGCTTCACTGGAGAATTCTAACAAACTTTCAGAGAAGAGTTAACACCACTACTACTAGAGGTATTTCAGAGCATAGAAAAGGATGGAATACTCCCAAACTCATTCTATGAAGCCAGCATAATCCTGATACCAAAACCAGATAAAGACACCACAAAAAAAGAAAATTACAGACCAATATCCCTCATGAACATTGACACAAAAATCCTCAACAAAATTCTAGCCAGTAGAATTCAGCAACATATTAAAAAAATAATTCACCATGATCAACTGAGATTTATACCAGATATGCAGGGGTGGTTCAACATTAGAAAAATAATCAATGTAATCCATCACATAAATAAAACAAAAGACAAGACCACATGCTCCTATCAATCAATGCAGAAAAGGCATTTGACTAAGTCCAACACCCATTCATGATGAAAACTCTCAACAAAACAGGAATAGAAGGAAAATTCCTCAATATAATGAAGGGCATTTATACAAAGCCAACAGCCAGCAACATCCTAAACGGAGAGACTTTGAAAGCATTCCCCTTGAGAACAGGAACCAGACAAGGATGCCCTTTATTACCAGTCTTATTCAACATTGTGCTGGAGGTCCTAGCCAGAGCAATTAGGCTAGAAAAAGAAACAAACGGCATCCAAATTGGTGGGGAAGAAATCAAAGTATCTCTATTTGTAGATGATATGATCTTATACACAGAAAACCCCAAAGAATCCACAAGAAAACTACTGGAACTAATAGAATATTTCAGCAAAGTTTCAGGATACAAGATAAACATACAAAAATCTGTTGGATTCCTTTACACCAACAAAGAGAACCTCAAGGGGAAATCACCAAGTTAATACCATTTATAATAGTTCCCCAGAAGATAAAATACTTAGGAATAAATCTAACCAGAGACATAAAAGACCTATACGATGAAAACTATAAGACACTACTGCAAGAAAACAAAAGAGACCTGCATAACTGGAAAAACATATCTGGCTCATGGACAGGTAGACTGAACATTGTGAAAATGTCAGTTCTACCCAAAGCGATCTACAGATACAATGCATCCCGATACAAATTCCACCGGCATTTTTTAATGAGATGGAGAAACAAATCACCAACTTCATACAGAAAGGGAAGAGGCCCCAAATAAGTAAAGCATTAATCAAGAAGAAGAACAAAGTGGGAGGCTTCACACTACCTGATTTTAGAACCTATTATACCGCCACGGTAGTCAAAACAGCCTGCTACTCAGTACTACTCAAGCCATTTCAGAGCATAGAAGAGGAAGCATTCCAAATTCATTCCTACGAAGCCAGCATAATGCTGATACCAAAACCAGGAAAAGATGTCATAAAAAAAGAAAATTACAGACCAATATCTCTCATGAATATAGATGCAAAAATTCTTAACAAAATTCTAGCCAATAGAATTCAGCATCATGTCAAAAAAATAATACACCACGACCAAGTAGGATTCATACCAGGTATGCAAGGATGGTTCAACAGTAGAAAATCAATCACTGTAAGCCACCACATAAATAAAAGGAGAAAAGAATCACATGATCATCTCAATTGACGCAGAAAAGGCATTTGACAAAGTCCAACACCCATGCCTGATAAAAACTTTCAATAAAATAGGTATAGAAGGGAAATTTCTCAGCATAATAAAGGACATCTATGCAAAACCAATGGCCAACATCATTCTTAATGGAGAGAGGCTGAAAACATTCCCCTTGAAAACAGGAACAAGACAAGGATGCCCTTTATCACCACTCCTATTTAACATTGTGCTGGAAGTTCTAGCTAGAGCAATAAGGCAAGAAAAAGAAATAAAGGGCATCCAAATTGGTAATGAAGAAGTTAAACTGTCCCTGTTTGCAGATGATATGATACTATACATAGAAAACCCTAAAGACTCCACGAGAAATCTACTGGAACTAATAGAAAGATTCAGCAGAGTAGCAGGATACAAGATAAACATTCAAAAATCGGTTGGATTCCTATACACCAATAAGGAGAATGATGAAAAGGAAATCAGGAAAACAATACCATTTTCAATAGCCCCTAAAAAGATAAAATACTTAGGAATAAGTCTGACCAGGGATGTAAAAGAACTATACAAAGAAAACTACAAAACACTACTGCAAGAAACCCAAACCGATCTACATAAATGGAAAAACATACCATGCTCACGGATAGGCAGACTCAACATTGTGAAAATGACAATTCTACCCAAAGCAATTTACAAATACAATGCAATCCTGATCCAAATACCAACAACATTCTTCAAAGAGATGGAAAAACTAATCATTCACTTTATATGGAAAGGGAAGAAGCCCCGAATAAATGAAGCACTACTGAAGAAGAAGAATAAAGTTGGAGGACTCACAGTACGTGACTTCAGAACCTACTATACAGCTACAGTAGTCAAAACGGCCTGGTACTGGTACTACAACAGATACACTGACCAATGGAACAGAATTGAGAACCCAGATGTAAATCCATCCACCTGCGGTCACCTGATCTTCGACAAGGGCCCAAAGTCCATCAAATGGGGAAAAGACAGTCTTTTTAACAAATGGTGCTGGCAAAACTGGATATCCATCCGCAAAAAAATGAAACAGGACCCATACCTCATACCGTATACAAAAAGTACTTCAAAATGGATCAAAGACCTGAATATAAAGCCTAAAACTATAAAGTTCATAGAAGAAAAAAGAGGACCAATACTACAGGCCTTAATACATGGCATTAACAGGATACAAACGACAACCATCAATGCACAAAACCCAACAGATAAGCTAGATAACTGGGATCTTCCAAAAATCAAACACCTATGCTCTTCAAAAGACTTCACCAAAAGAGTCAAAAGAGAACCTACAGACTGGGAAAAAATTTTTGGACAGTACAAGTCAGACAAAGGTCTAATCTCCATAATCTACAAGAAAATCCAACACCTCTACAACAAAAAGACAAATAATCCTACTAAAAAATGGGCGAAGGAATGAACAGACACTTCACCAAAGAAGACATTCAAACGGCCAACAGACACATGAGGAAATGCTCACAATCACTAGCCATTAGAGAAATGCAAATTAAAACCACAATGAGATACACCTCACCCCAGCATTACTGGCACGAATCAAAAACACTGGAAATAACAAATGTTGGAGGGGCTGCGGGGAGATCGGAACACTTATGCACTGCTGGTGGGAATGCAAAATGATACAACCATTTTGCAAAATGATATGGCGCTTCCTCAGAAAGCTAGAAATAGACATACCATTCAATCCAGCAATCCCACTCCTAGGAATATATCCTAGAGAAATAAGAGTCGTCACTTGAATAGACGTATGCACACCTATGTTCATGGCAGCATTGTTCACAATAGCAAAACGATGGAAACAACCTGGATGCCCATCAACAGATGAATGGATAAACAAACTATGGTACATACACACAATCTAGTACTATGCAACGAGAAAGAACAACAATGAATCTGTGAACCATCTCATAACATGGATGAAACTGGAGGACATAATGGTGAGTGAAATAAGTCAATCACAAAAGGACAAATATTGTATGAAACCTCTATTGTAAAAACCCATGAAAAAGTTCACACGCAAAATGTAACAATCTTTGTTGGTTACCAGGGATGGGAGGGGTGGGGGGGGGGGAATACTAAATAGGCAATAGATAAGTGGTATCTTGGGTGAAGGGTGAGACAGTACATAATACAGGAGAAACTAGCACAACTTGTACAAGGAAAGGTCATGGAAGCCCCATAGACACATCCAAACTCCCTGAGGGACTGAGTTGCTGGGCAGAGGGCTCTGGGGACCATGGTCTCGGGGAACATCTAGCTCAATTGGCATGACACAGCTTATAAAGACAATGCTGTACATTCTACCTTGGTGAGTAGTGTCTGGGGTCTTAAAAGCCTGTGAGCGGCCATCTAAGATACTCCACTGGTCTCATCCCTTCAGGAGCAAGGGAGAATGAAGAGAACAGGATACAAGGAAAAGATTAGTCCGAAGGACTAATTGTCCACAGCTACCAAGGCCTCCACCGGACTGAGTCCAGTACAGCTAGATGGTGCCCGGCTACCACCACTGACTGGTCTGACCAGGATCACAACAGAGGGTTCTGGACAGAGCTGGAGAAGGATGTAGAGCATAATTCTAACCCAGAAAAAAAAGACCAGATTTACTGGCCTAAAGGGGACTGGAGAAACCCCTAGAGTATGGCCCCCAGACACCCTTTTAGCTCAGTGGTGAAGTTACCTCTGAGGTTCACTGTTCAGCCTGGGAGTGGACAGCCCCGTAAAACCAAATGAGACTAACGAGATACAGGAGTCCAGTGACAAGGGCCAGAAAGCAGAAGGGGACAAGGAAGCTGGTGATAGGGAACCCAAGGTTGAGTAAGGATATTGTTGATGTGTTGTGAGATTGTTAACCATTGTCATAGGGCAACATTTGTAGTAACTGTTAAATGAGAAACTATTTTGTTCTGTAAGCCTTCATCTTAAGTGAGAATAACAGCACAATTGGAAGAGCGTAGTCAATGTCACTGAACTGTGCATGTAGAAATTTTTGAAATGGTGTATATTTGGCTATGTGCATTTTCACCAAAAAAAAAGGTTGAGAAGTTAGAGGGTTGATACATTGTGGGGTTGTTAACCAGTGTCATAAAACAACATGTGTACTTCTGTTTCATGAGAAGCTATTTGTTCTGTAAGCCTTCACCTGAAGTACAATTAAAAAAAAAACCCAGCCTGGTACTGGTACAAAAACAGATACATAGACCAATGGAACAGAACTGAGAATCCAGACATAAATTCATCCACCTATGAGCAGCTTATATTTGACAAAGCCCTAAAGTCCATTAACTGGGGAAAAGACAGTCTCTTTAACAAATGGTGCTGGCATAACTGGATATCCATCACAAAAAACTGAAACAAGACCCATACCTCACACCATGCACAAAAACTAACTCAAAATGGATCAAAGACTTAAATATAAAATTGACAATGATAAATACCATAGAAGAAAAAATAGGGACAACGCTAGGAGCCCTAATACTGGCATAAACACAATATGAACCAGAAGTAACAATGCACAAACACCAGAAGAGAGACTAGATAAATGGAAGCTCCTAAAAATCAAACACTTATGCTCATCAAAAGACTTGACCAAAACAGTGAAAAGACAACCTACAGACTGGGAAAAAATTTTGGCTACGACAAAGCGGATCAGTGTGTAATCTCTAAAATCTACAAGGTATTGCAAAACCTCAACAACAAAAAGACAAATAACCCAATTAAAAAATGGGCAAAGGATATGAACAGGCACTTCGCCAAAGAAGATATTCAAGCAGCTAACAGACACATGAAGAAATGCTCACGATCATTAGCCATTAGAGAAATGCAGATCAAAACTACAATGAGATATCATCTCACCCCAACAAGGCTACCATTAATCCAAAAAAACACAAAATAATAAATGCTGGAGAGGTTGTGGAGAGACTGGAACACTTATACACTGTTGGTGGGAATGTAAAATGGTACAATCACTTTGGAAATCGATTTGGCACTTCCTTAAAAAGCTAGAAATAGAAGTACCATACGATCCAGCTATCCCGCTCTTTGGAATATATCTTAGAGAAATAAGAGCCATCATACGAATAGATATATGCACACCCTTGTTCATTGCAGCACTGTTCACAATAGCAAAAAGACAGAAACAACGTAGATGCCCATCAACTGATGGAGGGAAACAACCTAGGTGCCCATCAACTGACGACTGGATAAACAAATCATGGCATATCCACACAATGGAATACTAGGCAACAATAAAGGAAAAGCGATGAAGCCGTGAAACACCTTAAAACATTGAGGAAGCTGGAGGTCATAATGCTGAGTGAATTTAGTCAGTCACAGAAGGACAAATATTGTATGAGACCACTATTACCAGAACTCAAGAAAAGGTTTAAACACTCTTTGATGATTACCAGGCTGGAGAGGAGGGTGAGGATTATTTACTAACTAAATAGTAATAAGAATTATCTTAGGTGAAGGGAAGGACAGCACACACTACAGAGGAAGTCAGCACAACTGGACTAAACCAAAGCTAAGAAGTTTCCTGAATACAAACACTCTGAGAGCCAGAGTAGCAGGGGTAGGGGTCTGGGGACCAGGCTTTTAGGGGACATCTAGGTCAATTGGCATAACAAAGCTTATCAAGAAAATGTTCTGCATCTTACTTTGATGAGTGGCGTCTGGGGTCTTAAAAGTTTGCAAGCAGCCATCTAAGATGCATCAATTGGTCCCAACCACCTGGAGTAAAGGAGAATGAAAAATACCAAAGACACAAGGGAAGTATTAGCCCAAGAGACAGAAAGGGCCACATAAACCAGAGACTTCATCAGTCTGAGACCCGAAGAACTAGATGGTGCCCAGCTACCACCAATGACTGCCCTGAGCAGGAGAAAGGTGGGGTGCATAACCCAAAGTCTAGTAAGAAGACCAGACTGAATGGGCTGACTGAGACTGGAGGAACCCTGGTAAGAATAGCCCCTGGATTCTCTATCAGCTCAGAACTAAAACAATTTCCAAGGCCAACTCTTCAAACAGGGATTGGACTGGACTGTGGGACACAAAGTGATACTTGTGAGGAGTGTGCCTCTTAGCTCAAGTAGATACAAGAGACTAAATGGATAGCTTCTGTCCAGAGGTGAGATGGGAAGGCAGAGAGGGTTAGGAGCTGGTTGAAAGGACATGGGGAATCAGGGGTGGAAAGGAGTAGTGTGCTGTCACAGTATGGGGGAGAGCAATTAGAGTCACATAACAATGTATGTATAAATTTCATATGGGAAAAAAAAAAAACAAAATCCTATGGAGTGTAGTTCTACTCCGACACACACAGGGTCACCAAGAGTCAGAATCAACTCAACAGCAACAGGTTTGGTTTGGTGTTATGGATTGAATTGTGTTCCCCAAAATTACATGTTGTAAATCCTAACCTCTATGCCTGTGGTTATTAGCCCATTTGGGAATGGGTTGTCTTTGTTATGTTCATGATGCAGGATTAGTATAGGGTGTATGTCCAGTCAATCTCTTTTGAGCTATAAAAGACATTAAACAAGAGAATAGAGAGCGAGATGGGGTAAGATAGTTGCCAAGACACATAGAGATCGCCAAGGAACCAGGAAGGAGAAGCTGAAGAGAAAAGGACCTTCCTCCAGATTCGACAAAGAGAGAAAGCCTTCCCCTAGGGCCGTCACCCTGAATTTGGACTTCTAGCCTCCTAAACTGTGAGAAAACAAATTTCTGTCTGTTAAATCTACCCTCTTGTGGTGTTTCTGCTATAGCAGCACAAGAGAACTAAGACATTTGGGTTTTTGTTGTTGTTTTTTTTAAAAAATAATATTTATTGTCTTTTTGGTGGAAGTTAAACAGAAAATTAGGTTCCCTTTTGACAATTTCTACACAAGTTGTTCAGAGACATTAGTTATACTTTTTACAATGTATGAACTGGTTTGGGGTTTTATGGAGCTTATATTATAGCAGGAATAGAAACAAATATAAATAAGTAAAAATATATGTCAGATGTTGGTAAGTGCTGTGGTTGACTGCATTAATGGCCCCAAATGTTCACTCTCTCTCTATCCGTTCCCTCTGCCATGTTTTCTGCAGTGAGTGGGGCTCCTTCCCTTCCCTTTAACTTGGAGCCTGGCCATATGACCTGCTTTGGCCCATACAATGAGGTAGAAATGTCAGTGTGCCAGCTCATGACTACATATTCTCGAGAAACATGTAGACCTCAAGAGGTCTTTATGATTCCAGTGTCCCTCTTGCTCCTCTGCCGTTACCAGGAGAAGAACATGCCTGGACTATCCTACTGGTCCCAGGAGAAGGGTCAGAGACTTGGAGCAGAACTGCCCCCACTAAGCTTACTCAACCAAACCCAGCCTAGAGCAGAGCCCCAGAAGACCCTTAAATGCATATATTAGCCCAGTTAGCATCAGCAGGGCTGCCAATGTGCCAGCCTAGATCAGCTGACATCCGGTGACCCACAGATGCATGAGCTGTAACAATAAATGATTGCTGTTTTGGGGTTAACCCTCGATAGCTAACCAATACAAGTGTTAAAGAGGTATTAAAATAAAGCAGTAAAAGGGAATCTCCAACTTATTCCATCTATACACTAAGCATATAATCCAAGAAGCTGGACTATATGAAGACGAACATGGCCTCAGGATTGAAGGAAGACTCGTTAACAATCTGCCTTATGCAGATGACACAATCTGCTTGCTGAAAGTGAAGAGAACTTGAAGCACTCACTGATGAAGATCAAAGACCTTCAGTATGGATTACACCTCAACATAAAGAAAACAAAAATCCTCACAACTGGACTTATAAGCAACATCATGACAAACAGAGAAAATATTGAAGTTGTCTAGGATTTAATTTTACTTGGGTCCACAATCAATGCCCATGGAAGCAGCAGTCAAGAAGTCAAACCCAGCATTGCATTGGGCAAATCTGCTGCAAAAGATCTCTTTAAAGTGTTAAAAGGCAAAGATGTCACTTTGACGACTAAAGTAAGCCTGACCCAAGCCATGGTATTTTC
This sequence comes from Dugong dugon, assembly GCA_030035585.1. NCBI lineage: Eukaryota > Metazoa > Chordata > Mammalia > Sirenia > Dugongidae > Dugong > Dugong dugon. Next base: position 4,195,146 of record CM057474.1, read on the forward strand.
AATTGCCTCATATGCATTTGAAAGCTGGACAATGAATAAGGAAGACCGAAAAAGAGTTGATGCCTTTGAATTATGGTGTTGGCAAAGAATATTGAATATACCATGGACTTCCAGAAGAATGAACAAATTTGTCTTGGAAGAAGTACAGCCAGAATGCTCATTAGAAGAGAGGATGGTGAGGCTTCTTTGGGAGCATACTTTGGACGTGTTATGAGGAGGGATCAGTCCCTGGAGAAGGACATCACGCTTGGTAGAGTAGATGGTCAGCGAAAAACAGTAAGACTCTCAACAAGATGGACTGACACAGTGGCTGCAACAACAAGCTCAAACAGCAAGGACTGTGAGGATGGCGCAGGACCGGGCAGTGTTTCAGTCTGTTGTGCATAGGGTCGCTATGAGACGGAATCGACTGGATGGCATCTAACAACAAAAGGGGATTGGGAGCATGTATGTGTTAGTGGTGATGGAGATCCATTTCAGATACACGGTTATTTTAAAAACGTATCACAACATTAGTGATTCTAAAAACACTCTCTCTTGCAAGAATTAAGAAGTTCTTCTGTTCATTATCTGACATCCTCATCACATATTTGACTCACTCATCCTAGTACTCCATGGGCCCAAACAAATACAAGGCAGAAAAAACTAGCTAACTTGTTCTGGTAAGAGAACCAGAGAAGAAATTTTCCCCATTCTCCAGCTCTAGCTCTGGTCTCCTTGAATATTCTTGCTCTTTTTGATGTTTGGAGCACCGTGTGTGAACTCAAATTCTCTTCCTAATTTGGCATGCTGTGGTTCTATTCTATTTTGTCATTGCCTCATAAAATCACAACACTACAGCTCTACTGAAATCTTTCCCAGCGGCACTATCATAGATTGAATTGTGTCCCCCCAAAATGTGTGCCAACTTGGCTAGGCCATGATTCCCAGTATTGTGTGGTTGTCCTCCATTTTGTGATGGGTTGTAAATCCTAGCCTCTATGCCTGTGGTTATGGTCCCATTTGGGAGTGAGCTGTCCATTATGTTAATGGACAGGATTATGTCATGTTAATGAGGATTAGGGTAGGATGCAACACCCTTACTCAGGTCATAGCCCTGATGTGATGTAAGGGGAGTTTCCCTGGGGTGTGGCCTGCATCACCTTTTATCTTACAAGAGATAAAGGACATAGAAGTGAGAGAGGGGGGTGGGGAACATTAGTACCAGCAAGAAAGAAGAGCCGAGAGCAGAGCTCGTCCTTTGGACCCAGGGTCCCCGTGCTGAGAACCTCCTAGAGCCAGGAGAAGATTGACGCCAAGACATATGGAGATCTCCAAGGGATGCCAAGCCCACAGATGTTGAAAGGAGATAAGGACCTTCCCCTAGAACTGGCGCCCTGAATTTAGACTTCTAGCCTAACCTGTGACAATAATTTTGTTTGCTAAAGCCGTCCACTTGTGGTATTTCTGTTATAGCAGAACAAGATAACTAAGACAGGCACCTTTTCCTAAATTATCACAAACTCACTTAGGGGTTAAAGCCAGTAGATTTAGCAAATGGAATTCTATTGGCAAGTTTAGCCAACACAATTCTTCTAAGCCACTTCCTGATGTAAGGAGGCCACCTCTCAAGGATTCTTTTAAACTGTTTAAAAGGTAGTGTTGTTGTTCTGTGAAGATCAAAGCCTTTCCAAATAATCTGTCCTACCTTCTGGTGAGGTGAATGCAGGCTGCAAAACAGTCATTATGCCCTCCCACATTGAACTTGGGGACTAGAGGCTTTCCAGCCAGCTTGGATTTCCCATGTAATACAAATGCAAACCATGTGCCTTGCACCTTTTCACAAAATGACTGTTAGGAAACAAAGTCACAAGTTCCAGTACAGGGTTCTGGAAGACTCTAGTTGCTAGACTTGGCTCCAATACAGACTTGGCTAAAGATGATGAACGTGTAAAAACTAAAGGGAAAAAAATTATTTCAATCCCTTGTCTTCTAGCGAGTTACCTGTTGGTGGCTCCAGTGGACTGGTGGAAAGGTTGGAACGCTTCTTGATTAAGTTCTTTTCAAGGGCTCCTAAATCTGTCTTTTCAAGCTTTCCCTTTCTTTCACCTTTTATGGGTTTTAACGATTGAGATTATATTCCACAAAATTGTGTGATCTTGGGAAAATCACATAACTTCTCTGAGTCTCAAATTCCTCACTGGTAAAATAATAGATTGAATTATCTCTAAAGTTCCTCCCTCTAAAATTCTATAATTCAAGGCCCATGTTTAAGCTACTCATCCCAAATTAAACAAATGACCATTTTCAGGCCGTTACAGGCTATAGCGCCTGGCACAAACCAACTGAATCAATCGCATTTAATAAAACGCACTGGATTAGGTCTTTCAACAAGAAGTCTGTTTGTCTGTTTAAGTCCTGGCAGTCCTCAGGCCATTTTATGTTGTCTCACAATTTTTACAATCAACGACCAAACTGTAAATAATAAGGATTTTAAAACACCTTCCTCAGACCCAAACAACTTAGCTTTTTAGAGTGCTGCATAAAGTGATAAGCTAAGGTCTGTAGACAGCATCAGAAGTCTTCCAAAGCTCTTTCCATTCCATGATACTAGCGGTGTCCAGGCTGATCAAATTTCCTCTACGGACGCGGAGTTTCCACTAGCTCGACCTAGTGACTACCGGTTTCCCATTAATTGCTATTCACACGCACACATCTGCACGCGTAAAGCCACTTTCAACACCACACTGTGGGTCCTGACATGATGACAGAGGCACCAGCTGTCGGTGCACTGCTCTGAATTGGGGACACAAACCCCATTTTCCTATGGAAATTGGCCTGGACGCTGCTTTGGCCTCTAACAAAAGGGGAGAGTCCTGTTAAATGGGGCCATCTGGCCGTCCCCCAGACCCAGTGACACCCCCGCGTTGGGGGTGGGCTTGGGGAGAGCAGGAGTGGACTTCGGGGAGCCGGGAAGGTGGCGCAGCAGAGCGCAGCTGTCACCCCAACCCCGGGGGTCCTGCCTACAGAGGTTGTGGCCAGCAGGTTCGCGGTGGTGTTAAGTCTCCGGGTCTGGGGCGCCTGAAGGTCTCCCGGCGCACTCCCGGTATGGGGGGAGGGCGCGCTTTGTTCCCGGGCCCCAAGGGGCGAAGCACCAGAACCCGGGCCGAGTCACTGCGCCGTCCCCGGGGCCAGCGCCGCGCCGCGGGCCCCTCCATAGCAACAGCGTGGGAGCTGAGCAAACCGGGAGGGGGAGCAGGGAAGGAGGAGGAGGGAGAGGAAGGAGGGGAACGGGAGCCAGGGGTGGGGAGAGGAGAGAGGGCGGGGAGACGGAGAGAAGAAAGGAGAGGTGCAGGAGCGGGGGGAGGGGAGCCGGGAGAGGGGACGCGGGGAGGAAGACAGAGAAAGGGGGAGCAGAGGGGAAGGGCAAGGAGGAGGGGAGGGGAGGGGGAAAGAGCATGGAGAAGGGGAACAGAGCGGGTAGGGCAGGGAGGAGGGGAGCAGGGAGAGGGGACGCGAGGAAGAAGACAGAGAAAGGGGGAGCTGAGGGGAAGGGCAGACAGGAGGGGAGGTGGAGGGTGCAGGGGAGAGGGGAGCAGGAAGAAACTGGTCGAAGAGCCCGGGAGGAGGGCGCGGCCCGGGGTCGCCCCGCCCACCCCTGCAGGGCAGGCTGCCCCGGCCTTACACTCGCCCGGAATTCCAGCTCCAGGCGCCCAGGGGTGGGAGGAGGAGCCGGGAGCGGGGATCGCGGCGCGCCCGTGGGAGGAGCGCAGGGGCCCCCGGCTCCCTAGTCCCACTGCCGCGCCCTCGGAGCGCCCTGGGAGCGGACCGTGCTCGGTCTCCCCGCTGTCGGTGCGGAGACCCTCTCCAGCTGCACCGGCCTTCCCAGCCCCTGAGCAGGCCCCCCAGACCCGGGCAGCCCGCATTCCTCCGGGGACGTGCCAACCCCCGGTCCCCACGGGATGCAAGCCTGGCTCCGAGAGGGGAGGAGCTCCGGGCGCGGAGAGTGGAGAATCGTCGCCCCGAGGGTTTTCACCAGGGCCCTTTTTAGTCCAAACCATTAGGAAAGTGATGCGGGCTTTCGAGTTCCCCTTCCCCCCAGTCAGGGAACTCGTAGAGGAAACAGTATCAATATTAACTTCGGAATTTTAAACATTGTTTTGTGACCTTCAGCTGAAAATGTGGAGGAAAAGCAAAGTCACAAATCATCACTCTTAAATACTCTTTGCTAAGCACCAGCTTGCACAAGACATTTCACAGAACTGGCGAAACCAATGTGATTCTTGCTCTCGAAGAGTTTACCACAAAAACAGAACGGTATCACAGTCTGAAAGGCATTCTAGAATAGCTTTTATGGTATAGCGCTAAATGTCTGGGCAAGGAAAAAAACTTTTATTTCAGGTTTATCAGTATTTCAGAAGAAAACCAATAGATACATTGCTGTATATTTTATTTTAAACCCCTTATAAAAAGTGAAAGGAGGAAAAATAAACTTTTGAATGTTCTCAGCTAACATGGCCTATGGGAAAATGAAAATAAACCTAATTGAAAAAACAGTGCTCACCAGAAATAGGTTCAGCTTTCAGGCAGGGAACATGGTTATTAAAAAAAAAAAAAAAAGACAGCAGAAAATACACCAATCAAATGGAACGTTGTCCAAGTTTCATAAAGCAAAGGTCAAAGAATTCCTCTGAAGCCTTAAAGAACACAGCTTCTGCATATATAGGCAGAACTTCTGTTGTTTTGTTTTTCAGGTATCACCCAAAGGAAAATTTTTTGGTTTCGGATGCCCACACACTCCCAAATTAGCAACCAATCTAAAAGAAACAGGAAAACTTGTAGGTTTGTAACTGTATGTCATCCCATCTGGTTTAAACTGTCTCTATGACAACCCCCTTTCCAAAAAAAAAAGATGAAAAATGTAGGCAAACATCCAACTAGATCTATAAAACTGTGTTTACTTATTTTGATATAAACCTGGTGGTTTCTAGTTTTAGCTGCCCAACTTGGTTGATACATAACATTTTTTGAGGGTTTACCACATTCCAGGCACTATTCTAAGCAATTTATAGACATTAGCATTTTATTTGATCCTCTTAACAAGCTTAGAAGACAGATGCTATTGTTACGCCATTTTATAGATGAGGAAATTGAGGCCTAGAGAGCTGCCCGGGCTCACACAGCAGTCAACAGCAGGGCTGGGATACAGACCCCGAATCTACCATCACTGAGTGCTTTGTTTGTTCTCTGATCACATAGCCAACGAGGGCGGAACTTCCCTGACCCGTCGTCTAGAATACTACTGAATATAAGCCTGGGCAAAAATTGTTTATGGATTAATTGAATTTTTCAATTTCATCCAGTTTTTCTGTGATTAGGTAGATATGTAAATTCAAGACTCATTATTTTCTCATTTTTTTACATGTGTTTTAGCAGTTATTAACCAAGACTTTCTCTTTCAAGAGAGTGAAAGAACTGCAATATAAGACATACAGTGATACTCGTGAAGAGTGTACTTCTTAGCTCAAGTAGATACATGAGTCTAAATGGGCAGCCTGTCTGCAGGCGAGATGAGAAGGCAGAGAGGGTCAGGAGCTGGTTGAATGGACACAGGAAATCCGGGGTGGAAAGGAGGAGTGTGCTGTCACAGTACGGGGAGAGCAACTAAGGTCACATAGCAATGTGTGTATAGCAGTGTGTGTATAAAACTTTTTATGAGAAACTAACTTGAACTGTAAACTTTCATTTAAAGAACAATAAAAAAAATACTAAAACATTTGAAAAAATTAAAAAAAGAGTGAAAGATTGTGAAATAATAATATAAAATGGCACAATGATAAACCACATCTTTAAAACTTAGTTCTATCTTGTTGCTTATACTTTGTTTCTTTCTAAGGTCTGACCATGACCTTCAATTCTTAGGCACCTGTGAATAAGGAGAAACAGACTAAGCGTCACTTGATGTTGGTCTGCACATAAAGTGGGTGTTGAGAGTCTTCTGCTGAATTTGACTTCTGTAAGTTGACAATGAGAATATAACCACCCCCAAAATCTTATGCCCCCACATCTTCTCATTTCTTCTGTCCTGCATCAGTCCTATTGTCTGTTCTTCGACTGCTGTGGGAAGGATACAGCCGTGGGGGCCAAGGAAAAGGAGTGGGTAAGACACAAGAGGTGGACATTTGAGATGATACGAGCAAAGAACTAAATTCTCTCTGAACAGAGTCCAGAATGCTGAGAGCTAAAAATGGGCTGGGCCCAGGCAGAGGGATGCAGGGCCACGGGGCAAGGACGGGGGAGTCGGTGTGCTGTGAGGGCCGCAGGGCCACAGGGTGAGGACGGGAGAGTCGGTGTGCTGTGAGGGTCGCAGGGCCGCAGGGTGAGGACAGGGGAGTCGATGTGCTGTGAGGGATGTGGGGCCATGGACGGGGAGTCGGTGTGCTGTGAGGGACGCAGGACCATGGACAGGGAGTCGGTGTACTGTGAGGGACGCAGGACCATGGACAGGGAGTCAGTGTGCTGTGAGGGATGCAGGGCTGTGGACAGGGAGGTGGTGTGCTGTGGGGGCCACAGGGTCACAGGGCAAGGACGGGGGGTCGGTGTGCTGTGAGGGATATGGGGCCATGGACAGGGAGTCGGTGTGCTGTGAGGGACGCAGGACCATGGACAGGGAGTCAGTGTGCTGTGAGGGACGCAGGGCTGTGGACGGGGAGGTGGTGTGCTGTGGGGGCCAAAGGGCCACAGGGCAAGGACGGGGGAGTCGGTGTGCTGTGAGGGATGCAGGGTCGTGGACGGGGTGTCGGTGTGCTGTGAGGGACGCAGGGCTGCAGACAGGGGAGTTGGTGTGCTGTGAGGGACACAGGACCGTGCACAGGGAGTCAGTGTGCTGTGAGGGCCGCAGGGCTGCAGACAGGGGAGTTGGTGTGCTGTGAGGGACACAGGGCCATGGGATGAGGATGGGGGAGTCAGTGTGCTGTGAGGGATGCAGGGCCGCAGGTGAGGACAGGGGATTCGGTGTGTTGTGAGGGACACAGAGCTGTGGGGCGAGGACAGGGCATTTGGTGTGCTATGAGGGCCGCAGGGCGAGGACGGGGGAGTCGCTGTGCTGTGAGGGACACACAAGGGAGTCAGTGTGCTGTGAAGGCCGCAGGGTGAGGACGGGGGAGTCGGTGTGCTGTTAGGGATGCAGGGCCGCGGAGCGAGGACAGGGGAGTCGGTGTGCTGTGAGGGACGCAGGGCCATGGGCAGGGAGTCGGCGTGCTGTGAGGGACGCAGGGCCGTGGGGTGAGGATGGCGGAGTCGGTGTGCTGTGAGGGATGAAGGGCCGTGGGATGAGGATGGGGGAGTTGGTGTGTTGGTTTTCCTACGGCTGTCATAAGTACAACAAACCAGGTAACTGAAAACACAGAAAGTTCTTCTCTCGGTTCTGAAGGCAGGAAGTCCAAATTCAGATTGTTGGTGGGGTCATTCTCTCTCTGAAGACTCTAGAGGAAGATCCTTCCTAGTCTCTTCCAGCTTGTGGTGGCCCCAGGCATTTCTTGGCTTGTGGCAGCAAAAGCTCCAATCTCAGCCCGTCTTCACAGGGCCGGCTTCCTTCTGTGTCTGTCTGTCTCTCCTCCTCTTCTTATAAATCAGATTGTATTAGGACACACCCATCTCCGGCATGATCTCATGTTAACTCTTTACATCTGCAAAGATGCTGTTTCCAAATAATTTCACACTCACAGGTACTGGGGGTTAGGACTCCAACATTCATCTTTTTAGGTGGACACAAATCAACCCCTAAGAGTTGATAAGGCCCATTTTTTCAGGCTAAGAGCAAGAGAGAAAGGCTTCCTTCCAGGCTTTGCCCATGAATGAAGCTTGAATTTCAGTTGACTCGACTGGGGTTGGGGTGAGACCGGTGCTAAGTAGCAGGTTCAGAGGCGCCCAAGTGACTAGGCCCCCCGGGAAGTCTCAGATGGCAGTGGGGACTTACTCTGCTTTCTTCTTCCTGCTGAAAACTAAAGAGAAGAAAAGGACTTTTGCTCGTGGCTAGAACCATTCTCCCTGTTGCCCTGTGTGCCTGCGTGGAGACAGGCTAGAGCGAGGGAAGGAGGGAAGCAGCGTGCTCTGCCTCAGCAGTTGCCTCTGGCCAGGGCTTTCCTGCTCTGGCGGATTGCAGATTCAAACCTTTTTCTCTTAATTTTCTAAAACGAAAACACTCCTTCGTTAACTTCAGTACAAAGGAAAATTTTTCCCCTCTTCCTGGAGTTTAGTGGGGAAAATACCCTGTGACTATTTTTAACACGTGTGAGAGAGTAGAGATTATTTTCTCTTTGCTTAAACATTCTGATGTTCCCACCACTGGTGACTGACATTTCCCAAAACTAAAAGAGAAATTCCCTAATAGGGTCTCAAATCTGAATAAGACTTACTAGAAAATAGGAATGAAGGGATGGAGGTGGGAGACAGGGAGACTATGAGAACTTTTCACAGGGTCCCAGTTTTTGTCTCAACAAAAGTTCATTTTAATTGAATTCGTAAGCAGCATTTCGTAGTAATACTTTTGCCTTCTCTTTTTGTACCCACAGACTAATTTTTAGGTCTGTATTTTGAAAGAATACAACCGAATGATTTTTTTTTTTCTTACTGAGTAGTTCAAACAAAAAGATAATTTAACCAACGTAGAGTTTGGGTGCACCAATTCAAAGTGATTAGATGAAAGTCTAGAAATAAAACATTAAGCGTCCCCTGAACAGAATACCTAATGAGTATTGATTGCCAAATAATTCTAAGCACATGTGTACGTAGAAAGGAAGCAATATATTTTCTTAGGAAGAAAAAAAAAAAGCAACAACATTATATCTGGACTTTATTAGCATGAGGTAAAGAAAAAAAGGCCCTATAAATGAGACTCGGTGACACTGCCACATTAGAAAACAATTTTGTTGAGCAGGACATATTTTTTCAGCAGAAGCTGCATTAGTGGTCAGGGATGGAAGACAGGACTTGGAATGAGGGCTGTGCTAATGCAGAAGTCTGAAGGGGACAAGAGTGACAAAGTGAGGCTTCCAACTGAGATTTTGTAGCTGGATAAAAAGAGAAACAGCTGACTTGTTTTGGAGCAAGATGCTGAGCAAGGTGACTATGTGTAAGACGCTGGGCAAAAAGGTTACATGCATTCTCTACAATCTTCGCGTTGACCCTACGAGGTGCACCTATCCACTGTAAAATTATTGCCCTGATTTTACAGTTGAGGAGACTGAGTGTGGAGAGGCCAAGGAATTTGCCCAAGGTTGCCCAGATCACAAATGGCAAAGGTGGAATCCCATCTTAGTTCTCCCTGACTCCAAAGACCTTACTGTTCATCTTTCCATCACAGTCATTAATGGGGGAAAGGGGGTAAGCACCTTCCAGATACCCAAGGAAAAGTGCACACAGACAAGCACTTTTCAAGCATTTGGAGCCCCTGTCCTCTACTCTGCACCACCTGTGTAATTGGAAGAAGACTCAGAGCCAGGGGTGGTGTCTTAGTCACCTAGTGCTACTGTAACTGAAATACAAGTGGATGACTTTAACAAACAGAAATTCCCTCACAGTCTGAAATTTATTCTCTCACAGTTTAGGAGGCTAGAAGTCAAATTCAGGGCAGCAGCTTCTGGAGAAGGCTTTCTCTCCCTGTCAGCTCTGGGGGAAGTTCCTTGTCATCAATCTTCCACCGGTCTAGGAGCTTCTCAACACAGAGACCCCCGGATCCAAAGGATGCACGCTGCTCCTGGCTCTTCTTGCTTGGTGGTAATGAGGTCCTTCTCCTCTCTGCTCACTTCTCTCTTTTATATCTCAGAAGAGATTGACTCAAGATACAACATAATTCTGTAGACTGTGTCCTGCTTCATTACATAACAGCCTCTAATCCTGCCTCACGAACATCATAGAGGTTAGGATCTACAACACATAGGATAATTGCATCAGATCACAAAATGAAGGAGAACCACACAATACTGAGAATCATGACCTAGCCAAGTTGACACATATTTTGGAGAGACACAATTCAATCCATAACAGGTGGTGTTGACTTTCCTTGTGGGGTGATATTTTGAATAATATCATCTTTTTTACCCAGAGTCTGGTGGGAAGGAGAGGCTCTCTCTCAGGCATCCAGACATGCTTAGAAATATCCACATGTCTGACTACAGTTTTCAGTTTGGAATCGAAAGTTTTGGCTTCATACAGTTGCTGTCCCAGTTGAGAGGATGATAATTTCTCAGATTAATAGGATGAGAATAAACAAACAAACAAAACCCATTGCCATCAAATCAGTTCCAACTCATAGCAACCCTAGAGGACAGAGTAGGACTGTCCATAGGGTTTCCAAGTCTGTAGTCTTTACAGAAGCAAGACTGTCACATCTTTCTCCCACAGAGTGGCTAGTAGGTTCAAATTGCTGACCTTTTGGTTAGCAGCTGAACATTTAACCACTGCGCCACCAGGGTAACTATAGAATGAGAACTAAAAAAAAAAAAAACAAACCAAATCCACTGCCGTTGAGTGATTCCAATTTAGGATAAGAATAGGAGAGAAAAATTCTTTGTCCATCAATTAGTTGAAACTTGGAATTAAGATGGAGGACAACATTAATATTTTAGTATCAGCATCAGAGTGAAGAATTGTCTTTTTGTGGAATTTGCTAATTTGGAAATCTTTAGCTTAATAGGTTATGGCCTGAGGGAGAAGTCAGGGACAGAGAGACAGGGAGGGGTAGGGGAGACTTCCCTGAGGAGGTGACTTTTCACATGCATCTTAGTTGAGAAGTCAACCTTGAGGGCTACTCCCTAAGGGAAGAGTTTTCTGGCAGAGGTGGGAGAGGGGAGCTTGAGCAAAGACCCTCTGATGCTAACAGACTTGATTTTGCTGCGATTCACCCTTTCCTCTCCTTTCTAAGAGCCATTATTTCCAAACCAAGGACATGTTTCATCTTTACTGATTCTGCCCATTAGCCTAAATTGGACAAGAATGTCCCCACGCCTTTGTATATGATGCTTAGCGATATTTACAGAGGGAGCCCATTATAGGGATACAGGGCTATATGGACACTTCATGGCATCCGAGGGCAGGTGCACCCGGGCCCTAGAAGAGACTTGGCCTTGAGCTGGAAAGCCACCAGCAGCCAGGCAGAACGCCCTCCCAAGTCCGACTTCTACCTGCTTCTCTACGTGAGGTTGCTTCATTTTTCACCTCTGCAGACCAGCTTCTGCTGCTCCTCTGAGCATGTGGCCGATGAGGTCACCAAAAAGCTTAGTTTACATCACCTCAGTCCCAGGAACACTGCTATCTTGGAATCTCATTTCCTAATATGGGGGCAAGAAAATTTGACTGGCCCCACTCAGTCAAGTGTTCACCTCTGAGCTAATCATCTGTAGATGAGAATGTTGATTTCAAATCATTGATTGTAGACAGGGAGAAAGGTTCCCCTCAGAGAAAGGGGCCTGATAGGAGCTAAGAAGGCTGTCTCCTGCAGAGTCCCTCTGGTTTCCCACATCACGTTTTAATTCCTCATATCTTGACTTCCAGATACTCTAAAAATATTAACTGTTCCACATTACCTACTGTTCACTCTCGTTGTTTTAAAATAATAATCATCAATTGTGTTCTCTGCTTGCTCCAGCCCCAATTTCATAAATCTTTAATCCTATCATGGATTGAAACGTTCCCCTTCCGTCATCCCCCCTTCCGTTCTTCTGGCTTCTGGATTAAGGGACAGGAAGACAGGCTGAATGTATTCCAGTGCAATCAAGTACAGTATATTTGAAAACAGAAGTGGAAAAAAATTAGTTTCCTTTTAGGATTAGGTTTAAGCATCTGTTGTTTTTTCCCATTTATCCTCCAGGTCATCTAATCTGCTCGTTAAGAATCAGAGATGTTGAGGAACTTGCCTGTTGAAGGTCACACACCTGGTTTATGGTAGGACTCCCTGTACGGAGGTTTTTCAGTTGTAACTTGCTGCCTCCCACCCATATATATCGGGGATTAATGGAACAGAAGGACACAGAGTAAGAAAAGGACGTAGCAAGAATCTCACCGAGCCTGTATTGCAGCTCTTTACTGATGGGCTGAGCCGGCACGTGTCTGCCATTGAGCAGATGTTTTGTGGAGGGCGGGACTCTGGATGACCAGGTCTGAGCAGGTGGTCTTAGTCTAAGTCCTTCTGCGTTCTTACTTGCGTGCCTTGCTCACGAAAAAGCCCCGTGGTGGTTTTTGGGCTGCGTCCACCTTCAGGGCACAATGAACCCTGCTCTACCAGAAGAGCTGCTACAGCACAGAAATGGCATATTTGTGGGAAATCACATGCAAAAATTCATTCATTCAAATAAGACAGGGTGAGCAGACATTGTGTGACGCTAGACCACCGCATTACTGACTCGCACTGGCCCACCGTCAATGACTGGATAAAAACAACTTACTTCCAAGACTCCTTCCAACTCTAAAATACCACAATTCTAGGATGGATAAATAGAAAGAATAGGAAAAAATCGTCGTACAACAAGCACAAACAGGGCTGATATTAAGACTTCAGGACTAAATGCAATTTTAAAAAACCCAGGCATTTAAAAAAATAACCCAAAGAATTATCTGCCTAAGAATTTTAAGATAATGATCTTGCAAATAACCACTGTGCGAAGAAAGGAAGGTCAATGATAAATTATCTTTTTAATTATGAAAACTCTACGTTAAATCTTTAGGACACAGTCAAGCAATTCCCCTCTACAGCTTATAAAGCTCTTAAACGTAAATTACCTCATTGCAACAGTTCTGCTTTGGAGCAGGTAAATACCAATTTTATAGATGAAGAGAACTCAGGCAACATAAAATGGACATGAGACTATAATCCAAGGTTTCAAGAGGTGGACAAAATTGGAATTTTTTGAAATAAAAAGCAGCTTTCTTTTATCCTGTGAGCATACTTTCATTTTGATTTAAAAGAAAGCTGATGAAGAACGCTTAGATTTAATTTATAGATGATACGGCACTATTTAAAACGATGCAGTTTTATGCTTACATATTTGAAAGTATGAGTAAAATTATTTCCCTCAAAAATGCCCAGATTGATATGAAATGGACTCATTTATTTTTAAGAACTTTGTAAAGATAAAAGTTGAACACTTTCTGCCATGTTTGCCAATTTGAAAAAAATCCCGTTTTAAGCATATGTGCCCAGGAGTGTTTGTGTGTGTGTGTATGTTGCGTTGCTCTGTGGGAATGCATCTGTGTAATTGTGCTGATGGGGTTAAGTGTGGCCGCCACGTGGAGCAATGAAGAAAGATCTGCCTTTCAGTATGTAAGAAAACGTATCTTAGTTTAAAAAACATGAGAAGATCCCTATTTACTTACTTTCTCATGAAGGACTCCTTCAGAAGGAGCCATGAAGTATGAAAAAGGTGTTATTTCTAGGTTGGGTTTCCAAAAGTGTAGCAGGGTAGATAATTTTCTGTGGCATATGAATGAACATTTTTATTTGAATAATTATGCATTCATTTTTATCGTTCCTTCCCTTCCCTCACCTCAGTGTTCACAGCACTGCTGGCTGCCTTGGGATCATCGGGGTTATTACACTGTGTATTTGGTTCCCCACGCCTGTCACCACAAGCCCAGGACCCTCAGGTCATCCCTTGTCCCCTACCCCCCAGATGATTCTCTGCACTGTCTTTTCTGACCCCATCTCCCTGCCTTCCCTAACTACTGGAACTGTTCCCTATACACTATACAACTCAGGATAAATCACTAGCCAAAACTCACTCTAAAGAAACAAGTCTAGCTGTTGGGATTGGAGACATCATTTCTATGTCCTTTCCAATGAAGCAAATCCGTTCCCTGTCAACTAAGAGTTATAGGTGGCAGAGGTTCCATAGTGGCAAAAACAGTTTGCACTCGACTGGTAGAGCAGTGGTTAAGAGGTTGGGTCCTTACCAAAGGGTTAGCAGTTTGAATCCACCGGCCGCTCCTTGAAACACCTACGGGGCATTTCTACTCTGTCCCACAGGGTTGCTGTGAGTTGGAATCAACTCAACAGCAATGGGTTTGGTCTTTTTTTTTTGCTAACCGAAAGGTGGTAATTCAAATCCACCCCGCAGTGCAGCGGAAAAAAGGCCTGGCAATCTACTTCTGTAAGAATACAGCCATTAAAAACCCTATGGAGAACAGTTCTACTCTGAAACATGTGGGGTCACTATGAGTCCGCATTGACTCGATGGCAACAGGTTTATAGCTGACAAGGAATGACTTGCTTTCTGTTTTGCTTATTTATTGCTGTGTAACAAACAACCCCAAACTTAGTGGCTTAAAACAACAACCACTGTTTGCTTTCTAGCTTCTGCGGGTGGATGGCTCCACTGGCAGCTCTCCTGGGCTCACTAGAGGCATCTGGAGCCCCAACCAGGAGGCCGTCAGGCGGGGCCTCCTCCCTTCCCAAGTCTCGGCTAGGCTTTCCCAGTCACGTTGTCTCTGCTGTGGCCTCTCCAGGAGGAGGGCTGGACTTCCTCTTTGGCAGGTCAGGCTCTCCAAAGGCGCAGAAAGTGGAAGCCTCCAGGCCTCGTCAAGGCTTAGGCCCAGAGCTGGCACATCACTTCTGCCTGCTTCTAGTAATTAAGCCGTCCCAGAGCCAGCCCAGAATCAAGGGGAGGGGAAATTAATCCCGCCTCTTATAGGGGGTGGGGGAGATGACAAAGAATTTGCAGTCATCTTTAATCCACCACAGTTTCTCAGACAGGAGAGTCCCTTTTAGTCTCTACACAGAGCAAATGTTTTGGGAGTTTCAGAACCTATTTACAATTCTTTGGGATAAGCTTAAGTTCCTCGGGTAGAAAAAGCAAAACACTGAGGTTAAGAGCTGCTTCAGACAGACTATAAGTGATTATAAAACTATGTACACACACGTAAACAGAAATACATCTTCCCTTTCACACGGCACTCAAACAGCCACGAACCTCACTTTGTAGGCGCTCTCGTATTCTCTGCTTTCTGAGAACTTAAAATGCATTTTCTAATCGGTAAAGGCCTTTCTGTTCACATCTCTGGAAGCTGGAGAAAAGATTTATAAGTCTCAATAAACCAGTTCTAACTACACAGGGATAAATTCTAGTCCATCATATATGTAGTGCAAGCCAACAAAAGGCATGGTGTAAATTAACCTAACTTGGAAACCGTTTCTGTTTTAATGCAAATCTCACCTTCCTCTGGAAAATTTCCTAGAGTATTAGGACATTTTCACCCGGATGTTTCTATTTCTGTTCATTTGCCAACTTACCTCTTCTCTCCTCCTTTTTATTTAAGTTAGATGCAAATGCTTATTTAAGTCAGTCTTCAGGAAGGAAGCAGCGATGTGAACAATTCAAAACCCATTCACATTCAATTTGGTAAATGTGTTTGTACTTATATTTGAATGGTTGTACGAAGATGTTTTTCAAACCCCATCTTTTAGCTGTGTGGGGAAAACTGCTAGTTTTGCCCGATTGCTGCTGGGCAGTTATTCCCCAAAACTCTACCTATGCTAGAAATAGATGCTGAAGAATTTGCCTCCTTCTCTCTGGCCTCTTCTGTAACATGTCTAGAACTGGAGTTGATGCCTGTCTGGGTTCAAAGGGCTTTTCTCTTTGCAAAGTAAATAGAAGAAATGAAAGCGTGTGGAGTGCAAGTCATCAAGAAGGAATATATCATCGAGTTACTAGAGTGCAAGGTTTGCTGGTCGTTTTCTACCCACACATTAGCATTTGCCGACTGTATTTGTTGATACATGTGCTGTGTGTAACACAAAGGTAAACTCCGACTGAAAAACAGCCTCGTGGTCACTTACAACGGTGGCGGAGGTTCACCAGCCCAGACATTGATCTCCGACAGCGCCGGAGGAGTCCTCTAAGTCAGAGCTTTCTAACAAAAGGAGTAACTGTAATGCTTAAACCTACACTTAAAAAAAAAAAAAAAACCCTTGCCACCGAGTCCATTCCAACTCATAGGGACCCTGTAGGAAAGAGTAGAACTGTCCCAAGGGGCTTCCAAGGCTGTAATCTTTACAGAAGCAGACTGCCTCATCTTTCTCCCTGGGAGCAGCTGGTGGGTTCAAACCACTGACCTTTTGATTAGCAGTGGAGCACTTAGCCACTGTGCCACCATGGCTCCTGAACTGCAGAATAATAACTACATGCAGCTAACTAAGAAAAAAGGCCTGGTGGTCTCCTTTAGAAAATTAGCCAATGAAAACCTTATGGTTCACAACAGAACACTGTCCGATTCGCTTGCTTTGGACAGGTCATCAGAAGACACCCATCACTGGAGAAGGACATCATAGCTGGTGAAGCCGAGGGCCGATGAAGGCACGGGGGAGCCTCAGGGAGATGGACTGGTACAACGGCTGCAATGATAGTCTCAGACAGACTCTAATTGCGAGGATGACACAGCACCAGGCCACGTTTCATTCTGCTGTACTTAATATCGTCAGGAGTTGGAGTCGCCTGGATGGCAACTAACAAGAAGTATGATTTACATATGATTACAAATATATTAATTTCCAATCTCTCTTCAGTGAGCTCAGAAAATGCTCAGCCAGGTGTGTGACAGAATAATCCCCGTCCTTGAACGTATTCTCTTCCTGTCTTGTCCAAGACCTCCTGGTCCCCACAGGAGAGTCCATTTGTGTGTAGTTCCTAGGAGGCAGCTTGCTTAGTACAGTTTAGGACAGCTTACTTTGGGGAGGAAAATCTCCCAGACTTTGATACTTCTGGGACAGATATGCAAATTGTTGCCCCTAATTTCTTGTTCCAGGGTTTGCCTGTTGTTTGTTCCAGGCCCTGCCTGATCTGCCTTGTGCCCAGACTGTCTGAAACTGCCCGCTGCACAGTTAGGAGGAATATTTTATTTCCTCCTTTAGCAGAAATGGGGGTCTGGCTGAAAAGAGATTTCCCGGATGGGCAGAAACATGGATGCCCTGATATTTGTGTGAAACCCGAACCTCTCCATCCCCTCCCCACCCCAGCAATGCATGGATGTAACAATTTAACCATTTCCCAGGCATTATCGTATGGGCTATGATGTCACCTACATCTGCCTAGGGCACTCAGGAGGTTTCTACCAGGTCACGGAGGGCAGAGGCTGTAACTATTTAACTTAGTACAGTCCTAGCAAACCACCTCTCCTTCGATGACAGGGCTTTGGAGGTAACCATAACACGCCATAGGAGGAAAAAGCAAGAACACACGGACAGGCCCAAGGGGAAAACAAAGCTAAAAACAAAATCTGAAAATGACCCCTTAAGAAAGTAAATGGTCATCCAAGTAGCCCGGGGAAAACAAAGAAAACACCAACAAAGCATAAGATGCTGAGCAAATATTAAGCATGGTTTCGGGT